>JAKSZT010054394.1:100112-780310 GCA_026826555.1 Tolypeutes matacus | reverse complement strand
TGGGACATGACTCCCGGGGATGAGCCTCCCTGGCAACGAGGGATTAATACCAAGTGCCAACTGGCAACACAACTGGAAAAAGACCTTGAATAAAAGGGGGAAATGGTAAAGACAAATGAGTTCAAGTGGCTAAGAGACTTCAAAGAGAGTCGGGAGGTCATCCCAGAGGTAACTCTTACGCACACCTCAGTAGGAGCTCATAGAACATCTAAGTGCCTATCACCTCACTCAGAGGGGTTCCTGAGAGCTCTGGAGACACCCTGGTCCTATATAAGGGGGGATAGCCCCAGAGACTGATGCCTTATCAGTGGGTTCTATTTTGGAATCTGTGCTCCTGAGGGTGACAGAATTAGACTCAAATAAGTCCTCCCTGCACATGGTTCACCAGTCCCTTCTATTCAAATGTATATGCGATGCTGGAGTTTTTAGGTATACTTCCAGAGACTGGAGCCTCCCGCCTACCTATGAGACAGGTGTGCATGAAATCTAGGTGGAGCTGCAACTCCTACCCTACAGCTCAATGGACTCATCCAAGTCACCTGGTGAGGAGACAACAATGGGAAATGGCCATCCCAGGGAATGGAGAGGGCCTGCATCTGCAGGCAGGATCATCCCACCCACCATATCCATGGGATATAAGCCCTCTCTCACTTGGAGTTGGAGTGGACATCACCATCCCAGTCCCCTCAGGATTGGGGGAAGAACTATGGACTAGAGAGGACTTGATGGTATTCTCTTGTTCACATATGGTGATTCTAGCAATGCAAGAAATTATAACAATGAGGTGGAGCCAGTGGCCACTTGACACTTTTGGGGTAGGAAGGGGATGAGCAGTTGAAATACAGTGGCTTCTTTGGGAGTTGGAGGTTGTCCTGAGTACTGTTGTGGCAATGGATGTAGGCCATTTTAAATCAGCACACACCACTCAGAACTGAGTGGGAGAGAGTGTGGTCTACAGTGTGAACTGTGGTCTATGGTTGGTGGCAAGGCTCCAGGATTTGTAAGTTCATTGAGGGTGGTGGGCCACACTGTGGGAGATGTTTGTGTGGGATGTGGTGGGAGGTGTGGGAGGTGGGCAACATGGGAATCCCAGTGGGTTCCGTGTAATATTTTGGGTAATCTAAGCACCTCTTAAAATATATGTATATATATATATAAATAACATTTTTGTAAGCAAATGCACATATATGCATATATATTTATATATCATTTTGCAAATGTTTGTATGTATTGTGAGAATTTTGATTTTTACCCATAATAAAAAAAAAATTAAAAAAAAATAAAAAAAAAAAGACTACCTTTTAGACTACAGTCTTCTGCTTAACTAAATACCTCTGTAGTCAGAGCAAATTATTTGCTATAAAGCAGACATAAAAATTGATGAGGGTCTCAAAAGTGTCAGATAAATTTTATTTTTTGAGGAGTAGAATATAGATTATTATCCTGGTTTGCATTTTGTACCAGTATAATTACATGTACATACTACTTTAGAATAGTGGTTCTCAATGTGTAATCTGGGACAATTGGGAGGCCCCAACCTTGAAACTATTTTCATAATAAATCTAGGGTATTCATTCTTTGCTTTTCTCATATTCATTTTCTTAAAGGTGTATAGTGGAGTTTTCTAGATGCTATATAATGTGTGTTATCAGAACAGATGGGATGAAGACACAGATATGAGATTCCAGTGGTCTTTAATTAAGACATATATTAAAAATATTTGCAAAAATATAAAACAATGTCAATCTTTTCACTATTTTTGCTTTGAAAATACAGTTATTTTTCATTAAACAGTCATTTTTATTGCAACATGTAATAAGATTATGTTTATTCTTCAACTAATACACAGTTTTTTTTTATATGTCTCAGTTTTTAAGTGTGGTAAATATAGATAATTAAAACCAATATAAGCAAAACTTTTTAAATTGTAAAGAGATCTGACACCAAAGAGTTTGAGATCCAGTCTAGGCCCCTAGGGTTAAGTATCTGTCTGAGGTTCAAGTAAATGATCACTAGGTGACAGGATTATTCATTCTTCATTTTCTATTACTAGATCCTTTGGCTAGACCAGGGGTGAGTAAACTTTGTCTGTAAGGAGCCAGATAGTAAATATTTTAGGCTTTGTGGGTCATAAGGGTCTCTGTTGCAACTATTCAACTCTGCTGTTTAGTGTGAAAGCAGCTATAAACTATATATAAGCAAATGAGTATGGCTGTGTACAAATAAATCTTTATTTAACAAAACAGATAGTGGGCTGGATTTAGCTCATGCACTATAAGTTGCCAACTCGTGCTGTAGCCCCAAATTTATGTTTTGGAGACTATGTTAATGGCAATGGAGAGGGGAAGAAGAGAGGAGCGGAATTTTTTAAAAAAACATTTATTGATTATCGTGTGTTTGGCATTTACCAAAAACTGTATACTTTTATCGTATTTAAATAAATATATTTTTGTTTGTCATAAACAGTAATATATTTTTTTAAATATTTTTTATTAGAGAAGTTGTTAGCATATAAAACAATCATGCATTATGTGCAGAATTCCCATATATCACCTCTCCACTAACAATACACATTGTTGTGGAACATTTGTTACAGATTATGAAAGAACATGATCAGATTATTACTACTAACTATGGTCCACAGTGTACACTTGGTATGTTTTTTCCATACACCCCCTATTATTAACACTATGCTTTAGAATTGTATATTTGTTATAGTTTATGAGAGAACACTCTCACATTTGTATTGTTAACCACAGTCCATCTTCCACCACATGATTTACTATGTTATCCAGTCCCATGCTTTGTACATTCTATCTAAAGTGTATACTCAGTGGCTCTCACTTTCATCACAGAGTTATACAGTCATCGCCCCAGTAAACCATTGAACGTTTTCCTTAGTCCAAAAGAAAAAATTCCCATACCCCTCTATTGTTGACATACCCTTAGTGTTGATATAGTACCTTCTTTGACATTGATGCAAGAATATTACAATATTGCTGTTAACTATAGTCCATAAGTTTACATTAATTGTATTTTTCCCATGCATCACTATATACATACCACTTTGTAATAGTGATGTTATTTATTCTAATTCATAGAAGAACATTCTTATATTTGTATTATTAACCACAAACCTTATCCACTTCTGGGTTCATTATGTTATTCAGTTCCTAGATTATTCTATAGCTTTCTTTCAATTGACATTTACATCCCTAGACTGCTCCCTTCAACCACAATCCCATTTATAAACCAGCCAAAATAAAAGTACCATTTTAACCCCATTTTGCATGTGATGAAATGAGGATATAAAATATTAATAGATAAACCTAATCATAACAAGGTGAATAACTTCCATTTGCTCTCTAGTCTGCCTGCTTTCTGGATGCCATGGTGCTTGCCGTCATCATCAGCACCAGGAGGAGCAGCAGCAGCAGCCTCCTCTGCAGTACTTTTTAGTATATATAGATTACCAATCTGATCTTCACCAAGAAATCTTCTCCAGGTAGACCAGTTGTTTTCCCCAGTTCACAGATAAAGAAAATGGGGATCAGATTATGGGACTTGCATCTGGTGAGTCGCAGAGCCAGGATTGTGAACTTTCTCTGTTGGCTCCCAAACCAAATGTTCTGTTTTTCTAGCTGACTTTATAGAGTTTACCCATTATAAGATTACTGTGAATCAAATATTTCTTTTTTGTTTCTGTTTTAGACCTAATCTTTCACCACAAACCTTCAAAGTTATAAAATTTCCATTTCTCCAATTGACACAGAGTGGAAATGTGCATTTTATCTCTATCTCCACGGAACAGAATTCATGCTGAATCAATGGTGAAGAATCAAAGGTCAAAAGAATCGAAACAGCTCAGCTCAAAATTAGTAACATTTTCAATGATCTATTCTTCTTTGACATTACTAGGACATTTGAGTGACCCAGACAGCAAGTGGCTTTCATGCCTTAAAACCTACAATAAATGAGAGTAGAAATTCTGACAGCCCACAGATTTGTGAATACCATCTGTGAGCCTTCTGTTGACCATGTGAAAAATCTGACATTTACAAGCTTCTTCACATCTTGTGAAATTTTTAATATTTTTTGTATATGACACAATATCTAATGTGGGTAAATATTTGTTTCAGAAAAAAAACAAATTAAAAATCCATGAATTGAAATATAGTTTAAACTTGTTTCTGAACCCTGGTAGTTAATTCATGAAAAGAATGAACTAAACATGATAAAACCTAAAATTGATGTTAAAGTTATTAAAGAAAGAAAAAAAAAAAAAAATAAGCCAAAGTCCTATTTGTTAGAGGTGCAAGTAAAAAAGAAATATTAAAAGTTCCAAATTTCCCAGTTTATCCCTCCATTGGGGTCAACTTTAGCTAAAATTATCTTTAGCAGCCCTCTCCCACTATTCCCTATACAAGTGTCCCCATGCTGCCCATCAGCCCCATAGATGTTCCCCATTTTCCATATTATTTCTTTCCTCACTTAATTTCACATCCCACCAACAGGACTTTTTGATGTAATAATTGTGGGGTAGTGGTACAGTTCATTTCTAACTTTTATCATCAGTTCTTCTGACATCAGAGGCCAAGGGAGCACTATTTAATAAAAAGCTGACATATCACTCAAGTAAAGAGAGGAAAACTTAAAGAAAGGAAAA
Source organism: Tolypeutes matacus (assembly GCA_026826555.1). NCBI lineage: Eukaryota > Metazoa > Chordata > Mammalia > Cingulata > Chlamyphoridae > Tolypeutes > Tolypeutes matacus. The sequence continues at coordinate 775,644 of JAKSZT010054394.1, read as the reverse complement.
CTTAAGCTGCATCTCCAGTAAAACTTTGATCCTGCAACAATTACTAGATTGCAGAAATGTGGTGGAAGCCAAATTGTTTGAAGCACTCAACTCAGCAAAACACTAGCCAACTTACCACAGTGACCAACATCTCTCTAGCAGGGCTGAAGTCTAATAGGTGCTTTCCATCATAATTTTTGGGCTTCTCTGAATAGTTATAAGTTTATTGCTGTGTTATTCTCTTCATTCTGAGGAACTTCTTAAAATTCTCAAGTGAAAGCCTGTGGAAATCAAGCTGAAAGGGCTGTGAGAGGAAACGGTGAATGCTGAGCTATTTAGCCACTTGTGATTATTTTATTTAAAGCCAGGTATTACTGGAATTTTGACTGGCTGTCATTGTAGTGTTATTAAAATTCTGCTCAAAGAATTTCAAAATGAAGACAAGCATAACTTTAGAAATGGGGAAAGTATGATGACGAAAATGCAGTAGCTAGTTCCTTAAGCTGGTTTTGCCTCCATGAGTGAAATCATTAGAGTAGGAGAGCTCAACATAGCAGCATATTTGGCAACCACATAACCGGCCTGCTTTGCTGCAGGACGGCCTTAGTGGGATAATTTGAAAGACTTCCCTTACCTCAGAGGAGTTCCAAGATCAGGCTTCGTTAAGACAATATCTATTAAAGGGAGCCTTTGTTCTCAAATTTTAGTGGTCCTAAAAATTACCTGGCTTCGAAAATAATATGCTGAGGGAAGGATGCCAGAAATAAAAGATTAGCTTCTATATGGTTCCATTTTTATGAGGTGCAAGAACAGATATTACAATGCATGTTGATAAAAGTCAGAATTGTGCATAGCTCAGTTGAGGTATAGAAGGAAATTTACTGAAAAGGGGCAAGAGGATTTTTCTGGGATGATGAAGATGTTCTGTGTCTTAGTCTGGATAGCCATCACCCAGAAGTATGCATATGAAAAAATTCATAGAGTTATACAGCTTAATGTATAGACTTAATTCTATGAAGTTGTTTTTGTTTTTTGTTTTTTTTCATCCACTGACCATCTGATTAGAAATGCAAATTCTTGGAACTCAACCTCAGAGATTTTTATTCAGGAGATGGATAAGAGGGATAGAGTTCCAGAATTCACAATGAATGAAATCATTCTTGGATCAAACTTTGAGAACCACTGATAGCATGAATAGTACTTTAGTTTTAAACAGAATAACCCGGGGCCTTCCGGAGGCATGTTAGAGATCTCTTTTAAGCTTCAAGAGGACATACTAAGTTCTCCCCTTCCACCTCTGCATTAAAGCCAGGTGGATTAGTCTGTCTCTTCCTTTAGTCTTCTGAGGGTAATAAAAGGTAGAATAATTATTTCTGTCTCCTGTGTCTCTGATGTTTTTCCTGGTCTGTGGATTCTTACATGGGCTGCTTTTGGAGTTGAATAATAATTTTGATGGATAACAACAGAGATGCTGCATTTCCTGTTTTCAAGTTGCCTCAGAGTAATTAGCTGAGTTGTCAGTAGTAATGGGAAGACAGTAAACTTTGGAATTAAAATCTGACAACGTTTTATCCAAATTTGGAGTGTTTTTGCTTTCACAATTGTAAAATTTGGGAGATGGGAAGGGAGTTGTATTGGAGTCTCAGACTAGTTTGTGTGGCTATTGAAAATCTTTCTCTCTACTCCTTAAATTTGAGCCTTATCCCAAGTTGAGAATTCATTATTCTTACTAGATTTCTAGAAAAGCATAGTTAACAGTATTTATAAATAACAATATTTGTTTACATTTGTTCATACTTATTAATATGTATAGCAGAAAAACTATTTCTGTGTTTTCCTGCTTTTACATTGCTAAGTAAACCCAAAGAAAAAATTATTTCACTTCTTCCAACTCCAATTCTTCTTTCCTTCCCTCTGATTGGGGCAAGCTGCCTGGGCCATTGGTATGATGAAGCTGATCGTAGATTATCATAATCATATTTATTGGATCTATTAAAATGGATTGTAAGACCCCTGAGAGTACCCTCAGAATATCTAGAATACAAGGATATCTGGAAACTTGCAATTAGGCTTTCAAATAAACAGATATGTTATAGGTTATTTATTTTATTTATTTTTCATTTGAAAGTACAGAATACGTCAACACATAACAAGTCACATAACAAAACCCTTGTACATACCACCCATAGTTAAGATATGCTTATAGTTTGCTATATTTGTTTCAAATTACTCTCTCCTCTTCTAAAGGAATAAAAATGAACAGACATAGCTAAACCCACTCCCAAAACCCTTTTCCTTCTTTGCTTCTGAAAAGGAGCCACAATCCTGAAGATGGGGAAATATGATTCTCATCCATGTTTTTGTAGTTCTACTAAATATGTAGGTACCATGAAACAATGTATTTATTTCTTTTTTAAAATTTATATAAATATGGTGATGGTTATGTTCATGTGTCAATTTGGCTAGGCTGTGATGCCCAATTGTTTGGTCAAGCAAGCGCTGGCCTGATCAGTATTTTGAGGATATTTCCTAGATTTAAATCATTAGTCAGCTGATTGCAACTATGGCCGATTACATCTATAATCAACAAAGAAGACTACCATCAGCAATGAGAAGAATCTCCTCATCCAATCAGTTGAAGGGTATTAAAGGGAGAACTGAGGATTTCAGCAGTCAGAAAGAATTTCAATTTTTGGCCCAATCTATTCACAAATCTAGAATTAGTCTGGGGTGTGGTATATTTTGGAGTGTGATAGCCTTTTGAGTATTGGCAACAGTGAGAAGTAAAATAGCAATCATTAAGTAAAAAAAACATTTGTTATCCTGAACTACAGTGCCTCTGTCTATATTGTTATAACAAAAACTATTTGTATCTTCATGTACTGATTGAATAGTATATGAATATTTTCCTTTCTCTTTTTGTTTTTCCTTCTTTTACTCATTTATTCTTTTTTATATAAATTTCTTTTAAATGATAGCTCTTGCATTTCAAGCTAATGACACTTCCATAAAACTTATAAAAAATATATGAGGATAAAGATGTGACTTTTTTTAGAATATACACAACTAAATTTCTATATCATAAATATCATATTTTGTAAAGTAAATCACATTTTCCACATATTTATTTTATAATCCTAGATATTTTTTTATTTGTACCTTTATATGCATGTTCATGATTTCTTTTTGGCCTTGAATTGATAGCACTTCCTAACCATTGCTCAGTCTCAGCATTAAATAATAATTTGTGTGCAACTAACACTTATTTATGTGATTAGTATACTCTATATGGAAAGCAAAAGAAAATCCAGTTCAAAAAAGCTTAAACAATAAAGAAAATTGATTGACTCAAGCAAATAAAAGCTCAGTAGTTCAAGGGGCACTAATGCATACAATTAGTCATGCAATGTATGGCTTAAGCCAATTGGGACCCTTTCCTATCACAGCTGGCATCAGATGTTAAATTGAGGGTCCCATTTAGAGGGAGACCAAGGGAAATGAAAGCTGAAAATACAACTAATAATGCCCAATACAAATCTAAGTAATTCTAGAGCAAGACCCCTCTCTGATTGCTTTATCTGAGTCAGCCAGAGATCATGATGTAGTGAGCATAAATCTCATTTAAATCTCAGGCATGCAAAAATGTCATATTTCTTCATTTCTCATACCAGTTAGATTTCCAACTCCGAAATTGTTTCAACAGTAAGGGGTTGTTCATCACGACTTGGGTGTCTCACATAAGGCTTAAGAGTTAAGGAGGTTTCTTCAGGCACTGGTCACCTGGTCCACAGAGAAACATAAGGACTAGTTCGCAGAGTCCCTTCAGATCTGCAGCTTTGCTGTCCGTGGTGTGTTTTGGACCTAGAAATGTTTAACATGGCTGGGGTACCCTGGACTCAGAATCCAGACTCCTTGGAATAATATGCAATCATCAGCTCAGATTCCAAAACATCCTCAGGAACCTACAAGGAAGTAGATTGTTAACCTCCACTGTTTTGGGGGCTTCAGACACCTCTCCCTCCTCCTCATGTCAGGAGAATATCTCTCCCTTTCTGTCTCTTTCTCTCTCTATCTTTCTTTATAATGTTTTGTCTTCCCTCCAGCCATTTATCTCCTCTAAGTCTAGAAATATAGAGTCTCTTTGTTACCTACTTAAATGGGGTGTCTGGAAGGAAAAAATAAGGGAAAAAAAAAAAAAACCTAGTAGAATCTTCAAAAACTATCTACTCATTCCAGGCCCTTCCTGACAAGAGAGTCCAAGTATTGTCCACTATACATATTCACTTACTTATCTGTCTTCATGTACTGAAACTCATTAAGATTTATGAAAGTTAAGTGATTTATTAAGGAAATAATTGTATAATAATTCCTGTTGCATACAGTCAAACATAAGAATTGTGTCATTTACATTTTCTCTTATTTCTTCTAGCACTTGGCATGGTTTTGAATGCCCTCAATAATCAATAAATAATTACAGCATTTAAATGCTTTCATTATGCTGATTACATAAATCAAAATTGGGTAAATTTTAAATCTCATTCCACATAGAACATATTTTGAAACAGATTTTGCATGCTTCAATGCATCAACATCTCCCAAAATTTACAACTGGATTCTTAAGTTGTATATCACTTTCTCAAATATAGGCTAAAATATAAAATATTAACTTGACCTAAGAGAATACTCCATATGTCTAAATGAATGATATATCTAACTCCAACATTTAAGGCACAAATTATTTTTACGTCTATTAAGGAAATCAAATTACTAGGGTAGTTATATATATATACACATACACACACACACACATTTATATCTGCTATGTGTTCTGTTTCTCTGGAGAACCCTAATACTTAGGTATTTAAGGAAATCCTTCTCATGTCACTAGCTTATCACTAAGCTAATAAAACAGAGATTCCAGTGGCCACACACAACAAATGATACAGACTTGACAAAATTAGTTTTAAAAAGCCACCACAAAACAAACAAAAATTATAACCAGCAGCTACATTATAATATTCAAAATGTCCAATTTTCAGCAAGAACTTGAGACATTTAAAAAATTAAAAGTATAAACCATACACATAGAAAAAATTAATTTATAGAAACTGTCCCTGAGGAAACCCAGACATTAGACTTATTAGACAAAGACTTAAAGTCAACTATTTTAAATATGCTTGTAGCAGTTTGGAAGTTTGATGTAATTATGAATTCCAAAAATAGATATTGGATTATGCTGTAAACTGGTCTGTTAATCTGGGCATGATTAAGTTATGATTAGGGTGTTGACTGGGCCACGTCAGTAGGGCACTCAGCCCCATCCCTTGGTGGGTGGCGAATCAAATACAAAAGGCATGGCAAACAACAGAGTTGGAGTAGTTTTGACTTGGAGTAGTTTTGAGTTGGAGTTCTGATGTTTGAGTTTTGATGCTAGAGTCCGGGGAGGCCAGCAGATGGAGGAGTTTGTTTGTGAGGAAGGAGAGAACGCCCCGGGATAGAGACAAGCCATTCACCTGAGAGTCTACAGCTGACCTTGTGGAGATAGCAGAGGAGCTAAGCCCAGAGACAAGCAAGCCCTGGGAAGAGAGGAACCCAGGAAACCTGAACCCTTGCAGACATTGGCAGCCATCTTGCTCCAACATGTGGCAATAGACATTGGTGAGAGAAGTAACTTATGCTTTATAGCCTGGCAACTGTGGACTTCTACCCCAAATAAATACCTTTTATGAAGACCAACAGATTTCTGGGATTTTGCATCAGCACCTCTTTGGCTGACTAACAAAATGCTCAAAAAGCTAAAGGAAACCATGAACAGGGAACTAAAAGAAACTATGAGGATGATGTCTCACCAATTAGAGAATATCAATAAAGAGTAGAAATTATAAAAAGGCACAAAATAAAAGCCTGGAATTGAAAAGGAGAATACTTTAAATAAAAAATTTACTCAAGGAGTTCAATAGCAGATGTGAACAGGCAGAAGAAGGAATCAGCAACCTTGAAGACAGGAAAAGGAGATTTTACACACTAAGAAGCAGAAAGAAAAAAGAATGAAAGAAAACATAAGAGAACCTAAGAGATCTGTGGCACATACCCATACTAGGAGTACAAGAAGCAGAGGAGTGAGAAAGGGACAAAAAGAATATTTGCAGAAATAATGAACAAAAACTTCCCATATTGAATAAAAGACACAAATCTGTACATCCAAGAAACTCAACAAACTCCGAGTAGAATAAATATACAGAGATCCACACCAAGACACATTTATAATCAAACTGTTGAAAGTGAAAGGTAAAGAAAGAATCAGGAAAGCAACAAGAAAGCAGTGAATTGAAATGTATAAGGCATCCCTAGTGAGTTTAATAGCCGATTTCTTATCAGAAAATATAAATGCCAGAAGAAAGTAGTATGACATATTAAAAGGGCTGAAAGGAAACGATGTCAACCCAGAATGCTATAACCAACAAAATTATCCTTCAAAACTGAAGGACAAAATTAAGATATGGAAATAATGAGAAAATTGGCAAATTTAGCTGCTCTTCATAATAAAAACTCAGGATACTAGCAATATAAGAAAGCTTCATTTACAATTAAAGGGCATCACCAAAACACCTACAGCTGATATATAACTGAATGCTTAGAAAATTAAAGCTATTCCCCATAGTCAGGGATTGAGGGAAGAATATTCATTTTCAACACTCCATTTCGCTATCATTCTGGAAGCCTAGCCGGAGGACAGGATATCTAGCAAGATAAAGGTATTCACACTGGAAAGAAAGAAACAAAATTCTCTCTATTCACCAACAACATCATTGTCTACAGAAAATCTTGTAGAAAATCCCAAGAACATAAAATAATTTCCTAGAACTAATACGTTTAGCAAAGAATGCAATGGAAAGTCAATATACAAAAAATAATTGTATTATTATATGCAAGCAGTGAAAAATTGGAACTTGAAATTTTAAAGGCCATTTATAATAGGATACAAAATTAAAAATTAAAGTACTTAAAAATAAAACTGAAAATATGTGCAGGAACTACACATATTCTTTTAAACATCAGGGAAAAAAAAGAAATCAAATTTCTAAATACATGGAGAGATATCAGTGATACAAGCAATAACATATTTGAATTTCAAAATAATAATGCAAAGTGGAAGAAGTGAGTTCAAAAATAATACACCTTGCTTGATTTTATTTAGTTAAAATTTTAGAAAATGAAAGCTAATTTATAAGGACAGAAAGCAGATCATTGGTTGCCTGGGGATGGGGATTGCGATAGGCAGAATGAGGTGGGAGGGAGGATTTACAGAGGAGCACAACTTTTAGGGAAGATGATTATGTTTACTCTCTTGATTGTGGTGATGGTTTCATGGGTATATACATGAGTGAAAACTGATCAAATTGTATACATTAAATGCTTACACTTTGTTGTATGTCAATTCTACTTCAGTAAAGTTTTTTTAAAAAAATCTTACTATTGTGAAATGTGGCTCTGTATATTTGGCAATTTATTAATGACTTCTATATCACCCACTCCACATTTCCCCCCCCCCAAATAAATTTTGGAGGTTTCATGTAAATATTAATACATCGAATTCCAGTAACTCTATTAAGGCTAGTTCTTCATACTCTAAGTTCTATCTTTTAAAAATATATTCCAATATCTAAGTATCACATAATCATACTTTTCAACTGAATCCTAATGGAAATTAAAGGAGTGTTTTCCCCCATGGAAGTTATAAATTGTCATGATGTATTGAATTATATAGTAACCATTCAGAGTGGTTACTTACGACATTGTAATGGCATTGTCACATCCATCACAGCATATAGGAGACAAGATCCTTAAATACAATGGAAAGGCCATTAATGTAGAAAGGATTTAAAGCTGTCATCAGATCCATTAGAGTTGATACCACTATTTTACATAAAAATTGCCTGCTGTGAGGATAAAGCATGTTATCTTATATCAGATCATTTGAAGAAAATCAATCACTTGCTTGCTAGATGACATGATTTTAAAAGGACAGACACAAATATATATGAATAGAAGTCTGATGTATTGAAGGCAGAAATGTCAAGAGAAAACCTCCTTAAGAAATAGGTGATTCTTTAGTAATTGGACAAAATAAAATGAAGGCCTGTCTTTCAGAATAGAACTGGGGATAATCCTTTCTGTCAAACTTGGAAAAATTTTCATCAACATGTTCATATACTTTGGGCTCAGATAAGTAATTCAATCAAGTCAGTCATCTAAGTGACCTTTGTTCTTTTCTTTCTTAAATCTTAAAGAGAAAGATTACCACCAGAAAGTTATTTCAACTTTTAGTCTCTCCATTGTAGGTTTCAAAATCAATATTAAGTTTTATTTTTCCATATTCTGACATTGACTAAGGTATGTACTCTGATAAATACTCAATATAAACAGCTCCGTGCACAATTTTTAATAATGAAGATGTTATCAGGAGGATGTATGTCTATATAAACCTATATACATCTGGTATCTCTCTGAAAAGAATGTGCTTTTTGGGTTCTGGAATGAACTTACCTTGATAGTTATAGTCAGTATTAGCAGAATTATTAGGATTTCTCTGGGGACACTACATTTCTAATGTTTAAAAAATAATGGATATTTTTAAATGAGGCAAATGAGGGGAGAGGGTTCTCACTTATATGGTAGAATCTGAATGCCAAACAAGCCTAGAAAGAATTGCAATAAAACTAGAAAGAAAGGTGCTATGAAAGCATTCTTGCCTAGTAAAGCAATGTGGTTTGATTCAAGAAGGCTCAAGAATCGTCCAAAGTTATGTCCTTTTGCACCTGTATCGGCCACAGATGCTGAAAACAGGTGGTTCAGATAGCGGGACCTCAGTTTCTAGTATACATAGTGCCCACAGCCTCTGGGCCTTTCTCCAGTCCTGTGATGATTTATGTTGTGTATGTGAACTTACTTGACCACACTAAATCTGTACTTATCCAACGTAGTAATAGCGGCAGGAGATTTCTCAGAGCCATTCACACCTTGTCATATTACACAGTGGATCAAAGTGTTCATCACCAAGGAAAAACAACCTACCTTGTTTTTTGTATTATTATTTCTTCTTTCTAATAAGTTCATTTTCAAAATACTTTAAATGAGTCTGCAATCATTTTTAAATAAGGAAAAGTTAAAGTAAACTTTAAAATATTTAAGTACAACCTATCTTACATTAGAGTACATTTCAAATTAATGATACATAAACCTGACAAAGCAGCAAATCACACGGACATTTTAAAACAGACATTATACATCTTCTGTAAGTCAACATGGACACACAATAAAGCAAAACAGAAAGAGGCATGACCCACCTTCTGAATAATTGCTGCAGTCTTGCAGTTAAAATCTCTAGTTCAGCAAATTGTTTCTTAATTCATTATTTGATGTAAATCAGAGCCTTTTTGCTTTACATACTGTTGAAAGAAGGTGGAAATCCACATCTCATTTGCAACATTGCTTGTTGCAGGCCCACCATTTTGCTTTTGTGATCATCCTTGAGAATAGCCACATGAGCCAGGTGGTAGTGCAGCCTAATGAGACCCCAGGATCTTCTTCCTAGGTCTAGCCAGTGATAACCTTCCTCTCAATTCTATATTATGGACTGTAAACTGTTTTAAATATATGCTACTTTGGGAATTCAATGGGAAATACACCATCCAAACGATTGTTAATTTGACATTTTAAGTTTGGAACTTACTCTGGGCCATGTATTAAGTTCCTATTTTATTAGGATTGCACAATTGTTAGAATCATGTAATCATTAATGGTCCCAAATAATAAATTATGATCCATCATTATTTTTATTCTGATGGCGAAATAAGATGTAACTTTTTTCCTATATTAATGTTTAGTTCATAATAGGGCTAGTCCATTTTTGGTTATGTGTATTTTAACGTTGTTCCTATTGCATGTCCTGGAAAGATGGGTAACTCACAGTTTTATTGATTTATTTCCTTGTCATTGTTTCTATTCTCTTGTTAATTTTTTTAATACCCATTTAAACCATCCTCCCTAACTGGTATCAAAACTTCAAATGATGTGCACATTAATTAGGAATGCAGATTCTTTGTATTTGTTTAATAAAATTACTTTCTAAAAATATAACAAGAAATGCGAACATCCTGTCTTTCACATTTAGCTAAATTTTTCATTAGCTCATAGCCATTTGCAAATGTATTTTTCTGCCAAAGACTGAAAATATTTCTGGTTTTTTAAAAAAAGTGGAAAACACCTGTTTGGGGTCCAATTATGAATTGCAGAGAGCTATCATTCCTAATTACTAAATAGCTACAGAATTCCCATTTAAGTCAAATCAACTGCACTTGAAAAACAAACCTAGAATTTAAATGTTATAACCATTTATAATTCATTCTGCTTCTGCACACAAAAATAAGGCTCAATCCAAAAGCAAACCTAGGGTAGGATGTATGCTTTGCAAATCTTGCTGGATAGTTTTAACACAGATGACACCAAATTTTGAAAAATTTAATGAGAGGCAGATTTTTTACTTAAAGAACATTTTGCAAGATAATATTAATCTTTATAGCTTTCTCAAACTCTCCTCCAGGAAAATGCAACTTGTAATAATTCTAAACAGATTTTTTTCAAAATGTCACTATTTAAATCTGCTAAAAAAACCCTGATATGAAACCATATCTAAGGAATTTCTGGATGTAAAATAATGACTTGTTTTTTATTTAAAAAATGAATATGATTAGATCTCAAAGACTGAAGCAGATAGCATCTACTACACATACATTAGTAGAATCAATGACCCAATGAAATCACATGAAAATTTCTCAGGCAAAATTACTGAGGGTACAAGTTTTAGACCACAAATATAGTTAAAGTTCTCTTGGGAAAGTTCAAAGACATCCAGTAACAATCTTTAATTTGTAGGAATATTCCAGTTTCCTCCTGTGTACTACCAATCGATTTTCCCAATGTAGGCAGTATTCAGTTTGGTTTGGAGAGAGAACATAGCAATCATTAATTCATGCCACATGTCATTAAAATATTCATAATAATATCTTTATTCAAAAACACATTTAACTATACCCAAAACAATATGGGCTGCTATAAGGAATTCTAAAGGAAGAAAGGAATGACTGCTTTAAAAAAAACAACAACATGGTTTTATTTACCAAGCTTTGTTCTATAGGTTATTTTAGACATGTTGGTTTACTGCTACTTAAAATAAGGTCACAAATAACCTTGATGATTATAGGAAATTCTCTTCCTCTGAAAATCATCCTATATGGAACACATTCTGACAAAAGCACACATTGCAGTATTGATTTATAGACGTATATGACAATAGTTCAGATTAGGTGCATGGCGCAGTTTAGCATTCCCTTAAGAGTCTATGTGTGCATGATGATTTACATCAGTTGAGAGCATCTTAAATTAAATATGTGTGCATCAAGAAAAACAAAAACATAAATTTCTGTGCTGTAATTTTATTCAGTTTGCCTGTCCCTTGTTTTCTGCATTTTTCCATGCAAGTTAATGGTGCTCTAGAGTCCACAAAGAAAGAATTCTCCAGTCCTGTTGTGGGAGTTATGACTATCCTAGAAACCTTAACTAATCCTTGACAGGGACTTAAAAAGAGCCCTCTTTCTTGTTCCTAATGTGTATGTAGATCTTGGAGGGAGTAACTTAATATATATGCTTTGTTCTGAGCAAATCTTTTTTTTTATTAATAATTTTTTTTAAATTTTTAAAAGATACTTAGATTACATAAATGTTACACAAAAAATTTTAGGATTCCCATATGCCCCACCTCCCACACCTCCCAAACCTCCCACATAAACATCTTTCATTAGTGTGGCACATCACCTGCAATGGATATACACATCCTGGGGCTTTGCCACTAAGCATGGACCATAGTTCACATTGTAGACCACACTCTCTCCCACACAGTTCTGCATGTCATATGCTGATGTAAAATGGCCTACATCTGTCGTTGCAAAGTCACTCAGAGTAACACCCAAGTCCTGAAAAAGCCCCTGTATTACAATTACTTTTCCCTCTCCCTATCCCGAAAGCATCCAGTGGCCACTGGCTCTACATTAATGTTGTAATTTCTTCCATTACTTGAATCACAATATTTCTATAGCAGAATATCAGTAAGTTCCACTCTAGTCCATAGCTCTCCCCCCAATCCTGATGAGTCTGGCATGGTGATGTCCACTCCACCTCTAAGTGAGAGGGAGCTTATATCCCATGGGTAAGATGGATGGGATTATCCTGCCTGCAGTTACAGACTCTCTCCATTCCCTGGGATGGCCATTGTCCATCATCATCTCCTCACCAGGTGCCCTGGGTGAGTCCACTGAACTTTAGAGTAGGAGTTGCAGCTGCACTTAGATTCCGGGCCCAGCTGGCACATGGGCAAGCCAAAGACTCCAGTCTCTGGAATTACACCTACAAACTCCAGCACTACATATCGGTTTGAATAGAATGGACCTTGTGCAGGGAGGACATATTTGAGTCCAACTCTGTCACTTTCAGGAGCACAGATTCCAAAGTAAGACCCACTGATAAGGCGCCAAACTCCAGAGCTATTCACCCTGATATAGGACCTGGGTGTCTCCAGAGCACTCAGGAGCCTCTCTATTAGGGGTGATATCCACATTGGAAGCCTAGGAGGTCCTACTGAGATGTGCATAAACATTACCTCTGGGATGACCTCCGGACTCACTTTGAAGTCTCTTAGCCATATGAACTCATTTGTCTTTACCTTTTCCCCCTTTTATTCAAGGTCTTTTTCCAGTCGTATTGCCAGTTGGCACTAGGTAGTAATCCCTTGTTGCCAGGGAGGCTCATCCCCAGGAGTCATGTCCCACACTGGAAAGAAGGTAATGCATTCATATGCTGAGTTTGGCTTAGAGAGAGGCCACATTTGAGCAACAAGGAGACTCTCAGAGTCAACCCTTAGGCACCCCATAATAATAGGCTAAGTTTCAGTTTCAAGAGCAAAGGCTCATAAGGCTAGTCATCAATAACAAGAGCCCATCAGTGGATCATCCTCCTTATCCATGAGCAAATCTTCTAGTAGTAAAGCAATTGTTCAAACTCAGACTTTGGAAATGGGAGAGCTATATTGAGTTCTGGCTTGCCACTCACTGAATGTGTGACTTGGGCAAGTCACCAACATTAAAAGAAAACTGTTATATCATTCTTCCAAATGTTTTCAATGAAATCTACCCTCCTTGTGACAATCATCCAATAACAAAAAAAAGGAAAAAGCTATTCTTCAGAAATCCAACATCTTTCTTTTTTGGTCTTGTTCTTGTATTTCCATTCCACCTCACCATATAATTTTATCCTTATGAAAGATACTTTTATATATGAAAATCTTTTCTAAATCTACCTATAATACTTAATTACAGCAAGTATATACACATATAAATAAAATAATTTTTAAATACCTTTCTAGGAACATCTATGTTGACCAAGGCAACATAAATTTATTACAAATTTTTAGTAAGTAATCATTAAGGGCAATAAGTAAAATGTTATTAGGGGCTAGAGAATAATCTAGGGACTGAGTAGCATAGTGAATCCAGAGGTGAATGAGAATTGTGGTTAATAATATAAATACAAGAATGGTCTTCTATGAACTAAAAAAATGTACATCATTATTACAAGATGATAAGAGTATGGTGATGAATGGGAAATATACAATTTATGTAACTTGTGGAATATAATTAACAACAATATTGCAATGTTCTTGCATCAATGTCAAAGAAGGTACTATGTTAATAATAGGGGGTGTGGCAGTTTGATATTATTTATGAATTCCAAAAAAAAGATACAGATTATGTTTGTAAACTGGTCTGTTCCTCTGGGTATGATACCCTTTGATTGTATTTGATTCAGCTGATATGACTTTGATTAAATTAAGTTAAGATTAGAGCTTTGATTTGACCACGTCATCAGGGTGACTCAGTTTGAGTCCCCGCCCCCTTTGTGGGCTATATAAACAGACATTCACTCAAGGAGAACACAGAAGTAGAAACACAGAAGGAGATGCATGAGAAAAGAGGAAGGGAGTTCCATAGACAAGGAAGAGGCTCCTGAGGCTCTGGGAAGGGATATGAGCCATTTGCCTGAAAGTTTGCAGATGAAGAGAACAGAGCAGCTGAGCCATATGCCAGCCTATAGCTAAGATCAGAAGAAGCCGGGTCTACAGAGCTTTAAGAGGAAAGAGGAAGGCTGAACCCTTGCAGATATTGCCTTCCATGTTGCATCAACACATGGCAACAGACTTTGGGTGAGAAAATACCTCTTATGGCACCTTGAGTTGGACTCTGTATGGCCTGGTAACTGTAAGCTTCTACCCCAAATAAATATCCTTATAATAAAAACCAACAGATTAGTGGTACTTTGCATAAGCACCTCTTTGGCTAATACCAGGGATATGGAAAAAATATAACAAATATCTGTAGACCACGGTGCCATAGATGAGAAAGAAAGAATAAGACAAGAAGAGAAACTGGGATCAGGGGACTCTCCGTCCAATATGGATAGAAGAGTAATAGTCTGATAATTTTCTCTCATAATCTGTAGCAAATGTTCCACAACAATATAAGGTATTGGTAGAAAGGTATTGTATGGGAATTCTGCATTTTGCATGATTGTTTTGTAAATTCACTTGTCTAATAAAAATATATATATTTTAAATGTTATTACGAATGCATTTCATAATGAAATAGATAATGCTTTTATTTTTTTCCATTAGTTTGTTCACCATTAAAAAAAAATAAAAGAGGATTCAGTCGGATGAACTGGAGAATAGTTGTTGGCTGCGAATCTGTAGAGATTCAGGGCTCAACTGGCATATGAACAGCTGGAAGATTTAAGTCTCTGGGACACATATTTAATGAATATAGTGCTAATTATAGGTTTAAATAAAAGGGGCAGAAGAACTATGTGAAGGAAAATTTTAAATGAGTCCAGTTCCAATACATTAAAGGGATAGGTTAGCCTATATTTCAAGGTAAAGCTCACTGACAGGGTGCCAGATTCCTGGAGTTGTCGTCCCTACCTATAGTGTCCAGATGTCTCTAAAGCCCTCAGGATCCCCCCTGCTTGAAGCACTGTTTACTGTGGCTGGCAGTGAGATCCTCCCAAGTCATGCATAAATGTAAACTCTCAAATGACCCTCAGACTCACTTTGAAATCTCTTAACCATAAAAACTCATTTGTATTTAATATTCTCTCTTTTGGTCAAGGTCTTTTTCCAAATGCATCACTAGTTGGCACTTGGTAATAATCCCTAGGTGCCAGAGAGCTCATCCCCCAGCATCATGTTCCATGCCGGGGTGAAGGCAGTATGTTTATATGCTGAGTTTGGTTTAGAGAGGGGCCACATTTGAGCAACAAAGAGGTTTTCAGGAGGTAACTCTTAGACAATATAGAATACTCGGTTAAATTTCAATTTCACAGGAATTAGGTTCATGAGTATAAGCATCAGTATCAAAGGTCTGGTGTATTGGTCTGTCCTCCTTCACTAGGAACTGCCCATGTACTCTAGTGATCCTTACCACTCTATTAGAGAATATAGCAGGACCCCCCAGGATGGAAATTCAATATTCTTTCAGTTATTGTGTGGGTCTCCACCCACCGAGACAACACACCTTGACAACTTGAAGACAATCATATTCACCTTGGACAACTAATAAAAGGATGATGATGGACAACGCCTGTCCCCAAAAGCAAAGAATATCTACAACTGCAAGCAAGACAGTTCCATCCATCTGCCCCATGGGATCTAAGCCCCCTCTCAATCAGAAGCAGGATCAATTCTCTTCCCATTTTTTATAGACATATGTATCGATATAAGTTGTTCTCATATATGAAAAGAGAGGAATAAAAAGTCTTGTTATCACATCTTAATCTCTCTTTAAAATATATCTATAATGTTATTCAGTTGATTACCAGGTTATTTCTTCATTCAACTTTGTTGAAAGCAAAGAATTAGAAGTCACCTGACTGGCAAAAGAAATTATGTTCCAGTCATTAGTATAATATAAATTATCTTTTTGATTAGTGCCTCTATCCAGAGACAATACAACATATAAAAATTCCCTTTGGGTAAAATGTATGACTTTCCGTGAATTATGAAAGGGAGATTAGGAAAGGAGAACAGACAGGAAGTCTCTAGCATGATGTCTTGGTCTCTAGCAAATTGTCAAACGAATCAATTCTAGGACACTATACATAAAGCAGTTGAAGATTTGAAAATGAATTTCTTTAAAACTCTTGCCTGAGTGCTTAGTGGAATTTTTAATGGACACCTAGGGAAAAGCATATACTAGTATGAAGAAAAGTGGAGTAAGATATATAAGACTCATTTTTTTCTATGAAAGGTTTGTATGCTGCTCTCTAGGTTTCTATTATGTACACCATCAAAAGCTTACATGCCCCTCCAGAACCATCCTCCCTGAGATATATCAGATCCCTGATAATTTTGAAGGCTGAAATAGTGAAAAATCATAGACCATTAACTATGGAAAAATGGTTATCTCAACACTCCACTCTGCACCTGAGGGTCAGCTGGAAAAAAAAAAAATTTAAAGATAACTTTGATATTAACTGTTAAAGTGGTAATTGAGAAAAATTCAGTTATGCTCCTTTCATTAAAGTCTCTTGCAATAAACTCTTAATACTAGGAAAAGTTTGTCACTCTTGAAAAATTAGCATATTTTATTCTATTAAGTAAAAGGATTATATAACATTTTGTGCTTCAACTTTTGCCTTGACTGCTATGATGTGCAGAACCAAATTTAATGTTAAATCACTGTCAATATTCCTTATTATCAAATTTCCTACTCCCCTTTTATCTATTGTCTTATATTTATATTTTTTCAATGATCGTATTGCTTATATAAAATTTAATTAATCTACCTAAGACTTTTTTTGGAAGAATTAGAGTATAAGTAAACAGATAGAAGAATTAAAATATAAATAATTAAAATATCCATAATCTAGTAATATAACAAGGCTGAAATTTGTTTTGCTAAGAAACTGGTCATTTATCCTGTTTAGCATCAAATCATTATATATTACTTTCAAATGCTTGTCAGTTAAGCAAATTACTACACCATACACTTCTTTTATAGATTTGATGCTGTTTTGTAAGCAAATAGCATATCTACCCATGGTAACAAATAGCTATTGCTCTCTGATTGGAATAGCTAGCAAAACTACTGACAGAACTCATGACAACAAGAGTAACCACAACTGGAAACAGCAGTGATAGACCTTGCTGGCTTGCTTCTGCTTTCCACCAATTTTGAGAGAAAACAGTCTGCCAGGTGTGAAGGAAAACCTTTGGCATTATCCTTCATTGAGGATATATCATAATTTATTGCTTAAAAATTATATGAAGTTGGAGATTGAAAACTCCATGATGGGGACCTAATCAATGAGTTCTCAAATTCAAGGCTCTGGGTTATGACCCACAGAAAAATGACTACAGATATCACATTAAATGCCCATTCACAATGAGAGTCCTTTTAGGCAACAAGCATTTAGGCCACTCTAAATTAAGTCATTTACTATATATTTTTCTACCTTGTTAACAGATATCTGAATGGGTAGTAATGGACTTAATTGGAAAACAACAATTATCACATTTATTATTGTTTTAGTTGTACATTTAATGTGAAAGACAGTTGTCCATAGATTGGATAACACCTTAGTCTCCAAACTCAACTTTATGGAGATAAAGAAAACTTAGAATTTAGATTAATTTAAGGAAATAAATCCTGGAATTCAGACAAACATGAGAAACTTAAAAATATTGTAATTTTTGATGGATACCACTAGATGATAAATCAGAAGAGACTCGAATTTAAATGTTGTACTCAGGTACAAATGTGATGTTAATTAATAAGTTGGCTTAAAGCTTATTTCCAGACTCATATCCTGTTTACTTTTTCACTCCTATAAGAAATAATATAAAGAAAATACCTTAAAGTTATAATAAGCTCTATAGAATATATTATCTCAGTCCAATTCTAAAAAATGCGTATGTGTGAGAACATTGGAAGAAAACATGTACAAAATGTTAGTGGCTATCTAAGAATATGTGTTCTTTATTTTCTACTTTATACTTTTCTATACTTTACAAATGTACTGTGCATGCATAATTATCTTTTTAAATCAAAGAATAAAAGCAGGTAAATTAAAAACAAATAATGCAGCAGGATTCTGGCTGACAATTTTTTGTAGAAGACAAAGATTTGGAATTGAATACAGTTTAAGTTTCCACTCTACCATTTATAGCTGTATGTCCTTACATGATATTGCTTTTTCATAATGCTGTATAGCAATGTTGGGGGGATACACTGGAAAGTAAGGGGTCTTTGAGTCCCTTCAGGACCCTCTGTAAAGAGTTTCACTTTTGCAGTGGAATGCATGGTTACTGATTATATGTATGATCAAGCATCCCATGCCTAACTCTCTCCATGCTGCCTCTCCAGTCTCCCTACTATTAATTCAAGTATCCTTTCTCTAGGGCAGGCAAAACATGCAATTATCCCAATGAGCAGGAAAGTAATTAACTGGGTGAGAAATATGCTCAGATTCCATTTTAGATGAAATTTTATTCCAAGCATTCCACTGGTTAAAAGTAGCTAGGCAGGAGATAAGCAGGTCTTCCAAACAGTCCTTTACTGAGGCAAAAGCTGCTTGGTCAACCTCCTTGCAACACAACAGGATCGGATACCCTTACATTAAAGTCATGCCAGGGCATCCTAGTTTAGATAATAGAAAGGGTAACCCTAGAGAGGCAAACTCCAGGAACCACCCTCAAAGTCCACTAGATCTGAGGGGAGAGGGAGGTTCCTGTCCCTAATTCCTGACCTCAGGAACTGATGTTACACTGTTAAATAAACACACTGATTCCTGGGGAGGAAATATGACCCAGCATAGAGAGAAGAGTCAGATGATCATGAATGGTACAGAAATTTGGATACTCAAGTTTTCAATAGTGTGTTTAAGAGCATGAATTTTTCTCAAATTTTCTCAAATCTGATAAACATTCATTCATTTATTCATTCATCCATTCATCAGACATGGCATTGAGCACTTTAAATTTAAGGACCACTTCTAGAGAGCTGTGAGCAAGGGATAAAAAAAGAAACTGGGAGAGGGGCAAATTTGGGTTTTGTTCCCAGCTCTGACATAAACAAGTTGTACATGGCAGACCTTTGCTTTGTGGAGACTGAAGCTTATACAATTTATTGGATCCTATTTAAGAATTGAATAGGAAATTATGACTACAGAGCAGGCAAGTGAGGAACCCTGAAGCTTAAGCGTCACAAAATTCATCTAAATCTACCTCTGTGGCTGGGTATAAGCCTGTGCTTCAGTTTCCACCAGGTTGTGGTGATCTGTGTGAGTGACAATATCAGGTATGAAGAAGAAACCTGCCTGTTTGTCTTAATTTCCGTGCTGGGGTCAAACTGTAGGTATGTAATTGCCTCTGCGTTGTCAATTCACTTACCTAGAGATATCCCTGAACTCTGATGCCAATGAAGTCAACTGTGTGGCTATATGTTAGAGGGGTTGGACTTAACACAGGAGAGGATTGCCAGATAAAATACAGAACTCCTAAGTGAATTTCCATTTCAGATGAACAAAGACTAATTTTTTAATTAATTAAAAGTAATTATTATTAATTAATATTAATTAATTAAGCATGCCCCATGCAATATTTGGTCATCCTATAGTTTTGTTTGCTAAATCTTGTAACCCTATCAAAAAGTTCTGTTTTCAGTTCTCAGCTCAAGCACTTAACTGGTTGTTGTAATGACCTGAAGCAGTTATTTAGTCTCCTTGAGACTCTGTTTTCTCTTCTACAAAATGGGGGTAAAATATATTCCTTATGGGTCTGCTGTGCCAGTTAAATGAGACCATGAGTGTATGTAAAGTGCCTGGCCAAGGTGGGTTCACATTTAGGGAGCTGGTGATATAAGAGAGCAGGCTGCAGAGTGAGGCTTCTATGTAGTTTACACAAACTAGAGCAGGCCATAGCTGCTCCCTTCATTTTCCCTTCCCCCAGAAAAGAACAGACTGTCCAGTGGCCCTCTCAGAATTCAGATAAATGCTCTAGTGACCACGTGAGTTTAAGCATCATTGAGAACCTTTGGAAAGGAATAAAGAAGTGTACCTGGCCTTAGGCAGTCTTTTCTGCTCAGTTAATTGGATTCACTGAACAGGCTTTCACAAGGAGAAAAAGCCAATGTTTGGGTTAGAAACCTTTCCTTCTGTCGAATAGAACACCAACATTTCAAATAAACATTTTGATCAAACATTTCATAACATAGATTGTGTTTGCCCACAAAGAAGCTTCTGCACCTATGTGCTCTGGTTTTCTCCTTCCCAAAATATTTGCTTGACTCTATCTGGTTACAGGTTGAGAGCACAAAATTAGAAATCTCTTCTTTCTTTTCTTTTTTGATTCTGTTTTTAACCATGAATTGTCCAGACCTCCTGTCTTTGCTTAATTTTTTTTTTTTTTTTAGCATTTTATTTAATTAAAGCTGATGGTACAAAGTAAGGAATATTTCAACCTCACTGAATGAAATATATTTTTTTCTGTATGTTCTTTGGTTCATTACCTTCATTACTAACTTCAACATAGTGATCCGATTCCTTCCCATGTTCAGGCCCAAATTCCACCTCCATATTTGCCTTCATCATCTTGATTTTCTTATTTATTCAATAAAACTATTTTCCAGAAAATGTGCAATTTAAGAATATAGGAAGAATCCATATGGTTTCCTCTCACAAGGAACACAAAACCTAGAGGAGGAGACAAAGGAACAATGACTAAGCTATATTATGAAAATTTGTGTTATAGCTATATGTCCTGCAGGTTAAGGAAATGCAGACAATAAAGTGCCTACATGTGCAAGGATATGGTCAGAAGGGATGAGGACAAAGGAGGTGATAGGCTCATTAAGAGTATGCAAGAGGTAATTAATATACAAGAGAGAAGAGCATATGCAAATATCTTGTGTGAAAGTGCATGCACGTCAAGGGAAGTGGAGAAAGTTCTTAAAGCTGAAGCATAAGGTATGTATGAGATCAGGGAAATATGCTGTAGCTGGGTTTTTAAAAGACTTTTTACTTCACATTAAGGAGTTTAGGTTTATTCTATAGAGATTTAGGTCACGTCTGAAGTTACTCAGGCAGGATTTGTGTTTTAGAAAGAGCAGTGTGGCCAGAAGTTCTGTGCAAGGTGATTTGAAAAACAATGATAAAGCTATTACAGTATTAGAAGCAAGATACGATGAGGTTATGAGCCAAGGTAAAGACAATAAATGTGGAGGACAGGATGAATTCGAAGGTTATTAAGCATCAGGTGGGGGAAAAAATGTAAATGGAGAAGACATGGTTGATTCCTAGATTTCTGCATCTCTCTCTGAGTCCTACAGAGAAATTAGACACATCCCCCCACCACTGACAAGAATATGCATCTTAGAATATGTTGGGTGTATATAGTGCACAAAAAATTTCGAAGAAAATGGCACCATAAAATGTGTTTAACCATTTAAGAATCTGTTATTAATATTTTATTATTGTGTCCTTACAGAACATGAAGCAAGAAAGAAACATGACAATTTGCAGATCTGTGATTAATTACAGATTTTATACTTCACAACAAAGTTCCCAAAATCTCTTCATTTTTTAAGAAGTTGTTCATATATGGAATTTTATTCCAGCCAATATACTAAGTAGGACTATGACTTATTATTTTCCCATTTCTTTTCATTCTGTTGTCATTATTGTTTTGATTTTAATTGTTTTAATTACTAAACATATATAAAATTATATTTATATTGAACGTTTAATGAGTAATAATAAAAAGAACTTCCATACATCTCCCCATCCAGCTCTAGAAATGGAGTATCACCAATACTTTGAAGCCTCTGTGTGCCACTCACTAATCTTATCATCTTCCCTCCAGTCACACTGTCCCCAGGCACTACAGATCTGATTATTTGGAGTTAATTATTTCTTTACTTTTTCCAACTTACCACATTTACATTCCTAATTGATAGTGATCATTTATTTGTATTCAAATTAAATCCTACTCACAAACTCTTAGTGATTTTTACGTTTTGCCAAACAATATATTCCTGAGAGTCATCCATGGTATGGTCATTCTTTGACTCTTTTGTTGAATATTCCATTATATAAATATATTCTGATTTGTTCAGCCATTCTCCTACAGGTGGATCTATTATCTGCTTTAAACATTTTTGGACATGTTTTCATGTGCATATGGTACATTAAAATAATTTATCCAGATGTCTTTGATTAGAATTTGCCTGTAATCAAATACGGCAGGGAAGAGTTACTGGTGCAGGGCGTTGAGGGGCGGGGGGAATATGCGGGATAGGACACACCTAGGGCATGCTTCTATGGAGTGTGAAAGTGTTCATGTTGTCATAGGGTGTTATCTCAGTGGGTGGAGACCCACACAATAAACAGGAAAATATTAAACCCCCATCCTGAAATGTCCTGCTATGTTCTCAATTAGAGAGACAAGAATCTCTCGAAAACATAGGCAGTGCCTAATAAAAGAAAACAGACCAATATGTCAAGTAACTATGTATCTTATTCTTCAAAAATTGAAACTTAGTGGTTACCATAGGTTCTGAGAGGATGGCGAGGGAAGAATAGAATAGATGGAACATAAGGCATCTTTAGGGCATCAGAATTGTTCTGCATGATCTCACAATAACAGATACTAGCCATTATAAATTTCATCAAAGCTTATAAAAGTGTATGATGCAAAATGTAATGTAAACCATAATGTAAACCACTGACTATGGTTAGTAACAATGCTTCAATATTTGTATAGTTGTAACAAATGTACCATCTGCATTTAAACTGTTGTTAATAGGGGAGAGTGGAAAATGGGGAGGGCATTGGGTATATGGGAATCCTCAATATTTTCTGTGTGACTTTTCTGTAACCTAAAGCTTCTTTGAAGACAAAATGAAAAAATGAGACACTAGGGGAATATATGGAAGAAATTGTTATTGTACATAAAAGATAACAGATCTTACATTGATGAAAGATACAGTGTATAAAATATTTTTATTTTATTTCAATTTTTTATTTTTGTATTTTATTTGTTATTTTTTAAATTATTATTTTTTTAATCAATTTTATTTGGTTATTTTTTTGGTTTCATTTTTGTAGAGGTTTTAGATCACAGAAGGGTCACAACTGTGGTAGGGGAGGATCACTGGTGCTGGTGATGGAGGGATGTGTGTGGGGGGGTGCACCTGGGACATGCCTCTGAGGCATTTTGAATATGTTCAAGTGTTCATGGGGTGCTGCCTCCATGGGTGGAGACCCACACAATAACCGAAAAAAATATTGAATTCCCATCCTGGGGAGTTCTGCTACATTCTCTAACAGAATGGCAAGAATCCCCCCCAGTACATGGGCAGTGCCTAGTGAAGGAAGACAGACCATTATGCCAGGACCTTGATGTTGATGACTGTACTTATGAACCTTTCCTTGTGAAATTGAAACTTAGCCTAGTATTATATATTGCCAAAGAGTTACCCCCTGAGAGCCTCCTTTTTGCTCAAATGTGGTCTCCCTCTCTCTCTCTAAGCCAAACTCAGCATATAAACACACTACCTTCCCCCCAGCATGGGACATGACTCCCAGGGATGAGTCTCCCTGGCACCGAGGGATTATTACCAAGCACCAACTAACAATGCATCTGGAAAAAGACCTTGACCAAAAGGGGGAAATATTAAATACAAATGAGTTTTTATGATTAAGAGATTTCTAAGTGAGTCAAGAGGTCATTCCAGATAACCTCTCATGCATGTCTCAGCATGATCTCATTGACTGCCACAGTAAACAGTGCCTCAAACAGTGGGGCTCCTGAGAGCTCTAGAGACATCTAGACACTAAAAGCAGGGCAAACAAGCTCAGGAATTCAGGACCCCATCAGTGAGCCTTACTTTGGAATTTATGCTCCCCAGTATAACAGAGTTAGACTCATTTATAATTTCCCTACACGTGGCTCTTCTGCCCCTTTTATTTGAACCTATAGTTAGCACTATACTTGTTAAATATATGTCCCAGAGACTTAAATCTTTGGTCCATTCATGTGCTAGTTGAGCCCTGAATCTCGGCAGAGTTGCAAAACCTACTCTCCAGTACATTGGACTCACCCAGGACAATTAACAAGGAGATGATGATGGACAACACCATTGCAAGGAACAGAGGGTGTCTGCAACTGCAAACAACATAGTTTCATCCATCTGCCCCATGGGATCCAAGCTCCCTCTAATTCGAAACAGAATAGGCATCACCACCCCAAAATCCTCAAGATTGGAGAATGAACAATGCACTAAAGTAGATTTATTATTATTCTATTATAGACTTATTATTCTAGCAATGGCAGAACTTTTATCATTGATATCAAGGCAGTGGCCACCACAGCTCCTGAGGGGAGGGATAGGGAAGAATAGGTGTAACATGGGTGCATTTTCAGGACATTAGAATTGCCCTGTGTGACATTACAATGACAGAAACAGGCCATTATATATTTTGTCATAACCTACAAAATTGTGTGAGGCAGAGTGTAAACTATAATGTAAACTATAGTCCACAGTTAGTAGTAATGCTTCAAAATGTGTTCATCAATTGTAACAAATGTACCACACTAATGAAAGATGTTGTTAATGTGGGAAAGTGTGGCAGGGGGAGGGGGAGGGCATATGGCAATTCCATATTTTTTAAAAAGATTTATGTTATTTATTTATTTCTCCCCCACTCCCCATTGTTTGCACAAGCTGTATCTGTTCGTTGTGTGCTTGTCTTCTTTTTAGGAGGCACTGGAACTAAACCAGGGACCTTCCATGTGGGAGGGAGGCACCTAATAGCTTGAGCCACCTCTGCTCTCTGCTTTGATGTGTCTCTCATTGTGTTTTCCTCCTTGTGTCTCTTTCATTGCATCATCTTGTTGCGTCAGCTTGCTGCATCAGCCCATCGCATCAGCTCACTGTCTTGCTCATCTTCTTTAGGAGGCACCAGGAACTGAAGACTGGACCTCCCATGTGGTAGATGGGAGCTCAACTGGTTGAACCACATCTGCTTCCCAATCCCCTCTAGTTTTATGTAACACTTATGTAATCTAAAGCTTCTTTTAAAAAATATTTTAAAAAAGAAAAAAAATGTTAAAATTCATATAGCATGATATTAATCATTTTGGTAAATTGCACAACTGTTAGCACATCTCATTGCTGCATTATAAGCAAGTGAAACACAAAACTACATTGTCCCACTTTTATTTTTTTAGAAAATTTGGTATTCTATTTATTTGTAGTAAAGTATCCTTTTCAGCTTTTGTAATATATATATATATAATTTGCTATTTTGTAAACACAACAGAAATCAAGTTCTTTTTTAAAGTCAAATAAAATTCAGTATTTTATTGGGGGCGAAGGAATCTGGTAACAATAGAGCTGGTCTAGAATTGATCGATTCACAGTCTGCATGAGTTCCTGTAGGTCTTTTCACTTTCACCTTTGAGATGTGTTGGTTTTCCTTGTGAGGCTGACTCCTCTCCTTATCCCTGTCTGTGTTTTTCACTCATCACCTGCAGCGGGCTGTCTACATCTAAGGCACAGATGGAAATTTTCTATCTTATATTAGAAGTGAGGAACAACTTTCTACCTGCAGGTAGACTACCTTCTACCTGCATCTCTTATATGCTCTTACGTGCCAATCTCTAACTAGGTCCTGCTTTAGAAAAAATATTATTCAGACAAAAACTCTTGCAACCTTCAAGGAAAACCCCAAAAATGATACCATTGTTCACAGTACAAGACAAAGAAGAAATACACCTTTGTAGGGTTTATTTTTTTAGATGAACCATGAAGACATCAATAGATGAAAGTGTTTCCGTCAATGAAAGTGAATAACTTCTGAGTCTCTTGTGTAAGTAAAATGCTGATACTACCTTGATTATATTGTATTATACTTCCATTTGTGCTCATTAAAACTATGTATATATAGTTTGTTTGTTTGTTTTTTGTTTAAAGATTTATTTATTTACTTTATCCATTTTAAACACCCCCTTCCCCATTTGCTGTTTTGTGTCCATTCACTGGGCAATTCTCAGTTTCCTACCACCTCTTCTCATCCTCCTCCTCCAGTCTTCACCGGGATTCGATCCTGGAGACCTCCAATATAGGAGAGAGGTGCTCTGCCACCTGCACCACCTCGGTTCCTAGTTTTTGGAGCTTTCGGAGCATCTCGTCTTGTCTCTCCCCTGTGTCTCTCTCCTGTTATGTCATCATCTTGCTGCATGGCTCCCAGGGCCTGGTGGCTCAGTGGCACACAGAGCCTGGCAGCCCATGCGCCTTCTATATATATATATATTATTTTACCGGGAGGTCCCGGGGATAGAACCCAGGTCCCTCCATATGGCAGACGGACGCCCAACCATTTGAGCCACATCCGCCCCCGTATATATAGTTTTAATAGAGAATTAAGAATATATTTAAAAATTTAGAATTTGCCTGTTAAATATTTTTCTATCCTTTTAATTTCAAAGATTTGAAATCTTTATAGTTTAGGTATATCCATGGGTAAGTATACATATATGATGATTTTCAATTTATTTTTCCCCAAATTTATAAATCTATATTCATGTGTATGTGTCTATTACTGGCAAGTTTTAGTTAACTCCTAGGGGTGGAAAAAACTGCTGTCAACTAACATTGAGAAGGAATGAAATGTCATGCCATATTTGGGGGAAAAAATGGAACTTGATTAACATGAGGTTGATACTCAAAACAAATAAAGGTCACTAGGGAAGAGCAGAGTATAAACAAGAGTTGATCACATGGAAATTGTAGGATATCGCTGAAAAAGCCTTGGTTACTGGAGGGAATTAGAGCCCTGCCTGGAGGAAAAAGGAAAGAAGATGGCATGAAAATGGCCTGTACTCCCCAGAACTATCTTTTCGGTTGTGAACTAAAGGCTGACAAAGATTATCATTTTAAGGTGGATAATGATGAAAATGAGCACCAGTTATCTTTAAGAACGGTCAGTTTAGGGGCTGGTGCAAAGGATGAATTGCACATTGTTGAAGCAGAGGCAATGAATTATGAAGGCAGTCCAATTAAAGTAACACTGGCAACTTTGAAAATGTCTGTACAGCCAACGGTTTCCCTTGGAGGCTTTGAAATAACGCCACCTGTTGTCTTAAGGTTGAAGTGTGGTTCTGGGCCTGTGCATATTAGTGGACAGCACTTAGTAGCTGTAGAGGAGGATGCAGAGTCAGAAGATGAAGAGGAGGATGATGTGAAACTCTTAAGCATATCTGGAAAGCGATCTGCCCCTGGAAGTGGTAGCAAGGTTCCACAGAAAAAAGTAAAACTTGCTGATGAAGATGATGACGATGATGACGACGATGAAGATGATGATGAAGATGATGATGATGATGATTTTGATGATGGGGAAACGGAAGAAAAAGCTCCAGTGAAGAAATCTGTCAGAGAAACTCCAGCCAAAAATGCACAAAAGTCAAACCAGAATGGAAAAGACTCAAAACCATCAACACCAAAATCAAAAGGTCAAGAATCATTCAAAAAACATGAAAAAACTCCTAAAACACCGAAAGGACCTAGTTCTGTAGAAGACATTAAAGCAAAAATGCAAGCAAGTATAGAAAAAGGTGGTTCTCTTCCCAAAGTGGAAGCCAAATTCATCAATTACGTCAAGAACTGCTTCCGGATGACTGACCAGGAGGCTATTCAAGATCTCTGGCAGTGGAGGAAGTCTCTTTAAGAAAATAGTTTAAACAGTTTGTTAAGATTTTCTGTCTTATTTCATTTCTGTAACAGTTGATATCTGGCTGTCCTTTTTATAATGTAGAGTGAGAACTTTCCCTACTGTGTCTGATAAATGTTGTCCAGGTTCCTTTGCCAAGAATGTGTTGTCCAAAATGCCTATTTAGTATTTTAAAGATGGAACTCCACCCTTTGCTTGGTTTAAGTATGTATGGAATGTTATGATAGGACATAGTAGTAGCAGTGGTAAGACAAATGGAAATGGTGGGGAGACAAAATATACATGTGAAAATAAACTCAGTATTTTAATAAAGTAAAAAAAAAAAAAAAAAAAAAAAAAAAGTAAATGGCCTGTACTTTTCTCTAGTAGGCTTGACAGGGGAGAATACTCTACTTTTGGAATATTCTACTTCCCTGGGAAAAAACATGTGTCCAGTGGAACAGAATGTGCCAGTGGATGTACAGTTTTACACTAAACAATGTATTAGACCTTAAGATTGAGTGGTTACCCCAACCATGAGCCAATTGCACTTCAGAAGGTTCCGGGATGTCCTGAACTTGGGCTGACTTGGGCTAATCTGTGAAGAAGTATCTTTCTGTGATGACACTGCCATTCTCCTTCCTTGGGTGGGGGCCCCTCTCAGAACCTTCATGATGCCTACTTTTAGAGAGGCTAAGTTGCACTCTTACATTATAGTAGTGATTATATCAGGAATGGTGTTTTAAGTCTTTTAACCTAGCCCCAAATTCTAGTAATTGCAAGCAAGTTACAAGTAATACATGTTTGAGGATCTCAGCAATAGATGGGAGCTCTGTTACATTAGTGACTAGACAGTGCTAGATGAATCAATGCTGTTGTCTGTCCTGTTTTCCACTATAGTCAATTTTATAAACTGGCTTAAGTTTCCTTGTTAAGGCTGATAAAAGGTGATAAAACCAAGCTAATAGTTAGACATTTAAAGGAGACTCAAAATGCCTTATCACAAGGGAAAAGTCAGTGAGGAATTTCAAAGGTACAAGGCTACAAGGAAACTTTTGGCAATGGAGATAGCATAAATTCAGCCCACTTCCTTAAAAAAATCATGGACATGAGGTTTACAGGAAAACTATATGGAAGGATTTATTTATTTTATCCATTCATTAAATAAATATTTATACATACTAAGGACAGACATCCTACCTTAGTGGGAGGACACTGACAATAAGTTTAATGAATAAGGAAAGCATATAGTTTATCGGAAGGTATTAAGTGCTACAGAAAAAAAAAATTGAGAGCAAGAAAATGGAGCCCAAGAAAGCAGACCAAAAGAGAATAGGCAATCCACTCATTGATTTATGCATTTAGCCACTCCTCCAGCAGTTCCTAAGCACCTACTGTGCCCTTAGCACTTAGTTAAAGACAACTAAATATGGATCCTGTCTAGTCTAGTTTATTGACATTAATGACAGGAAGAGACTAGTTCTCATGTTATAAATGCCCTGATAAAAATGGGAAGATAGGGGATGGATGTGGCTCAAATGGTTGGGCATCCGTCTCCCATATGGAGGGACCTGGGTTCGATCCCCGGGACCTCCTGGTAAAAAATAAAAAAAGAAAAAAAAATGGGAAGATAGTGCCATGGGGACCCCCAGTAATGACTAGGAAATCAAGAAAAGAGAAAATATTTGTATTATTTCTTAAGAACTGGGTAAGATTTAATGAATGTAGAGGAGAAAGAGGGCATTTCAGGTGGCAGAAACAGCGAATTCAACAGCATGGAGGTATGAAGAGCATAGCAATTCAAGGGCAGATGAAAAGTTTGTTGAAGCTAAAGCATAGTTATACCAGAAAGCAATCAAGATGGGGATGGGAGTGGGGGTCAGTTCTCTTGGAGGTGAGGGAGTAGCTTTGTAGGAAATGAGACTGAAAAGGAGATGGTCTTCTCAGCACACGTTAAAGTTTCTACATACACTGAAAACATTTGCATGCTGCCTTGTATTTTGATCATACAAAGCAGTGGGCTTAAAAGTGCTGTGGAACAAAGCAGAATACTTCTGTTTTTACCATGGGTGTGCATCGCTTTAACTAGAACCAGAATACAAAAATCCAAACTACAAAACAGATTTTTTAAAAAAGGATGTGATTATTTTCTGAACAAAGAGATTCTTAACTTTATAAAAGGACTTACATTCTTTGTTCTCAAATACAAAACTAGTGCGGAGCTTGCCAGCTCCCTGAATGTGGCAGGAGTCTCCGTTAATGGAGCTGCTCCTGGCAAGCTTTCTGACTCTTTGGTAAAACTATGTTTTTCCTCCTGATTTGTTTTTAAAATTAACTATATATGTGGTACTTAAAATCAATTCCTCATAAAGCATGAGTTTATATTTCCACGATGCTTTTGATAAATATCATGAATTTAGCGTCCACCTAACACACACATACTTTCTTCTCTTATCAACGAGCTAAGAGGCAGAAAAGGAAAGGAGCCACTCAGGTGACTCATGGGGGGTCAAGTCAGAACAACACAGGGATGAGACTGAAGAAGTGACAAAGATCTCATGGTGGAGTTGAGGGTCCCCAAATCTGTAGGGGACATGAATGGAGCCCCTGCCATATGTGTAATAATTGAAACCAAAGATTCCTGGTAGTGGGGACTTAGGGTACAGGAAACATGAGGGTATAGGGTAAGGGTCTTAATCTTGGTTGGAGCAAATGAGACAGTCACAACCTCATAAGGGGTAGATGATGTGGCATCTGTATATTGAAGATAAGCTTACCAAGCATCTTAATATAGTGATATTTCCTAGGATTATGGCATTGTAAGTCCCTTTCTTTATCCATTGCTGTTTTCCTATTTGAACTTTTAGTGAACAAGTGGGTTTTTTTCCTGTAGAAATAACACACATGAAGGTTTTGGGACCTCCTTCAGGTACCCTAACTGCCATGCTTCTCCATTAATACTAGTCTTAACTACCCAATTCATTAAAGGCTCAAAGTTTAATGTTTGAGTTGATATATAATAGCATTTTTAAAACTATCTATATATATACATTCAAATATATAAACCATTGACCTTGTTGGCCAAATATCTTTGATTTCCCATAACATTAAATGTGTATGTGTGTACAAATATCTCCAATATCTAGAGTTAGCATAATACTTAATAGTAAAGGACTGAATAATTATCCTTTAAGACCAGGAAAAAGGCAAGAATGCCTACTCTCAAAAATTTCTATGTAGCCACGGTTCTTAGCCAGTGCAACAGGCAAGTAAAAGAATAAAAAGGCAGAAGATTAGAAAGGAAGAAGTAAAGTTGTTTTTATCCATAAATTATATGATTGTTTTCTGTATAGAAAACACTAAGGAATCTAAAAGCAATACAAAACAAAAACCTGATAGAAAAGTAAGTAAATTCATCAAGATCAATATTATAAAACTAAATATATTTTTATAAATTACAAACATTTTTTTATATTACCAACAAACAAATGTCACTTATAATAGCGTGAAAACACATTAAATAATTAGGAAGAAATTTAACAAAAGAGGGGCAAGATCTTCATCCTTAAAACTAAAGAACACCGTTGAGAGACATTAAAAGAATATCTAAATCAATGGAGAGAATTATTTTCAAAAAATGGAAGCTTCAAAACTATTAACATGTTCATTCTCCCCAAATTGATCAATGTAGTCAATCAAATATCAATCAAAATTTCAGCAAGCTCTTTATTCAAAATTGATGAGCTACAAAATAAAATAAAAATACAAATAAAAATTTTATGAGCTGATTCTAAAACTTTTACAGGAAAGCAAAGGATCTAGATCAGACAAAACAATTTAAAAAAAGAACAAAGTTGGAGGATATATACTATAGGATTTCAAGCTACAGTAATCATGTACTGATATAAAGATAAACCTATAAGTAAGTAGAACAGAATAGAGATTACATAAAGAAACCCAAAGATACATAGTCAAATAATTTTTGACAAAACACCAACACAAATCAATGAGGGGAAAAATTGTCTTTACAATAAATGTGCCAAAACAACTGTATATTCCTATTGAAGAAATGAACCTCAATCCAACATCACTTCATATACAAGATTTACAACTCTAAACTTTCTAGGAGGAAAAACAAGAAAACTTCATGAGCTTGGGGTAGGCAAAGATTTATTAAATAATATAAAAAGTAATAACCATGAAAGAAAAAATACCAATAACTTCATCTTCATCAACATTATTATCTTCTTATTTTCAAATGACATCATCAATAAAATGGAAAGGCTATCCATTGACTGGGAGAAAATATTTGTGATACATATATCTGACAAAATACTTGTATCCAGATTATATAAAGAATCCTTATAACTCCATAATAAAGGGTCAACCAAACTAATAAAAAAATAGGCATTCACTTGTACACTTAAAAAAGAAAATATGTCCCAAAAGAACTTCACTCCTTTTAACTATCATCATCATCATAATTGGAGCTTTTGGTTCTCTATCAGAATTCTTTCTGAAGAATTCAAATGCAATGCAGTGATAACACTCCAGCAGGATCCAATGGAGAGGAAGCAAAGAAGATCCACGCATAAAGGTAATAACATTTTTTTTTTAAAAGAAAGTTTTATTAAGATATAAACCACACACCATAAAGTTCAGCTATTTGAAGCATATAATTGAATTATTATTATTTTATACAAAAATATGTGTTACCAACACCAGTCTATATTAAAATATTTTCAATTACTCATAAAGAAAAAAACATACACTCTACATAACATCATCCTACACTTTTACTTCCTTTTTAGCCATGATAAACAATAGATCTATTTTCTGTCTCTATAGTTATTCTTGTTCTTGGCATTGATATGAATGGAAATAAATTATAATTCATGACTGGCTTCTTTCAGTTATCACATTGTTTTCAAGGTTCATCCATGTGATAACAAGTACCAATACTTCATTTCTATTTTATAACAAAACAAATTATTCATGGGGCATTTTGCCACACAACATTCTAACTTTAATCACTTTCACATGTACAATTGAGGGCTATTCACTGAATTCACAATTTTTTGCTAAAATCACCAACAAACATTACCAAATTTTTCATCACATCAAACAGAATGTTTGTACCCATTAAGAATTCACTCTCCATCTGATTCTGAATCTGCTAACCTCTAATCTAATAACATTTTAAGGGGCCAATCTACTCTTGCACATACCCAACCCATTATGGAGTTATCATTTAGCTTTATAGCAAGGCAGCCATATAAATGTTAACTGCAGTGCTTCATGCTCCTGCCTCTATCCCTGGAATTTCCCCAGTGCTATTCATTGGAGAGCAGACTGATCTCACATAAAACCCAAAAGAATAGTGAGGAAATGTTGACTTTACTGAAGAGACTGGCAAAATGCAATTTCTTTATTGGATAAGGATATAAAAATATGTAAAGAAATATTTTGTATTATTTTATTTTTACATTAAATCTAATTAGATTATAAATGTTTAGTTACTGTTATATTATATGGGTAAGTTATGTTTATTAAATCAAGCATTCTTAAATGTCATTCATACTTGCATAATCCTAAGAAAGAAGTTCTTGTCAGTTTTCCTTAACAGAGAAAAAAGTGCTATAAATAGACACATCTCAATTTAGGCAAAATGCCACCCTCAAATTTATAAATCATATTACTGCAATTAAATAAACTTTATTCCCATTCATGTTTTAAATGTGTACTTGCTTTTTCTGATTATGGAAGTAATATTGCCTCATAAGAAAAAATAGAGTATATAAAAGTAGAAGGATAAAAATAAATCACTTCATCAGATGATCCAGAAGAAATCATTGTTAAAATTTTCAATGGTACTTGTGCATCTTTTTTTTCAATAACCTTTTATTTACATATTTAAAATCATATGTGTTTTAGTTTCCTAGGCTACTCAAGCAAATATCATGAAATGGGTCAAGTTAAACAATAGGAATTTATTCGCTCATGGTTTGAGGCTTGGAAAAAGTCCAAAGCAAGGCATTATCAGGGCGATGTTTTCCTCCTGAAGTCTGTGGTTTTCTTGGGCTGAGGGCTGGTGATCTCTGGTGCTTAGCTTGTCACATGGGAAGGCACATGGCAGCATCTGCTGGTCTCTCCGTTCTCTTCCAGTTTCCATTGCTGTTCAGTTTCTTGTTGCCTGTGGCTTTCTCTGTCCAAATTTCACTCCACTTACACAGAACACTAGTAACAGGATTAAGACCCATCCTGAATGAGGTGGGTCATACCTTAACTGAAGTAACCTCGTCAGAAGATCGTATTACAATGGTCTCACACCCACAAAAATGGATTGAATTTAAGAACATGTTTTTCTGGGGTACATGAAGTTTCAAACTACCACACTCCACCCCCTGGACCCCCAAAAGATGTGTTCTTTCCATATGCAAAGTACATTCATTCCACCACAATATCCCCAAAGCCCTAAGTCATTTCAGAAATAATGCTTAGTACAATGTCTCATCAAAATCAGTTAGGGGCATGGTTTGTCCTGGGACACAGTCTCCCTCCATCTGTGAAACTGTGAAACCTAGAGAGCAAGTTATCAGCTTCCAATATACAATGGAGGGACAAGCACAGAATAAATATTATCATTCTTATAAGGAGAAATTGGAAGGAAAATAGGGTTTTTAGGTTCCCAACAATTCTGGAACCCAACAGGGCATACTCCATTAGAGTTCATGGTCTGAGAGTCATCTATGAAGTGATGCTTCATCTCTAGCCCTGATGAAGTGGCAGCCCCACCTCACCCCACCCGAGTGCTTGTGCAGTGGCCATGCTCTCCCCGAACACTGGGGTGATGGCTCCACCCTCTTCCAGCATAAGGATGGAAGTCAGATTCTGCTAGAATACTGGGGCACAGGCCCCACCCTTTCCAAGCATAAGGGGGCAGCAGTCTTCCTGAATAACGGGACACAAGGGCTGCCCTCTCCAAGTACAGGGCAGAATCACCCTTTCCACACACATAGGTGGGTCTGCTCTCTTGGCCCAAGGAGATCTATTCAGTCTGGACCTTAGCTTCTATGCCTTTGCCAGTGAAGCTATTCTTCCTTCAGTTTGTCCCTTCCCTGTCCTTTGAAGTCCAGGCTGACAGTGGTTCCATTCATACAAATCTCACAAAAAAACTTTTCAGTTTTGCATGTAGTTCACAAGGGTCCAATCCATCAGTAAGAAGCAGTTCCATAAATCCTTCCTGGATAACTGTATTTCAAATCTTGACTTCCATGGAAATTACTAACTGGTTCCATGTTCAGTTAAATCCTTACATGGAACCTTGTTCTGGGTAGGCTCAGAATATTCCAAACCATCAATTTCTGGTCTTTTTGTGCCCAGGAGTTCAGTTCTCAGCTTATCTCTTTCCTCATTCATTTCACTATAAGCTGCAAGGAGAAGCCAGGCTGCACTTCCCATATTTAGCTGGGAAATATCTTCAGCTAAATATCCATATTCACTGTTTTCAAGTTCTACCTTCCATCTGACATCAGAACTCAATTTTGCCAAGTTCTTTGCAACTTTTAAGCAAGGATCACCTTTCCTCCAGTTTCCAATAACACATTCATTATTTTCTTCTAAGGCCTCAATGGAAGTAACTTTAGCATCCATATTTCTATGAACAGTCTCTTCAAAGCAGTCTAGGCCTTTTCTATCAGGTGTCTCACAATTCTTCCAGCCTTTACCCATTACCCAGTTCCAAAGCTGTTTCTGCACTTTTTGGTATTTGCAATAGCAGCACCCCAATAGCCCAGTATTTTAGTTTCCTGGACTGCTCAAGCAAGTACCATGAAATGGATCAGCTTAAATAATGGGAATTTATTTGCTCATGTTTGAGGCTGTGAAAAAAAAAAGTCCAAATCAACTCATCATCAAGGCAATGCTTTCATCTTGAAGACTGGCATTCTGGGGCTGCTGGCTACAGGTGATCTTGGGTCCTTAGCTTGTCACATGGTAAGGCACATGGCGACATCTCCTGGTCTCTCCCTTCTCTTCCCAATTCCATTGATGTTTGGCTTATTGCCGCCTATGGCTTTCTGTCTGTCTAAATTTCAATTATGCTTATAAAGGATTCCAGTAATAGGTTTAAAACCCATTATAATTGAGATAGGCCACACCTTAACTGATATAACTTCATCAAAAGGTTCTATTTACAATGGGTTCACACCCACAGAAATGGATTAAATTTAAGAACATGTTTTTCTAGGTTAAATACAGCTTCAAACTACCACAGTATGGTAGGCACAATACTTTATGTTCCTCTTTTTAATTTACCACTATATAAATAATCTCTCTTAATTACCTATTTTAGTCTAATTTCAGTATTAATTTTGTATAAAAATTTTGAGCAATGCAGAAAATTACAAGAAAAAAAACATGTATAATTCCACAGCCAAAGGATGGGTTTTATTGTATATTGGCATATTTCCATCCCATTCTTTTACTGTGCTTTTATAGAAAAGCTTATCTATGAGGTTTTACATCTTGGACTAATTTAGCTTCATATATAAGCTATAAGAAAGTATGCATTTAATCACATCCCTTACTAGCAGTAGGCACTATAATTCTTAAAGCTTCTTTCAATTTGAATGGTGATGTATAACTTTGTAATGTTAATTTCCATTTCTTTGTATCTAATGAAGTTGGAAATATTTTTGTATTTTTTTTGAGCATTTTTTCCAATGAGGTATCACTACTTTTCTTATTAATTCGTAACATGTACTGAGAAATTAAAGATCTTAACCTATTTTCCCATCAGATTAACTGCAAATTATTTTCCTACTTTGCTTCTTAACATATTTAGTCTTTGCCATACAGATATTTTTTAATGAAGTGTGGGCAATTCAATAGATCTGTTGCATAATTTCATCTATTGTTTTCAAGCTTAGAAAGCCTCTCTATATGCAGCCCTTTGTTGATATTAACTTACATCTCCTTCTAATATGTTATATAATTGCACATTCAAAACTGTCATCAAGCCTATTTTACATTGTTTTGTGATATTCCCTAATATATTTTATGATTTTACATATATAAGTATCTGTCTGCACTATTGCTCTATTCCATTTATCTAGTTTTCAGTTCTGATACACAGAAAATAATACTTTCATTACTGTGGTCCCATAAGACCCTAAAATATGTATTAGAGTGGAAGAAATTCTTTATCATCAACATTCATAGCTTTGCTTATCTGTTTGCTTTTATCGAAAAACCTCTAGAATAATTAAGTTCTATTGCAAAAAAAATCAAGAATTGTTTAAAACTTCTTACAATACTGAAGAATGTGGTTTGGATTGTATTAAAATCCTTCTGTACATCTCTTGATATGATTATGGTGAAAATTATTAACTTCTTTCCAAATATTAATCGATCCTTGTATTCCTGGGAAAGAATCCTATGTAAAATGTGGTAGAAGATTCATTGGCTATAGTGCTAAGTATTGTTCCTTTATATATTATTTTTGAATTATGCATCTCTATTATCAATGAGATTGCTCTATATTTGTGTTCTTTTGAACATTTTTTGCTTTAGTCCTAAGATAACCTAATAAAATTATTTGTTTGGATGTCCAGGTATTTTTTAGGCTCTGGAATACTTCATATAACATAGTTATCATTTTCTTGCAAACTCAGAAACAGTTGTTTATAAAATATTCTTAACCAAATTAATTTTAGATACTCAAATAATAAACATTTCAACTTTGTCTACTCTGATTTATACTTTTCCATAAAAATAGGATTTTCCAATATAGTATTTGTATTCTACTATGCATGGAACTTTTATTAAAACTTGAAATCTCTTCCATATTTGTTTTATACTTATTTTATTTTGAACAAATTTCTTTTTTGAGTTATATTTCCCAGAGATGTCCATTTTAAAAATCCCTATAAATTTTGATTTGTTCATTCTATTTTTTACTGTTTACTAATTCATTAATTTCTTTCCCCTGCTTTCCTTGAGGCTGCCTTTTGAAAAACTTTCTAATGTCTTAAATAAAATGCTCATTTCTTAAATGATAGCCTCAGGGATGTAAATTTATCTTTGGGTATATATTTCAGAGTATCCCAGAAATTTTTATTCATGCTATTCTCAGTTTAATTATGTTCTACAGGCTTTTTGGCATTTTTCCTCTTTAACCAAATTGTTGTTTAATGGAATCTTAATTAATTTTTAGTTTTACTTATTCTTAGACGAAGGATGCAAATTCTCTGGTCTAGTTTCTAATTTCAAAGTTGACGGTTTGGGTATGGCGTTGGATATGATTAAATTTATAAACCTTTCACAGACATTTGACAAAATATATATTTTTTATTTGTAGGTATAAAATTCTATTATTCATAAGTGTTTGTGTTTATTTGCTTCATTTCTTGATTTGTCACAGACTGAAAGTGTTAAGCAAAAGCATCTCACCAAAGCTGTTTGGTTTTTTGTTGGTTTTTTTTTTTAGCCAAATTGTTTCTAACATTTTTGTTGCTATATTTTATATGCATAAAGATTTATTACTTTTATCCTTTCACAATGGATTTTATCCATAA
Organism: Tolypeutes matacus; assembly: GCA_026826555.1. Classification (NCBI taxonomy): domain Eukaryota; kingdom Metazoa; phylum Chordata; class Mammalia; order Cingulata; family Chlamyphoridae; genus Tolypeutes; species Tolypeutes matacus. Next base: position 737,215 of record JAKSZT010054394.1, on the reverse strand, counting down.
AATTACTGTCTCATTTACTGTTTTCCATTGAGTTGCACTTTATTACTATTATTGAGACTTTCGTTTCCATGTCTTGCTTTTTGCATTTGCCTCTAATTCAGGAGTTCATAACAAGCAGTCCATGAGCTTTAATTGAAATTCAAAAAACATTATGCTTGTGGGGATGTGTTGGTGCAGGTGTGATATATTTATTAAATAATGCACAGTATAGTGTGGACCTAGTAAGGGGTCCGTGGTTTTCACCTGACTAGCAAAGGGGTCGGTGGAACAAAATAGGTTAAGAACCCCTGCTGAGGTTAACTCCCATATAAATGTCACAATTGATATTTTGAACCTTAATTCTAATATTTTAATAGTTCCCTATTTTTTACTTCCTTGCTACTTTTTATTTCTGTATGTTGCTTTATGGGCTTTGTTTTATTTGTTATGTTTTTTTCCTATATTTGCCAAAAAGAAATCCTATATTTCATTTTACTGGATATTGTCCTTAAGTTTGTCAAATATTTAAACATATATCTTACTTCATGAGGATAATTGCTATTAGAAACATGCCCCTTAAAAAGAATTTATTTAAACTGAGACCAAAATGCTTCTGTATATAGTTGGAGTAGGGCACTGTATAATGTATATTTATACATAATGCTCAAATATATACATGGTCATAAATGTATACTGAATAATACAACTCATTTTTATGAATATACGTATATTTTTGGTCTTTTAATAAATTGTTATAATAGCAACTGTGTTTGAATTCCTAGAAGGAACAAAGAATGATTCAAAGTGATGATTTTCTTAGCATCATTTTCCTAACAAAAATGTTATACCATCCATCTTATGATCATGCTACAAAAGTACCAGCCTTATTTCAACTCCCTCATTTAAAATATATTTAAATGGGGGAGGGGAGCCAAGATGGGGACAGAGTACGGTGCTCCAAGATTCGGTTCATCCTACAGGGCAGTTAGTAATCACCCAGAGCTATCTAAATCACCTGTTTGGAGACCCCAGGAGACCAGAAGAGCACCCTGCAACATCCTTGAAAGTATGGAAGGAGGAGACTGCCCATCTGCAGACAAGATTCATGAGTAGAGCCCTCCACGCTGTGGAAGCCAGTGCCCACCCTCCACTGGTGGCTCAAGCCACCTTGGGAGCTATTCCGTGGCTGGAGTTGGAAACTCCATTTTCCAAAAACAGGGGAGGAAGACACAGCGTGGCACCAACTTCAGCTACTGATTAGTAAATTCAGTGAGCTAAAGTATAATCCTAAGAACAGCTAAACTTTAAACCTGTCCAAGTCAGAAATAGGCTGGTATCTGCCATTTTGACTCCACCCTTGGCATGAGGGTAAGCAGGGCTGATTGAAAATGACTGTGCTGGTAGGGACCAGCTTCTTTCCACCCAGATCGGATTGCAGCTTTAGCCTAAACCCCAGCCCCACCTCTGGCAGGGAGGAAGCTGGGGGGACCTGCACCACCTCTCTGGGAAACTGCAAGCCACGCCACAGAGGCTAGGGTCCATCCAACTCTAGCAGTGCAAGCCACCTCAGAGCTATTCCGTGGCTAGAGTTAGAATCTCCATTTTCCATAAACGGGGGAGGAAAAGACAGATGTCCACCAATTTCAGCTAGTGATTGGTGCACTTGGCTGGCTAAAGTTTAATCCTAGGAACAGCTAGGGTTTTAATGTGTCCAAGTTGGAAAGAGGCTGGCAGCCACCATTTTGACTCTGCCCTGGAATGAGGGGAAGCCAGGCTGACTGAAATTTACAGTGAAGTTAGGGATTGGCTTCTTTCTACCAAGATCGGACAGCAGCCCTAGCCCAAAGCTCCAGCCCCAACTCCAGCAGGCAGGAAGCTGGTGGGACCTGCACCAAGCTTTCTAGGCAACTGCAGGTGCTTTAGGCCAGCACAGACTGAATAATCGGACACCTGGGTCTCCGTCCTGGCATCCCGACAGGATAGGACAGGAGCTGGGTTTTCTCAGCCTCTCTGGGCAACTGCAGGCATTTTCAGTCCACACAAACTGGTTTGCTGAGCACCTTCGAGTCCATCACCACCTCTGCTCACCACCCCATAGCATAGGAGGGAGCTGGTGTTTCCGCAGCCTCTCCAGCCAACAGCAGGCACTTTCAGCCTACACAGTCTGGAGTATTGGATGCCTATGGATCCACCCTCACCTACAATAAGATAGGAGGGGTCTGGTGTCTCCACAGCTCTCTGGGCAAGAGTGGGGACTTTCAGCCTAAGGGAACTTAACTGTTGGGTGCCTGTGTATCCAACCCCATACCCTAATAGGACAGGAGGGGACTGGTGTTTCCTCAGCCTTTCCAGGCAATGGCAGATATTCTTGGCCTAAAGAGACTGAACTGTTGGTGCCGTGGACCCCACCCACCCACCCACCCAGTAGAATAGGAAGGGGGTCGTGTTTCCTCAGCCTCTCTGGGCAACGGAGAGTACTTTCTGCCTACAGGGACTAAACTGTTGGGTTTCAGGGGTTCTGTTCCCACCCCCTAAAAGACAGAAGGAACAATATTCACTCAGCTTCTCAGGGTAAGTGCAGGTTTATTCGGCCTGCACACCAGAGGGTTCATTCCCACCCCAGCAAGGAAGGCAGCTGGTGCTACATCAGTTTACCTGGGCAACTGCAGTCACTTTGGCACACATGGCATAGATTTGCCCATACCTACAACTCCATCCCTACCGGAGGCAGGAAAGGAAAGGGTGTCAGTCCCTACAGGCAGTCTTGTACTGCACAACTTAGATTATTACACACGGCTACAGCTCTGTCCTACCCCTAGCAGACAAGAAAGGTGGGAGAAGCCTCATCAATTCCTGCATAATGGTGGCAGTGTCAGCCTCTATAGCTTACAGCACAAACCACATCCTTGAATCCTACTATACAACCAGCAAGGGAGAAAAGACAAGAAAGCTCTAAACTAAAAGGAGAAACTGCACACAGAATAAATACATCTAGTAAGCCAGATGCCAAGACACCAACAAAAAATTACGATCCGTAGCAAACAGGAAGATATGGTCCTATAAAGGAACAAGATAAGCCTGCAGATGACATAAAGGAGTTGAGACAACTAATCATAGATGTTCAAACAGATCTCCTTAATAAATTTAATGAGATGGCTAAAGAGATTAAGGATATTAAGAGGACACTGGGTGAGCACGAAGAAGAATTTGAAATCATACGTAGAAAAATGGCAGATCTTATGGGAATGAAAGTGCAATAAATGAAATTGAAAATAATGGAGGCATATAAGAGCAGATTTGAGGAGGCAGAAGAAAGGATCAATTAGCTTGAAGACATGGCCTCCAAAAGTGAACATGCAAATGAACAGATAAAGAAAGGAATGGAAAGGAATGAACAGGGTCTCAGGGAACTAAATGACAGCAAGAGATGTGCAAACATACACGTCATGGGTATCCCAGAAGGAGAAGAAACGGGAAGAGAGTCAGAAGGAATATTTAAATAAATAATTGTAGAAAACTTCCCAACTCTATTGAAGGACATAGATATCTATGTCCAAGAAGTGCGTCATACTCCCATCTGAATAAATCCGAATAGACCAAATGCAAGACACATACTAATCAGAATGTCAAATGCTAAACACAAAGAGAATTCTTAGAGCAGCAAGAGAAAAGCAATGCAAAACATATAAGGGATACCCAATATGATTAAATGCCAATTTCTCATCAGAAGCCATGAAGGCAAGAAGGCAGTGGTATGATATATTTAAGATACTGCAAGAGAAAAACTGCCAGCCAAGAATTTTATATCTAGCAAGATTACACTTCAAAAGTGAGGGCAAGTTTAGAATATTCATAGATAAACAGAAACTGAGAGAGTATATAACAAAAAGACCAGCATTGCAGGAAATAGTAAAGGCCGAGTTACAACCTGAAAAGAAAAGGCAGGAAAGAGAGGCTTGGAAGAGAGTCTAGAAATGATGATTGTATCAGTAACAGCAACTAAAAGTGTCAAAAGAGTGGTGAAAATAAAATAAGAAATATAACCTAAAGGTCAAAATGGATGAAATAAGAACTGCCTTTTCAGTAATAACATTGAATATAAATGATTAAACTCCCCAATCAAAAGACACAAACTAGCAGAATGGATAAGAAAATATGACCCATCTTTTGCTGTCTGCAGGAGACTCATCTTAGATTCAAGGATACCAATAGATTAAAAGTGAAAGGTTGGGGGGCGGATGTGGCTCAAATGGTTGGGCGTCCATCTCCCATATGGAGGGACCTGGGTTCTATCCCCGGGATCTCCCGGTAAAAGAAAAAATAAAAAAAGTGAAAGGTTGGAAAAAGATATTCCATGCATGTAATAACAAAAAACAAGTTGGTGTAGCTATACTTATATTGGATGAAATAGACATTAAAAGTAAAACTGTTATTAGAGACAAGGAAGAACATTATATAATAATAAAAGGGATGATTCACCAGGAAGAAATAAGAAGCATAAATGTATATACACCTAGCCAGGATGCTCAAGATACATGAGGCAAACATTGGCAAAATTGAAAGGTGAAATAGATGTCCGTACAATAATAGTTGGAGATTTCAATATACCACTCTCAGCATTGGATAGAACATCTCGGCAGAGGATCAATAAAAAAACAAAGAGTTTGAATAAGTATGATAAGACTAAAAAAAGAGTATGATAAGGACTAAACCTAACAGACATATATAGAATATTGTACCTGAAAAAAAGCAAGATATATGTTCTTTCCAAGTGCTCATGGATCTTTCTCCAGGATAGATCATATGTTGGGTCACAAAGCAAATCTCAATAAACTTAACAAGATCAAAATTATGCAAAGTACTTTCTCTGATCATAATGGAATAAAGTTGGAAATCAACAAGAGGCAGAAAAAGGGAAAATTCACATATGTGTGGAGTTTAAACAACATACTCCTAAATAATCAGTGGGTCAAAAAAGAAATTTTGAGAGAAATCAATAAATATCTCAAGACAAATGACAATGAGAACACAACATATCAGAACCTATGGGATGCAGCAAAGGCAGAGCTGAGAGGGAAACTCATAGCCATCAATTTTTATATTAAAAAAAGAAGAAAGAGCTAAAATGAATGACATAACTACACAGTTGGAGAAACTAGAAAAAGAAGAGCAAATGAATCCCGAAGCAAGTAGAAGAAATGAAATAACAAAGATCAGAGAAGAAATAAATAAAATTGATATAAAAAAGCAATAGAGAGAATTAACAAACCCAAAAGTTGGTTCTTCGAGAAGGTTAACAAAATCGACAAACCCTTAGATAGACTGATTAAAAACAAGAAGATGCAAAATAAATGAAATAAAAAATGAAAATGGGAACATTACTACTGACCCCACAATAAATAGGAGAGATCATAAGAGGATACTATGAACAACTTTATACCAAAAAACTAGACAATGTAGACTAAATGGAAAAATTCCTAGGAACATACAAACAACCTATACGGACCCTTGAAAAAATAGAAAACTTCAACATACCAATTACAAGTACAAAGATTGAAACAGTCATCAAACAGCTCCCCAAAATGAAAAGCCCAGGACCAGACAGTTTCACAGGTGAGTTCTGTCAAGCATTCAAAGAAGATTTAATACCAATCTTACTCATGCTCTTCCAAAAAATTAAACAAGAAGGAACTCTACCAAACTCATTCTATGAAACCAATCTCACCCTAATACCAAAACCAGATAAAGATATTACAAATAAAGAAAATTACATACCCATTTGCCTAATGAATATGGATGCAAAAATCCTCAACTAAATACTTGCTAATAGAATCCAACAACACATTAAAAGAATTAGTCAACATGATCAAGTGGGTTTTAGACCAGGCATGCAAGAGTGACTCAACAGAAGAAAATCAATCAGCATAATATACCACATGAATAAATCAAAGAAGAAAAATCACATGATCTTATGAGTTGATAGAGAAAAAGCATTTGAGAAAATACAGCATCCTTTCTTGAAAATATACTACAAAAGATAAGTATTGAAGGAAACTCTCTCAACATGATAAAGGCCACATAGGAAAAACCCACAGGTAACATTGTACTCAGTGGTGAAAGACTGAAAGCTTTCCCATTGATATCAGGGACAAGACAAGGATGCCCACTGTCACCACTGTTGTTCAATATAGTGCCAGAGGTTCTAGCTAGAGCAATCAGGCAAGAAATATAAAATAAAAGGTATCTAAGTCAGAAAGGAAGAAGTAAGACTATCATTATTCTCAGGTGATATCATCTTATATCTAGAAAATTCAGAAAATTCTACAACAAAGCTGTTAGAGCTAATAAATGATTTCAGTAGAGTGTCAGGGTACAAGATGAATCTGCAAAAATCAATGATGTTTCTATACAATTGTAATGCACAATCTGAGAAGGAAGTCAGGAAAATAATTGCATTTACAATAGCGGCCAAAAGAATCAAATATTTAGGAATAAACATAACCGGGATGTAAAGCACTTGTATTCATAAAACTACAAAGCATTGCTAAAATAAATCAAAAAAGACCTAAATAATTGGAAGAACATTCCATGCTCATGGATTTAAAGACTAAATATCATTAAGATGTCAGTTCTACCCAAATTGATATCCAGATTAAATACAATCCCAATAAAAATTCCACCAGCATTTTTTAAACAAGTAGAAAACACAATTATCAAATTTATCTGGAAGGGTAAGAGGCCCCGAATAGCCAGAAACATCTTAAAAAGAAAAATTGAGTTGAAAGACTTTCACTTCTGGACTTTAAATCATATTACATAGCTACAGTGGTAAAAACAGCATGATATTGGCATAAAGATAGACACAAAGACCAATGGAACTGAACTGATGGGTCAGAAATAGACCCTCACATCTATGGCCAAGTGAATTTTGACAAATCTGTCAAACTCAGCCAGATATGGCAGGACAGTCTATTCAACAAATGGTGTTGGGGGAACTGGATATCCATAGCCAAACAAAAGAAGGAGGACTCCTATCTCTCTTTCAAAAATAATTCAAAATGGACCAAAGACCTAAATATAAAAGGAAGAGCCATAAAGTTCCTAGAAGAAAATGTAGGGAAACCTCTTCAAGACTTGGTGGTAGGTGGTGGATTCTTAAACCTTACACTAAAAGCACGAGCAACAAAAGAAAACATGCATAAATGGGATCTCCTCAAACTTAAAACACTTCTGTGATTCAAAGGACTTCATCAAGAAGGTGGAAAGGAAGCCCACTCAATGGGAGAAAATATTTGGAAACTACATATCCTACAAGGGTTTGATTTCCATTCTATATAAAGAGATCATACAACTCAACATTAAAAGAGCAAGCAATCCAATTTTAAAATGGGCAAAAGATTTAAATAAACGTTTCTCCAAAGAAGAAATACAAATGGCCAAAAAGCACATGAAAAAATGTTCCATATCACTAGCTATTAGGGAAATGCAAATCAAAACAACAATGAGACATCATCTAACACCGCATAGACTGGCCATTATTTTTTAAAAAACAGGCAACAATAAGTGCTGTAGAGGATGTGGAGAAATAGGAACCATCCTTCACTGTTGGTGGGATTGTAAAATGGTGCAGCCTCTGTCAAAGATAGTTTGGTGGTTCCTCAGGAATTAAATATAGAAATGCCATATGATCCAGCAGTTTCTCTACTGGGAATATATCCAGAATTAATTAATACTATGACACCAACAAATATCTGCACACTGATATTCACAGCGGAGTTATTCACAATTGCCAAAAGATGGAAACAACCCCATTGTACATAAACCAATGAATGGATAAACAAAATGTGGTATATACATATGATGGAATACTATGCTGCAGTAAGAAGAAATGAAATTGGGGCATATATAACATGAATGCATCTTGAATACATTATGGTAAGTGAAGTAAGCCAGACACAAAAGGACAAATATTTCATGCTCTCATTAATATGAGCTAAATACGAAGAATAAACACATAGAGTTAAAACCTAGAGTTTAGGTTATCAGGAGATAAAAGGAGGGTTGAGAAGAACTATTGATGCTTAATGTATCTAGAAGTTCTAATAAACTTGACTGTAAAAGTGTGGAAATGGATAGAGTTGATAGTAATACATTATAGTATGTATATATATATATAAATAACATTTTTGTAAGCAAATACACATATATGCATATATATTTATATATCATTTTGCAAATGTTTGTATGTATTGTGAGAATTTTGATTTTTACCCATAATAAAAAATAAATAAATAAATAAATAAATAAAAATACATTATAGTGAGTAGCAGCTGGTTTATAAATTGGATTGTGTCTGAAAAGGATAGTCTGGGGGAGTAAATGTCAATTGAAAGAAAGCTAGAGAATAATCTATGGACTGAATAACACAGTAAACCTAGAGGTGGATGAGTATTGTGGTTAATAGTATAAATGCAAGGATGTCCTTCTGAATGTGGAGAAGCATGGGAAAAATAAAATTCGTGTGAACTATGGGCTGTGGTTAACAGCAATACTATAATATTCTTGCATCAATGCCAAAGATATACTATGTTGATAATGAGGGGAATGGAAAAAGTTTGCTAAATGTACGCTATGGACCATAGTTGGTGGTAATAGTCTGATGATATTATCTCATAATATGTAACAAATATTCCACCATAATATGGTATGTTGGTGAAGGGGTGTTGTGTGGGAATTCTACATATGTGCATAATTGTTTTGTAAGTTTACAACCTCTGTAATAAAAATATATTTTTAAGGGGCACAGATGTGGCTCAAATGGTTGGGCATCCATCTCTTATCTGGAGAAACCTGGGTTCGATCCCTGGGACCTCCTGGTAAAAAATAAAGAAAAAAAAAAATAGAAGGTGCGTGGGCCACCAGGCCCTGTGAGCGGGTGCACTGCCAGGCCCTGCGAGCAGGTTTGCTGCCAGGAGTGGGTGTGCCACCAGGAGTGGGTGCACTGCCAGGCCCCGCCCCCAGGCCCCACATGCGGGTGTGCCGTCAGGCTCTGTGCGTGAGTGCGCTGCACACAGCAAGATGATGACGTAGCAGGAGAGTGACACAGGGGAGAGCCAAGACGAGATGCACTGAAAAACCAGGAACTGAGGTGGCGCTGGTGGCAGAACACCTCTCTCCCACATTGGAGTTTCCCAGGACTGAATCCCAATGAAGACGGGAGGAGAAGGATGAGAAGAGAGGACAGGAAAAGGGCACAGAGAATTGCCCAGCGAATGGACACAAAAACAGCAGAAACGTGTGTGTGTGTGTGGGAGGGGAGGTTAAAATGGATAAAAAAGTAAATAAATAAATCTTAAAATATATATATATATATTTAAAAACAGGGTGGGTTGGGGGAGAAATACACCAAATGTAACATAGGGACTATAATTAGTAGTAATATTTTGAGATGGACTTGCATAGTTTGTAACAAATGTTTCACAACAATGCAAGGTGTTGTTGGAGCAGTGATGTATAGGTCCCCTGTAGGATGTTATGCATGTTTTTTTGTAAGTTTATAACCTTTACTATATACTTAATTTTTATGCATGTTCATGTATGAATGATAAAAAAATATATATTAAAAATATATATATGTATACTTAATATTCCTAATTACATTGCTATGCACTCATAAACAAATCATTTATGGTTCCTGCCATCACGGAATATAAAGTCTGGTTGGGGAAACAGATTATAAATTATTAACAATAATAATAAATAAAGGTTTTTTGGTCACTTTTCAAAGTGGGCCACAGTTATTAGCGTATATATTAACATGGAAGTTCTAACTTAAATTTTATCTTCAGTGATGCTTTATTTCCTTTGCTTGATCTTCTTCCAGTTATACTTAATATATTCATTTTAAATTTCTCTGTCCTCTTATTTCTAACAAATAATACTTTGTCATTCACAGAGAATGATACAACTGATCTTAGAGCTTTTTTAGTCCTAGGGTGGTAAATACAGGGCATTAATATAATACTCCTATCTCCTTTGCCCATGGCAGACATTGCCAATCAATCATGATACCAATTTATTTTAAGCCTGGATGTAGTCCAGGTATTGTGCTCATTGCAACATTCTAGGCTGTACTAATTACCTGCAGTTACTATACATGAGATGAGACTTACTTGATTTAGAGAGGAGAAAAGTTATTGCTAATTACAACTTAAAAATCTAAAATAAAAATTATTTGACTCATATTTTAAATAATCCTTCTGAATAACAATTTTGTGATTTATTTTCTAAGTTGGGATTTTCAAGTAAGGGTTAATTTTAAAATGAGGCAAAGCAAGATATATTATGTCATTCTTAGCCCTTATGCCTATTCCACCTCCAGCAATTTTTAGGGTTATTATTAGGAGACCTTGAACTAGAACTATGACATTGGAGCCTTTGTGCCCTGACACTATTATCTCAGAATAACATTCTTTTTTCTTTTGCTGCAGGTCTTTTTATTCATTTTATTTTATTTTTTATATTTTGCATATAACTCTGTTCATGTCTGATGATATTAGGCATTATGCTGTATCATAACCCATAGTAATGTAAAATCTGAGCAAGGTCAATGCAGCCATGAAAGGATTGTTAAAGAATAGACACTGAACGATTGAGAGTTTTATTAATTTATTCAGCAAATATTTATTGAGAGTATTCTATGTGCTTGGCAATGTGTGAGGCTCTTGAGATATATCACGTAACAAAACAGAAAAAGTTGCTGACTGTTATAGGGCTTTCGAGATTGGGGTAAGGGAGATGGAGAGAAACAGAAAATAGGAAAGTAAATTACATATGTTTGAAAGTGATATTTGCTATGAAAAATAATAGTAGAGCAGATGGAGGAGATAGAGGACACTGAGAATGGTGGTGGAGTACAGTTTTAAATAGGGTCTTATGGAGAAGGTGATTGTAGCAGGTTGATATTATTTTATGAATCCCAAAAGGAGGAAGATTATGTTTATAAATTAATCTATTCATCTGGGTGTGATACCTATGATTGCATTAAATTAGGTTGAGGGGACTTGGATTAGATTACCTGTTAAGATTAGGGCTTTTGATTTCACTGTATCAGTAAGGCATGACTGAGGTTAAGTCTCCATCCCTTTGTTGGGTCTGATATAAATGTACTCACATGGAGAGACAGACAGGAAGAGAGAGCTCTGTCATTTTTGATCCTGCCTTGTGACAGAAAGGAGAAGGCTCAAACAGCTGAGGCCCTGGGAATAGATGAGCCATTTATTTGTCTGATAACTTACAGCTGAGATTGGGAAAAGACCAGAACAGCCAAGACTGATAAAGAAGACCCGAAAAGAAACAAACCCTATGTCAGGAGAGAGAGGACGACAGGATCACTTAAGCATGAAGCTTCAAGAGGCTGGGCCCACGGAGCTCAAGAGGAAAAGGAAGCCCAGAGGGGAAGGAGAAACCAGGCAGAGATCACCCGCCATCTTGCTTCAACACGTGGCAGTTGACTTTGATGAGAAAGTACCTCTTATGACGCCTTGAGTTGGACTTACAATGGCCTTGGGACTGTGAGCTTTTACCCCAAATAAATACCCTTTATAAAAGCCGACAGATTTCTGGTACTTTGCATCAGCACTCTTTGACTGACTAATACAGTAACATTTAAGCAAAGATAGGGAAAAGGTAAGAGAGTTAGCCAAGCATACAGCTGGGGAAAGATGGTCCAGGTATAGGGAACAGGAAGGACAAAGGCCTTAAATCAGGAGTGGGCCTGGCGTATCTGTGGAACCACAAAAATGCCAATGTGGCTGGAGCAGAACAAGAAGGAGAACCATAGAAGGAAATGGCAGAAGAGGATCTGCACAGGTAATTTAGGGCATATCACTTTGGACAGATGACCAAAAGGAAAAAGGATATCTTGAACACAAGAAAAAAATGTTAGATAAATATTAAATTCAAAAATATCATAATAGACTTTAATTAATTGTACTTTGTATATTTTAGGCAATAAGACGTCAAGAGCCTGATTTCCTACAGAAAACCCATCTTATCTTCAAGTCCTTTCTATAATTTTTCCCATCACTCCTTTAATAAAATGGTAGAACTCTATATGTAAAATTTGTTTCCCTAATCTTTGCAAATTTCCTTAAGGCTGCCCACCAATTTCCTAAATGCAACCTACATGACACATTTTCACATTCAGAGTTTGTATTTTTCTACATCAAGCATAATTACCTGTGAAGTATTCTGTGATATTTCTATAAAATAAATTATATTACAGTACATTTTGGGCTCTATTTACCACCTTAAACAATTGACTTGGATCCATCACATCCTTGGCATAACGTTGTAAACTGAAATGGATACCATTCAAAATATTAAAGGTGCCTCATGCACACTCCTCGGACTTCTCTAGTGGTGCTGAAATGAAGAGATGATTTCATGCAAATTCAACCAGAAACCTAAGTGGCTTGATACATCTTCTGCATTGGTTGCAAAAAGAGTGGGTCTTGACTCGCACAGAGGCAGAGCTGTGCCTGGAAATTCAAATGTCATGAGGAGAACATAGCCCACCAAATGATAGGCATGCTATGGTCTCGTTTCGGCGGACACAGGTATTCAGTCACACCGTGTGCAGCTATTATATGGCAGAACAACTCTCTGCCCCACACTTTGGAGGATACAAAAAGAAAAGACAGTTCTTCGTTAACATTTGTATAATGTTTTATAAATTTCAAATCACACACATGGCTTTACCCAGAAAAGCTGCACAATATGTTGCCTTTTTTTCCAAATGGAAATAATTGGAAAGGCAAAGCTAACATGTGCAAAATAGAGAATAAAGTTCCAAACTATGCAGTCCCAGCCACAATCACATTCTCACGGCATGGATTAAGAGTGTGGGCTCTGGAGTCAGGCTAACTAATTTTAAATCCTGACTCTAACAGTTACTAAATTCATGACTCTGGATAAATTACTAAAACTGCCCATACCTCAGCTTCCTTTTCTGTAAGATTGGGATAATAAAAATACTTACCCATAGGTATGAGGATTAAATGAGATAATCCATGTAAAGTGTGTACCACAGTGTCTGGGACAATAAATATTAGCGCCTAATATTGTAATTCTACATGAGCCGCTTCCTATTTCTGAGTTTGCAGGGAAGGGAAAGGTTTAGCTCATAAGGAGTTTGTTTGTTTCTTTTAGCTATCATGAAGCCAACAACTTTTTTTTTCAATTTTGAACAGTGTCTGACCTTGACTCAACTATAAAATTTTACCAGCTCGTGATGAAAAGAAAACCTTAAATGAAATAGAAAAAGGAGTAAGACAAAAATGTGAAAAATATAAATATACCCTATATTTAAGATGAAAGTCTCTTCCTCAGGTAATTTAAATCACTTCTTTATTTATTGACTGCTGAGGAGCCTCAGGAGGAGATGGAGCAAGAAAGCAGTTCAGATAGTGGGCTAAAATTTTCATTCCTTAAGTTCACTGAAGCCCTACCCCATCCCAATGAGCCACAGCTCTACAGCTCTTGGTAGCTATAGTCTTATGCATTTCCTTCTTACAGTAACACTAGGTAGCCTTGGCCATGTAACTTATTTTGACAATGGGATATTAGCAAACATGAGGCAAGGAGAGGCTTAATAAGTGCTTAAACACCAGGGCTTGCCCTCTTGAAACGCCCCCTCTGGGAAGCTAGCTACCATGCTATGAAGAAGCTCAGGCTAGACCACTGAGTTTATGAGAGGACTCCTGGAGATGGCTCTTAGAAGATGAGAGGCCATCTTGGACTTTCTGGACTCAGGTGAGTTCCCAGACCAATGCAGGTACCTGAGCAACCTCACCAATAACCACACAGAGCATAGAGAGTGCTAGACTGATCAGGTGGCCCACAGAATTGTGAGAAATAATAAATCATTCTAATTTATCTGCTAAGTTTTGGAATGATTTGTTAGCAACAATAGATAGCTGAGGCAGTCAATACATCCTGCTTTCAATGCAGTATTTAAACTGCTTAGATTTAGCCTCTGGCATAGATTATTATGTATTATACTAGTATGAACAATAACAAGCCAAGGAGAGAAGACATGGTCCATAAACAGACCTGAGAATGGACATGGGAGTTAGGTGCGAAGAGGTGACAGAAAAAAGTTAACTATTAATTGCTGGCAGTAGAATTTGTGTTAGGTTCAGAATTGCAATTTTAGAAAAAAGCAAATTCTTTCATAAGTAGGGTAGGATTAGCCCTGCCTGTGTATAATAGGAAACAACCAAACCATAACATAATAACAGAAATAAGATGAAAGTTTATTTCTCTTGTGTTCATAACAGAAGACCAAAAGGAAGGCAGTCCAGGCATGATATGGTGATCCCATGGTTATATGGTTATTTAGCTGTGGCCTGCTTAAATCTGCACTTCTGATACAGGAGAAACAAAGGCCCCATTTGGGGGTGGGGGGGAGGTTGGGGGTGGAGGTAGGTAGGTAGGGCCTTTGTTAAATGTAATTAAGTCTAATTTAATTGATATGGGTTCAGTAAAAGAAATGTAGTGCAAAGTATTTGAAGGAAGTACAGGGATTTTATTGAGCAAAGCAGAATGAATGAAACTTTTTCATTAATCAATAGATGTTGCTGTTCTGTAGACAAGTATCTCACTCAAATGAATTTTTAAATGAAAAAAGTGACACATCAAACATTTCTTGCAGAGCAGATCTCAAAGCTGAGACAGAATCAAAGACGCAATGCTGTTGCCTATTACTCTTAGTAATCATTACAATTATTGCTAACATCTTAAAATTCAAGGGTACTGCCATATAAGTTATCTTATATCTATTCATTTATTTAATTAACTAATCAGTTTTGAGCACTTAATATGTGCAAATCATTGTAGTAGATAGTTCTAGGGGATAAATCACAGCATGGAATCATAGTTTTCATAGGTCAAAACAATAGTTATCATTTATTGATTGATTACCTTGTATGAGAAACTATTAGGCACTTTAAGATATTTTCTCATCTAATGTAATAACAGCTCTATGAAGTGATTTTTGCTAATTTTCTTCTCTCAAATAAGAATCCTGATGTTTGGAGATATTAAACACTTGCCCAAGGCCACTCATCCAATAAGCAGAGGCACTGGGACCCAAATCAAGAACTCTCAGGCCCAAGTTTGTCAAATGACTTCTCGTATCTCCAAATAATTTTAATTCAAAATGGAGAATATTGGGCATCTAAAAAATATATATAAATGGTACAATTAGGAGTTTAGAAATATAACATATGTAGGACCGGGAATTGTATTCTATTTCTGCAAATGAAGAAACCAAGTCACAGAAAAGGTAGTGATTTATCTGCATTACTTTATTAGTCCCTCTCATACTTCCAACTCAGGCCACACAAATAATCATCCTTCCTGCCCCTGCCCTTTTGCATCAGCCACTATACATCCAGCTGCCAGAAATTACAAGGTAAATCATGTAAAGGGGAAGGGACATGAAAGAGAACATTCTCCTACCACTGGTCAGAGTTATTGTACTAAATCCAAATGACTGTGAAGTTCAAAAGGAAAAACAATTCCTCACTTTAGTTCAATCGTCAGTCTTCAGTTTTTATGATAAATAGGAGCATGCTAAACACTTTGTATGACCTGACTTTGTATGACCCACTGGGGAAGGGCTCGCTTATCAATCTGCAGAGCAGATTTAGGCTCTGTGAGCAATTTTAAGAGAGGTGCATCATTTTCCCTTTATTCAGTGTGGAGTACAGCCCCAGCCCTGGTCCATTAGTGAAGAGCTACATCTTGTTTCAACCCTGGGGGCAGATGGATGGAACTGTTGTGCCTGCAGCTGTAGACACTCTGTCTTTTGGGATGGGGGTTGTCCATCATTGTCATTTTGTTAGTTGTCCTAGGTGAGCCTGATGAACCGGAGAGTAGGTGTTGGCTGCAACTCTGGCATATGAACAGACAGAAGAGTTAAGTCTCTGGGACATATATTAACAGGTATAGTGCTAATTATAGGTTCAGATAAAAAAAAAACAATGAATATTTATTCATCTTTTTGCTTCTATGAACCTAAATGTAGATGAATAAATATTCATTATTTTTAATATACAATTTTTAACAAATATCAGGTACAAGGAATTGTGGCAGGTCACTTAGCATGGTCGTTTAGAGAGCAGCCTCTAAAGCGGACTGCCAGGAATCCAATTCCTGCTCCACTCATTACTGGCAATGTGATCCTGCCTCTGAGCCTCTACTTCCCGTCCACAAAAGAGTCTACCTCATAAGGTGGGAGAGGGTTAATTGGGTAAAGTGCTTGGGAAATGGCTGGCTGCTAGATCTCTCTAACTGAATAAATGTTAGCTGCTATTTATTTCAATGGAAAAACCAAAGACACTAGAATAGGTGATGCAACATACATTTTTTAAAACATTAAGTTTAAGATTTCAGGCAGTAAGTACTATGAGAGGTCTGAGTTCATAGAGATTTGGGTTTAAACTTTTGTTTTGTTTTGTATTGTTTTGATTTGAATTCCAACAAAATAATAAAGAATAACAAAGGAGGACAAGGAAAGGGAAAAACACTATTCTTGAAGGAGAGATGGTTAGAAAAGGTCTTTGTAGAGCCCCTGGGTTGCTTCAACAGGTGGCTAGGTATGTGGGCAGTCAGAGCAGGAGGGTGGCGCATGTGGAATGCCAGCCCAATGCAGCTTGTGCTAATGTAAAGAGAGGTCCATCGTGGAGCCCCAGCTTTGGGGCGTCACACTTAGTGAACCTCACCAAGTTATTAACCTCCCTGAGTCTCATCTTAGAAAAAAGTAATACCTTCAAGGAAGACTTGTTTTAAGGATTATTGAACAATTACGTGGAGGAATGTATGAGAACTCACCCAGTCAAATGCCCCAAATTTTTAGTTTTGCATGTGATTGAAGTTTTTGATCCTTTAAAAATAATATAACCACCCCCAAATCCTCAAGATTGAAGAATGAACAAACATAAAGCACGAATAAAACTATGGACTAAAGTAGACTTACTATTAGTCTAGTAATGGAAGAATGTGTAACACTGATATAAAGACAGTGGTCACCAGAGGTTCTGAGGGGAGGAAGAGGGAAAAATAGGTGTAACATGGGGTATTTTTGGGACATTGGAATTGTTCTGCATGATATTGCAATGATGGATACAAGCCATTATACATTTTTGTCAAAACATATAAAATTGTGTGGTGCAAAGTGTAAACCATAATGTAAACTATAGACCATGGTTAGTAACAATGCTTCAATATGTGTTCATCAGTTGTAACAAGTGTTACATACTAATGAAAGACGTTAATGGGGGAAAGCGTGGTGGGGGGGTGGGGGTATATGGGAATCCCCTATATTTTCAATGTAACATTTATGTAATCTAAAAATTTTTTTTAATAAAAAAAATTATACAAAACCACTAATACTTGCCTTAAATTTAAAGAACATTTATTCCTTGAACATTTTTTGAAGATATACTGTGTACTAAGACTCTGCAAGGAGTTGCTGATACAGTCAGGAGTCGGGAAAGTTCTACCTAGAGAAGCTTAGGGACTCCTCTTTGCAATCAGGCAAAGAGAATTACCATATGGTGATGGGTGATAAGCACTCTCTAGGAACTAGAAACAGAGTCCCAAGGAAGCCCATAAAAAGGAACCTGTAACTTTTTCTGCAGGAACAGGGAAAAGTGAATATCAAAATATTCCTATTACAATAACAGCAAAAAGGGGGAGGGGTCGCGGAAAACGGTATGTTTGGTTTGGATAGGGCTACAGAGAGTGTTGTCGAATATTGCTGGGCATTTTGCATATGGGAAAGGCAATAGTTGATTCAAGCTGATTGTCTAACCCCAAAGGTCAATGAATAGCTGTTAGATGATTTTTATAAGGGGCATACGGGAATCACTTTCTATAGTATGAGATGTGACTCGATTAAAAAAAAAAATCTTTATATATAATACACAATATACCTAAACCATTGCTTAAGCAAGATCAAAGTAATGGGCCTTGGGTACCGCAGCAGCTGGGGAGACCAGGCAAGAACCTATTGGTCAGTCTGCTGCTATCCTACCCAGGGAACTTTTTCCCTGCTTGGACACGGAGGGCTTTTCAGAGCGCGGGTGGGGGCTCGCGGCAGAGGAAGTTCAGAGAGGAGGGAGCCGCAGAAGCACGTGGGCTGAGGGGGTTGGGAGGACGCAGACAGAGGAGTAACCGGTGGAAGTGTCAGAGGAGTGAAGGACTGCTGGGGTGACAGGGTGTGGTCTGTGGGCGAACAGGTGAACGCGAAGAGGAGGGCAGACATTCACCAGGACAGAGGAGATAGAGAGGAGCGTGCCTGTGTCGCTCCGTGTGGTGACAGCGAGGAGCGCGGCGCAGAGGCCGGGTGGCAAGGGGAGTTTCCCGTCCTCGCCAAGTGGAGCCCTAGTTCCGAGCTGCGCCAGCGCCTGCAGCCTCGGCCCCCGGTGCTAAACACCTGCCGAGTCCCGAGTAGGAGCCCGGCTGAGCCTTCGGCCTCCAAGTAAGTCCTGCCTTACGTCTCCATTTATCCTCTGCCGCCTCTGTCTCTTTATCTGCCGAGCGGAGAGCTACTGTTGGGGGCTGCGCGAAAGGCGCACCAGGGCGCTTCGGCGGCGCCCACCGAAGCTCCATCATCCCGGCGCGCGCCGAGCGGCGCTGGGATTCGGCCCCGAGGCCGGGCCGCCCAGTTCCCCGCGCGCAGGGCGGGTAGGGGAGGCGGCAGAGTTGTTGGCACTGAAGCTACCCGTCTTTTGTGTCTTGCGCTAGCTCAGAGCCGTGCCAGGCCGGGGGGAAGGGAGCGGAAGCCACTTTATGGCTCCTGGCC
Source organism: Tolypeutes matacus (assembly GCA_026826555.1). Lineage (NCBI taxonomy): Eukaryota > Metazoa > Chordata > Mammalia > Cingulata > Chlamyphoridae > Tolypeutes > Tolypeutes matacus. The sequence continues at coordinate 718,362 of JAKSZT010054394.1, read as the reverse complement.
CCACCTCTTGCCCCCACCCCAAATCCTCCGAGATTTCAATATGTCGTGGGCTTGGGTGCAAGTGAATGCCAACCCCACCCCCACTTCTAGCTGCACTAGTTGCAGCCTGGTGGACAGCCTGCCGGACCACTAAGCCGCCCCCCACTCTCCTGATTTTCTTTTAGATTCAGCATCTTTAACTGGTGGGTGCTGGGAGGAAGGACTGGCTGGGCGTTCATGGGGATCTAGTGTAGGGAAGAACCAACCTTCTTGCTTTTCTTGGGTTTTGGACGGAAAGCGTGGGGGCACCCAGAGCCTCGAAACCCGGAGCGTCCCGCGCTGGCCGGTTTGCGCGCGGCCGGCGAGCGGGCGTTCGCTGGGTGGGTCCCTTGTCTGGCTCATTGTTCGCGGTGACTGTTCTTGGGGCCAGGCTGAACGACACAGACACCGATCCTGGGGCTGTAAATAAAAGTGACGACTTGGAGGAGCGAGGGTCAAGGTTGCCGGGAAGAAAAGGGCTTACCCAGCTCGGAAACGGACTTCTCCCAGCCGGGAGGGGAATAGTAGTCCACAGCGAAAACCGCTCTTGAGTGCGAAACTTAGATGTGACTAATTCCCGGAGACAGCCTAGTGAATTAAACCCTCAGAAATAGGGCGCGATATTTGCCCACTGACATTGTTTTCAGAGTAACGAAGACGGAGTTTTAAGTGTTATTGGCAAATGGCTATTTTCTCTTCCTTCCCAGCACCTGTTTCCCTTAAAGGGTCCTCGTGGCGTTTATTCTTTCTCTTCCTTCCCCCCTCCCCCCTTTTTAAGATGTGCATTTATTCTAGTTGAGCCTTCAGCTACTGGAATTGTATGGTTCTGGGAAAAGAATTCGTTTTTTAAAACAAAGTGTAATTTCCACTCTACGAACGCCTAGCGCTGGCGTAGACGTCCATTGCTCCCCCACCCTAAACGCATGCTACCATTCATAAAGGCAGACGTGAACGGTAGTCAAAGGGAGCCCGTTATCCCTAGTTGGAGTTACCAAAAGACATGCTGTGCTTGTTCATTTTGTTGCAGGGTAGGATACTCTTGAGTTTTTCCATTTTAAATGACAAAGACATCACCTCTTCATAGTGTCTATTCCTTAGCCCACTGCAAAGAAGAGTGCATTTTGCTGAAAAGGATGTTTCTTCTTTTTCCAATAGCTGTAGGTATTAATCAGAATAAACTCTTGGCAAGAGGGATCTTTTTATTATTTTATTATATATATATATACATGTGAATATAGATAAATAAGTGTGTGTGTATGTGTATGCATATAGCTGGTTGTAAATCCCAGTAATTACTAACACGCCAGCACACCCAACTGCCCTGGTTATATTTTACTTTGAGTGCCTGATGGACTTGCTAAGTGCATCAGTCTGCTGAAGCCTAGAGTTCCAGCCCCCAGGAGAAATACCAAATGTGAACACCTCTCATCAACCGCAAGTCTGATTCCACAGGGAAAAACCATTCAATGGGATTGTTGTTTAGGGTGTGGAAAGCTGTGGGATTCATTCTAAGGAGGGAGGAGGGATTAGGTAGATGATAAATAAAATTGGCAACCTGGGTAGGCATCCCAATCTACTTGCAGTGCCACACATATACATCTGGAAAAGTATATTGTTCATTCTCTCCCTTTCTTTCCGTGTCACCCTTAATATTTGCATCCTTAATGTGTTTCATAGCAGTATTTGTACCTCTTGTTTGTATTTTAGCTTTGAAAAAACTTTTATTTTTTCTAGCTGTTATTATTTTAATATTGCAATTTCAATAATGCTCATTGAATGGGTAGGATTATCTATTAAATTGTCCTTTGTCTGATTGCATACCATGGCCAACTTAGTATGGGAACACCTGAGCAATGAGTGAAGCAGGTTCTAATGAAGAGTGAGACATGGAAGGTATCCACTACAATTTATAAACCTTATATTCATTTACCACCTTCCCCCATGGCCAATTTTAGCTATTTGCTTGTTCATCTGCTGAAATCTCCAGAACCTGAATTTGTACCTGAATTTTTAAGTGCACTAAATCTTGATTGCATGTAAAGCAGAACTTAATTATTTTGGTTTCATTTGGTCAACAATGTTTAGTGTTCCCAACTTAATTATAACATTGAAATATGCATGACTTTAAAATATGTTGGAAAAGGTCCTTCTAAACTTGTTTCTTCATTTGAAAAAAAAAAGTCCTTATGAAGCCATAATTTCACTGTAATGAGGCTCCCTGGCCACTTGTGTTTATTGAGTTTACTCTTCCACATGAAGAAAGAACCATTGTTTTGTTGTCTAGGAGCTAAAGGAAGATGGAAAGTGAGAAAAGAAAATGAAGAACCTCAAAATCAAATACTTAAAAATGTTCTTAATTTTTTCTATTTGGAAAAATAGTTTTTAAAGTAAAAATTATTCTTTTCTTAAACATATGCTAAAAAGTTACTAAGGAACCCTGAGGAAAAGAATTTTCAGGATTTAAATATTCATAAATGGTTGGTATATACGAACACATTAAATGCATTTTTTGAACCAGTCTCATATTTTCTTCTTTCTATAGAATTATAAAACACTATTAAATTATTGTTATTGAAACATTGCAATCCTATCAAAGTCTATATTTAATCATACTGTTTTTTGCAAGTGCATTAATTGTAATAGCCTGTTTGTTGAGATAAAAAAGAACATCATTGATGTCATGGTGTGCTTTGCATTTTAAAATAGTAGCTAATGAATTACAAACATTCATTACTCCACCACCATTTGCTGAAATTTCTCAGGACCCCCAAATAGAGAATTATTTGTACTATATACTATCATTCATGCCCTTGCTGAGTTCATGTTGATCCCTATTTCTTCTTCAAAATTAATTGCCTTTTAAATTAATACTTCATTGGCTCTAAAACCTTTGTTACTCTATTTTTTTCTCATAAATTTATGTGCACATATTTTCAGCATAGTCTGTTTGGGGGACTTCCTGTTGAAAACATGGGTAAAGAGTGGGGGAGAGGTGAAGAGAGAACAGCCTTTATTAAACCTGGAAAAAGCCAGGGTTTAAAAAAAGAAAACAGGATTTACTGAATAAAATTTATTGAGGAGTATTTCTTTGACCTTTACAAATCCAAGATGTGTAGCCCATAATATACATTTAGGTAATCCAGGCATTATGCTCACATATCATAAGGCAAAATAATAATCACGATGCCTTGTTTTGTTACCTTTGAATGGTGGTTTTAATTCCATTCACTTTTCTTCATATTAAGTATTGAAAACTCCTGACCCTTACTTTTCCTATGATATTTTTTGAGGGGTAGTGTGAGGGGAAGCACAGTTCTATCTATGTAGAAAAGAGAATTGTCAATATTTATTTTGGAAACACTTTATTTTAAAAATTCAGTTTCTTCTTCGGTTCAATGCTTATTGAATGCTTTTTAAATATTTACTTAAGAAGATGATGTTTGACACCCAGTTTACATAACTAGATGTACCCAGAAATAAATTATTTGTTGATTGAAAAAAAAAAGCGCATTTAAGTCTTACGTTTAGGCTTTCTTCCCACAGATTAATTTGAAGAAAAATTGTTGAATTAGGTTTTATTTTTAATAACCAGCATGCATTTAGATTCCATTTAGTTTGAAGATCAACTTGATTGACACTTTAAACATTTATGAAATGAAGATGTAAGATGGTTCAAATCAATTCTTATGCATATTTTGGATATATAGCTTTTATCTGAAGTTTATTTTTAATCTCAGGAGTAAATGTGAATTTCTTAACTGATCACATTTTCTTTTTTGCTTTGGCCACTAGAAAGCTCAAAGGCAATCTGAGATCTAACTTAGTAATCAGGGCTCCATGGAATGCATAGGTGTGTTATCTTTCTCAGTGAACTTATCTTATTCTACTGTATTTTCTCTGTCTGAATGTCTGATTTTCTCTTTATTGTAGAAGGAGTTAATATGCATCAAAGTTAATATGACTAAGATTAGAAATACAATCAAGTAAGCAGTTATTAAGGTCTAATATTGCAAATGCTGGGGAATATTAGGCAAACTAAGTCATGATTTGTCATCTTAAGATACTTATGTTCTAGCTGGATAGAGAAGTAAAAACATAAAAAGTTAGCTTATAATGAATCACCCTATATATATACATCTCTTGCATTAATTTGAAAACGCAGACCCTCTCTTTAATGGCACTCAGCTGCTACTTTTTAGAGAAGCATTATTATTGGGATCAACCAGTAAAGAAAAGTAACCAAGTCTTTTCATTAGAAAGGATTTCCTTCTGGGTACACTAAGCCCCAAATAGTCTAGGTTGTGAGGGTAGACATAAATGTTGAAAAGATCGTTGTGTTTCTATTGTAAAGGAGACTCCCTGGCATCTCTCCCTTCTTCTTTCTCTCTCAAAATGGCTTTTCTGTTTCTTGCCTGATCAACCAGTGGCTGAACTTGATTGACGGGTGTGGTAATTCCAACAGCAAGCTAACCCTACCAGGCTGGCAGTTTTTGAAATTTCTGTTTATGTAAATATAGTGTTTGTTCTAAGCACTGTACATAAATACAGTCGTTAAGCTTAAGTGCCCACTGGTTGTTTCCTTTGTACTTAAATCAACAACCATTTTCAGCTTTTAGAAGGGACTACCCACAAAACTGTTCTTTTTGGCTGAAGGGAAACTCAGGGAGAAGATGAGGGAAAAAAAAGAAAGAAAGAAAGAAAAAAGAACTAAATTATTGATCCCAATGGACATGTTTATGGCTAAGGCCACAAACTCTGAATTAAACTTTCAAATCTAACCAGCTATCTCTGGGTATAAATCTGATTCTCATTCCCTCTCTCTTCCACATGGACATGATTTTTTTTAATACCAAAAATAATTAAAAATCTAAAATGCAGATGAAGCAAACTATCAGACAATGAAAAATACTGATCATTTAAACTTGGCCTTTTAAAAAGCACAGTGGATACAGTGAAAATCAGTGTATTAGTACACTTACTGTGCTCCCAATTATGATATAAATACTGCATAAAGCTTTAAAATTTTCATCAAATTATTATTTCACTGACATGCAAATTAACTACTAACATCTAAGGTACATGCCATGTGATGATTCCTAATTGGCAAGTGCACCTAAAAGGATTATTTATAGACTATATTGCAACAAAGTGCTGGAGTAAATTCTCATTGTGCAGCAAAATTCAAATTGATGTTTTAACTGTGATTCCCTCTACTTTTTTCATATCCCTTTTGATCTCTAAAGCTCCTCAGAAATAAGCTAACTAAGGTGCTAAATATATAATTAATAACGTTTAGGTGGAGAATTTGTCTTCAAATTATCCCTAAGAGATTTAGAGACTAGTTAAGTATCCCTCACCAGCTTGTACAGGTATGAATAACCCTTGGGGTTATGAATTTGAAGTCAAAGATTTGGTAACATCTCTTTCCAACCAAAGCATTTCAGATAAATGTTCACACAGCAAAAGTAAGGTAGAAACTTGAACATTTATCAGGTGAATTAATTTTTAAGAATAGCTGCCTCTGAAGATCTAAGTGGAAAGTCTTTCTATTCTCTAATGGTAATTGAGGTTTCTTTTATCTCTGCTTTCCAGTAGAGAGGATTATAATGTATCTGCAATTCCCATACTATTTCATTAAGTCCAAATTTGGCCTTTCCTTTCTTTATTCCCTATGTCTGTCAAAACACAGAATGACCAAATAAGAAATAAAGTAAGCTCTTCATTTAGTCCCCACATTTCTGTTCAGCATGTATTTCGTGCATGAGCTCATGAGGTAATCAAAGATATAAAAGGTGTAAATATCTGCCGATAGACCCAACTTATTAGAGAAGTTTGCAATTTATTAACTTGGTAGATGTTTTCGTCATGTTCTATCCAGCCTAGAACGTCCTATATACCCCACCAAATTGGTCAAATGCCTATCTTTGTTAAATATTTATATAAAAGACACTTTCTCCTTGAAGGAATCCCCATGGCTGAATTTAAACTGGTCATTCTTTCTTTATAAGTGTGTATGTATGTTTTTTACAGTCATTGTAAACATGAAAATGTTTTGAAAATCTAAAAAAATCTACAAATAATATAGCATTCATTATAATTACTATTATCAGTCTATAGCTAAGGAGATAAACTAAATGTTGGATTCAAGCAACATGTGTAAATGAATACTTGTCTTGTTTTTAACACTTTTTTCTAGTAGTTGAATAGTTTGTTCTTAGGCCTGTTAATTTTTATTGACAAATGTATCCATTACTAAATGAGGCTCTGGCATAGGTATGAACAAGGCAACTTAATTTCTTGCTGATTAAAGTTTATGAGGAAACTTATCTTTTAATTTGGAAAAACTCATTTATTTTCATTAAAAATGTTGAATGAGAGCTTACTGTGTGCCAGGTATTGAAACACGGAGTGAGCATAAAAGAGAAATAAAAATGCCTTGCCCTGAAGGAATTTAGAATCAAATGGGTATAAAGATATTGACTAAATGTGGTAAACAGAGTGAAACATATCATTACGAGATTTTGTGGACCTCTAAGAAAGAGTATGTGACCCAATTTGGGTGTGGGTGGTGGTCTGGGAATTCTTAATAGGGGAATTTGAAACTGAAAGGACAAGTTAAAGTTCAGCCAGTGAAGAAGCAGTGGACAGAAACCTCTGGCACAGAGCTGCTGGAGAAAAAGCAGAAGAGTGTCGGAGATGGAAAATCCTGATGTCCAGCAGGAAGCATCATGAGTTTGACTGCAGGTCAGCAGAGCAATCTGGAGTAGAGAGAAAGTTTTGCAAGTTTAATCCTGATGAAATCCAACTCTTTTCTACATGTACCCACACTCATGCAGTGGAAACATGTCTAAAGAAAAATATACAATCATGCTGATGGGTACCATTTCATACTGATTAGTCTTACATGGGCTTTCAAAGTTATTAGGCAATTACTATACTTCCCTACTCTTCTCATTCTCCTAGAAGACTGTATCATACGTTTTCCTGTCTCCTCAAAGGCTCAGTACCTCTGTCTACACCCTTATTCTCAGTAGAAGACCTTGCTTTCTATTCACTGAGAAAATCAAAGCAATCAGAAAAGAACTTCCACAGATACCCACCACCACATCTAACCTTCTACCAGCATCTGCTCTGACATAATCTTCCTTCTTGCAGATTTTCTCACACAGCACTGGTGAAATTTCAACTGCTACATCCTAGTGAAATGTAATATAGGGAAATGTAAATGCAGCTTATCAGTGAATAAAACTATCTATTCCCTTAGACCTAGAACTCTCATTTTTATTCAAAAAAAAAATAGTTGGCAACAAGGTGAAATTAGATGATATAATGCAAAAACAGACAAACAAACAAACAAAATACCACACCCAAAACTGTACAAAGTTTATGATATACAAGTTTGGGTATGCATATAGAGGACACCAGAAAATCAAGACCATGTTTTTTTAAAAAAGCTGCCTCATTGGATATTGAGATGAAAAAGTGTACTCTATACAGATCATTGGAAAATATGTCCAGCTTGGAAGAGAAAACTTCTTGATGGGAAGATCCTAGTGATATACAAAATGTCGATTGAATAAAGAATAGTGAACATCATCTCTGTAGTGTGACTCAAGAGTCTGAAATATCCATCCTGACCAGGTATTCCTCTTGCCTGCCACATCCAATCTACCAACAGATCCCATATTCTGTAGTGCTAAAATATATCACAAATCCATCTCTAGGTCTCACCATGTCCAACCCTATCTTTCTGATCTAAGATATCATCATTTTTGGCCTGGATCACTGTGTTAGCCTCCCACAGATCCTTCCCATTCTTCCTCTTGCAGTAATGATTATTACTTCCATTTTCCCATCTCTTAAAATGAGGAGGCTAATACCTGTTTAGTAAGGATGTGAAAAGGATTAAATGAATATCTGGAATAAAATAATTTACTACTATGTATTAGCTATTAAAGACCTAAATTAGGTCATACTTGTCCTTGTTTAAAACCGTTTGAGACCTTCTCGTTGCACTTTGAATAAAATCCTTACCATGGCCTGCCTTGACTTCAGCTCTTGTCGCTCTGCTTGCTCACTACTTCTGTGAAAACACGGATTTCTGCCTTGCTGCAGGCCTTGCACATGCTGTTCCCTCTGCCTGGAGCACCCTCACCTCCCTCTTCCCCAGAACTCCTTCTCCTTCAGGTTTCAGCTTCTGCAGCCTTCTCTGAGAGCCTTTCCTGACTTCAGCTCATCTAAAGGTTGCCTCCTGCTCTTTTTTTTTTCTTTTTAATTCTCTGCTCCTTGCTGTTTCCTTAGTAGAACTTATCCCAATTTCCAAATTTGAACTTATTTTTGTTTGGTTAGCACCCCTGTCCCAATTTCACCACCAGAATTTAAGTTCCATGAAACAAGAATAACCTCTGTCATGATTTCATGTGTTTCCCCCAATCCCTAGCAGAGGACCTGGCATAGAATGGGTGAGTAAATAAATATTGGACAGATGGCTGGCTGGCTGAGTTTCTAACTATTGTAACTATGACATTGAATTTCTAAAAGGGGTATCTTCATATTGGCAAGTCTATATGTCACTAAGGAAATATGGAAGGTTAATTTATTAACACTAATTTAACTCTGGGCACTGGGTCTTGAAAATGCTTGTCGGAAGGCAGGTGTATTTTGAAGAAGTAGAGAGTTTGAGAGTGTAAAGGGGGTTGCTGGGTGAGTTGGGGTTCTCTTGACCTAAACATGCTTCAGGCCAGGTCTGCGATGTAGGCACCACAGTCCCAGGGGTGGGCGGTGGGCTTGAGTGAGGCGGTGGTGTTAGGGTGCTGATAGTTGAGGCATTCAGGAGGATTCAAGAGTATCCACTCATAAAGTGAATTCCCTAGTGTTTTACTTGTTAGCTTTAGAAATTGTCAAATAGGCTCTGTATACACAGTGCCAAAGTAAGTGGATGAAAGAATTTCTTCTAGTCAAATTAGTTATTTGATGTCATGAAATAAAAACAAAACTATGTTCCTTGATTCAGCTGGTTTGTAAATGGAAGTCAGTCAAATCTGCGTATATGTGTATGTGAGTGTGTGTCTATCTTTGCGGGAAAATTTTTTTTTCAAATAGAAGAACAAATTATGTGGAGAAAGATGTTTTCATGTATTGCTTTTGAACATAAAATCATAAAGGCATGGGAAGTTTTGTATCAAGTGATGTTCCTCTCCTCTTACCAGGAGGTGTCACTACAGCTCACACAGACTTAGCAGTGCATTCTGAAGGGACAGGCACTAGCTAGCATCCTAACTAATGTCAGTACCCACCCACCAGCTTCTCTTCTAAGTTACCTAAAAGAAATTAGATGTAAAAATAATTACTTCCAGGTCCTTATTTCTCCTCCAAAAAAATGTTATCAGGAAATAGCCTAAAGCTTAAAGACTTGCTTAATATTCTGGAAACCAAATATACTGACTTTTCTTTTAGTGTTCAATGGGGGATAGTGGAGAGAAAAAATAAAGAGCAGGGAAAAGAAGGGAAGATAGACAGAGAGAAATATGAAATGGAGAGTGAAAGAGTGCTTGCAGTGATAGCATGCTGCTTGAAATTCTCTGAATACACTCTTCTCTCACCTTTCTGACATGGCATATGTTGTCTCTCTGCCTCTCTTCTCTGCCCAGATAATTGCAGCTTGCTCTGCCAATGATGTGATAATTAAATAAAAAACTACTATCTGTTGTTGAGCCAACACACTACCCCAGCATTTTTGAAACACATAATTTCTATCCCTTTGAGAACGTTATAAAATAGGTCTTAATTACTAAAATTTGTCAGGTGAGGAAAATGAAAATTGGAAAGATATTCAAGGATGCATGATCTGTGGCTATGATTTGACCATAGGCCCATCAGATTTCAAGTCAGACCCTTATTCTTTCCATGACATTAGGCTCCCTCTGAAGAATGCTGTCCGCTGAAGACTTTCCTAACATCCTTTCACCCCTGGCCAAGTTGGGCATCCCTCCTCTGGGTCCCACAGCATCTGAACTCACACTCCTCATGAGTAGGTCACGATTCTCCATTTTCTTATTTGCCTCCTCATCCAGAGTGTGAGCACCTCGAGGGTGGATATGATGTTCTGTCTCCATAACAGAGTGTGAAGCCCCTAACATTGGTGCGCTGGATGGGTGAACAAGAGATTAGGTGCACCCAAAGGCGGGGCTGCAAGACGGGTGAAGGTGGGGGTGAGGGAGTGTATGGAAGGCAAGGACCACCCGGCTGCTGGCCCTCACTCACTGTCATTGGCTCACTTGCTTCACAAGCACCTGAACAATGACGTGGAAAGTCTGGGCATGTTTTGGAGGCACAGGAACAGGGTTAAGTATCCAAAAAGGAAGGAATATTTATCCAGCACAGCCCATGCACTGTAGCTCCTCTAGGACTGGAGGGAAAGGACGGGCATTCTAGAAACCATGCTTTCTGCTGACCTCCAGGTGGCAGCACGGCCCAGCTCTCAGAGCTGAGCTCAGTTCTTGGACATCCCTGAAGCTGCCAGGTTCAGAGCTGTCCTCAGGGCGTTAGTGCCCTGGGAATGATTAATGGGGCTGCCCGCTCACTGCACCCTGAGGGTAATTGAGCCTGCTGTAGTTTGGAGTCTACAGAGAGACTTCCTGAGCTGCTTTCTGATAGAGGGGCTGCAACATTTTGGACATTATGTCCCTTCGGAGACCTCCTGGAGGCCTGCTTATAGCTAGAATGAAATCTTTGGGAGAAAGCTTTAAAGAGGAAAAATAAGCATGCTCTAAAATATAGGGAAATCGAACAATGTTTTTTTTTCAGATGTTTGCTTTGCTATGCATTCCATATTCTTTTTCCCTTCTTTGGTTCTGAAATAATATTCCTTTCCACCTGGCTTAAAGCAAATCCTCTGGAAGGTAGCTTATGTTAATTGATCAAGTATTTTGAAAGAGTGCAGGCAGAGCTGTATGAAATGTCTTCATTTAAATAAGCTCTAAGCCCTTTTCTATTGTAAGCTGAAGTATTTAAAAGTAAGATGATTGGAAATTTCTGAAGTTGCACACAATTCAAGAGAATGTGAAACATGTTTGAATGAGAGACTGGCACAAGGCTACAGTGTCTGTTTCTTCCAAATATATATGTGATATCAATTATAGAAGACGACCAACAAAAGATCTTAAGCTTGTCAAGTTAGGTTCGTGTGACTGCTTCTTTTCATTAGAATTTTTAGTAACTGGGAAAAATGCCGGGGTCTAAACGTTAAAAATGGTGTCTTGAATAGACCTTAGCACTGTCAAGAAAAAAAAAATTATTTATGGATTCAGAAAATGTTTCTTTATCTTTGCAGCTAAATGGAGATTCTGAACCTCCACCTTTCCGTAGTTTGGATTTACATAGCTCTGGTGGATGGTTTTAGGCAGTGTTTGGTTTGTAGCTTCTTCAGTGAATTCTTTAATACCATTTTGGTACTATTCTTCCCCAAACCTGTGAGGTTGTATTCCCCATCACAGAATATTCTCTTATAGTAGCCTAGGATATTTTAAGGTTTATTTCAGGATGGAGAGTTATTTTCTAAGTATTTAGAGAGCCAGATGAAACTGGTTCTTTATGTACTGACACTTTTAAGTTTTAGCAGGCAATAAATTTGATCTCTTTAAATCCTTGGAACTTAAGAGTAGAAAATCAAAAGGATGATGAGAATGGCCCCTTAGATTCTATTTTTAGATTAGATTACAGGTGCTATTCTATCTTGCTTTGCTTTGATAAACTTATCCCAAAGATTGAATTTGTAATATTGTCTTTTTATGATGAAGACCTGGGGTAGGGATTGAAAATAAGGAGCAGGAATGAGAAATTAAATGAGATAGGTCCACAATAGTTTATTCATAGCCTCTGATTTAACTCCAACAATAAAAATTAATTGGAAAAAGTTCCCAGCCTAGCCTAAAGTCCTGTTCAATGATCCATGACTCACTGGGAGGTTTTTCCTAGCCTACCAGTTTATTCCTTTGGCTACTTTGGGAAATTTGTCAAAAATGTCTCAGTGCCATCCCTTGATATACAATCTGTATGACAATGCTGTCTTTAATTAATATGCTCTTTAACATAGGAATGCTATATAGTGATGCTCTAAGTATTATTATTTATACTCCTAACTTTTTTTAGTTTTATACATTGGATTACATTTTTCTGTTGTTGGTAGTATCCAATTTATATTTGTAAAGAGATAATTTTTGGATATATTTTTTAAAATTTTTGCAAAGCCCAGATTCTTATCTCCCTAGAAAAGGACAGGGTTGGTACTACCTAAAACAGAGGGCCCACTAATCAACTTTGCATTTGAAAACTTAACTTCCTAACTTCTTTATCATAATAATGCTCTTAAAGGCCAGATATTGAGGGAAAAGGATTTTTGAAATCTACTAGCTCTCAGTAGCAAACCGAGAACCAAGACTGTGGAAAAAATCAGAGACTTTTTGGGCATTCAGGGGAGTAAAGCAAACTCAAGATTTGACCAAAGAAATGGACAGCCCACTCCTTTGATTTTAAGAAATTGTGGCAAGAAAAACAGTTATGGAATTAGGAAGTCAGGTAGTAGGTTATTTAGGATCCTTACTTTCTATGAGTTCAAGACCAGAAAAAGACTGAATATATGAAGAGTGGGGCTTGGGTAGGAATGGTAGTAATGTGCTTCCCAGGGATTCTACAGGAAGGCTGCAGGCTTTTGAAGCCCCAGCATGGTGTGGGCAAGGATAGAGCAGTGGTCCCAGCTGGACTGATGAGCCTAAAGCCTCCAGCCTCCAAAGAGGGATTGAGCAGTTATGTCCCATTGAGGGCAAGTAGAGGTGCTGGGGCAGCCAGTGGACTAGTGGAGGTCTGTGGTCTGAATGAAGAACCTGCCTGCTGTGAATGTACTTTGAAAGACTAAGGTAAGTGACTGTGTCTGTGGACACCAATGAAGGGCAACGCAGGTCCCTCCAGAAGACTAGATGGGATGGTCAAATTTCAGTAGTTACCTACAGGGCTTATATTTAAGGTCTGCACCAGCATGTGCACATCATTTGTTTGTGTTTATTGAGAGTTTTTAATTGACTGGCATTCGGTCTGACTAATTGGTTGGTGACATGCAGTATCAGTTGTTAAATCTTTTGAATATCACTTCAGGTTATCAATATAGTGACCAGACTGGTCCTGCTACCTCTCCATCACAGGGACCTGAGAAGACACATCATTCCCTGGCATACACCTGAGCACCCTTCCATTCATTGTCATAAACCTGCAGTCAACCTAGGACCTATCTTGGTAAGGAAAGTTAAAAAAAAGGAAGAAGTCTGAAAGAATGAGAATTTAAGATAAAAGACTGTATTCTCCAGAAAATGATTATCTAAATAACCTTAGTTAAATCTAAGTATTTAACTTTGAATAGGCTTAATATTCAAATGTAAGGAGACTGCTCAAACCAGAAGAAAAATTAAAATTTTGTGAATTAGCAATTCTAAGAAGGGTGTAACAATTTAAAGAATCAAATCAGAGAAATAAAGAAGCTATGTGTTCTTTTCACATCTCAGGATAGGATGAGTAAATTTTTACCCACTTTCTACATACTCTAGCTGAGTCTTTTACAGCAGCAATTACTTTGGAATCCAAGCTGATTTCTGATTCCTTCTGTTTGTATTGCTTGCTTCTCACATTTGTACAAAAATGTATTTCAAGTCATAGATTGTTCTTCAGTTGTCCTCCCTCTTTGAGTGTCTCTATTACATTATACATTTCCAAGTAGAATTCCGAGGCAGGGCCTCCTGACTCTTCCCCTTCCTAATCCTTCTCTAACTTGATTAATTAATTTAAAACAGAGTGGACCTATTCCGAACCCATTTTCTTGGATCTGTCTTTGAAACTCTGAGATATTATCATCCCCTGTTAAGACGTGGATCTCAGCATATCTAAGATTATGCTTTTCTCTAAGGATGGTGACTTTAAGACAGATAAGATAAATGAGAATAACGACACCTTGGCTCCAATTTTTTTCAACTTTGCTCCAATACTTAGAAGAGCTCCTACATTTTACAATGCCTGGGAGCACTTTTTGCATTCACCATGTACAAAACAGGGACCTAGATTCACACTCACATTTGAATGAGAATGATGACTTTTTTTTCTTTTCTTTGGGAGCCAGCAAGAAGTGTTAATGAATTACTAAGCAAGAAAGCCAGGATTCAAATTCAGTTTTATGTAAGTCCAGAGACCCAAAATTTAATTGTACTTTGTGGTGGTTTAAGATTCTCTATACCCCTAGGAAATCATGTTCTTAAAGCTAATCCATTCCTGTGAATGTAAACCTACTAGAAGTAGGACTTTTTGATGAGGTTACTTCAGTTAAGTCATATTCCAGGGTGGGTCTTAATCCTCCTACTGGAGTCCTTTATAAGAGAATAAAATTCAGACAGGGAGAGAGAAAGCCAGAGAAGCAAGAAGCTTAAAGCAGCGAATCCCGGAAGAGAAGGGAGATCAGCAGAGGCCGCCATGTGCCTTGCCATGTGACAGACTAGTATCACCGGCAGCTGGTCTTCAGGAAGAAAGCATTGCTTGATGATGCCTTGATTTGGACATTTTCATGGCCTTAGAACTGTAAGCTTGTAACCTAATAAATTATTGTTAAAATCCATTCTATTATGTGGTATCTGCTTTTGGCAGCTCAGCAAACTAAAACACACTTCATTGGAACTTATATTATTGATACACTGTCAGCAAAATATCTGGAGACAGCAGGGACTATGTGTCAATATGTCAGTATCTTTTTGTGCCTCTCTGAAAAACCCCAATGAAGAGACTTTAATGGGTAGTGTATGGAGTCCCTTCCTGGGAAGACTGAACGAGACTTTCCTAAAAGCATGACTCTAAGGATTTTAAACAGGAAGAAGGGAGATGTGGTAGAGGAGAAGAACATGTGTACATTTTCCCAATCTGTTTTGACTGTGTACCTAAGCATCTTTAGTAGGCAATTGCCCTTAAGGCCATTGAAATTTCCACCTACAAGTCCAATTGTTTGTTTGTTTGTGTCTTTTTATTTCTAAGCTTTCCACAAAAATATTTGAGGTAGAAAATCTGTTAGGGCAATTAAATGAGCTTATTGACTAATGACAAGGCTTATATTAAGGTGGGGAAGAAATTATGAAAACAGATTGTTTTAGTTGCTCTCATTAGCAACTATGAATTCACACCACCTGGAGAACTCTGCAATACCTGTGAATTAACAATGCCTTTCCAACAAGGTGTTTTGCTAAGCAATCTTAGTGGGGGCAGAGTAAGGTTAGTGGTAAACAATGCAAAGCTCAAACAACTCACTACTCTGAACTCATGCCCCACATAAAATGGCAGAGAATACAAGCATTCCTGTTTTACTTGAAATATGCTTTAGAATGAACGCTTAAATGGCTAAGCGAGTATGCACATATGTCTGTATGTATGTGATATTTTAGAAATCCCTTTCCAAGAAAATGAAGTTGCACTCTAAAAAACCTTACTACAAATGAACTAGAAGTTAATTGACTTTCCATATCCTGAACCATTCTTAACTCCACTCTGGCAAAACAGTCCTCAAGTATTTCTTTTCCATAAAAACCTATTAAGCTAAAGTAGATCTCTCTTCTCTTACATCTTCAGTAGCAAAGTATAAGATTTATTCCTGAGTATTTGTGTTGTATGTGAACTTTGATGCCTATTAAATAAAAATAGCTGACATTTACTAAATTTACTGTGTGCCTTGCACTATACTATGTTACCTCACTAAATATATTATTTCATTACTACTCACTATGAAATTTACTATTATTAATACTAGAGGACAGATGAGGAAACTGAGTCTTTTAAAGATTGAGAAGCAGGCCCACCCTTCAGCTAGCTAGTGGTAGAACTTTGGTCAACCTCAGAGCTCACGCTCTTCATCAGTACATTCTGCTACCTCCTGGGTTGATGGGAAGACCAAATGCATTTTTGAAAAGTGTTAAAAGATTTAAAATGGTCAATGAAAAAAGTACAACCAATCAGGCAACCAAATTTAACACGGTGATAGGATGAGGAAGTTGACAACCCTTTTATGGCAGAAATATTACATTCATAAAATTCTGGTATCGATTGGAAACAATGCTTACTAAGAAATATAAAATATGTCTGCAGTAAATTCAAAGTGCTACTTTCAATTTAAAATTCTTAGCATCTCAGTCAATGTTAACTGTTTTATTCTAGTCAGTGATTGAAATAAAGAAAGTTTAATTAAGTACTATGCTACCTAGCTCAAAATTTCTGGAACAAAGTCATTAAAAATTTCAACTTGATATTAGAATAAAAACACACATAAATTTCGTCATTTCGCTTGTGCTGTAAGTATTAAAAGAAAGATATCTCCTAAAGCCACCTTAGAATGTTGCCCTGAAGTTTCCTGGTTTCTTTGCCTAATAAAATAATTCTTGACAGTTTTGAAAAAATTACCAGAACAATGTGATGACTTAATGGTTTCTTCTTTCCCCATATTTGAGTGATTTCTCTGAGTGTGCTTAGAGGGAGAGGGGGAAGGGAGAGATGATATGATGAGCCAGTTTGTAATGTGTACCTGATGTAGCCTCTGCCTTTTCAGATTTACCAGAAACCCTCTTCTGCCTTGCTTTGTTCATCTGTTTAGTAGAAAGCTTGCGTGGTTTGCATTTTGGAATGTTCAGTCTTTTTAATTTACTTCCAAATAATTTGTTTCTACATTATGCTGCTTTGTTTGTAGGGAACAATACTTACACGAGTGTTTCAGGAAGTAACATGGACTAACACTGCACTCTACAAGGAGAATTTCAAAATAAAAACAACTAAGGATGAATGGCATGCATTACCCAAATCTCTACCATATGTCTGAATGGGTCTGTTGTATTAAGCTTATTTACAAAATTCATAGACCCTAATTATCTAAGAAATAGAGTGATAATGCCTTCAAGTCAAAGAAAAAATAGAAATGTAGAAAATATAAAAAACATTAATAATATTTCCTGTGACTCTGATTTCTGCCTTTCCTTTTGAATTACCTTTGAAAGAGGCATGTCAGAGGACTATTTTAATAATTCTGAAATTATTCAGGCTCAACAAAAGTTTGGCCATATCAATTCCTGGAATTAGTGTTTTGGAGGATGGGAGAACTTCCAATACCATTACACTTCTAAGAGAAAGAAATTTGGCCAAACTCTAGGAAGTTCTATAACCAAATAATTTCCGAGAGGTAGATTCTATCTGCCATGGAATATACCATACTTATCAGAGGCATACCCTCCCAATAAGATTGAATATCTCATTTCAGTGAAAATAAAGAGTGAGAAAGATATATGTAATTAGATCCCTAAGTCTTTTTCAAAGACCCTGATATCTTCAATATCATATTTTGGATGTGACTATTTAACAGACTCATCTGATGACATCTTTTCCTTTTAAAAGTGAAATGCTTTGTACATTATAAGAATTTTTGAAGGAATCTAATTGTTTTGTAGATACTATGAGAATCTGCACATTTCTATTTGCTTATTTAAGAAATTAAAACTGCTGTGTATTAGTGTCTTGTATTGATATTTTTATGCAAACTGCAACTATTTTAAAAGGAAAATATGTGTGGAATAGATGATACAGAAGAATTGAGTAATGCAGAATCCAACAATAATTAATGGCACACTCCTTTCCAGTTGAGAATAGAGTGGGCATGGCACTTTGGACAATTGGAACTTGATGAGACCTCAAAGAAGCAAGGGTCAATTCATTATAAAAACTCAGTTTTTTTTTTCTATAGATGGTCTTTCAAGGTGATATGTAAGGAACTTTCACTTCAGTTGTCAGCACCGTTTAACTTTGGCTATTGTCCAGAAAAGATATTCATTAACATTAAAGCCAAATTCAGAGCAGATTTAACCCACTGTGGTGCCATGTCTTCCAGATGCATCATCATTGCAGACTTGGTGCTTCTTCACTGTGAAGTATAGAAATATTCTCTCTCAGAAGGTGAATACAAAGGCTGATTCTCTCACAGTGGTCTATTTGGTATGTTTGAGGGATCATTAATGAGCCACAGAAAAATTTGGGGCCAGAGGTTACTGTTTATGATTAAAATTGATGTTATACATTCACAATAATATCCCATTAAGTCAATCATAGTGGAAATGGTGACTATCTAATAATTACCATTTGAAATCATCCGGTCGACTTTGAAATATGAGTCTGGATTGAATTAATGGATTTGACCAATTATTTTGTCATAAGAAAGTTTGCCTGACATATTTGTCTGACTTTCTTTGCTATTGTGGTTCTACTGGATACCATCCAATAGACTTCACGTAGGTAATGCTCTAGGTAGTCTGGGCATGGATATTTGGGCCTTTCTCCAGAGTTGGAACCCTAGAATAACACCACATAGAGTCAGAAGAGAGTTTAGAGATAATCTAGATGGAAATCTTTACTCTGTCTCTTACCAGCTCAGTGACCTTGGGCAAGTTAACCTCTTCAAGAATGGGGATGTGGTATATTGAATTATGTACCCTACAGAAGACATGCTCTTCCTCTTCCTCTGCATTCCTTTGGGTGTGAAACCATTTGTACAAAGGACTTTTGGAAGATGTTATTTTCAATAAAGGTGTGGCCAACTGAATCAGAGTGGGTCTTAATCCATATTACTGGAGACCTTGTATAGAGAAGAATGTGGAAGCCAAAGTCAGGGAGTAGCCTAAACCTCGACGTCATTGGAAACTGGAAGAGCAGATACAAGGAGAGAGCGATCTCCATGTGATGGGAGACAGAGGTGCAAGCCAAGGAACCCCAAGGATTTCAGTAAGCCAGTGCCAGAACACTACAGACTTGCTGACATCTACATTTTGGACTTCTAGCCTCTGAAAACGTGCGTTTATTAAGTGTTTGTCGTTTAAGCCAACCCGTAGTATGGAAAATTGTCATAGCAGCCTGGCAATCTAAGATGGGGCATATAAATTAAATGAAATAGCACATGGAAATCTGTACTCCAGTGCATGACACATTTTAGGCAGTTAATTAATGTTCTCTAGGAGGATTAAGTTTGCTGGAGTGTGGGCCTAGGTAAAATTTTGTGGTGAAAGGATTTGAACCCATAGGAGGTAATATAATAGTTTGGGCATAAAAGAAAAAGAGGTCAGACACATCATAGATTTATTAAGCTCCCACTATGTTTTGGATATTGAAGTAGGCACATGGAGGAAGAGAAGGCCATATAATAGACAGTGGGAAAAAATCAGAATTACTATTTAGCTGATTTCATTACTTCCCGATGCCTTTGTAAAACTTTCTGCCACTGACAGTAATCTGAATCACACCTTTAGAAGTAGTTTGTAGTTTGCTCATTCAGGCCCTGAATCAAAAAAACAGTTCTGATAATTGCAGATACCTAGTATATTTGGTGAAATTATGCTATTCAGGAAAAATAGCTATTTGTAATCTTCTCTGTGTTCTGACGCATCTTGGGATCTGCCATAATTTAGGCAGTGACCACATAGGAGCTTCCATATATTCCTCTTTTCAGTAGAGTGAACCCTTTAAGGAAGGGATACTCTCGCACAACCAGGGTTTAACATATTGTCATTTCATAATTCGTGCCCAAATGAATGTTTATGAAGGAAAGAATAAGTGAATGAATGAGTTAAAGTGAGTGAATAAATAGATTTCCAGGTTGAGTCCAGAGATTTTATGAGCAGGGTCAAAAAGATATTTACTGAATACCTACTATATTCTAGGGACCGTGGATATAGAGGGGAGAATTATCAACACCTAAAAGAGGTCTTTTATATCAATCCTTGGAGTTGAGATTATTTTTTTCCAAAGTAATGTTCTCAACACATTTTTATTTTATTTCTACTATGCGCTAGGCCTTGCAAATATAACATGGACAAATCTATTGAATGATTTTTATGCATGTTTCCCTTTTCAGACATATCAAACTCACTCTGGTAGTTGTGAAATACATAAAATATTACATTATAAAAATGATTACTGTTGAAGGCAGTGAGGTTTTGGTAAAAATGGTGTGTATTTCTGCTGGCGGCATTATCAATTGATAAAACATTTCAAAGGTAACATAGCTATTTATATCAAAAGCCATAAATATAGTCATATATTGCCTTTTAAATTCTCCTTCTCTTAGGCAAACGATGGAACAGAAACAAAACAAAGTGTATAAATTTTATGGCAGTCAAAATTAATAACAAATAGTTGGAGTTAAACTAAAAGTCTAGTAAAATAATGATTGTCTAGATTATGGTATATCATTACAGTTTAATATTTTGAAGTCATTAAAACTAATTATAAATATTATAGAGAAACATAAAGTTACATTTATAAGTTAAAAGAGTGAAATATAAAATATGTATACCATTATTGCAATAATATAAATACAGTATTTATATATAGACAATATGCATAAATAAAAAGAGTTGGTTGGGGGGGGGCGGATGTGGCTCAAATGGTTGGGCGTCCGTCTGCCATATGGAGGGACCTGGGTTCGATCCCTGGGACCTCCCAGTAAAATAAAATTAAAAAAAAAAAAAAAAAAAAAGAGTTGGTTGGGATAATAAAATAAGTGATTTTGCATTTTTAACACATTTGTTCATCTGTTGCTTTTTAATATACTTCTAAAAATGAACCCATTTTCTTTATGTCATAAATAGATAATGTAGACAAAACGATCCCTTTTCTTTTGACAATTCAATGTCTTTACAGAACCTGAAGTCAACATTCTAATACTGAGATTTTGGAATATGTAGATGACTTGGTATAATACTGACTTCAGGCTATATACCTTGAAGATTATTTTAAAGAATAAATCCATAATATGCATTCGTTTTCTTACATAGTCTTTTTTTATCCTGAGAGTCAACTTCAAGAAGAATGTCAAAGGCCAACATATGTATATATCCTTGTTAATCTGGAGGCAGCAAAGTATAATGGAAAGGAGCTCTTGGCCAACAGGTTTACAGATGGGAACCCCGGGAGGCAGGGGGATGAAGTGATTTGACCAAGGTGGCGATGCTAATTAATGGCAGGGCCAGGAATAAAGTTTTCATGTTCTGAATGAATATAGAACTTTTTCATCCACCCTTGGCCCAGACTGCTTTTCCCATCACCCTAAAATGAGCTGTTAGCTTCCCTCCAACTTCAGAGCCTGTAGAGGTTTGCCTTTACTTTCAGTTTTACATCTGCATTGCATCCCTATGTCTAAGGAAAACAGAAGTTTCCATCCCTGCCAGCAATTGCTACTTTGTGCACATTTGCAAGGGCTCTTGGGTGATCTTGTCTGCATGTTCTCATTGGTTGCATGGCCTCAAAATCAGGAGTGCCCCTCCTCAGTTCTACAGCATTCATGTGTTCACCTCACTAACAACACCCCTTCTTTTCACAGCAAAGTTCTCACAGTCCTTACCTTATCCACAGACAGAAACCCTGGTCCCAGCAAGCTGTTCCCCCTGGGGTAGCTTACAAAAACCAACAGAGAGCAAATTAGTGTTCCTGACTTGCTTCAGACACAAACAGTAAAGCATCTCTAAACTTGCTTAAAATAAACAAACAAGAGAAAAATAGTTTCAAGGGAAAGCCTACTGCTACTCCTGAAGGGGGCTATAAGAGAAGACTTGAAAAAAGATAAAATGGTTGCTGAGGACTCTGTGCCCATTAGCCTGTGGTGGCAATAGTGGAAGGGATGATGAGTGGATAAATTCATTTCAGGATCCTATGGAGCCAGCCTTAAAAGAATTAAAACAACAACAACAATAACAAAAAACTCATTCACTTGATTTAATGAATGTGGTGATAGGAACAAAAATAATTAAATTTTGTCTCTACATTGATATGTAGTTTGTCCAACCAGATGTCATTTAAACATGACTTCCTCCTTTTCTCTGATTTATACCACCCTTTTTCATTCCCTATTCCTCCCTTTGTGTGAATATGGTGACTAGGCCCTTCTACAGTTTCCCTCTCCATTTTAGCATGCTGTGGTAAAATGTAGGATTTTTTAAATCATCAGAACAGGAGGCAAGAATTATTCAGAAAACCCTTCTGAGTCTCTTTGGAAAACTATTATTTTATTGCCCTTTTTCAATAATATTCATCCAGAAATCCAGGCATATTCACTGGGCTCCTAATACGAATCAGGCAGTAATCTAGCCATCGTGGAAGGTCCAAACCTGTCCTCAAGGAATGTATAGTGTGAGTAAGGGAGGTAAGGATTTCCTGGGACGAAGTGCTGGTTTGGGCAGTCTGTCCGGCCACCCCATGTCTCCTTCCTTCTCTCGTGGTTCCTGGGCATCAGGCACCATGTCCTTGATGGATCAGACAGCCACACAAGAGAAACACATTTTAAATAATGGTTCCTGAACATGAGTCCTTGGGTAAATTATTCCAGAATAACCTGTTGTGCTTTTGGAAAACTTCTTAATCTTGTATTGGATCAGAGTATCCTGTGGAGAGAAACAGAATCTTTATTTTTAAAGATGCTTTCTAGGTGATTCTGATACTTGGACAGGTTTGGAAATCAACAATGGACAATAGGAAGTGATTGTGGAAATGGATAAGATAAATAATCACCAGCACATACTCGCAGAGACAATTTAATATGATGGTTAAAGAGTATCAGCTCTAGGGAAGCGGCTGTGGCTCAATCAGTAGGGCTCCCGTTTACCATATGGGAGGCCCCAGGTTCGGTTCCTGGGGCCTCCTGGTGAGGGCAGGCCCACCCGCATGGCGTGGTTAGCTGACCCAGCGAGCACAAGCAGCAAGGGAGGGATAAATGAATAAATAAATAAAATCTTAAAAAAAAAAAAAAAAGTATCAGCTCTAGAGTCAGACTGTCTGGGTTTGAACCCTGTCACTGCCACTTAGAACCGTGAGATTTTGGGCAAGTTTTAATATCTAGCTAGTCTTTAGTTTCCACATTATTTAAAATGAGAAAAATTGTATTACATACCTCCTCGGATTATTTGGGGGATTATACGAGTTAACAAAATTAAAGCACGTAGAACAATCCTAGGGATAAAGACAACACCCAATATGTATTGCCTTTAGTTATTAATATTTTTGTAATATGGCAGTTTTTGCCTAGAGTCTTAAGAAAATAAAGATCTGGGGCTATGGGGTTCTCCTCCTTAACCCCTCACAATAAGTAAAGCGAAAGAACCTCTGATATATGAAATCCTCTAAACCCACCATATAACATACTAGGTGGGTTATGATTTTTGGTCTTTTAGAGATTTATAGGCTGTTTTGTGTTGTCTATAGTTAGCGGAGTATGATAATTACCCAGTACAATTACCCCTACATGATACTGGTATATATTCTACTGCTTTCCATTTCTTCAGTTCAGAAATATCAGGAAGAATATATACTATACTATAAAATATAGAAAAAAACATTGAACAGTTTTTAAATGTCTTCAGTTGTTCATTTCTCATCATGGTCTCAAGTCCAAAAATAATATTAATGTCCAATTAGATTTGAGCCTGTTGATCATTTTCCCCTTCATCCTTGGGCAGAAGTTGTGTGGGCTGGCAGGAAGTACTATTCCACCGGATTCAGATGATTAGGGCTCTCGTAAGGCAAGAATCTCTATCCATGAGCAGAAGTCTAATTGGCCTAACTTTAGGATGCTGATTGGACCATAGACCTAGCATGTGAACCTCTTCTTTTTACCCTTGTTCCCTTTGAGATGCTCATTGTCTTCTGTGGTAGCTTTTTCCGTGGGCACTTCATTATTACAAACAGGTAGGAGTAGCTAGTGTTAGTGACTCAGTATCTGCAATATGGTGATGTACATGGTGAATTATTGAAAGGAGAATGTAGTGCAAAATGCTTCCAAATTGTTTTGATCATGGAACAATACCTTTCAAGAATTATCTCACAATTTAGAGTGCATTTTTGCAAAATGCAGGAAGAGGGTTCTTTCTTTCTCTCTTTCCCTCTTTCTCTCTTTCTTTCTTTTCTTTCTTTCTTTCCTCCCTCCCTTCTTCCCTTTTTCTTTTTTTCTTTCTTTTTTTCTACCATGTTTGGTTTTCTCAACAATTGGCAATCATAAAATAGCAAGTTGTATATCTGAGGTTCAGTGGGGAAAATAACTTGCCCAAAGATGGATTGAAAATGGGAATTTATATATTTATCAACCACTACACTGTGCCACCATTCCTCTCTTTCAGTTCCACGCTTCAGGAACAGCGTGAACTTTCTGAATATTTCACTTAAGAATTTATATAAAGGTGGGATATGGAGAAGATAATTTAGGCCCAAGTCATTTGCTTTTCCCAGTTGCATACCCAGGACTACTGTGCTGGTCCTTGCCAAAGCTCAGACACCAACAAAATAAAACAGGACTTAACTTCTTAACATCCAGTTTCTAATAGATTCCAGTTCTGATTTAGTCTCTCTATATAGAAAGGAAAAAAATTGAAATTCTTATGTATGCTGATTCATTGGGCCAAAGGAGCAATTGCCAAGGGCCCATCAAGCCTTAAAGTGGAATAACTGGCAGTTCTTGTACCAGTGTGTATGTCAGCTTTTTGCCCTGGATGAAAGAAAAAGAAAACTTAATCCGTTCCCTTTCTTCCAATTTCCTTTTTAAAAATCAGGTAGAGAAAATGCAGTAAGTCTTCACTTGTGATAGACAGCCTGTTTCTGGAAAGGTGCTGGCTCTTTTACCCCATGACCTACCCTTTAAGATTCAGACTTTAATTTTTGTAAAATATTTATCTTATTGAATTCTATGCAATTTTCTTAAAATAAAGGGAGATTTTGCCAGCTTTTGCTGTATCTAGACTTCAGTGGAACCATGAATAGGTTTTAAATGATAAATCCTTTAAGGCAAGATTTCTATTTTGGTTTTGAAGCCAGGGGAACACACAAAAGAATATGGAGTGTCTGAAGTAGTCCTAAGTAAATGAAGGTTATTATTTGGCCTCACTTTCCTTGAAGATGTAAACTGATTTTTTTTTTTAGGATGGCAATCTTGACCACTAAATATTTCTTTGACCAGGTAGTTATGCATCCAAATCAGAACTGCTCTAGTATTTAAAAAGGCAGCCCTTAAAAAAAAATTCAGCCACTTGATAGTGTGAACTTAGAAGATAAAATTATTGATCAGGGGGCGGATGTGGCTCAAATGGTTGGGCGTACGTCTGCCATATGGAGGGACCTGGGTTCGATCCCCGGGACCTCCCGGAAAAATAAAAAATATATATATAGAAGGCGCATGTGCTGCCAGGCTGTGTGTGCTGGTGAGCCGCCAGGCCCCGGGAGCCATGCAGCAAAATGATGATGTAACAAGAGAGAGACGCAGGGGAGAGACAAGACGAGATGCTCCGAAAGCTCCGAAAACCAGGAACCGAGGTGGCGCAGGTGGCAGGGTGCCTCTCTCCTACATTGGAGGTCTCCAGGATCGAATCCTGGTGAAGACTGGAGGAGGAGGATGGGAAGAGATGGCTGGAAACAGACACAGAGAATTGCCTAGCAAATGGACACAAAACAGCAAATGGGGAAGGGGGAGTTTAAAATGGATAAAGTAAATAAATCTTAAAAAAAAAAAATTATTGATCAATATAATTTTTCATCAATAATGCTAAAGATAATTTAAATTAACATATTCTATATTTTTTGTAGTAGAAGATGTAGTAAAGGAAAACATGAATGGATCATAATGGCAGTGCCCATATTAATTCCTGATGATAAAAAAAATCCATGTAAGTGATTGGAAAATTTAAATAATATATAAAATACAAAATAAAATATAAATGTCTCTCTATCCCACCCTGGACAAAGGTAACTACTATTAGCAGCTTTATAGTGTGTATGTGATGCCTAATAGTAATAATAATCTACCAGTATCCATTCATCATTCTCTCTATAGACATCTTGCCTTTTGATTTGACAATCATTCAAGTTTAGATTTTGATTAAAAAATCATACCTAATGCATACTCTTCTAAATTTGGTTCTCTTCACATAACTACACATCTTGAATCCCTTTCCATACTAATAATTTGAGATTTACTTTATTCTCTATAATGGCTACATAGTATTCTGTCACAAGACCTTTCATAAGTTTTTAAATTAGTGTTGGGGACAATTTCTAAAGTTATACACAAAATAAGACTATGTTGTGCTGATCTCGCCTACCCCATTGATAATACAAAATAAGTATATTTCCAAGATAGTTTTTTAATAAAAATTCACATATACCCATCCTAATTTGATAGTCTTTTAAAATGTATATAGTCTAAGTATCCATTTGCAGAAATAGTGATTATAGGAGAACTAAAAGTCTGAATTGGTAGCTGTTTTCCTAAAGCCATGTTTATGGCAGATTTGGAATATAAATTTTGATTTTCTATGGTGACCTTGAATCAAAGGGGAAAATATTTAGACAAATTTACTTAAAATCACATTTAGGATTGTAATCTGGCAGTCAATTAGGTAAAACTAGAAAAAGAGATAAAAGGAAACAGGCAGTTATTGAGTAGGTGTTCTGTGCCAAGGATTGTGTTAAGTATAAACATATGCAATGTCTTTAATTAGGGGTCATTATTACTGATTATATAATAACTAGTTCCCCTGAGATTATTTTCAGCTACCTTGAGATGGCTATTGCTGACAGTCAAGAGCCTTTATTACTTCCTTAAATGTACTTTCATCCATAAAAATGCTGATGTACAGATGAAAACAACTAGAAATGAGATATTAAGAAGGCCAAGATGGAGTAAGATTCTTTCTAATATCAACAATAACCTGATTGGGTCCTCCACAAAAATTTAAAAGGTGCATGAAAATTAGTGTATTCACCTAAACCTACTGTCCTAGCATTTTAAAATATCAGCCTTGCAAATAATGTGGGCACTAGATATAAAGCTTAGGAAAAAATTATGACATATGCAAGGATAATTAAGAAGCAGTCAAATTAAAATTTAAATGAGGAATTTCAACAAATGCAATGCCTTTCGTCACTGACCGATACTGGAGGTTATCTATTTTTTCATCACTTTGTTTTGTGTACCTATGAGATGGCTTTAGGAAATTTCACTCAGGAAGATAAGAAAGAGGTTAATCAGTTAGACCTTTCTGTTTTCCTGACTGCTATTTTATCTCTGACAGTGACATCCTCACCTGCATTTTGGAGGATGGGTGATTATGAGCATGAAATCTTGAGCACAGTAAGAATTCAGTAAATGATAGCTATTGTTATGACAGCCATTCTTACTACCACAATCTTAGTTTTGGCAAATCAAGCATTTCTAGCTTCCAGTAATAATAGAACTATAAAATTATTCATTTTCCAACATTTTACTTCCTTTTATCTGTACCTTCTCTCAAAGTAACACATTTGATGTGTTTACTGTCCAATGTATAAAGTAGCATTTCCTTTCATTTTACATTCCTTAATGATGTGCCACCTTATTCCTTAATCTTTTTATGATAACTCTATATTGATCATATTTAATATCATTCTTGATTATATTGATTTCAAGAAGTAGTGGAAAGATTGTGGCATGAGGTGTAGATGCAAATCTTTTCTAAGCCTCTGCTGTTTTGTCAATAGCAATTCCTATGGCAGTGAGGATTAAATGAATTGATATATATGAAGCACCTGTAAGATAATAAGTGGTGAGAAAATACTATTTTACTGTGTCAGCACCATTCCTTCCTTACATTCTTTTCTCTCCTCTTGGCATCCTGGCATAAGGGGTCCTAAGACCAATAGAACTTTCGGCGGTGCTGGAAATGTTCTGTGTCTGTATTTGTCAAATATGGTGGCCAATAGCCACATATGGCTATTTATATTTAAATTTACCTTAATTTAAGATTAAATAATTAAAAATTCATTTTTGCACTAGCCACATTTCAAGTGCTTAGTAGCCACGTGGCCAGTGGCTACTATATTGGACATCACAAATGTAGAATATTTCCTTCATTTTTGAAAGTTCTCTTGGCAGCACTGCTCCAGAACAATAGGCTACAAATGTGGCTAGTGTGACAGCAGAAGTGAGTTTTTAATTTTAATTTATCTTAATTTAAATTTAACTAGCCACAAGAGGCTATAGGTTATGATATTGGACAGCAGAGAGTATCACAAGAGCTACTCAAAAACCTTACAGATTTTAATTGGCATTTTGAGATTTTTATGTGATGCCAGTGATTCTAGGAAGTAGGTAGGTTATCTTTCAATACCAGGTATTTGTAAAGTTTTGGGAGTCCCTCTTCTCCAGTATGGCTAACCCACACCTGATGTACTTATATACATAGCTGTCCCCAATTTAAAAAAAAATTTAAACTCATTGGAACCATTGGATATTGTTGTCCTCATTGATTTTTAAACCTAGCAACAAAATCAGAAAAGGACTTTTTGTGGTATGCCTAACATTGTTCAATGAATGACAGGTTTTGGAGAAAGTATATGAGAAAATGACACCTTGTAGCAAGAGGTCTTAACTATAGAGACACAACACACTAATATGCTCTGATCATTTCTGAGGTGTGTGGTAATTTGTTGCTATTAATAATTTGTAAAGTATTCCCCATTTTATTTTAAGAATTTAAAACAGAGTCTTCATCACTGCTATAACGACATTGGTCTTACTCATATACAATCTGGTGTGCTCTCTTGAATGGGAAAGAAAGATGGTGTGGAGTTAGGTTTGCATGCTGTTGCTCACACCCATACTTGGATTCACTTGTGAAATTGAGACATTGATCAGCATGTCATCTATGTGTGTGACTATGAGAAAACTCTTAAAGGCACCATAAACGATGTGAGATTAAGCAAATACTTTATACTGATGCCTGGTCATGGAGATGGATCATTTTGCTCTCCCTGCTTGAAACGTGTTTTTAAAAGATTAGATGGCAGTTCCTTAGTGATTAAACTTTTAAGGTAAAAAAGTTTGATTTAAAGGAACATGTTTTTGAGAGGAAATAGGGTCAAGGATTCATCTTGTTGACAGAGAGAAAAAACAGTGATGCAGTGGAAGAGGCATTACGGGAGATTAGGACAAAGTTGAAAAGCACAGAGTCTGGAAGGCTCCACAAGCAAAGAAAGGTTTAAACATTTAATGGAAAAGGAGGAAAAGGTCACATGAAGACATGTCTGAAGGTCAGGAAGTAATATAATATTGCCAGCAGCATGCAGAATCATTATTTAACTGAGATCCCTAAATGTGCTCAGGTTATTGTTTGTAGATTCTGAAGACACTTGTGTTTAGAATATACATAATGAGGGAATTTGGCATCTGTTCTTGTCTGGTTCCTTTGCTTTACTTATGGGCAGATGACATGTTAGAAATTCTCATTGGACTCTGTAATCTTTCAACCCATGTACAAATAAATGACAATCTACAAAGAAGTTTCATCTTGAGGAAAGCTGCAATCACTTCTAATTTGTGCAGTTATTAAGCTAAACTGCATTAGAAGACATGAATTTCCCAGTTTTCTCAGGATAGAGTCTGAGTTCATTCTAGAAAATGGAAGATGGGCACAAAGACCATATCATACCTTCTGACTGCTACAGAAAGAGGGAATTTTGCCTAATGTATTATCATTTGCTCATTTAGTTTATTCTTCCTTTGCTGCCAGGTATGTGGATTTAAAAGCCCATTAGGGAAGAGCATGTTCTATCTGTAAGCAGTGAAAGCACATGAGCTGATAACTGTTCTATAAACAGATCTTAGCTTCATTTTAGACAGGAAAAGGTTTTCATTTATTTGGAGGCTAATTACAAATGGGAACGGTATTCTTATTGATGGACAATTCAATTGCATTTAAATTCAAATTAACATCTGCTGTTTATACTTTATTTTGTGCAATCTACCTGAATCTAGACAGAAGCTATTAAAGATCTCTGGCAAGAGAATCTTTGTTCCCTGAAGAGCTTAGGGGAAAAAAAGAACATTTCCTAAACCCTTATTTTCTTGGAACCAGATTGTAATTGACCTTGAAAATCAAGGATGCTTTCCTTTGTCCACAAATGTATTAAAGAGAGTTGTGCAAATTAGCATAAACACATTTTGCTACAAAGGGAGTGGTTAAAAATGTTGGGCATTTTCCAAATAAGATGTGTGCTTGCAATGACAAGCCTATATATTTGTGTGTGTGTGTGTGTGTGTGTATATATATGCGTGTATGCTATTCATATATTTTTGCTCAGATATTGATTTAATAAGAATTTAGCTCATGCATATTCAGTTATATTTAAATTCATGGATGTACTAATTCACTTCATACATGAATTTATTTATAGTTTCATTTCATATATATGAACCACATAGTCATATACATAGTATTCATAAATAGTAATATTCATCTATTGTTATATGGATATAGATGCATAGAAACATATAAAATCAGTATCTCAAAATTTCAATTATTTGGAAATAATTTGCTAAAGCTCATAATATTGGTTAATTTTGCTTTTCTCTAAACAGCTCTCATTCATCTACAGAACACCTGATAATATTATAGTTGATGTGGGAGCTAAGTACTCATGTGTTGTCAAATGCTTGAAGACTTTCTGAGCTTTTCACTTAAGAAGCATTTAAGCACAATGACAAAGGAGTAGAGACCCAGTGCCCAAGGAAAGGATCACTACAGTGTTGTGGGCAAAGACATACACTGTACAATCTATTTATAAGTGTTACTGTTTAAATTACAGAGTCAGATTTGCATTTTCCCCAAAGTAACTAGGTTACATTTATAAAATGATAGGCAGTTCTTATGGCATGATGCTCTGTCTAAAATTTGTACTGAAGAGGCAACTGATACTAATGAATGGTTATTCTTATATTTTAAAAATACTATTAGGGAAGGCAGATGTGGCTGAAGTGACTGGACTCCTGTCTACCATGTGGGAGTTTCCGGGTTCAATTCCTGGGCCCTCCTGGTGAAGGCAAGTGGGCTTGCACGGGGAGCTGGCCCTTGCGGGGAGCTGGCCTGCACGGGGAGCTGACACAACAAGATGATGCAACAAAAAAGAGACAGAGGAAAAAGGTAATGAAAGATACAACAAACCAGGGAGCTGAGGTGGCTCAAGTGATTAACGCCTCTCTCCTATGTCGGAAGGTGCCAGGATTGGTTCCTGGTGCCTCCTAAAGAGAAGATAAGCAGACACAGAAGGACACACAGCAAATGGACACAGAGAGCAGACAATGAGTGCAAGCGGCAAGGGAGGGGGGAATAAATAAAAAGTAAATCTAAAAGAAAATACTATTAGGATTGTTTCCTTATTATTTAAAAAGATTTTGATGCTAAATATATATGAAATTATTTAAAATATCATAAATTTGTATGAATATATACTTAAGATTTCAAGGAGTTTGAATTATTTGTGTATTTTATATTAAGTATGTGCTTGATAGATTGTTTTTGAAGCTGCAAAAATATGTAATGAATGTTAATAGTTAACAATCCGTAACTGAGATGAGTAAATGTGAACCTTTGCGAAGGATCTCAGGAGGGCACAGAGTTCAGGAGTTTGATATTCCAAATCCCTCAAATCCTGCCTACATAGCATCTAACATTCTCTTTGAATGTTGAAAGCTGTCTCGTGCCCCCTAACAACCATCTCCTTAGAATTCTTCCTGGTCACCAGCCATCAACAATGACACAAACCCTACTTTTATATTCGTCTCCTATTGATGTTCAAAACCATGAAAGTTGGAATGAAAGGCTGCCGGCAAACTGGAGAATGGCTAGAAGAAGGCAACTGACTGCCGTTTGGGACATATTGGGCTTAGCTACCTTGAATAGTAGCATGAACCTGGACTTGACAGTGATCCTGTACCCTTCTCTGTCTGACAGGATCACAAACATGATTTCTTAAATCATCAAACTGAATCTTTTACTCAAGGAGAACTCGAATTAACAAAGATTCAAAAACAAACGTGCACACACACACTATTCTGGGGTAGTGTATTTAAAAACCAGATTGCCAATTTATTACTTCATGAGAGGAAATGTAACTGTTACATATATAAGAATATTTCTAACAGTATGGCCAGAACATGTTCTCTTACAAGCCAATTTAAGGAGAAACCACATCATAATCAGAAATTTGCTTAAAAAGATAGAATTGAAATGAAAGAAGTGGCTAGTTGGTAAAAAGTCTTCGTTAAGGAAAAAAACTTCAATTAACATGGAAAACAAAGGGCCAGTTCCTTAATTTTTCAAAGAGCTTGTACAAATCAATTAGGAAAAAACCTCATAAGTAAATATAAAAATAAGCAAAAAGATAAATACCTGACAATCTACAGAAAAATAAGTTTAAAATAACCAGTAAACATACAAAAATGATAAACATGACCTAAAATTAAAAAAAATGAAATCAAAATAAGTTGCAATTTTAATCCTATGATTTTGGGAAAAAAGTAACAATCTGATAATATTTAGAATTGGTGATGATGTAAAGAAGCAAGCAATCTCAGGCAATATAAGTGGAGCTATAAACTGGTACATTTCTGAAAGGACGTTTGGCAGTTAATGAACATTTTTAATACATTGTATCTTCGATCAGCAACATCAGGGCTAAGAATTTACCATAATGATACACTTACAAAAATAGGCTAAGATACATGAATAGGATGTGCATTGTAATAGTAAACAACCAGAAAACACCATAAATCTTCATCAACAGAGGACTGTAAAAAAATGAAGTTGAATTGAACAGAATACTCTGCATCTGTGAAAAGAATGAATTAGCATAGCTCTTCTGATTATGACATAGAGCTTTCAGATGTATAATTAAGTGAAAAACAGTATGTGTTGCATATTCCCTTTGTGTAAGTATATGTAATATTCATACGTATTTTACTAAAGAGTATAAATAAAACTGTAGGTGGTGGGAGATGTTTAGGTTTCATTTTATACCTTCCTGTTGTATTTGAAAAAATTTATACCATTTGCCTATATTTCATTTAATTAAAATTAAATCAGTCAATCTATCATCTATCTACCTTCTTACTTACCTACCTATGTTCATTTTTAAAAGTATTCCTTAGCTAAATAACCTGAAGGGATCTTCCCCACTATAAGGATGGCACCATCTGAGCTCACTGAAATTTTGTTTTCTGATCACTGCTTGCTTTGTTACCGACTTTGCTGATTTCAGAATGCAATCACTATCTGCTGATTATGTGCCTTTGGACAAATTAATTAATCTTTCTCAGCCTCTGGGTTGTTGTTATTGTTGGTGTCTGTTTATTGGTAAAATTAGGGTACATGCCTGTGCTGCAGAGATGCCGTGAGGATTAAATTATAAATAGTTCAGTGCCTGGAACCTAAAGGGTGTACCATAAATGTTAGTTATTTTTCACCTCATCCAATGCTTTTCTTTCTTTCTTTTTTTTTTTTTTTTCCTCTCCTCAACACCTTTCCTATCCTTTTTCATTATGTGGCTTCTACCACATAAGGCTCTACTTCTGACACCAAGAGTTAAAGCCAGTGCCATTAATACGACAGTCAACCATATTATAGTTCAAATATACTCTTTGAGGTGGCTTGAGAATCTAACCCCCATGTATAAAATTGTTTCCAGGAAGTGACTCCAAATTAAACTTTGGAACCAAATCCTTTAAAAATTGGAGGGCGCCTGAACTGCATCAAACAAAGATACATTCTTTCTCCATTTTGTTTATTATCTAAAACTCAATCATGCTAAGGGGGTATAGCCCCAGAGACTGATGCCTTATCAGTGGGTTCTATTTTGGAATCTGTGCTCCTGAGAGTGACAGAATTAGACTCAAATAAGTCCTCCCTGCACATGGTTCACCAGTCCCTTCTATTCAAACCTATATGTGATGCTGGAGTTTTTAGGTATACTTCCAGAGACTGGAGCCTCCAGCCTACCTATGTGCCAGG
This sequence comes from Tolypeutes matacus, assembly GCA_026826555.1. Classification (NCBI taxonomy): domain Eukaryota; kingdom Metazoa; phylum Chordata; class Mammalia; order Cingulata; family Chlamyphoridae; genus Tolypeutes; species Tolypeutes matacus. The sequence continues at coordinate 684,442 of JAKSZT010054394.1, read as the reverse complement.
TGTGCATGAAGTCTAGGTGGAGCTGCAACTCCTACCCTACAGCTCAATGGACTCATCCAAGTCACCTGGTGAGGAGACAACGATGGGCAATGGCGATCCCAGGGAATGGAGAGGGCCTGCATCTGCAGGCAGGATCATCCCACCCACCATATCCATGGGATATAAGCCCTCTCTCACTTGGAGTTGGAGTGGACATCACCATCCCAGTCGCCTCTGGATTGGGGGAAGAACTATGGACTAGAGCGGACTTGATGGTATTCTCTTGCTCACATATGGTGATTCTAGCAATGCAAGAAATTATAACAATGAGGTGGAAAAAAAAAAAAAACAAAAAAACTCAATCATGCTTTTCATTGCCTTCAAAAAGTGTGATTGAGTTCTTGATAAACTCTTTCAGTTTAAAAACTATGATAGCCAAAGCAAGATCTTCATGAACATTATACTTTGCCTTCTATGTAGGCAACTAGAAATGTAAATTTATTAAGCACTTCCTATGTGCCAGACACTGTGTCAATTGTCTGACATACATTATCTCATTTAACCTTCACAATAGTCATAAGAGGCACATTTTCCTTCCTCCATCTTGAAAGACAGGAAATAGGTTTAGAGAGATTACTTAACATGGGCAAGGTCATGAAACTTGTAAATGACAGAATCAAAGTTCAAATCTAGGTCCATCTGATGACAAAGTACATGCATTTTCCAGGGATTGCTAACTGTTTGAGGTTTTCTACTGCAATAATTTTTACATTTTATTTCCAAAGCTGTTCTTTATTGTTTTCCACCTGTCAGTGATGGCATTACAACATCTCTCTCACTACCCCATATATAGTCCTTCTCAACAGCTGTTTAACTGCTGCTTAAAGAAGTGAAGGTTTTTTGACCTTGGTACAGTAATTTTTCAGTGACTCTTCTAGAATACTTTTTTTCTGGTTGGCAGAAGCCATTATTGTTTGGGATGACTGCCTATGTATTTATAAAAGGATCTGAAGTTAGGGGTGGGCTTTCTCTATATGTATGCTCTGCCAACATGCTCTGCATTCTTCTCCATGACTGGGAGAGGGGGACCATGACCCTCAGACCTCTGCCCATTCACAAGAGCACATTCAGTAAGAGTCTATCAGAGGCTGCCTGGTCATAAGTACTCTTGTTCTAGCCTGGGTAAATACAAGATGATATAGGATTCATAAGAATGTGTTCTTTATTGCCCTTTTCTCTTGGGTTACCTCCCCGCTTATGTATTGTCTCTAGGCCTTTTACTGTTTCCTTCAGTATTAGTCCTTCACACAAAGTGAAGAGTCCTGAGTTGGTCATTTGTGCTACTGCCATTCTACATTCCCTCTCAGAATCTCCCACACATTTTACAATCACAAGAAACCAAATGTTTTCATGCTACCCACATTCCTTTCAATGTTGCATATGGTACTGGAGCCAGTTAGAGTTACATATTTTGTGCTTTCCTGTGTAAGTTAGCTATTCCTACATAATAAAGCATCCCAAAATGTAGTGGCTGAAAATGACACCCCTTTATTTAACTCATGATTGTGTGGGTTAGCAACATAAGTTGAGGTCAGCTGGGAACTTTTTTGGGTGTTGGCTAGATTTCTTCAGGCATCTGTTGTAGCTGCAGGTCAGCTGTGGATCAGCTTTGCTGATCTTGGCAAGGCTCCTACATGTCTGGGGCCTTGGCTGGGACAAATGGTTTGACTTGACTCTGATCCACATGGTCTCTCATCCTCCAGCAGGCTAGTTCAGACTTGTTCACATGACAGCTGAGCAGTGTTCCAAGAGAGTGAGCAGATGCAGGCAAGTTGCAATGCAGAGGCTCAGAACTGACACACTGTCATCTCTGCTACATTCTGTTGGCCAAAGCAAGTTGCAAAGCCAGCCGAGATTCAGGAGGTGGGGAAATGGACTTCACCCTGAAAGGGTGAAACTACAAAGTCACATTACAAATGGAGCAGATGCAGGATTGGGGTAGAGAATCGGGGCCCTTTCTACCAACAATCAACCACAGCTCCTTTGTTTCTCTTCTCTATGTCTCACTGAAATAACTTAGCTCTTGGCTAATCTGTGCCAAGGTATTGTCTCAATGAGCTAGGTAACTGCAGTGACAGATACATAGTGGTTTATCTATGATAATTAAGAGATATAGTATGGAAGAGCTTGTGTTTAGAGTGGTCTTTTTAGTCCAATATCAGTGACTCTATGTGACCACATGCTGATGTCCTCAGTTGAAAGGCTGTAGGACACTCATCTGCCCAAGACCCAGGCTGACCACTTGAGATGTGAGAACTGACTGCCAGAGAAGATGCTTGGAGTTCCTGAACTAGGTATGAAGTGATGTGTTCCCCATAAGATGGATACTTTCTCAGTTATCTCTGATTTTTTAAAAAATAGAATAAGTTATCAAGACTATATGGACATTTTCTTTCTACAACCCTTATTCTCATTGTATTTCAGAATCATTGTTATCATTTTGTAATCTTTAGGTATTTTTTCTTAATATATTTTCTTAATTGGAGTCCATGAGGTTCACCAGATTCCCAAAGAGTTTCATGATACATACTAAAAAATGCTTAAGAACCCAAACCATCACACTGAATTATATTTCCTGCAGGGTCCATGACTGACATAATACTAACTTCCCAATTTATTTGACCAGGCAATCCAATTTTCATGTTCATAGGTTAGTATTTCATGGCAAAACATAATACGGGAATGACCCATCATTTCAGATTTTCCCAAATGGGAGTGATCAATCATGGAGATATGTGGTCAGAGAGGAACTCCTGTCCCTCAATTCCCACTTGACCCAGGGTTCATGCCCCTCCATCTTTCTCGACCACTTATATTTTCCCTCAAATTATTTCCTTTCCAGATACCACATGTTTTTCAGTCAGCTTCCCTTGCTCTTGCCACTTAGTAGTGTCCCCTTACAGTCTTAGGTTGAACTCCTTTTCCCAGGTCCTAAACTGTATTTCACAAACCTTCCATTTTCATTCTCATGGAAGGAACACCCTGATGGAGCACAATATTGGCTATGGCTAAACATACCAAACATACCAAAAATAACAGTGATTGAGTAACAACAAGATGGCTAAGTATTCATTTTCAACCTGGGGCACATCTGCCAGCTCCCCGGCCTTTGTCACTGGGAACCTGATTTAGTCATGTCATGACAGTCAAACCAGTTTTCACAATTTTTCCTTCTTTATCTTAGGTTCCCTATTAATTAACCACGAAGGGCTAGAGATGATCATGGCTTTGATATTACAAATATGCAATCTTCTCCATGAACTGTGCTTTTGAGAGCAATGTTTTCTTTTTATTTATCTTGGTATTCTCAGGACCTAATACCAGGAGCTCAATTATGCTTATTGGATGAATAAACGAAATGCAGATTTAAGCAGGGGCAAGGAAGGTTTCCTTTGTCAACAGATTTAGAGACTGAAAAACTATACCAAAGGACCTGTAAGAACAACATTTTTTAAAATCATTAGACCCACTAGTAACCCCCTACATAATATTGGATACTTAGTGATTAGACTATGATCCCACATTCCATCCATATTTCTCAGAGGCAGAACCAGAGATAACACATTTAACCATGGTGCTGACAATGCTGTTGGAATATTTTGTTTTTCTTTTTGCAGACATTTACAAAATCTTCACAAATGTTTGTAACTATTATTTGATTTTGTGGTCCTGTGTGGAGCAATGTTAAAACAGATGTATGCTAAGATTAGGTTTCCAAAAAATAATTCTTTAGTATCTACTTTAATAGAGAAAAAGCGTTTGCATTTATTCTTTTAATTGCAAATATATAGTGTATAATATCTACAATGTTAAAATATTCCAAAATGTTTAAAAAGAATTTTTCTTCTTAACTTGGTTAAACATCCTCCACCATTCATTCCAGCCCTTTCTATAATGTAGCTTCTTGTCTAAAATATGAAATATTCTGTTTGTAAAATTATCTTATTAAAGCACTAGGAATCATACATATGTTTTTTTTATTTTACTTTTTTTCTTTATTAGAAAAGTTGTGGGTTTACAGAAAAATCATGCATAAAATACAGGATTCCCATATACCACTCTATTAACACCTTGCATTGGTGTGGAACACTTGTTACGTTTGATGAAAGCACATTTTTGTAATTGTAGTATTAACTATAGTCCATGGTTTAACTTAGGGCTCACTGTGTAGTGCTGTTACATGGATTTCTTTTTTAAAAAATTTATTATGTTACATTATATACAACCTATAATTTCCCGTTACCCACATTCAGATATATATTTCAGTGTTGCTAATTACATTCATAATGTTGTGCTGTCTTCACCACCATACATTTCCAAAACATTTCCATCATTCCAAATGGGAACCCTGTATTATTTTAAGCCTTAACTTCCCATTCCCTATCCCTACATGGTCCCCTGGTAACCTATATTCAAAATTCTGAATCTTTGAATTTGCTTATTCTAATTATTTCATGTAAGTGAGATCATATAATATTTGTCTTTTTGTGTCTGGTTTATTTTACTTAACATGATGTCTTCAAGGCTCATCCATGTTGTCCCATGTATCAGGACTTCATTCCTTTTTACGACTGGATACTACTCTATTGTATGTATAAATCACATGTTGTTTATATATTTATTGTTTGATGGGCACTTTGGTTGCTTCCATCTTTTGGAAATTATGAATAATGCCACTATGAATATCAATGTGCAAATATCTGTATGACTCCCTGCTTTTTGGGGTATATACCTAGTAGTGGGGTTGGTGGGTCATATGTAATTCTATACTTAACTTTCTGTGGAATGGCCAAATTGTCTTCTATAGCAGCTGCATCATTTTACATTGCCACAAGCAATGAAGGAGTATTCCTATTTCTCTGCATCTTCTCCAACACTTTTGATTTTCCATTTATTTAATAACAGTCATAATAAAGGGTGTGAAATAGTATCTCACTGTGGTTTTGATTTGCATTTCCCTGATGGCTAGTGATGTTGAGCATCTTTTCATGAGCTTTCTGACCATTTGTGTATCTTTGGAGAGATGTCTATTCAAATCTTTTGCCCATTTTTTTAAAAATTGGGCTTTTTGTTGTTAAGCTGAAGGATTTTTATGTATCCTGGATATTAAACTTTTATCTGATACATGGTTTCCAAATATTTTCTCCCATTATCATTTTACTTTCATGATAAAGTCCTTTGAGGCACGAAAGTTCTTAATTTTAATGAGGTCTCATTTGCCAGTTTTTCTTTTCTTGTTTGTGCTTTGAGTGTAAGGTCTAAGAAACCATTACCTAACTCAAGTTCCATAACAGGGTCTATAAATTTTCTTCTAGGAGTTTGATAATTTTGGTGAGGTGTGAGGTAGAGTCCTCCTTTTTTTTTTTTTGGAAATAAACATCCTGTGTTCCTAGCACCATTTGTTGAAGAGACTCTTCTTTCCCAAGTGAGTAGTCTTAGCCCTCTTGTCAAAAATTAGTTGGCCCTACAGGTGAGGGTTGATTTCTGAGCTTTCAATTTGATTCCATTGCTCTATATTTCTGTCCTTGTGCCAGTACCATGCTATATATATATATATTTTTTAAAGATTTATTTATTTACTTACTTTTATCCATTTTTACCACCCTCCGCCCCCCACCCCATTTTTGGTGTTTTTGTGCATGTGTGTCTATTTACTAGGCAATTCCCTGTGTCTGTTTCCTGCTCTCTCTTCTCATCATTTTCCTCCTGTCTTCACCGGGATTCGATCCTGGGAACCTCCAATGTGAGAGAGGTGTCCTATCACCTGTGTCACCTCAGTTCCTGGTTTTTCGGTGTGTCTCATCTTGGCTCTCCCTTGTATCTCCCTCTCCTGTTACGTCATCATCTTGCTGCATGGCTTGGCGGGGCCTGACGGCACACCCCGTACGGGGCCTGGTGGCCCGGGTGCCTTCTATATTTTTCTTTATTTTCACTGGGAGGTCCTGGGGATCAAACCCAGGTCCCTCCATATGGAAGATGGATGCCCAACCATTTGAACCACATCCGCAAACCCCCCCCCAGCGCTATATTGATTACTGTGGCTTTGAAATAAGTTTTAAGATTGGGAAGTGTGAGTCATCCAACTTCATTCTTCTTTTTCAAGATGGTGTTGGCTTATTCAGCACTCCATACACTGCCATATAAACTTGATTGTTGGGAAGCGGCTGTGGCTCAATCAGTGGGGCTCCCGTTTGCCATGTGGGAGGCCCCGGGTTCAGTTCCCGGGCCTCCTGGTGAAGGCAAGCCCGCCCACACGGCGTGGTTAGCTGACCCAGCGAGCACAAGCAGCAAGGGGGGGATAAATGGATAAATAAATAAAATCTTTAAAAAATAATAATAATAATAAAAAATAAACTTGATTGTTAGTTTTTCCATTTCTGCAAAGTAGGTTGCTGGAATTTTGATTGGGAGAGCATTGAATTTATAAATTACTTTCAGTAGGATTGACATCCTACCAAAATTAACAATATTTAGACTTCCAATCCATGAACATGGAATGTCCTTAGATTTATTTAGGTCTTCTTTGCTTTATTTTAGCAATGTTTTATAGTTTTTGGTGTACAATTCCTTTACATCCTTGATTAAAATTTATTCCTAGATATTTGATTCTTTCAGTTGCTATTGTAAATGGATTTTTTTCTTGATTTCTTCTTCTGATTGTTCTTTGCTTGTATATAGAAACACTACTGAGTTTTGGGTGTTGATCTTGAACCCCATAATTTTGTAGAATTCATTTATTAGTTTCATGAGGTTTCTTGTGGATTTTTACTGATTTTCTGTATGTAGGGTCATGTCATCTGCACTTACAGAGTCTTACTTCTTCCTTTCTAATTTGGATAACTTTGAGTTCTTTTTCTTGCCTAATTCCTCTGGCAAGAACTTTCAGTACAATGCTGAATAACAGTGGTGACAGTGAGTATCCTTTCTGCCTAAGAGATCTTAGAGGGAAAGCTTCCAATCTTTCACCATTAAGTTGGATGTTAGCATATGGGTTTTTTACATATACCCTTTATTATGTTGAGGAAGTTTCCTTCTATTCCTAGTGTTCTGTTTTTTCAAGAAGGGGTGCTGAATTCTGTCAAATACTTTTCTGTATCAATTGACGAGATCATGTGTTTTCTTTCCTTCATTCTGTTAATGTGGTGTATTACATTACTTGATTTTCTTATGCTGAACCACCATTGTATATCAGGGATAAATCCCACTTGGTCATAGTGTATAATTCTTGTTTAAGATTACATTGTTCAATTTCCACGTATTTGTGAATTTTCAAGATTCTTCGGTTATTGATTTCTAGCTTCATTCCATTGTGGTCAGAGAAGATACATTGTATGATTTCAACATTTTTAAATTTATTGAGACTTGTTTTGTGACCTAACATATGGTCTATCCTGGAGAATGATCCATGTGCCCTCGAGAAGAATGTATTATCTGTTTTTGCTGGGTGCAGTTTTCTAGATATGTCTCTTAGGTCAAGTTGGTTCAGAATATCATTCAAGTCTTATGTTTCCTTACTGATTTTCTGAGTAGATATTCTATCTATTATTGAAAGTGGTGCATTAATGTTTCCTACTATTAATGTACTACTGTCAATTTCTCCCATCACATCTGTCAGTATTTACTTCATATATTTTGGGTTCTGCTATTAGGTTTATCTATGTTTATAATTGTTACATCTTCTTGTTGACTTTACCCCTATATCAGTATATAATAACTGATATTTTCCCTTGTAATTGTTTCTGACATAAAGTCTATTTTATCTCATATTAGTATAGCTACCCCAGCTCTTTTTTTGGTTACTACTTGTATCATATATATATTTTTACGTTCTTTCACATTCAGTCTGCTTGTTTCTTTGAAGTTAAGGTAAGTCCCTTGCAGACAGCATATTGTTGGGTCTTGCATTTTATCCATTCTGCCAATCTCCACGTTTTGACTGGAGATTTTAAACCTTTTATATTTAAAGTCACTACTGATAATACAGGAGTTTCTTCTGCTATCTTGCTCTTTATCCATGTAGATTTTTTTTTTTTTTTTTTAAAGATTTTATTTATTTATTCATTTATCTCCCCCTTGCTGCTTGTGCTCGCTGGGTCAGCTAACCACGCCGCGCGGGCAGGCTTGCCTTCACCAGGAGGCCCCGGGAACCGAACCCGGGGCCTCCCATATGGTAAACGGGAGCCCTACTGATTGAGCCACAGCCGCTTCCCCATGTAGATTTTTTACTGTTTTTTGCTCCTCAATCCTTCTGTTAATGCCTACTTTTATATGTATTTGATTTTTTAATTTGTATCATATTGAGTGCCTTCTCTCTTCTATCTGGATTTTATTTTTCATCAACTTTCTTTGTGGTTACCATGGGGTTAAAATTTAACTTCCTAAATATGTAGCAATCATATTTGATTTAATACTAACTTGACTTCAATAGCATACACATATACTTTTCCTATATCCCTCCATACCCCCACCTTTTTTATTGTACTTGTTACTTGCTATACTTTGTATATTGTATGTCCAAAACCATAGAGTTATAATTACTTTTATGCATTTACATTTTAGCACCTGTAGGATGTAAGAAGTGGAATTACATACCAAACATTATAATACAATAATATTGGCATTTATAATTACCCAAATGGTTACCCTTACTGAGAGTCTTTATTTCTTTATGCCATTTTGAAATATCATCATGTCCTTTCCTTTCAATTTGAAGAACTCCCTGTAGCAGGTCAGGTCTAGTATGATGAACTCCTGCAGACGTTTATCTGAAAATGTTTTAATCTCTCCCTCATTTTTGAAAGAAAGTCTCATCAATAAAAAATTCTTGGCTGGCAGTTGTTTTCTTTCAACCCACTGTTTTCTTGTCTCCATGGTTTCTGAGGAGAAATCAGCACTCAGCATAATTAGGACTCCCTTATATGTAACATATTGCTTTTCTCTTGCTGCTTTCAGAACTCTCTTCCTGTCCTTTGAATTCCATAGTGTGATTAAAATATGATAGGGTATAATTTTCTTCATGCTTATCCTGTTTTATAATCTCTGCACTTCTTGGATGTGCATATTCACATCTTGTGCTAAGTTTAGAAAGTTCTCTGTCATTATTTCTTTGATAATTCCTTTTGCCCCTTTCCCTCTTTCTTCTCCTTCTTGGACTCCCATAATGCATAAATTAGTATGCATGATGGTATCCCAAAGGGCCCTTAGTCAATTTTCAATGTTTATAATTCTTTCTGCTCCTCAGCCTGACTCATTTTGTCTTGTCTCCAAGTTCACTGATTCTTTCTTCTGCCAGCTCCAATCTGCTGTTGTAAGCCTCCTGGGAATTTTTAATTTCAGTTATTGTGGTCTTCATCTCCAGTAGTTATGTTTAGTTTCTTTTAACAATTTCTATCTCTTTACTAAAATTCTTATATTGCTCATTCATTGTTTTCCTGATATCCTTTGTTTTTTTCTCTTTATTTCCCTAATCTCCTTGAGCAATGTTAAGATCATTTTTTAAAGTCTTTGGTATGTCTACATTCTGGTCTTCTTCATTGGTGCTTTCTGGATTTTTATCCTCTTTCTTTGGATGGGCCATGATTTCCTATTTCTTTGTTTGTCTTGTACTCTTGTTGCACACCATATATTTTTATATTTTAAAATGTTAACACTAGTGTTGATTCCCTGAGATGTTGTTTCTTTATTTCGTAACCAGGTGGTGATAAGATAGAGATTTTCTTGAGTGTCATCCCTACTATCAATAAAGTCTGTCCAAGGCAAATGCAGTGAGTCTGACCTAAGGTGAATGCAGGCAAGGGCAGGTTCCTTCCTGTCTTTCTTGGGCCTGTGCTTTGTCCTGTGCTTGTGTGTGTTAGCTGTTTTGTAGTTGCCCTGTTTACATAACTTTGAATGCTCCCTCTAATTCCTGGGAGACAGACATCCCTCTCCTGGGTGTTTAAAGCAGGCAAGCTTTTGCCTCAGACTGTCTGACTCTATAGTTTCTTACACACCTTTTGTTTTTGCAAGTTCTTTCCACCTGTAGAGCAGATTTTGGGAGGTTGGAGTATGCCAGAGACGTGTTGACTAAGTCAGTCTTTCCCAGCTGAGACAGGGACAGGGATCCATGAAGTGGGCAAAGACTGATTCCAAAGTGCCCTGGGGTAGATGCGGAAGGTCACCAAGAGTTTTTTCCACAGCTCCCCAAGGCTGAGCTTTCTGGATCTGCCCAGTAAATGTAGTCCTTCAACTATCTCCTGAAGCCCTGACAAAGCATGTTGCCTTTAAGTATCCTCATTGACCGCCCCTGTCCTGGGCACATTGGAACAATGGCCACCCTCAGAGCCCGGCCCACAGTGAACCGAAGTTGCTAATCAAAGTCTGTGATCAGTGGTCAGCTGTGCCCACCCCTGGCCTTGAGAAAAATAATTTTTATATCACTTTCTATCACCAGTGACTTAGCCAGGGGTTGGTCCCCACAGCAGCCTGCCCTGCTAATGGAGCATGGATACCAGTAACTGCTGTGGATATTTACCATAATTTACTAGCCTCTTCCTTCTGCCCTTGCCTGGATTCTGTACAGCAGGGTTTCTTAACCAGAGGTCCGTGAACTTGAACTGAAATTCAAAAAACCATTATTCCTGTGGGGAAGTGTTGGTGTGGATGTGATATATTTATTAAATAATACACAGTATAGTGTGGACTTAGTAAGGAGTCATGATTTTCACCTGACTGGCAAAGTGGTCTATGGAACCAAAAAGGTTAAGAACCCCTGCTGTACAGTGTTCTGCTAGCCACCAGGGTTTCAAAATATTTGTTTCAGACAGTTTCTGTCTGTATAATAGTTGTTCTGGTGGAAGGACTGCATCTTGGAGCTCCACACTCAGCCTTCTCCCCATAATCCCCCATAATGTTTTAATTTTCTAATTATTTTTATCTTTTTAAGTTAATTTTCCTACCAAAATTACCCTTAAAGCAGTGTTTTCTGTATTTCACCTGTTTTCTTTGTTTTAAGCCTCTAACATTCCCCTTCCCCAAAGAAATTTAGGGTATCTTTTCTTCTAGAGCCTTAAGGTTCTTATTGAAATTTGAGTTCTCTCCCAGTTTTCTCTCTTTGATTTCATTTTTTTGTCACCTGTGGCTTAACTTTTTAAGAATTTTCACATGGCCAGATTTCAAACATCAAACTTGCATGATGTCCTCTCCATGTCAGATGGCTCCAAGTTACCCTTCGTATTTGAAGGAACGGCTTAAAGATTGGTTTCTTGTTTGTGTACTTTAGCAACTGATAAAGCAGATCAGGTAACTCTTTCTTGCTTTTATTCCTGGTCACTTAAGTCATTATGAAGCCCAAATTCTGTCTGGAAAGTAAAATTGTAGTGAGCTTGGGAGAGGATATTGTCCTGCAAAATGTAAATCCATTCTTACACCTCTGCCATCAGAATTGATTCTTCCCTCCTTTGTGCTACAGATAAAATCATGATCGTGATTATTTCATTCACTTGGCACTATGCTAAGTATTTTCTATACGATAGCTGATGTAGTTTTCTAATGCTGTTGTCCCCATTTTACACACGAAGAACCAAAAGCTCAGATTAGACTGTGCATCTTGGATCTCTTTAACCTCAAAACTTGAACAAGCACTCAGCAGCGTTATTTTCTCAAAAAGGCAAGAAACTGGCTTATTCATTTTTTAATTTCCAGTAATCGAATTTCTTCTCACATGGTGGGTGTGCAGTGAACATTTGTTGAATAAATGTCTAAGTAGAATAAGGAGAGATGGGGAAAGAAAATATTCTACATAGAAAGAAATTCTTCACATCAGTGAGAAGTATTCATCTGAACTTACAGGTACATGTCTGGAACCTGCTAACAACCATGACTCATCAAAATGTTGTTCTTTTCTTCTTAATTACATCTATCTTGGTCCTCTACTTCCTGTTACTCTTTAGCCCATAGTTTTCCCTTTCCTAACTTCTGCCTAAGTCCTCTCTTCCCTTTCTGCTTAGTGCAGACATGACAATAGCAGAGAAGACCCTGCTTGGTATGTGTAGTGGCAAAAGACCCATGTTTTGATTTCTGATGTCCTGAACCCTCTCACCTCTCTTCCATTACACTCTAGATAGGGAAGCCCTGGCATTGCCCAGTGTTGGGCAGAGTATAGTGCCAAGGTCTGCTAGGATCTGATGGGTCTCTGCATTTTATAACTGGGAACTATCTGGTCACTTGAAGGCTAAATATGAAAAGGCCCACATCACAGGGGCCACATTTGCACAGCAGCCAGAGTAGAATTCCTTTATTCTTTTCAGAAGAAATATATATATATATATACATGCACAGTAATGTTTCATATTCACATTTGGCTATCTCCCTATCTAAGTCATAGATGAAAAGCAGAAGAAAATCTGAGTAGCCACAATAGATGGCTTAGAGGCCACAGGCCCACACTCCAGTAGCTTGTTCATTCTTTTTTTCACTTATAACTCTATCATTTGCCTTTCTGCTTTTCAAACCCATATCTACAACAGAGGATTGGAAGGGACAAAAGGAATTTCCAGATAGGCAGTGACAATGGGATGTAGCAATATAAGCTGATTAGACAGCAAGGGAGGAATCAGAGAAATCGAGAAAAGTAAACAGTGTCAGACACAGTTAAAGAACATTTCTGTTGGTAAAGAAGCCACGAGATGAACAAGATGAGCATGGTCAGGCTCCAAAGTCCGTAGACTTTGCCTTGGAGTCTCCCTCTCTTTAACTCCCCCAAAACCCAATTCTTCATTTGATACCACAACTTTGCTTCGGTTTTTATCAAGTATTGTTCTGGCTTGTTTTCTGGCTTCATTTTTCAGATTCTCTTTCTGGCTCAACCACACTGTGTATTCTGAATTTCAGCCTGATAAGTCCATTATTTCAATGCAAGTCTTTACCCCAACTCAGTTTTTCATCCAAACCCCCTCCTGTCAGCCAAGGATAATAGAACTGTTTCATTAAAATGCTGGAACAAAATGGGAGAACTGATCAGGGGCCCATTAGGTGAGAAGTGTACATCCTTGGACACATGATTATCCTCAAGGGCATCATTGTTTTTTACAAAATACCAAATAATTATCATAGTGATCCTGAATCGTAAAAATAATAAGAAGAAAGGTACACATATATACTAATACAACTTAGAAAAACTACTGTTTTATTGTATACATTTTTAAAGGCTCAGTTTAAAGTCATGGGGGCCAATATAACTATGGATATTAGAGCGATGTTTTCACCTGATTTGTGTTCTCTGTCTCTCATACACACACACACACTCCTCCTTTAAAGATGTGGGGCCAGTAGTACGTACGTGAAAAGTGCAATTTCAGGATTGGAATTATGCTCACCTGTCCGAAAGAATCCCCACATTGGCCTGCTTGCCTTTCAAATAATTTCCACCTTTGCTTTTTTTTTTTTTTTTTCCCTTTAATGTACATAACATATGGCAGAAATTGTATGCAATTACTGGCACTTGGGCTGTAGCTACAAAAATTTAGTCTCTTACTTTGAAGAAAAGGTGGGAAAAAATATGTTGAAGTGAAGTCACTGAGACTGATATTATCAAAAATAAATTGAATCTTCTTTAATTTATATAAGAAGACTCTTCGTTACTTCAGCTGATATTAGTTGATGTACCTCATTGGTGGCCAGGACTCAAGCCAGTGGATCAGCGGTTTACTGGAAAGAACATTGATTTGGGATTTAAGACAAACCTGGATTCTAGATTTCATCCTGGCCCTGGCACTTTTGCCTGGGGGCAAGTTTGCTACCTACTCCTTGCATGTGGTTTATCTGTGTGGATAATAAAACAGCTGCCGCAAGATGGTTGTGCAGATCAAATAAGATGATGCATGACAGTACTTAGCTCTGACAGGCACTACTAAACCTTGGTAAATGTTTATTTTCTTCCTTTTTGCTTTGTTTAATCTGAATCAAATCCTAACTGAAGTCACTAATCTGGGGAGAGAAAAGAATGAAGGCCACCATCACAGTGCAGGTCAACCAGATATAGGACCTCCTCCTTGCTCTGTTTAGGTTTTGACATATTTGGGCTTATCAAACAAGTTAATTCTTACTCTGAAAGGATAAGACAAGGCACCTCTAGGGAATGAAATGTAGTCCTGAGTGGATTCCTTGATGAGATTTAGGGGAAGAAGTAAATAAAAATAAAGGAGAGACAGGAGACTGGCTCTAACAAATCCTGGTAGCCTAAGATTACTGGGCCAGAGGCCAGCCTCTGGGAAGAACCCAAGTATGTCCCTCAAGGTAAGGATAGGAAAAGGTGATAAACTACTTGCTTCATAGTTTTGCTTAGTGATAAATAAATAATCATGAGTAAATAACTCTCTTTGTATCCATCACAGCTCCTAGCAAAACTGCCTTGCATATGGCAGGCTCTCAGTAAATGTTTAATGAATGGATGATTTATTCAATTAATCACTGAATGCTGAATTGAAAAGACTGTGAGAGGTCATATAATCCCAGACTGTCACTGGGAAACTGAATCCCAGATACTGTCTTGCCCAAGAACACATTACTAATGCCTGGGAACCAGGTCTCCTGACTCTACACAAGAGAACCTTCCATTTCAATCTAGTATCAGAGAAAGTGTTGACTTCTTCCAGCTGCTGCTTTTCTCTATATATAGGCACAAATACCTGCAGTTATCTTTCTCTTGGCATTGGAACAGAAGATCTATTTATTTTCCAATTAGAAACACCCAAGTAAGGGATTCTATTTCTCCACCTTAAGGGTTCAGATTGTCGAGGTTTCCTTGTTGTGTTTGTCTCTCCAGGTGGTCCTCATGATGCTGAGAAAAAAAGGGAGGCAGTTTTATGGTCATGGATATATATTGAAATATTGATGAAGGTCAGTAATTCTACTTCAAGGTGCCTTGTGCTGTACGGCTGCATGGGTGGGCCCAGTGCACTTGAATGGGCTCAGTCTGTCACAACTGACCTATTTCCTCTTCCATATGCCCATTGTCCTTGATCCAAACTCTACACTTCATTTTCATGTTGTTCACCTCTTCACATATCCTTGAAATTAGATTTTGACTAATCAAATCCTCCCTAGCCTTCAGAACCAGCCAAAGTTGTATTTGCTTGATGATGCTCCCTTTTCTTGACTATTTCAGGTATATTATGGTCTCCCTCCTCACTGGTCTTTCAGACACTTGCAGTCTATATGATACAGTTTGACCATCATCTTATTCTTTGTTGTTTCATATGTGGGACAGAATAAGCTCTGTGATTCTACCTTCTTTATAAGACTGACAATATATTCAGCATTCATTGAATGAATGATTGGTCAAAGTCTGCTTGGTTTAGGTTTGCCATATAGCAGTTATAGCATATATGCTCAGTTAAATTTTAATATAGGTAAACAATGAATTTTTAAAATATTTGGGACATACTTATACTAAAATATTTTTCATTTATAATATTTGGGACATACTTTTTTACTAAAATCTTTTTCATTTTTTATCTGAAATTCAAATTTAACTGGGCATCCTGTATTTTTATTTGCTAATTCTGGCAACTCTAAATCAGATGCCTCTTTACTTCAGGCCTCTTGTGGAAAAAATTCTCCTTTGGAGTAAATATGTGGCGATTACACAACCAACTAGTATCTTTTAAGTCTTGGAGCACAGGTCTACCTTCATTTACACAGCTTGATTTAGCTGCTCCAGGTCTTGCCTGTTTAATTCTCACATTCTCATTTAATAGAATTTATTGTAATACATATTTCTCTTATGCAGAATCTGATATATATGCAAGTTATACCTGAGACAAAAATCACAATGCTCTTACTAATTGTGGATTTCTATGACATTATACAAGACCATTAGCATGTAAAAGTCGAACACACACCAACAGTTGATATAAAAATACATAAATGTCATATATCTCTAGGAGAGAAAGAGTTGCCTGGGTTGCTCTCCCACAGCCCTCTACCCTTGCCCCTTAGCACAGGTCACAGGTGCTCTATAAATGCCTGGCTCATATCCTGCCTTTTCTACTCTCATCCATCTACCCATAGTCATTAGAGTAACAGACCAATAGGGTATCTTCCTTAGTATACAGCTTCTCTAGAATAGTGGTACTGGAAGCCTTCCTGGACCAGCAACATCAGCCATACTTGGGAACCAGTTAGAGTTGCATGTTCTCAGGCCCCACGTGGTCTCAGTGTCTGCAGAACTCCAGGGGCGTGGCCAAAAATCTGGGTTTTAACAAGCCCCACCCCCCAGGCGATTCTGAAGCACTGTTAAAAAACCACTGTTCTACGACAACTAATTCTTTCCCATGTTTTTATATATAAAATATAGATAATTGTTTGTGTGTGTAATAGGTTGCTTAAATGTACTTGACACAAATAAATCTGGGTTGTTGGTCAGAACTTAGTAAGCTTTGCCTCTGTTTTATTATTTTTCTTCCTCTGTTAGCTTCTTCCTTACAAGCTAAGGCCTTGTCTCTTCACTTTCACCAAGGAGCTATGTTGGAAAGTAAAGGTCTGGTTAGTCTTCTCTTCCTCCTCCCCCTCCCCTGTCTGATTCTGCCCTTCTTCTCCCTCCTCCTTTGTATCCTCCCCGTCCCTTCCTCTCTCCATTCCTCCTTTTTGTGCCCTTTCTCTCCTCCCTTTCCTCTCCCTTCTTATCCTCTTCTTCTTCCCTTCTCCCCCTCGCTCTCTTCTCCTCCCCTTATCCTCCCCTGGCTGCCTTCTTCCCACTCATTTTCCTCCTTCACCTCCTTCTGCTTTTCTGTCTCTTTTATTTTGCTGCAATTCCCAGTTTAGTTTGGTAAGCTTTCAAGCAGATAATTCTTCTTCCTTGTCTTTCACTCACGCAAATGACCCTGGACTAGCATCTACTTTACTTAAGCTACATCTTCCTTCTCAGTTCACCACAACTGGCAGATATTAACCAGGGTTTCATGCCCTCATTTCTAATTCTCCAGCTTCTAAACACTTCTCTGTTTATCCTATCACTCTTTCTTAATCTTTCAGAGCTCTGTTAGTACTTGTCATTCTAACATGTTACCATCCAAAAGACAATGCCCACTTGGTATATGCTTTACCATCACTAAAATTCACATTTCATCACTATTACTCCCACTCTTTCAAGTCAGGTATGCTTTTAAATTCCCACACATATTTGAGAAACGGAAATTTGCTGCTTACTTACGTTTTCCAGAATTGATCATATCTTAAGCCATATATGTTATTGGTTTTTGTTTCTTCCATAGTACAATTCTTCTATTTCTTATTACATAAAACTGTGCTCCAGCAGTTTACCCCGTCACAAGATTTAAACTAGAACAAATATTTTTCAATTCTTGTCTGGCTTTCTTAGTTTCCAAAGAACTTGGCAAATATAGAAATTATTATTTCACTTTGAGGATTGATTCATTTTTTATAATTGAGATAAAATTCACCTGATATAAAAGTCACTATTTTAATCATTTAAAGGGCTATAATTAAATGGTGTTTAGTGCATTCACAATATTATTCAACTAGCACCACTATCTAATTCCAGAACATTTCCATTGCCCCCCAAAGAAGCCATGACCTATTAGCAGTCAATCCCAATTCATCCCTTGCTCCAACACTGGCAACCACTAATCTATATTATGTAGCTATAGATTTGTCTATTCTAGACATTTCATATAAATTAATTCATATAGTATGTGGCCCTTTGTGCCTGGTTTCTTTCACTTAGCATAATGTTTTCAAAGTACATCCATGTTGTAGCATGTACCAGCTTTCATCTTTTTAGGGATGAATAATAATAGTCCACTGTATGGATATATCACGTATTGTTTATCCCTTCATTAGTTGATGGAAATTTTGGTTGTTTCCTTTTGGGATTTTTATAAATAATGGTACTATGAACATTCACCTACAAGTTTTTTTGTGAACAATACTGTTGGAGTGAAATTGCCCTGGCACGTGACAATTCTATGTTTAACTTTCTGAGGAATTGCTGAACTTTCCACAGCAGCTGCACAATTTTACACTCCTACCAGCAGTGTATGAGAATTGCAATTTCTCCATATCTTCTCCAACACTTGTTATTTTCGATTTTTTTAAAAAAATTATAGCCAACCTACTTGATGTGATGTGGTATCTCATTGTGATTTTCATTTCCCTAGTGATTAATGATGTTAAACATCTTTAATATGCTTTTTGGCTATATGTGTATCTTCTTTGGAGAAATATCTACTCAAATTGTTTGCCCTTTTTTGTCTTTTTATTGTAGAGTTTTAAGAGATTTTTAAAAATATATTCTAGATAACTAAACCTCTACCAAATATAATTTGCAAATATTTAACCTGACATTGTGTAGGTTGTCTCCTCACTTTTTATAGTGTCCTTTGACACATGAAAGATTTAAATTTTGATGAACTTTAATTTATTAACTTTTTTCTTTGATTCTATGTTTATTGGGGGTCATATTTAAAAAACCATTGCCTAATTAAAGGTGACAAAGATTTATGTGTATGTTTACTTCTAAAGTTTTATAGTTTTTATTTTTACATTTAGGTCCATTTTTGTTTAATAGGCTGCCAAAATGCAATATGCCAGAAATGGGTTGGCTTTTTCAATGGGGATTTATTAACTTACGAGCTTATTGTTCTGAGGCCATGAAAATGTCCAATCAAGGCATCATCAGGTGATGCTTTCTCCCCAAAGACTGACTGTCAGCAATCCTGGACTCATCTGTCACATAGCAAGATACATGGTTGCATCTGCTGGTCTCTCCTTTCTTTTCTGGGATTTGTTACTTTCAGTTTCTGGATTCAGTTACTTTCCCTCTTTTCTCTCTGTATTTATCCATTTATAAAGGACTCCAGTAAGAGGATTAAGACCCACCCTGACCCATGCCTTAATTGAAGTAACCTAATCAAAAGTTCCACCCACAATAGATTCATAGCCACGTAATGGACCAGCTTTAAGAGCATGATTTTATGGAGTATGTAACAGTCTCAAACTGCCACAAGGTCTTTAATCCAGATTGAATTAATTTTTGTATATGGTTGTAGGTAGGAACACAAAATCATTCTTCTGCATCTGAATACCTAGCTATCCCAGCACTATTTGATGATAAAAGGTTGTTATTTTCTTCCATGGAAAGGTCTTGGCACCCTTCTTGAACATAGATTTACCATGGTTATGTGGGTTAATTTTTGGACTCTCAATTCTATTACCTTGATCTATATGTGTATCCTTAAGCTAGTACCACAGTGTCTTGATTACTGTAGTTCTAGAGTAAGTTTTGAAATTGAGAAGTATGAAATCTCCAAATTTGTTTTTCTTTTTCAAGGTTGTTTTGACTATATGGCATCTCTTGCCCTTCCATAAGAATTTAGGATCAGCTTGTCCATTTCTGCAAAAAAAAAAAAAAAAAGGCAATTGGAATTTTTCTAGGGATTGTAGTGAATCGGTAGATAAATTTAGATTGTACTGCCATCTTAGTGATATTGAATCTTATAACCTATGAACATGGGACATCTTTCCCTTTACTTATTCTTTAATTTCTTTGAACAATGTTTTGTAATTTTCCATGTACAGGCTTTAAACATCTTTGGATAAATTTATTTCTAAGTATTTTTAATACTATTGTAAATGGAATTATATTAATTTTAATTTTAGATTGATCATTATGAATGTATAGAAGTAAAACATAGTTTTGCTTTTTGATCTTGTACCTAGTAAGTTTGCTGGATTTATTTATTAGTTCTGGTAGATGTTGGTGGTTTCTTTAAAATTTTCTATATGTGAGAACGTATCATTGGCAAATAAGGATGATTTCATTTCTTGTCCAAATTAGATGTCTTTTATTTATTTTTCTTGCCTGTTTGCCCTGACTAGAACTTACAGTACAATTTGAATAGAAGTGGTGAGCACAGGTATCCTTGTCTTGTTCCTGAACTTTTACGGTAAATGCATCCAGGTTTTCACCATTGAGCATGATGTTAGTTAGCTGTGAGTTTTTCATAGATAACCTTTATCAGGTTGAGAAGTTTCCTCCTTTTTCTAGTTTGTTGAGTGGGTTTTTTTAAAGCATGAAATGGTGTTACATTTTGTCAAATGCATTTTCTGCATCTATTGAGGTGATAATGTGCTTTTTCCTCTTCATTCTATTAATAATTACATTCAATGATTTTCTTATAGTAAAACAAACTTGCATTCCTGGGATAAATCTCCTTTGGTCATGGTGTATAATCCTTTTATATGCTGTCAGATTTGGTTTGCTAATATTTTGCATCTATATTCATAAGGGATATTGTTCTGCATTTTTCTTTTCTTGTGATATCTTTTTCTGGCATTTGTGTCAAGGCAATTCTGGCTTCATAGAATGAATTAAGAAGTGTTCCCTACTCTTGTATTTTTTGGGAGAGTTTGAGAAGAATTGATATTAAACCTTCTTTAAACATTTGGTAGAATTCAGCAGTGACACTATCTGGTCCTGTGATTTTCTTGAAGTTTTTTTATTATTAACCCAATCTTTTTACTTGGTATAGGTTTGTTGGGATTTTCTTTCTGAGTCAGTTTTGGTAGATTGTAATACTAGGAATGCATCCATTTATATAGATTATCTAATTGTTGGCATACAGTTGCTTATAGTATTCTCTTAAAATTTCTTATTTATTTCTTTAAGGTGGTATTAATATCTCCTTTCTCATTCCTAATTTCAATAACTCGAGTCTTCTCTCATTTTTTCTAGGTCAGTCTCCTCAACTGTATATCCAAACTTATCACTTTCAAATTCTGCCTTCCATATAACTTCAGGAGTCAGTTTTGCTATGTACTCTGCCACTTTAAAGGATAGACTTCCTTCCAGTTTGCATCATTTCTGTTTAAGCCCTCATCAGAAGTAAGTTTAGGGTCCATATTTGTGCCAACAATTTCTTCAAAGCAATCTAAGCCTTTTCTATTAAGCATCTCATAATTCCTCCAAAATCTTCCCCTCACTCATTTGTAAAATGGTTCCAGCATTTTCTGGTATTTGCATAGCAACAGCCCACTCTCCTGGTACCAACTTCTGCCTTCATTTACTAAAGGCTACCAATGCAAAATACCAGAAATGGGTTGGCTTTTATAATGTTAATTTATTAGGGTAGACGCTTACAGTTACAAGGCTGTGAAAATGTCCAAATCAGGTATCATCAGAGATGCTGTCTCATCAAAGGTCAGCTGCTGGCGATCCTGGACTCATGCCATATGGCAAGGCAAAAATGGCAGCCAGTCTGTGCCTTCTCCTCCAGGCTCCCTTTCTACCAGAACTTAGCTGTGGGCAATCAGGCATATGGCTAGTCTTTCCCCTCTCCTCCTTACTTCAGCTTTGGCTGCTCCACTGATTCCACCCTCCAGCCTCTCTCTCAGCCTCTCGGGGTTTCTATTTCTTCTTGTGGCTAGAGTTCTCTCTCACATGGCAGATTAAAATGGCAGCTTTGCTCGTCTTTCCACTGTTTACACAGGACTCCAGTGAGAGAATTAGGACCCATCCTGAGTCCCACAATCAAATCAAAGGCCCTTAACTAAAGCAATCTAATCAAAAGTGATCTTATCAGAAGATCCTTTAGCTGAATCTAACCAAAAGGTCTCACATAAAATATGTTTATAGGGACAGGAATCAGTTCACTTTAAGGACAGGATTTTCCCAGGGTCCACAAACTGCTCAAACCAGGACACACTGTATCAGTGACTTTCCCAGGGTGATGTGCAGAGCTCAAGGGGCTCCATGGAGTTGTCTCAGTCTGTCTGCAGGAGGGTGTGAGGGTAGGTCTGAAAGGGTGGAACTCCGTTCTCCTCCCTTTCAGCCAGAGTAGTTCTACCCTTTTTGTTTTATACGTTTGAGCTTCTGGTTATGATTGTCTTTGAGAGAAGTTTAGAAGACTACTCTTATAAATCTCCTTGGCCCATTGTCACAGCACTGTCTTTCTAGTTGCAGCATGAGAAAACTGTACAGCTTAAATAAATGGGAGTTTGACAACTAGCAACCAAAGAAACAGCAGGTCCCTTTAAGAGAGGTCAGTGGTTAGAGGGACTTGTGGGACAGACAATGCAATGTGTAGAGCATGTTTGTCAAGTGTGCACTTATTGATAATGATGATGACACAAGGATTCTGACAGTAGCTAGATATTTTTGGTGTAAGCGTGTTCTTTTTTGCTGTAGTGCATTTTTATTTTTGTCATATTTTGCCAAACAATAAATAAAGATAACATTAATATTCATGAGAGGCTGCAGGAGGAAAACGTTGAGTTTATTTTGCTCTCAGGGACACAAACCACGGAACAGAAGATGCTGTAAAATCATAGTCTGAGAATGAAATAGCAACAACAATAATAATGATCTAATTCTCCAGCGTACGTTTAAAGCACACAGGTTAACTAAACTCATTATTACAGTGAAATGTATTGTAAAGCCCCATATTTTACCTTTATATGACTTGATTTGACCTCCAGAGTGTACCTGAGCCCATTCCAATTTTCCCATGCACAGCAGAAACTTGAACATGGGCACAGAACCTAAAGGGCTCCTTAATATTAGGATATGAATTATACTTAGTTGCCAATATATATATTTCCTCTATTAGATTGTGCTTCCATTGAGAACAAGGAATCTTCATTCCCCCAGTGCCCAGCACAATAATTTACCTATAGTTGGAAGATGATACATGCTTGTCAAAGTGAAAAGTTAAAAGAAATACAGATCAAAACTGCACCTTAGGACATACCAATTTGGAGAACTGATATGGATTTTCTGCCCCCAGTTTGCTGGCAGCAATGCCTAGGTTGGGGCCACTGGCAATGGGGCCAGTGCCTCAGAGTCTACCAACAAGTCAACTCATGCACTGGGGGGAGAACTTCCATTCCAAGCAACAGTGAAGGTGCTCATCCCCTCTTTTAAGATTCACCAACTCTAGGAACAAATAAGCAACGCAACTGGAATCTCCTTTAGTTTGCACACATGATAAGCTGATCACCTCTCTCAGTGAAAGTTGCAACCCCTCAAATGCTTCCCAGATTATTCTAATGAGTAGCCAGGGTTCTGAAACCCAAGACTTAGAAAGAATGCTGGGTTTGTAGCCTGATCTTACCTTCAAATTCTTCTTGTGCCGCTTGTCTTCTGTATGAGACTAAGTATAGATCATTTATAATGGTAAAGAGCCTGGGCGTTGGAGTCATAATGCCTGGATTTGAACTGCTAGTCTGTTACCTTCCAGCTGTGTAATCCGGGGAAGTTTATTCAGTCTCTCTGTATATCTGTTTCCCCATATGGTAAATAAAGATGATACTAATATTTGTCCCATAGGCTTTTGTTTTGAAGGTTAAATAAGTTAATATATGACAAGATACTTAGTATCTGGCCCACTGTAAATTCTACCAAATATATTTTTTATTATCATTATCATTATTGCTACTCACCTGTATAAGTTTCAGTTATTTCATCTGTAAAATGGCATTGTAATACTTACTCTGAAGGTTTACAAGAGGCTTTGAAATAACATTTTTGAAGTTCCTGACACCTCATAAATGTTCAATAAATTGGAGCTGTTATTTTTATAACATGAATATTGTAAGTTCTGATCGCAGTCATATATGTAGTTGGAATGAGCCTGATGATTTTCTGTAGACACAGAGATTTGTCATCTCAAACTAGGGCACAGGAGAGGTCTCACCATTACCCCATTGCTTCTTCAAAAACCTTCTACCATGAAATTTTTTTCCAGAGAGGAGAATTTGATAGAATTACCAAAGATTAATTGGTATTTTGCTACTGCAGTAGGTTTATAGATTTTGTCTTGACCTCTGAACTAGGACCTCTAATAGAAAAATCTGGTGTTTGATTGTGCTCATACCACAAAATTCGGGTAAGTTATTTCACTTCTCTAACAAATTATACTTAGATAAAATGGGTAAAATAGTACTTCCTCTTGGAGCTATGGCAAGGATTGAATGTGTGGTGCAGTAACGTGCCTAGCATAGTACCTAGCACCCTCTGGTTACTCAGGAAAGTTTACATGCTTCCTTTCTCTTCTATAGAGTTAAGGCTTTCCACTAGTTTTCCTTTTTAAGGCCACTTCCAATTCCAGCATTCAGTCTCAGTAAGAGGTAGAATTTTGTGTATTTCAAGCTTTGGCATCTACATAGAATTTTGCATCTTGGTTTCTCATGTTATCAGGAGAGTTTTAGTCCAAAAAAACAGTATTCTCATGCTATTGAATATTAACATTTATTCACAATTATTTAAACCCAGATTAGTTAAACTGGATTGTGCTGAATTGTGGAGAAAAGGGCAGATATTTGAAACACGTACATAATGATTGCTATTTGCCAAAAATTCAAATTTATTGATTAGTCACGGCCAGACATTTGGAGATCATCCAAGGATTTACGGAAATTAATCCAATTATATGGATATATTTCCTTTGTGAATCCTATTGATGACTGGTTGGGGAAAATAGAATATGAAAACATAAATATGGTTCAGAGATAAATCTTTTAAGCCAAAACATTATGAAAGGTTTTGCTATAATCCATTCAGAAATTCTGAAAGGTAGATTGGATGTATCGTCCTTGCTTAACCACTGAGGAAATTAAAACACCAAAAGAATGAAAGATTCATCTTTCTTCTAGCACGGCAGGGACAGAGCTGGGATTAGAATGCAAATGGCATTCTTATCCAGACTTAAATAAAACAATGTGCAGTCTAAAATGTGCGTTTAAAAAATCCCAGTGTTAAATGGTTCTGTTGGAGTATATTTTCCCTCTTACTTTTCAACGGTCTATTCCTACTTAAGAATAGTAGTCACTATAAAAAGCACAGAATGTCAAACAGGTGGGGCCCTTCCTTTCACGAAGGAAACTACTGAAATTAAAAGAAAGAATGGTTCACCTAGCCACATGGCCAGACCTATGTGTGAGTGGGGCCACCTACATGGTACATGGTGTCCCTACATTTATTTTTAATCTTAGGACCTTGCTTTTGTTTGTCCAGAGCTACAGTAAGGTTCCTTTTTTGTTATATTGGTTTCATTGCTTTCTGGTGCCAAATATATGCTAAGACCAAGCACATTGTGAGTAAATATTGCAGACATGACCCAGACTATAGCTTGCTTTAGGTTACAGAACCAGCAGGAGAGAGAGAAAAAGAGAGACACACACACAGAGAGGCAAATGCTAAAAAAAAAATAATAATAATGCTTTAAAATCAATCTGTGACCCAAAGCACTGCTTGCCAAGTATGTGCATGGCTCATATGCTACCTTAGCTCCTCTTGATTACACATTTCCCAATTTGGTTTCCTCATGTAAAAGAATTTACTGGGTGGCTATGGTGGCAGGTTGGATAGAAAACTCACTAACACATTGTCCTTCTTTCTTTCATTCCTGGCTCTTACCCTCTGAGTTTCCTGGCAGGGGCAGGATTAACCAGCATGAACCAGCTCCATGTAAAGGAAAGAACTGTAGTTTGGAATGAGGAAGATAGGGATGTGAATTCTGGTTTTGCTGCTAGCTGTGTGACTTTGGGCAGGTCACTTAACCTCTCTGGATTCATAAAGCCATCCTTAAAATGGGCATAAAAATAGTACCTAATTCACAGCATTGTGACATGATAGATAATCTGTATAACAACCAGATTTAGAGGTTAGCACAAAGTAGATACTTAATAATTAGCAGATATGATTATTATAAAAGAACATACACTTAGCTGTTTTGAAGTATCAACCCATTCTTGCCTGATTATCTGGGTTTACTTTCTGTATTTGCTTTACCAAGATTTTAAAGAGTAAAACAACCACAGGATCTTCAAAGCCGAGCTGCTTAATCAGAATTTTCTTTCCAGTTATTCTGCATAATGCTTTATAGACCCTGGTCAGGCTCAATCAAGTAAGGCTTCATATTAATGACTTATGATTGGTATGTGATGCTGAAGAAGCCATAGGGCACATGCATATGTATGCAAAATTTGCGGGTCAGGCTTGAAGTTTTGTTGAATCTGCAAAAAAACTGGTACGGAGTTAAATTACAAACTAATGATAGTTTGCTCAGGGGTCAGAAGGAGAAAAAAATTCTCAGAGGAAAGCTTATTAGTATACTTATGGTCAACTATGTACTGGGTTGGAAATGTATCTCTTTTAAATAACATTTCTAATTATAAAAGCAATCCAAGATGACTGAAAAAAAACTTGGAAAATTTAGACAAGTAGAGGTAACCATTGTTAATAAGACGATATCTTTTAGTGCATTTTATGCAAATGTTTTATACATAATATATATGTGTACCTTTAGTACATTTTTTTAGTGAACTGATGTTAAACTCTATTGTATAACATCTATTGTCTATAGCTAAACCTCTTGGTCGTGTATTGATTAAAGATGTAGTAGCTATATGTAATGTTCTTGAAACTTCACAATGTAAACCTCCAACACCCTGGAAACACACAAAGTTAAAGTACCATTGTTTTGCAAATTGTCTGAGAAATGGGAGTCTCCAAGCCTGAGTGTTGGGAATTTGGGAAGCCTTAAGGGAGAAATGAAATTTTAATACAAAATTTGGAAAAGGTTATGAAGTAGAAGACATAGCAAACAGGAAAACCCAGAGAAGGAGGTCTCTCAGCTGCATATTTAGGGGTTAGGCAGATGAGCTTGACTCTACCCTCAACATCCCCTTACCACTCCTGGCTGTTTAATTGCATAAGTTTTGTGTCTCAATATACCTAATTTTTAAACCAACATCATTTATATTAAATTTTAAGAACTTAGAATATAAGAAAGGGACTATTTAATTTTATTTTTTACAGGGTCAGACAGAAATAAAAAACAAATTGTTTGTAATGATCTTATAACCCAGCTCTTCAGGAAGAATTGATTTGAACTTGAATAGTCATGTGTTAGGAAGAAATGGAAGTTTTCATTAGCTAAATTCAAGTCAGAATACTTAACGTTTAATACAAAACAGAAAATAATAATTTGAATTTGAGACACTCCAGGAAATGAGAAGAGTTAGATTTAAAGCAAAATGGGAAGCTAGTAAAGAGCTAGGAATGCCATGATTAACAGGTTAGATTTGAAGCGTGTTAGCAAATGTCAAACCCAGTACGTTTTTAAATTGGGATGGGGGATAATCAAGTGGCAGAAAGTGTTTTTACTGCTCTGTGTACAATGGCTTGATGTGAAAAATGATTTTAAATGGCACCACCTAACTGAGGGGATATCTCTGGTGTGTGGGTTTCTTCCTTAATAAATGGTTGTGATTCTGAGATGGGAAAGAACGTAATAGATACATGGAGTGTTCTTGTCAGTACTTGTTGAGAATTCGCTCATTCATATTTCATCAAAAGTACTTTTGAACACCTACCATGTTTTACATGCTGCATATACAGCAAAGGACAAAGCACAGTCCTTACTTGCATGGATCTTGGTGGGAAAGATGGAAAGCAAACAGATAAATGGTTTGATGTCAGGTAGTGATAATTGGCATGAAGAAAAATAAAGCAAAGTAGAGAGTTTGTGGTTTTGCCAGCAAAGACAGGATATTTCAAATAAAGAGGAGAGAAGAGTCAACAGTATCCTAAAGAAAATGAACCTCAGGTACATTGATAGAAAGTTGGGGAGGGCCATGGAGGAGCTGATGAACTTACTGTTCAGAATAAAGAGGCAGCATGGGAAAGTGTAAGGAGCGTGGGTTTTAGAATCAGTCAGATGTGGGTTTGAATCTTTCTCCCTGAGCAATAGCTTTGTGACTTTGGTTCAGTTACTTGAACTCCATGAGCTTCAGTTTCATCATCTGTAAAGGAGGCAGTATCTGTTCAGAGTATTTAAGAATTACAAAAGCAAATGTAAATCATTTGATTCAGTTTTCATTCTAATGTCCTCAACTCATTTACTGACTGTGGGTGTGCATGGTAAAGCACTTTACAGCATCATATTTAATCCTCACAACAAACCTGTGGTAGATACTCTTATTGTTCTCTGTGATGGTTATTCCTATGGCTAGACTATACTACCCAGTTATTTAATCAAACATGAATCTAGGTGGTATTCTGAAGGAATGTTGTAGATGTGATTAGCATCTACAATCAGTTGACTTTAAATAAAGGAGATTAACCTCAATAATGTTTTTGGGCCTCATACAGTCAGTTGAAGGTCTTAAAAGCAAAACTGAGATTTCCCAGAGAAGAAGAAAGTCTGCCTTAATACTGCAGTGTCGAATCCTGCCTGAGTTTCTGTCCTGTAGTGTGCTCAACAGATTTCAGACTCAAGATGGCAACATGAACTCCTCCCTAAGTTTCCAGCCTGCCAGCCTACCCTGTGAATTTCAGATGTGCCAGCCCCCACAATTGTGTGACTCAGTTCCTTAAAGAAATATCTGTCTGTCTGTCCATCTATCATCTATCTACTGATATAGGTAAAGCTTTAAAATGGATATAGGTTATCTCCTCTTGTTTCCCTTTCTCTGCAGAACCCTGACAGATACATCATAAATATAGAGATGTGAAAACTTAGATGCATGGAATTATAAGCAATTTTCTCAACTTTTCACAATTAAGCAAAAGAGCCACATTTCAAACTCCCAGGTACCTACTCCGCAGTCTCTTTTTTTTTCTTTTTTTTTTTTTTATTATGGGTAAAAATCAAAATTCTCACAATACATACAAACATTTGTAAAATGATATATAAATATATATGCATATATGTGTATTTGCTTACAAAAATGTTATTTTATATATATATATATACATATATTTTAAGAGGTGCTTAGATTACCTAAAATATTATACGGAACCCACTCGGATTCCCATGTTGCCCACCTCCCACACCTCCCACCACATCCCACACAAACATCTCCCATAGTGTGGCTCCGCAGTCTCTTAAACCCTCACCTAGCTATCTACCTAACACAACATTTTAGGGTTTTACTTTCTTCATTTATTAAATAAATGAGCTGGAGTAGATGGTCTCGCATCCATTCTCATATTATGACTTACAAACCCATTGAGGCAGTTGATCTTGGCTGAGAAGTAAGTCCAGGACATCTAGACTGGACCAGAAAATGGTTGTTCAGGAAAGTCAGCTTCTGGCCAAGCACAGAATGAATTGAAACACCTGGACCTCTATACTAATAAAGAAGGTGCTCTACTGTTACATAACCATCTTCTCACTCATAGTCTTTCTCTCGTGAATGTGACAATTAGGTATGTGCTAAATATGGACATATAGTTTGACACAGACAATTGTTGATCATTGTGATGGTTATTCTGAGAACTTGACCCTCTTATTTTTGGGAATATGTGAGTTTCTTGGGCATTAAATACAAAAAAAAGTGAAGGAGGATTCTAAGCATAATAAATTGCAAATAGAGACTAAATGTTATATCAAAAAATATTTGTGTGTATATGGGAGTAGTTGATGATTGGGGGGAGTTGCAAAGACAGAGATATCACAGAAAAAGGTGGAAATTCATAGACATCTCATGGGAATAGGAAAAATCATAATAAACTGAAGCTTCTTTCAGGGTCAGATGGTTTCTCATGACCCTATCTCTCCTTCTCTGTACTATGCTTCTTTCCCAAATGTACATAAAGCATTAAGGAAACAAGGCTGTCCAAGTCTGGGTCTTAGCAGGAAACAAATTCACTCCAGAATCTTCAAAGAAAAAAGTAGAGGAGCTGTGGGCATGGTTAACTGAGCAAACGAAGCAAAAGGAGGCTCCCAGAAACTAGCAACAAGCAAGTAGGAATTGCCGTCTCTAAAGGAGGGATCAAAGAGAAAATAATATTACCAGAGCCCAGGAGAAGCTGGGTACATTGCGGAGGAGCCACCCAGTGGGACTTAAAGGCATGGAGAGATACAGGTACAGCCCAAAGCTGCAGGGCTGAAGCAAGGAGTGAGCGGGAAAGAAACCCCCTATCCACTCTCTTCTCTAGTCATCCAAAGTCCTGCTAGTGACTCCCAGTGGCTGAATCCAATAGGGATCCAGATAGCAGCTGCTGTAAAAAATTACCACAAACTTGGTGGCTTAAACCATACAAGTTTATTATCTTACAATTCTGTGGGCCACAGGTTTGACCTGGCACTCACTGGACTAATATCAAGGTATTTACAGGGCTCACTCCTTACTGGAGGCTCTAGGGGAGAATCCATTTCCTTGCCCTGTCCAGCTTCTAGAGGCCACCTTTATTCCTTGACTCATGGATCCTTCCTCCACCTTCAAAGCCAGCAACAGTGTGTTGAATCCTCATGTTGCATCTTTCCAGCCCTGTTCCCTCTTGTCAACAGCGGTGAAAAGTTCTCAGCTTTTAAGAACACACACTATTAGATGATGTCCACCTGAATAATCCAGGATTCTATCCCATCTGAAGGTCCTTAACCTTAGTCACACCAGCAAATCTGCTTTGCTATGTAACATACCTATTCAGAGACTCTGAGGATTAGCATGGGCATCTTTGGGGTGCCATTGCTCCTACCACGGTGTCCACTGGAGTCACCTTCATAGGGCACACAGGTCAGAGAGGGTGGAAAATAGATCTGAGTGTGTGGAGCGGGACATATGAAGAATAGCCATCACAAAATCACTTTTACCTTTATTTTTCATCTATGAAATGTACAATCTGTTGAACTTAGTTGATTTCAATGTTACCGGTCTCTTGACTTTTATATTCATTTAGTCATTTCTTGGACACCTATTATATAGCTAGCCTTTTGCTAACTGCAGAGATGAATATGTTAGAAATATATGATGCAGTCTTTGATTTGAGAAGTTTTCCATTTTAGTAGATCAAGAAATTGTATAGTCCTGAAATTATTAATGAATAATTGAGGGAGGAGGTATTGGAGGAGTGAGGAAAAAGAAGAAGGTAAGAGAGGTCTGTGGTAATCATGGAAGGTATTTCACGGAAATTTTAAGTTCAGCTGAGCTCTGCAGGGTGATTAGGGTTTGGATCATCAGAAAGCTGAAAGCACTTCATGAATGGAGAAAAGGGAAACAAAAAATGCTGAAATGCAAATATGGAGTTTTCATGTTACTGTTGGATAGCAAGACTAAAAAAAAGTGCTGTCTATTAATTGACAAACAAGTGCATAAAAATGTATATTGTCCTAAAATGCATCTAAGAGTGCATAGGTGTAGCTGGACTAATAATTAACATTTGATTCTAAATATATGAGAATAAATAGTCTGACTCTAAAAAGTAAATCATTAAATTCAGTCACACTGTCATTTGGGAGATTATCAGATCCTGTGGGGTCAATTAGGTTTTAAGATCACAGAATGTTTGCACAGTGTACAGTACTGGCAACTTTGTCAGGATAGGGTCAGGAGGTAGGGGTTGGAGTTTAATTTCTGCTAACTATAGGGATGTGGACCTTCCAAGTCTCAGGTTCTCTTCTATAAAGTGTATAAATAATACTTCACAGGCAATTTGAGGCACAAATTGTTCAATGCTTATGACATTCCTCTGAATAATACAAAGTACCATGTAAATAGTCAGAGAGCTGGCAACGTCATGGTCTTGTCACAGCCCCGAACCCAAAAGAAATCAAAATGGAAGGTTATTTTTAGCAAAAATCAGAATAAAAAATCAGCTTAATCAAAATCAGAGACTATTTGTTCTTGTTTACTCCCTTTTCCAAAAAGAAGCTTAGTTTTACATGTTTAAGCTTTAGCAATATAGAAGCAATAAATTTAAAAATTATAAGAAATAAAAGATAATCTGCTACTGTTTAACAAAATATCATATCCCATTATGAAGTAAGGAGTGATAAAAATATTTTAAAAGGAAACACTCACAAGTAATGGAAAAACAGAAACCTGTGGGTTTAGGAAATTCCAACATTCAGAGTCATTTCCTTGCCATGCACAAAGTCAAATTTATTCTAGAAGGCACCACTGGTTATGTAGACTAGATTAATGAATATTTGTGATGGTTACATTAAGTTATCACAGAAAAATTATGTTTGCTGTGGTTTGCAAAAGACAGCAAGGATATCTGTAGATCATCTATCTATCTATCTATCTATCTATCTATCTATCTATCCATCTATCTATCTACCTACCTACCTACCTACCTATCTATCTATCTATCTATTCACACATACCATACATACACTGCATGCTATATATATTTTTTTTTTTTTTTCATTCTAGGAAGATATTCCTTTATAATGGTTATTTAATGACATTGGGAGGCTTAAGGAGTTATCTGGAAAACTTAGCTCAGATACCTAAAGTCTTATTATATTATTCCACTGAGTCAATAAAATGTCAGACATGATGGCCAGTCATTTGTCTGGCTCCCAAAGTTCTGTGTGTTTACCGAGTTGAGTATGAAGCAAAAGTAGCCATAAAGCACTGAGCATTTTGCCCAGTTGCTGTCCTGCTGCCTTGCTTGGAAATGTTTGTCTAACTCTGTCTTTAAGACTTGGGACTGTCAGTGACACAGCCAAGGAGTTGAGGAAGTTTATCACTTGCGTTCTCAATAACCAATTACCAATTTCTGATACTCCAGTTAACAGTGTATTAGCCTGTTCTAGGACTTTACTGTTGCCAGGCCTAATGAGAGTTCACCTCTGTTGCACAATTATTAAATGTCTATGAGTGCCTTCTCTATACCAGGCACCCTGCTAGGCACTGGGGATAAAAACATGAATGGCAGGATAACCTGAAAAAGAAAATAGTGATTTTGTTTTCCTTTACTTCATCATAAATCATCCCTGTCCTCCCTCCCTGCCATGCTTCAGGAAGGTGAATGTGGGGCAGAGATAGGTAGAGGACTAGGCTGTGGGCCAGGGCCAGGACCAGGAGCCATGGTGGAGGGGCTGGCGATGTGCCAAGAGATGGCAGGACCAGGAGGGACATGGAAGGAGATGGCTTAGAAGAGTGGCTAATCTTGGGAAGTGCTGTGAGCAGAGGAGTTCTTGTATTTGATAGGACCCCTAGAATTTGGTTATTTCTCAGCAACAAGCTCAAAGAACAAAACACAGAGGCCACTCCCCACATTTCTGGACAGTCTCAACATTCTGGGCCTATTGTACAATAGCAGGGCAGCAGAGGAGAGATGGATTCTTAGTGAGGATTTGGAAAAAGATCTGATTTGATACATACATGTATCTAAGGGTTGAAGCAAATTCATATCTGTTGTAAGTGATTAGGTCGTGGTTCCTGCCCTAGAGTTGCTTGCAGTCTAGAAAGATAATTCCTATAAAATAAAAAATAGTCCCTCTGCTAGACTTTTTACTGGTAGATTCTTTAATGTCCACAATAACCCCGAAAGGTAGGAAATTTTGCATGCATTTTATAACTAAGGAAATAATAAGATTTGTATACTAGTGGAATTATATACAAGGCACAGAAGCAGCACAGAGAAAGGAGTGACATACTGTGGATAACCATGGAATGCCTAATTCTCTGGCTTATCTACAAATAGAACATTAAAAAAAAAAACAACCTTAAGAAAATGCTGAAAGCAAACACTTTTAAGTGCTAGCTCCATTTTGTATATTTGTTTAAAACTTTCTTCACATAGTTTTCCAAATACTTTCGAAATTGAATAGGTTGAGTGGCAGGTCCTTTAAATAGCAATTGCTGTCATTAGACTTCAATTTGAATGTTATCTTTAAGGAGTAAACAGTTTCCTCTGCGCCCTAAAGATCTGTTATAGAAAGTGGGATGAACTGCTTCAATGTGAGATCAGAGGACCAGAGGGGGCGAAAGTCACTGCCTGTGGCTCTCTCTTCTTTCATATGCCAAGTGCTGTTGACACAGTTGTGGGAACTTTAGCATGAACAGATGCCATGTTTTTAAGAAATGTTCTAATTACATTTTCCAAAAGGTGGAGGGATGACATGGAGAGAAGCCTCTTGCCTTATAACGTAGAAAGATACAATGTTAAATAATTAATCCACTAAAAGTTTTAGGAACCTTGCTTCACATTTACTTACTGTTCTCCATCTTGAAGCATCAGATCAGATACTTGAGACGTGTCTTTGTGAAAGTAATTCCCAGAGGTAGCAGATCCAAAGTGATAAGTCAGAAGGTGCCAGAAACCCTAAATATAAGATAAATAGCAATCAAAAGTAGGCCATTCCTTTTTTCAAAGTGGAATTCTAGTTAGAAAGAGCTTAATGTTCCACAATGCTTACCTCACCTCCCTCTAATTGTAGACATTCTTTATACAACATTCCTGCCATAAGATTCATCCTGTATCTGCTTCAACTCTCACTATACTTTGTGAGGCAGACTCAATATCAGGAAATCTTTCTCCATCTAAGTTCTCCCATAGCTGTTGTTTCTATTTTGCTTTTTTTTTTTTTTTTTTTTTTTTTTGAGCCATCTTAATCCCTCGCTTTCCCCAAGAGAACTGGGCAATTCTCTGTGTCTCTTCCTTGCCCTCTCCTCTCATCCTTCTCTTTCTGTCTTCATCGGGATTCGATCCTGAGAACCTCCGATGTGGGAGACAGGCGTTCTGCCACCCGCACCACCTCAGTTCCTTAGCTGTTGTTTCTAAACCACAATATATGGTATCTATTCTCATTTTATCTATGACAGCCCTCAAATTGCTTAAAAATGACTATGATCCTACCCCCACATAATGCTTTAGTCTGGGGTACATACCCCGGGGTTTTCTTGCACATGTCATCCTGATTGTTCTCTTCTAGATATATTAGCATTTCCAACTTCTTTGCTAAATTGTGAATATAGGAGTAAAGATATAATAGGACTAGATTAGTATAGCAGAATGATTCCTTATTTTACACTTTCTTTTTATTGTCAAATAAATGACTGTAAACTTTTTAACAATACATTATTTATTATTTCCAAATTTATGTGATTAAAAAAAAAAAAAAAAAACAGAAAAAAACAGAAACAGCTCAAATTCTCTCCACCTAGAAATAACTAGATTTAACATTTGATGGGCATCATTCATCATTTTAGACATCCTTATATGCATAATTCTTGACTGTACCTATAAAGTATATCTCAAATACACTCACTTATTTTCTTCTCTATTTTTCATTATAGCCATTTTGATAGACGAGTGGTTATATCTCACTTTCTTTTAAATATGCATTTCTTTGATGATTAATGAAGTTGAACCTCTTTTCCCATGCTTATTTTCCATCTCTTTATTCAGTGAAATATCTATTCATGTATATACACCATTTTCTATTTGGATTTTTTTTTAGTTTTGGGATTTCTTTATGTATTCTAGATGTTAGCCCTTTATCATATAAGTGGTTCATAAATATTTTCTCCCAGTCTGGAGTTTTCTTTTTATCCTTTTCAATGATCTTTCACAGAGCAAAAGTTTTCAAATTTATCAATTAGATTCTTCAACTTTATCAATTTTTCCTTTCATGGAACATGATTTAGGTGTCAAGCCTAATTTGCTTAGCCCTGAAATGGAAGGGTTTTCTCCTAATTTATTTCTAAAATTTTATCATCTTATTGCTTTGCATGTAAGTCTGTAACCCATTTTGAGTTTATTTTTGTATAAGGTGTGAGAAAGTCAAGAGTTCATTTTTATTGCCTATGGACATGGAGTTGCCCAGCACCATTTGTTGAAAAAGCTGTCCTTTGTCCACTGAATTGTTTTGCATTCTTTTCAAAAATCATTTGAGCATATTTGTGTCAGTCTATTTCTGGGTTCTCTATTCTGTTCCACTGATTTATGTGTCTGTTCCTCCATTATTACTACACTGTCTTGATTACTATAGCCGTAATAGTAAGCCTTAATATTGGGAAGAGTAATTCTTTCACTTTACTCTTTTTTTAAATCAATATTATTTTAGCTATTTTAGGGCCTGAATCTTACCATACAAATTTAAAAATAACCTTGTCTCTCTCTCCCAAAAAATGTTCTGGGATTTTGATAGGACTTGCATTAAAACTGTACATCAATATGGGGCAATTGGTATCCTTACTATGTTGAATCTTCTAATCCTGAAGATGGTATATCTCTCAACTTTTTTTGGTTGTCTTTGATTTCTTTCATCACCATTTTGTAATTTTCAGCATATAGACCCAATAAAAGTCTTGTTACTTGTACAGCTAAGTATTTCATTTTCTTTGGTGCTGTTGTAAATTAATATTTTTTAAAATTTCAGTTTCTGCATGTTCATTGTTAGTGTATGGTTATGTGTTAACCTTGTATCCTGTGACCTAGCAGAAAGCATTTATGAATTGAAGATTTCCTTGCGGATGTCTTTGGATTTTCTTTGGGCACAATCATGTCATCTGCAAATTGGGGCCGTTTTATTTCTTCCTTTCCAATCTGTATGACTTTTATTCTTTTTTTTTTTTTTTGCCTTATTTTGCTGGCAGGAACTCCAGAACTATGTTGAATAATAGTGGTGAGAGCAGAAATCTTGGTTTTGTTCCTTTACTTTCAGAAAACCATTGTTGCTTTCTTCCATACATATAATGCGAGCTGTGGGTTATTTATAGGTGCTGTTTATCAAGTGGAGGCAATTCCCTTATATTCCTAACTTTTATCATGAATGGATGTTGGATTTTGTCAAATGATTTTTCAGCATTAATTGATTTGATCACATATTTTTTCTTCTTTAGACTATTGATACAGTGAATTCATTAACTGATTTTTTTCTCATGTTAGGTAAACCTTGTGTATCTGGAGTAAATCCCACTTGATAATGGTATATAATTCTTATTATACATTGTTGGATTCAGTTTGCAACTATTTTGTTGAGGATTTTTGTGTCTAAGTTCATGAGACATATTGCTACCAACTGGGTAGCTTGAAACAACAGAAATTAATTCTCTCTTAGTTCTGGATTCCAGAGGCTTGAAATCAAGGTGTTAGCCATGCCACACATCCTCTAGATGCTCTCAGGGAGAATACATTCCATGCCTCTAGCTTCTTATACTATTTCCAGGGTTTGTAGCTTTACATAGCAAGGAGGAACACAGAAAATGAGTTAACCCCATTTTGTCCAGGCCTGAATTCCACAATGCTTTTGTTAATTGGTGCATGGCTTGTTTTACTTACGCATGTCTTTTGTTAAATTTATTCCTAGGTGTTTTGTTCTTTTTGATGCTATTGTAAATGAAATTGTTTTCCTACGTTCATTTTCAGATTGTTCATTGTGAGTATATAGACATACATGAGATAATTGTATCACAATCTTTTATCCTGAAATCTTAACAAGCTCCTTTATTAGATAATATTTTAGTGTATTCTTTAGGATTTTCTATATATACAAGAGCAGGTCATCTGTGAATATACATAGTTTTATTTCTTTCTTTGCTATCTAGGTGCTCTCTATTTAATTTGCTTCTCTAGTTGCCCTGGATAGAAACTCCACTACAATTGAATAGAAGTAGTAAGAATAGACTTCATTGTCTTGTTTCTGATCTTAGTGGGAAAGCATCCAGTCCTTCACCATTAAGTATGATGTTAGATGTGGGTTTTTGTGGATATTCTTTGTCAGGTTGAGGAGGTGTTTTCTATTTCTAACTGGTTAAGTGTTTTTGTAATGAAAATGTGTTATATTTTGTCAACTACTTTTTCTGCCTTTATTGAGATGATCATGTGGCTATTGTTTACTACTCTATTTAATATAATATGTTAAATTAATTGATTTTCAGGTATTAAACCAACCTTGCATGTCTGGGTTAAATCTCTTTTGCTTATGGTATATAATTATTTTTCTATGTTCCAAGATTCAGTTTGCTGGTATTTTGTTGAGGTCTTTTGTATCCTTACCCATAAGAGATCTTGGTCTGTTGTTTTCTTTCCTTGAGATGCCTTTGGTTTTTGTATCAGAGTAATACTGGTCTCATAGAATGAGTGTGAGGTGTTAATCTCTCTCCTATTTTTGGAAGACTTTATAAAGAATTGGTATTAATTATCCTTTAAATATTTGGTATGATTCAGTGGTGCAACCATCTGGACCTAGGATTTTATTTGCATGCAATTTATTTTTTAATTACTAATTCATTCTCTTTACTTGTTTTTGGTCATTTTCTTCTTGAATTAGTTTCAGTAATTTCTGTCTTTCTAGGAAATTGTCCAGTTTATCTAAGTTATCTAACCTATTGGCATACCAATGTTCATAGTGTTTATTTATAATCTTTTGTATTTGAACTGTCAGTAGTAATGTTCCCTCTGTCATTTCTGACTCTCATGTTTGGAGTCTTCTCTTTTAATATTGGTCAGTCTAGTTGAAGATGTATTAAATCCTTCTGGCTGCTGTAACAAGTCACCACAAACTGGGTGGTTTAAGACAACAGGAACTTATTCTTACACAGTTCTGAAGTCCAGAAATTTGGAATCAAAGTGTTGGCAGTGCTACAACGCCCTTCAGAGGCTCTTGGGGAAAATATGTTCCATGCTTCTCTCCTAGCTTCTGCTAGCTGTGCCAATCCTTAGTGTACTTTGGCTTGTGACTTCAGTAGTCTGATCTCTGCCCATACAGTTGCATTGCCTCCTTCCCTTCCGTGTTCTCTTCTGTGTGTCTGTGTCAAATCTGCCTCTAAATACTGCTTTGGCCACATCTCATAAGTTTTGGTATGTTGTGTCTTAATTTTAATTTTATCTGAAAGTACTTCCTAATTTCCTTTTTGATTTCTTCTTTGACCCATTGGTAATTTAGGAGTTTGTTTAAGTTTCATACATTTTTTATTTCTCAAAATTCTGTTATTGACTGCTAACTTCATTACACTGTGGTCAGAGAAAATATTTTATATTATTTCTGTCCTCTTAAATTTATTGAACTTTATTTTATGGTCTATCATATACACTATTCTAGAGAATGAGGTGCACTTGAGAAGAAAATATAGTCTTATACTGTGTGGAATGTTCTATAGTTGTCTGTTAGGTCTAGTTGGTTTATTGTGTTGTTCAAGTCTTGTATTTCTTTACTGACTTTCTGTCTAGTTATTCTGTCTATCATTGAAATTAGGGTACTGAATCTCCAAATGTTATTTCTGAGTTTTCTATTTCTCCCATCATTTCTGTAAGTGTTTTCCTCATATATTTTGGTACTCTGTTATTAGGTACGTAAATGATTATAATTTTCATGTCATCCTGATGTATTTGAACCTTTTATTATTATAAAATGTCCCCCTTTATCTCTATTAACATTTTTTGCTTGTTTTAAAGTCTTATCTGCCTAGTATTGGTATAGCCACTTCAGCCTTGTTGTGGATAGCTGTTTGTACAATATATATTTTTCCACCCTTTTAATGTTAATCTGTTTGTATCTTTAAATATAAAGTGTGTCTCCTGTAGACAGTATATAGGTAGATCTTGTTTCTTATCCATCCTGACAGTCTCTGCCATTTGAATGGATAGTTTTTTCCATTTATAGATATAGTATTATTATTGATAGAGTTGGATTTATGTCTACCGTTTTTCTTTTTTTCTACATGTCTCATGTCTTTTTTGTCCCCCTATTCCTCTTTTACTGCTTCCTTTTGCATTAAGTGAATATTTTCTTATGTAGCATTTTAATTTCTTTAATAATTTTTCAATATTTAAACAATTTTTTCCTTAATAGTTGCTCTAAGATTTACCATATACTTCTTCATTTATCAGAATTAATTCAATATCAGATTTATTCTAATTTAATTCTGGTGAGTTATAAAATGTTACTCCTATGTAGCTCTATTCACTACCCCCCACACACTCTTTTTGTAGTATTATCGTTATTCATATATCATCTCAAAATGTTGGAAATCCTACAATACATTGTCATAATTATTGCATTATATACTTTTATGTCTATTAAAGGAGCTGAAGAAGAAGGGAGAGGAAGTATATATCTGCAACTTTTCTTATATTAGCCTTCCTATATATAATTTCTGGTTCTCTTCATTTATTACCATGGAGTGGAGTCATTTTCCTAGTTAAACACAGCTTTACTTCCACCCACCTCCTCTGTGCTGTTATTGGCAAGTATTTTACATTTTTGTATGTTATAGGCCCCATAATACATTATATTCACATTGTTTTATACAGTTGGTTTTTAAATCAAATAAGAGAATAATGGAGGAAAATATGTGTTTATATTACCTTTTATAATTAGATGATCATTTTTGTTATTGATCTTTGTTTTTTATGTGGATTTGAATTACTGTCAGGTGTCAGTTGGTTTCAGTCTGAAAAAGTTACTTTAATATTTCTTATTAAGGTGGGTCATCTACCAACAAATTATCTGTTTTGTTTAATCTGGGAATGTGTTTATTCCAGCTTCATTTTTTAAAGATAGCTTTGTTGGGTATAGAATTCTTGGTTAACCTTGTTTTTCTTGGAGCACACTGAATATGTTATTTCAATGTCTTCTAGCATTCATTGTCTCTGATGAGAAAACAGCTGTTAATCTTGTGCTTCCCATGCAAGTAGTCAGTTATTTTTCTCTTGCTGCTTTCAATATTTTCACCTTGTATTTGGCTTTCAGGATATTTTACTTTGATGGGTCTGTTTGTGGATCTCTTTGTGTTTATTTTACCCTGGAAGATCATTGAGTTTTCTGGATGTGTAAATCAATGTTTTTCTAT
This sequence comes from Tolypeutes matacus, assembly GCA_026826555.1. NCBI lineage: Eukaryota > Metazoa > Chordata > Mammalia > Cingulata > Chlamyphoridae > Tolypeutes > Tolypeutes matacus. The sequence continues at coordinate 643,870 of JAKSZT010054394.1, read as the reverse complement.
GTGTTTGGGATGTTTTTGGTTATTTCATTGAGGATATTTTCTGCTCTTTTCTCTCTCTGGTCCTTTGTTACTCTCATTATATATATGTTCATGCACTTAATGTTGTTCTACATTTCTTTGAGACTGTTCATTTTTTTTTTTTCATTATTTTTTCTCTCTGTCCTTCAAATTGCACAATCTTTATCAATGTAGCTTCATGTTTGATAATATGGCAGTTCAAATCTACTTTTGAGCCTCATTAGTAAATGTTTCATTTCAGTTTTTCTAGTTTTCAATTGCAGAATTTCCATGTGGTTGTCTTTTTAATATAATTTTTGTGTCTATTGATATTCTCTATCTAATGTGAAATTGTCATTATGATTTCCTTTAAACTAATTGTAGTTTCTTTTAGTTATTTGAACATATTTTTTAGTGATTACCTTGAAGCTTTTGTTAAATGTACACCTGGTCCCTCTCATACCTCTCAAAGGCAGATATTGTTGCCTGGTGCTTTGTTGCCTTTTTCATACTTTCCTATTTTTTAGAATGTCTCCTAGTTTTTTTGGGGGTGTGGGGGAGAATATGGATATTTTAGATAATGTGTTATAGTCCCTCTGGATACTAATCCCTCCCACACACACATATGCACCAGGGCTTGCCATTCCTATTTTCTTGTTTATTTGTTTAGTGACTAGGTGGATTATTTTAATGACACTCCCCCCTACACACACACACACACACACACACACAATGTTAAACTTATGATGCTACTCCTCAGTGTTGTAATCTTGGGCATGCCCACAGTGACCTTGAGACAGTGGTTTTTTCAGGGGTCTCTGTGTCTATTTCCCTGATCACTCAGCTGCTGAGCTCTGTTAATTGCCAACTGATTGCTCTATTGTTTTCAACAATGTCCTGGAACATAAATTGCTCTACAAATTAATTTAATCAAATTTGGGATCTTTGGAGGGCATTGTTCCTGTGGTCAGTGTTTGAGATTAATTCTAATCCCAGGAGGGCTCTCCCAAGTTGTCTCTTTCCCCTCTTCTCTCTGGAAAACAAACCAGCCTACAGGTTAGTCTGTCTCTCCAATGAATTTACCAATCTCCTCCCAGTTACTTTTCACCACAACCTCAACTTTTTCAAAGATTCTCATTAGGCCTGAAGTTCTCCATACTCTTGCAAATTCAATCAATTCCTTTGGAAGAGGTTAGGAGCTAGCAGTTGTTTTTTTTAAAACGTTTTTTAGTCTTAGTGTATTTTTTTTAAATATTTATTTTTATTTATTTCTCTCCACCCTTATTGTTGCACTTGCTGTCTCCTCTCTGTGTCTGTTTGTTGTGTGCTTTCTGTGTCTGCCTGTCTTCTTCTTCTTTTTTTTTTTTTTAGGAAGCATGGGAACTGAACCTGGGATCTCCCATGTGGGAGGGAGGCAAACAATTGCTTGAGCCACCTCTGCTCTCTGCTTTTTGTGTCTCTCATTGTGTCTTCTCGCTGTGTCTCCTTATTGAATTATTGCGTTGTGTCATCTCATTGCATCAACTTGCTGTCTTGCTCGTCTTCTTTAGGAGCCTACAGAAACCAAACCCAGAACCTTTCATGTGATAGGTGGGCGCCTGACTGCTTGAGCCACATCCACTTTGTAGGAGCTAGCAGTTTTAGAGCTGCTTCTCCTTCCAGTCTAAAATCTATGAGCTCTGGAGCTGTGGGTGGGGACGATGATGTGTTTTTCTTTGAGTGGCACTCCCATTCTAGGAGCTGAGTCTCACTGGAGGAGGCAGAAGCCTCAAGTCTTCTCCCAGTGCAGAGCTACCACCTTATAAACCAGGACAAGGGCAGTTAAGCCATCAACATTCTCAGTAGCACCATGTCCAAGACAGAGCCTCCTTTCCATTTGGAACTGGGTGGAAGAAGAGAACCCTTACCTGCTGACCACACTTATCCAGAACTTTGCCTCAGTAATGGATAGCTAGGTACAACATGAGAAATGCTGATGTCCTGTTCTCCCTAGGAAGATAACCTTCCAACTGGGAGTTGTGGGGAGAGGAATCCCTGTGTTCCAGGTTGCATGAAGTCTGGATTGGCATTTTCATCTTGCTGAGCAGGGAGGGGAAAACAAGGTCCTGGTTCAAATACCATAGACTTGCTTTTCTTATTGAGTTTTAGTAGATTTTCTTGAAGAAATATTTCCTTATTTTCTGAATACCCATAGGACCATTTCTAGAGGCTTTACATGGAGTTTTTATTTCATTTTTTAAAAATAATTTTTACCATTTTCTCTGGGGAACAGGTTCTGATCTCCTCATGGTGTCATGATGAACATGGAACCAGATCCAGTCATTTTAGCATGACCTTCTCCATTCCTGATTTCCTCATTTTGCTTGGTACTTTGTTGGCTTCATATCATCACTGAATAGTTTGATTTTCCAAGAAGAGTTCTTGTGAATTAAAAGAACACTGAGTTCTTTTATAATTGGGAATATCTGCCTGTTGCATTTATACTTAAGTGAGATTAGCAACTTAAAATATTCTTTTGTTTTCTTCAGAACTTTGTAGACATTGTGCCATTGTCATTTGGCACTGAAAGACATTGTAGAAAAATCGGTAGCCAGTTTTTTTATTTTTATTTTTGTTGTTTTGTTTTTCTTCCTCCTACTTGGAAGTGATTTGATTTTTTTCCTGTAGATTTTCTTTTTCTTTATTCTTGAAATTAAGTAACTAATTGAGGATATATTTTAACTTTGACCATTTTGTATCTTGGTGTATCTTATATCCTTTCAAGTTACATATTCCGCTTTTTCCCTTCTTTTCATAAAAAAAGTCATATATGCATCCAGATAGCTCTTTTTTTTTTTTTTTTATGATCCACTTATTAGGTTCTTTGCTTTAGAGATACCAGTTATCCATATTGTATTCCTTATAATCTATCATTTCTCACTATTTGTTTTGATCTTTGTGAGATTTGATTTCTGTGGTTCACTCATTATTTCAAGACTTTCCTCCCTATCATATTAGAGCCATTTTTAGTCATCTTTATTCTGTTCCAATTGTTTCTAGATGTTTAGGTATCTGTAGTGTAGATTTTTGTTCTCCATCTTTTCTCCTTAGCTTGGCATTCTCCTGTTTCATGTTTTTATATGTTGTTTTATTTATTATCTTGTCTTTAAGCTTGTGTTCTACTCAGTTCAAATTCTTAAGTTCTAGTGCTCACCATATATTTCCAGAACCTATTACTCTCTTAATATTTTCTTCCCCACTGGATTATTGACCATCTTTGATTTGGTGTTAGTTTGCTTGTGTTTTTTTTTTTAACAATATTTTTGCATAGTTGCCATGCTACTTCTTTTCTCCTTTCATTTTGTCAACTTTACATCATCAGTTCCATCTAGTTCTTTGTTATTCAAGGTGTGGTTTTCACACCAGAGGCATTGGCATTACCTGGAGGCTTATTAGAAATGCTGAGCCAAAGGCTCCACCCAGAACCTCCTGAAACAGAAACTGCATTTTAACAAGATCCCCAAGTGATCCTTATGCACCTTTCCTTTTGAGAGGCCCTGCCCAGACTTCACTGCACATTGCAATAACCTGAGGAGCTTTAATAATGCCTGAGGTTATGATTCAATTGGAATGGGATAAGGCTTCAGGCGGCGTGAGAGTTATTCTAAAATGCAGCAAAGTTTGAGAACCAAACTCGGTCTTACTTTCTGTTTATTCTGTGGTGGTCTAAGACTGAGTGTTAGGAAGGTCATTGTGAGAGGTGAAGAGGGTAGCTCAGCAATGGATGGTGGAACTAGGTTCAGCTATTTTTTTCTGAGAGATGCATCCCATCTTAGAAAAGGGCGAGTGCCTTTGGCCATACCATTGGAGTATTGAGAGCTATCAGTCTTAATCTTTATTCATTTACTCACTCTAGTACCACCAATGTAGCCCCTTGGACCTACTTCTCCCCATTTTGTTGGAAGTTAGTAAACAATTCTCAGGATTTTGTTCTCTCACATTCTTTTCTTAGTACTACTTTTGTGGGTTGATGGTGGGCTTGGGCGTTATATTGAGCCATTTCATAACAGAATCTTCTGTTTCATTTTCAATATTTATGGCTCAAGGTGTCTACCTTTCCACCTTTTTGCTGCTGGTGAACTTTTATTCCCCCCACCCCATATTATTAGCGAATTAAATAGAGAGACCATGCTTAATTTTGCTATCAATCCAGATGCTACATGGCTATTCATGCAGCCTAAATTTGCTTTAGTATATTAAGCAAAACCACTTGACACTTTTGGCATAGATTGGGTTGTAAACTGTAGACTTCATTCATAGTTTCTTTAAATCCCATCCGTTTCATATTTTATTTTTCAAAGTTTCTATATCATGTTTTATTATATATATATATATATATATATATATATATATATATATACACACACATACACACACACACCAGTGTTTCAATTTAAGAAACATTGTTAGTTTATTCAAGCAATGTAAACTTATCCTCAATCTTATAATTATGAATAATTTGTGTCTCAAATATGCATCAAATAGGACTACCTACATTTTTGGGATTGCTCATAATAATACTATTGTCAATGCACTGGATAAGAACTACCCAAGCATAAACAAATCTGATTTAGAATTTAAATAGCAATGTAATTCATTATTTAAAAAAATAATTACATTAAAAATAGAGCTTGGTTTAACATTAAACAGCCAAACATCCTTACCAATTTCCTTTAAAACAAAGTAAATTTCAATACATTAAGTTCATATATTAATATAAAATTGGGTAGATTGTTTAGCTTAATATTCATTAATTTGAGAGCTTAATTTTTACTTTATTTTAACTTCACTTGCTGTGTATATATTTATTTATATTTTTTTATTTTAAAGAAGCTTTAGATTACATAAATATTACATTGTAGATATAGGGGATTCCCATATATACTCCACCCCCTTTCCCTCCCACAATTTTCGCCATTAGCAGTGTCTTTCATTAGGGTGGTACATATGTTATAATTGATGAACACATGTTCAAGTATTGCTACTAACCATGCTTTTTAGTTTACATTATGATTTACACTTTATGCTGCACAATTTTATACGTTTTGACAAATGTATAATGGCCTGTGTCCATCATTACAGTGTCATGCAGAACAATTTCAATGTCACCAAAATGCCCCATGTTACACCTTAGAACCTCTGATGACCACTGCCTTTATATCAGTGTTACAAATTCTTCCATTACTAGAATAATAATGTCAACTTTATATTTTTTATTATTTTATTGTTATATACTATATATTTTTATATACTTTAATTATATAAACGTGATTTTATTAATTGCATTGTGACTCAGTCATGTAACTGTTGTGTATTTCTCTGCAGAGAAACAGAACCAACTGAAATTGGCTTATGTGATTGTGGGGAGTGGTAAATCTGAAATTTTAGGACAGGCTTGCATTCAGCAGGGAGTATTGTTGCAGAAATTCTGAGGCAGAATTTCTTCTTCAGGAATCCTAGGTTTTTGATCTTAAGGCCTTCACCTGGCTGGATGAGGCCCACCCACATTATCCAGGGTAACTAAAGTCCACTGATTGTGGATGTCAATCACATCTACAAAATACCTTCCCAGCCACATCTAGACTAGTGTTTGACTAAATAACTGGGCACCATATTCTAGCCAGGTAGATACATTAAATTAACCATCATAAGTTGTTTCCAGTTTTCAGTAAAGTTTTGCTGGAATTAACAAGGGTCTACCAACTAGTTATCTAATGAGTAAAGTTTTAGTAATATGTCTAAGGTTACCGAGAAAATTTATGAACATTGCTTTAACAATGTGTTGGAAGATCAGTAGATTATATAACTCTCTGTCTGAGTGAAACATAGCTCTATTATCTTTAAAAGTCTCCAAACATTCTGAAAATCTAAATAGCTTACCTATACATTTAAGTTCATTTATTATTTTGTTTTTACTATCAGAAGCCAGAGGTTACTTGAAATTTTGTTATATTTGTGAATCACTTTGGGAGGGAATTGACATCATACCTATACTGAATCTTCTAATTCAAGTAGTTGGCATATCTTCATCCATTTAGATCTTCTTTCTTTCTCTCAGAACTGTTTTGTAGTTTATAGTGTAGAGATCTTGAACATCGTTCATTGTATTTATTTCTAGATACGTGATTTTGTTGATGCTTTTGTAAATACTGTTTTTTAAATTTCATTTTCCAGTTGTTTGTGCAAATATATAAAAATACAATTTATATTTGTATATTGACCTTCTATCCTATGACCTGGCTAATTTCACTTACTTGTGCTGGTAGTTAGTTTGTAGACTCTTTAGGATTTTCCACATAGATGATCACATCATCTAAGAATTGAAACAGTTTTATTTTCTTCATTCCAAGCTTTACATCTTTTATTTCTTTTATTTTCTCTTTGTACTAGCTAAGTCCTCTAATACAACTTTGAATAGAAATATGAGAGTGGATATCCTTCCTTTCTTCCCAGTTTTCGGGGAAAAAGAGTTCAATATTTCACCATTAGTTTTGATGTGAATACTCATAATCTCATCACTTAGATTCTGTAATTAGCTTTTTACTATATTTGCTTTATCACTGACTTTTCAGCACTTCATCACTCTAGCCATTTATCAATTCATCTTATTTTTGGATAGATTTTAAAATAAATTGGGAAGCGGCTGTGGCTCAATCAGTAGGGCTCCCGTTTACCATATGGGAGGCCCCGGGTTCGGTTCCCGGGGCCTCCTGGTGAAGGCCCTTGGTGAAGGCAAGCCCGCCCGCACGGCGTGGTTAGCTGACCCAGCGAGCACAAGTAGCAAGGGGGGATAAATGAATAAATAAATAAAATCTTTAAAAAATAAAAAATAAAAAATAAAATAAATAAATAAAATAAATTGCAGACATCCATTCACTTCACCCCTAAACAAATAAGCATGCATATCATTAACTGTGGTTATTGCTTATTTACAGTTTTCTTTTTTCTATTTTTGAGGTTAAACTTACATTCAATGAAATACACATATCTGAATTGTACTAGTCCATGGTTTTTGACAAATGGATACCAAAATTCTATTGTGAAAGAAAAAATGCACTGGATGATTAAGGGCATGATTTATTCAGGCTATTGCAATAGGGAAAATGCTTATTAATAAAGACCATCTCAGAGAAAAGCAAGTGAGCCTGCAATTTTATAGATATAAGTAAGCAAGCGAGTCATGCATAAGTCTTAGGGAGTCATGTGGAAGGTTGGAGATGGGTCTTATCTGGGAATAGGTGAGGGCAGTGTGGTCCTTTGCAGTTAGCCAGTTTCCAAGTAAACAAAATGTGTGTGTGTGTGTGTGTGTGTGTGGTGTGGGGGGGTGGGGGGCAGTGAGGGAAGGGAGTTCCTCAAAGGGCTCAGAACCTTGGTTCCTTACAAATGTTGGTCCTACCTGATTAAATGACCACCATTCTCAAATATGACGTTCTAGACCAGGCCTTGGTTGTTAAACAGTGTTTCCAATTATATTCTGGTAACAAGGAGGTCAGTTTCTTACTGAGCCTATGCAAGTAACTATATTGCCATGAACGTAAGAGTACTCAATAAAATTTTCCTAATTCTGGAGGAGTCAGACAGGGAGAAAAAGAGATCATTTGCAAATGTTATATATCTGTTTACCAAAGCATAGTCTACAAAATTGGTATAAGTTATAGATAGCTTAAGAGAAAAGAGAAAAAAAAATTATATATCCAGGAAATAGATCATTAAAACAGGAACAATTGTCTGGACAAAAGCCACAATCCTTCATCAATCATTCAGTCCCACGTAATGCAATTTTATAGATTTTTGTTCACCTGAGCTTGGGTTAGCCATCTCATGAAACTGTCTATTAGTTGACTAGAGTTCTGGAAATCCTGGCTCAGTTCACTACGTGGTCTGAAAGTTGTTTAAGCGATGTTATCAGAAGCCTGTACTCAAAAGTACCTGGCATAATTATTTTCAATGGGGCTCTGAGGCAGTTCTTTTTGAAATAGAAAGGCTCAGGCCTATAGCTGATTGCAAGAGCTTTCAGGGAATCATCAGAATAAAGCAAATGTATACATATATATATATAGAGAGAGAGAGAGAGAGGACAAAAGAAGTAAAATGTCTATGTTTAACTTAATAAGATAGTTTTCAAAAGTGAACTGAGGAGAATCAAAACAAGAATAGTGCAACTGACCTGTAAATTTGGTTGTTCTTTGGTGTGGCAATAAGATAATAAAGTCAATTCAAAAAGATTTGAGACCTGTCTCAAATAAGACAGTAAGCATTGCATATAATTTATAAAATTGGATGAATATAATATTTTTACAGAAAAAAAATCTTCAGATTTATACTCCTCATATAATATGCCATGATTATACCCAGCATATAGTAAGAATATACGAGGAGTAGATTGAGAAAATCAAGCAAAGAGATTCAGTAAGTCTGGAGTAGGTCCTAAAGAACTGTAAATAAATAAAATCCCATAGTAAATAATGTGAACCTCATTACCAGCCTAGAAGATTGTAATTAAAGAAGTGAAGTTATGATATTTTTTAACATTTAAGAAAATACTGAAATTATGATTGTTAACACTATACTGGTCTTTAATATCAGACAAAGCAGTATCAAGACTCTGATAAATAGAAACATCATGGGCAGTGAGGACATTGATGATACTCTAGGAACCTCCTATACAACATATAATTTCTCAAATATTTATATTAGTATTATTTAACCCATACAAACGTATTAATCTAGGGAAGGCTAAACATCTCTTTTGATTTGACAGTGCTTCCCATACAGCTCTTCAATAGTATCATATCAAATAAACCTAATTATTTCTAGCTCTTGTCCTTTTACAAGGCAAAAGAACAAATCCTTTGTGATTTTCTAGGGGGCTCTGGGAAAGCTCAAAGCCAGTTTTAGGTTCAAAAGATTAATTAGTATTCAGCTTTAGGAAGGCAGAGTTATCAAGAGTTTGTTTAGGAAGGCAATCAAAAGTTGTCAAGAAGTTGAACACTAGATTAAGTTAGGACCATGTGTTCTTGAGAAACAATACTTGGCTACCTATGTACCACAGTGACAACAAAATATTTTAAAAGTCATCATAGGAGGTAACTGACTTTACAGAACCTTAGCTCTTTCAAAAGTAAGAAGATTTATTTTCTTAAGTAATCAAGTATATGATAAAGTCAATACAGACATACCTTGTTTTATTGTGATTTGCTTTATTGCCCTTCACAGGTCATTGCATTTTTTACCAATTACAGGTTTATGGCAACCCTGCATCTAACTAGTCTTTTAATGCCATTTTTCCAAGAGCATGTGCTCACTTCAGGTCTCTGTGTCACATTTGGGTAATTGTCACAATATTTCAACCTTTTTCATTATTGTTATATCTGCTATGGTGAGCTGTGATCAGTGATCTTTGATGTTACTATTATAATTGTTTTGGGGCTCCACAAACTGTACCTATATAGACAACAAACTTAATCGATAAATGTGTGTGTTCTGACTGCTCCACCGGCTGACCTCCATCTCTCACCCTCTCCCCTGGCCTCCCTATTTACAGCAATTTTAAAATTAGGCCAGTGTATAACCCTATGATGGCTTCTAAGTGTTCAAGTCCCAAGTCTTTCACTTTAAATCAAAAGCTAGAAATGATTAAGCTTAGGGAGGAAGGCATGTCGAAAGCTGACATAGGCCAAAAGCTTGGCCTCTTGGGCCAAACACTTAGCCAAGTTGTGAATGCAAATGAAAGTTCTTGAAGGAAATTAAAAGTGCTACTCCAGTGAACACACAAATGATAAGAAAATGACCTGGTTTTATTGCTGATATGGAGAAAGTTTGAGTTGCCTGGATAGAAGATCAATCTAGCCACAACATTCCTGTAAGCCAGAGCCTAATCCAGAGCAAGGCCCTAACTTTTTAATTCTATGGAGGCTGAAAAAGGTGAGGAAGCCACAGAAGAAAAGATGAAAGCTCTCAGAGGTTCATTCATGATGTTTAAGGAAAGAAGCATCTTCATTACAAAATGTGCAAGGTGAAGTAGCAAGAGCTGATGTTGAAGCTGCAGCAAATTGTCTAGAAGATCTAGCTAAGATCGTTTGTGAAGGTAGCCACATTAAACAACAGGTTTCCACTGTAGAAGGGAACAGCCTTCTACTGGAAGATGATGCCATCTAGAATTTTCATAGCTGGAGAGGAGACGTTGATGCCTGGCTTCAAAGCTTCAAAGGACAGCTGACTCTCTTGTTAGGGCTAGTGCAGCTGGTGACTTTAAGTTGAAGCCAATGCTCATTTACCACTCTGAAAAGCCTAGGCCCTTAAGAATTAGGCTATGTCTACTCTGCCTGTGCTCTATAAATGGAACAACAAAGCCTGGATGACAGCACATCTGTTTACAACATGGTTTACTGAATATTTCAAGCCTACTGTTGAGACCTTTTGAAATATGACTGTTCAGTGACAATGCAGCTGGTCACCCAAGAGCTCTGACTGAGATGTATGAAATGAGTGCTGCTTTCATGCCTGCTAACACAATACCTGTTACATAGCTCATGGATCAAGGAGTCATTTTGACTTTCAAGTCTTATTGAAGAAATACATTTTATAAGGCTATAGCTGCATGGATAGTGATTCCACTGATGGAGATGGGTAAAGTCAATTGAAAATCTTCTGGAAAGGATTTGCCTTCTTAGAATCCATTAAGAACATTCGTGATTCATAGGAGAGGGTTAAAATATCAACATTGAGAGGAGTTTGGCAGAAGTTGATTCCCACCCTCATGGATGACTTTGAGGGATTGAAGACTTCAGTGGAGGAAGTAACTGCAGATGTGGCGGAAATATCAAGAGAACAAGAATTAGTAGTGAAGCCTAAAGATGGGCCCAAATTGCTGCAATTTCATAATAAAACTTGAATGCATGAGCAGTTGCTTCACATGGATGTGCAAAAGCAAGTGGTTTCTTGATATGGAATCTCCTCCTGGTGATAATGCTGTGAACATTGTTGAAATGATAACAAAGGATTTAGAATAACATAAACTCGGTTGATATAGCAGAGGAAGGGATTGAGAGGATTGCCTCCAATTTTGAAAGAAGTTCTACTATGGTAAAATACTACAGCATTGCATGCTACAGAGAAATCTCTCGTGAAAGGAAGTCAATAGACGCAGCAAACCTTATTGTTTTCTTATTTTAAGAAATTGTCACAGCCACCCCAACCTTCAGCAGCCACCACCCTGATCATTCAGCAGCTGTCAACATAGAGGCAAGACCCTCCACCAGCAAAAAGATTATTATTTGCTGAAGGTTCAGATGATGGTTCGCATTATTTAGTAATAAAGTATTCTTTAATTAAGGAATGTACTTTGTATTTTTAGACATAATGCTATTGCATGCTTAATAGATTAAAGTATACTGTAAATATAACTTTCATATACACTGGGAAACCATAAATGCACGTGACTTGTTTATTACAATATTCACTTTATTGCAGTGATATGGAACTGAACCCACAATATCTCTGAAGCATTTTCGTATAAAGCATGGCAAATTACTGATATGACAATCTTAAACTTCTAGACAGATTACTCAGAAGGTAAAGTAAAAACTTTTATAACCACTTAAGAGTAAAACAATAATTCAAATTTTTAAATATTTTTTAACAGAGAGAAAACTAGATTCTAGTATATTTGATACTAAAGCACTTTTTGAAACTCTCATAAATAAATCCATCAAATCTTAACCAGCATTGACCATGACAAATAAAATTCCTTTTCCATGAATCTTTCCATAGTTATACATATTTCTTATAGTACTTCTCAAAGTGGCAAAAATAGATATGTTCAGTAACAGACCCAACTATATCATATCCTCTCTGTAGTAAGAAAGAGACAAAAAATATGTAAAAATTTTTATAACTAATAATTAATATTTCATTACTCTCTCTTACTTAAAAATCACTTAGGTATCCAATGAATATCCATTAATTAACCTAATTTTGTTTAAGTCCAATTTTTAAGCTACCTAAAGATCTTGAAAATTATCTTAAGGTGTCATGTTATAAAACATAATTACTATTGAAAAAAGTTTTTCCAAATAAAGATTCAATTTCATTAAGCCAAATTTTCTTTATCCTTAAACAATAAATAGAAGTAATGCTAGCTTATTTGGTCAGTAAACATGTATAAGTTTAGGAAGAACTTAACCAAAGTAGGGTAAAAATGTACATTTGTAATATACTTAAATCTGATAACTCAGAAAATGCAGCTGTCTTTATTAAATCAAAATTATTAAACTAGTCTTATTTCCCAAAGATTTATCTAAATGATGTAAACTTAATTCTTAAAACATTTCTGAGTTAGTTTCTATAAGACTGACTCTTTGTTTTGGTACATTGCCAGTATTAGAAGTTCAGTTTCCTTATTTTCTGAGAATTTTAGGAATATTCAATTTTTTAAATAAACACTTATCTCTAAGTCAACCAGAATAGAGCTCATTTAATTTAAGAAATGTTGTAATTTAATTTATTACTACCATCCTGAAGTAGGAAAATAAACTTTCACACAAGAACGGTAAAGACCATTCTGAGTTACAGACATATAAACATACAGGTGGACACAGATAAAGTAAAAGCTTATAGCTTCAATTCTAACATTTCAGCCATGGGTAAAGGGGAAACACAGTAATTTAAACAAATTTCATTAGTTTATATCAAAGGGCTTCCCTCTTGCCAGTGGGTATGAATTCTTTATTAATTAGAGCTCAAATTAGACAAATGGACAAACAGAAGATATTAACAAACCAGGTTCTCTGTCATCTTTCAGCCAACAGAAACAAGATCTTTATAAACCATCATTCATTTACAGAGATCACCCAAATGTTCATACCATGAAACCAAAAGAGGCAGCAGCACCAAAGATCAAGCAAAGGCTCAAATGACATAAAAATCAAATCCTTCCTGTGCTATCAGTAGACAAGAGAATGGAACACAGGACCAGCAATCAGACTCACTGTCAGATACCCAGATCACCTGTCAGGAACTGAGCACCAAGAGCTCCAAGAGACCTCAACACCAGTGGTGGAGTAAGTATGGATCCCAAGGTGAGGTCCAGTCCTATTTGACACACTGCACCAAACTGTGAAACAAAAATGTACCTGACAATTAAGGAGATGATTTTAGTCAGGCTATTGCAATAGGGATAATGTTCATTAATGAAGAACCTCTCAAAGAAAGGAAGGGGGCCTGAGGATCCAGAGGTGGGCAAACAAGGGAGTCTTCCACAAGTCTTATGGGAGTCATGAAGAAGGATGGAGGCAGGTCTTATCTAGGGACATGCGAGAGGAGGATAGTTCTTTGCAATTAGCCTTTTCTCAGGACACAAAAGGAGTCAGGAGGTTTCTTTCTTAATTATTCTTGTTTTCTGGAAGCGAAGGTCTCAGTTAAAAGTGCACAATTGTCACTATCAGGATATAAAACATTACCATTACTCCAGAAATTTCCCTCAAACACCTTCCCATCAATGCTTAAGGCCAGCCCCAGAGACAACTTCTGTTCTGTTCTTTTCTCCAGCAGAGATTATCTTTGCCATGTCTTAGCATAATGTTTTTGAGATTCATCTGCTTTTTAGGTGTCTATCAATATTTTGCTTCTTTTGATAAAACCGATTATTCCATTTTATAAATATACCACAGATTGTTTATCCACTCTGCTTTTTATGCACACCTTTACTATCTCCAGTTTTTGGCTATTACAAATAAAGTTGCTATAAATACTCTCGGATAAATCGTTATGTGGATATTTTAGTTTCCTTAGCTGCAAAAGCAAATACCACAGACTGGGTCAGCTTAAACAATGGGAATTTATTAGCTCATGGTTTTGAGGCTAAAAGAAAGTCCAAATCGAGACATTTTGGGACTGGCTGCCTACCCGCGATCCTTGGTCCTTGGTTCCTCTGTTACATGGCAATGCACATGGCGGCCTCTCCTGGCCTCTCAGCTCTTTTCCTGTTCTGTTGACTTTCAGCTTCTGTGTGCTCCCTATGACTTTCTCTCCCTCTGTCTGAATTTCATTCTGCTTATAAAGGACTCCAGTAATAGGATTAAAACCCATCCTGATTGAGGTTGGCCATACCTAAACTGAAGTAACCTCATCAAAAGGTCCTACTTAAAATGGCCACACTGCCAGGAATAGATTAAGTTTAAAAACATATTTTCTGAAGTACATGGTTCCAAACCATCACAGTGGATATATATTTTCATTTATCTTGGATAATGGGTAACCTAGGTGTGAAAATACGGGGTATCAGATCTTTTTTCCCAAAGAGCTTCTACTATTTTCTGGTCCCACCAACAAAGTGTGAGAATTTTAGTTGCTGTGCATTCTCTCCAGCATATAGTATTGTCAGTCTTTTAAAGTTTAGCTCTTCTGGTGGGTAGAAAGAGATGTCTCTTTTTGGGTTTAGTTTGCACTTCCCTGATAAGAATGTTGAGTATATTTTCATGTGTTCATTGGCCATTCATATATCTTTCTTTGTGAAGTGTCTATTCAAGTCATTTTCCATTCTCAATTGGGTTGTTTTCATCCTATTACAGAGTTGTATAGTTTTAAAAATATATCCTGGATATCAGTATTTTTTTGTCAGATAAATGTTCTTTGAATTTTTTCTCTTAACCTATATTTTGCCCCTTCAGTTTCTTGAAGGTGTTTTCTGATGAGCAGAAGTTTTAAATTTTGATGAAATCTATCTTTTTTTTCTTTTATAATAATTGTTCTCTGCACCCTAATAAACCTTTGCCCTAATAAATCCCCAATTCAGTTTCCTATGTTTTCTTCTAAAAGCTGTATAGCTTTAACTTTTATGTTCAGGACAAGGATCCATCTCAGATTAGTTTTTGTGTAGATGTATGGTAATAGTTGTAGTTCATTATTTCCCACCCAAATATCCAGTTTTTCTAGCACAATTTGCTGAAATGGCTTTTCCTTCCCAATTGGATGGCTTTTACAGTCACTCTAGTCTTATCTCTACATTTAGATAGATATGGCTAAAATTCTCCAGGTATACTTTATTTTGGATTTTGTAGTTAAGAATACACAACAATCTGTAAACTTATTCCTGAATTCATCTGTATTATTCTTGTTGATACCATTGTTTGGTCACTAGTTTGTGGAAACTCCATTTGCTGTGGCTCTTCCAGGCCTAGGGTAATGTGTGCCCTTAGTTTTACCCTTGGGTTCTAATTTTAATGTCTCAACAATCAGCTAACCCTTCTGAAGTGAGGACTTTCTTTTGCCCTGCCTTAATAAAATTAGGGCCACAGAAGTCTCTTGTACTTACAGTGCCCAAATGTGTTACCCAGACAACAACATCTGCACTTTTCCGCAACAACATTCATTTTTATAGAGACTATCTGGGCACTTATAACTTATTATGTTAAGAGGACCTGAAAGAGGATAGAAATCAATAGTCTTTGCTTCCCATTGAACAAAAGCCTTTGAAAGTGCTAGCAGCTATCTAGAAGGCAAAAATCCTTACTGAAATGAATAGTCAGTTTTGAGAATGAGACTAAATCTACATATATAATCTCTATTTGTTCACTCTCTATAGACATTAGCCAGAAGTCTGTCCTTAGCCAGAAAATATATTACTCCCTGCATCAAAAAATAAACCTGTTATACTTCCAAAGCACTTAGCAACCTTTTATGTGTCATTCAGGTGTAAATTAATGACTGCTTTGTTTGTTTTTTTTTTTCTTTTTCCTAATCACAGTTGCTATCATGATGTATTGACAGTGAAAGCTAATTGAATAGCACAAATCTTTGAGTGAAACAGCCCTTTCAGTCAGTTCTGGCTTACCATATCATGGCAGCGTTTCATTAAACCCTCATAAAGTGTAACTGTTATATAAATGTAATAATTGACTGTCAGTGAAAAAGCAGTGCTTTGCATAGTGGAGGGACGGGGGAATTTCTGGTGGCTGTTCTACCTGCTGTTTTTCTCACAGTCCAAGCATCTCTTTGGTATGGGAGGGAGGGAAGCTGCAATGCACTGACCCCTTTGTAGAGCTGGGTGTGTGGACCTAAAGGCTTCAGAAAACAAAGCACATGCTGAGCGGGCCACAAAGCCCCCATTATTGCTGGGTGGGCAACTTTGTTTGCATCTCATTGAAAATGTTGTTTTGCACATCAACATAAGCAATTAAAAAATAAAAGAGGAGAAACATCCGCTTGCTTGTTTAAGATGCTCAGTGAAGAAAAGGAAGCTTGAGATTTGAGAGAAAAGGGAAGATTTGTACTATCAAACTTACATCTCCAGCCCCCTACTGAAATTCGCCTCTAAAGCTACTTTCTGAAAAGCCCTTTAAAGAAGAGGAGGGGAAAGCTCTGAAAGAAGTCTTCCTGCCTGCCAAAGTGTAGGTTCATTAACCAGAGTATAAAGAAATGAAATTTTGGGTCACTTGCTGTAATATTAATTTCAAAATAAATTGCATGCAATGAATTTAATTTCTCAGGGGCAGGAGTTCTATTTATGAGCTCAGTAAATACCTAATAACAAATCTGGACTGATAGAGAAGTAGAAATATAAAGCTAAGGAAAGTTGAAAGGGAATCAGAAAAATAGGGAAGGAGAAGACAGTGTATGAAAAGAAAATAGGATGAGAAAATAGGAAATGGGACTTTGCTGTGGAGATCTCAGAAGCTGGAAAGTAAAGCATTGGAAAAAGGGAAAGTACCGTTGAGATTCCCTTCACTCCCCGTCTTATCTCTTCCACGTCAGCCTCCCCAGCTCTGCACAGCTAAGTTTCCTGGTTCTCCATCATTCAGGGGGTTCTCACATCTGTTCACTGGACCATTCCTGGGAATTAGGAAGTTTCAAGATGTTCCAGTCTCCTCTCAGGTGGATTTGCCTATGGGGAATCATTCATTACATGAACAGCATGCACCTTTTTGGGGGGTGGGGAGTGGAGGTCGTATAACTGTTTCAACCCAGGACCACTGTATTGCACAACTCCAGGATGGGGGCACTTCCATTATAATCTATGTAGATGTGTCCCCTGGAGTTGAAGCCCTGATTTAACTCTAGGTTTGTCCCATAGGTTCTGGTTTTCACTTTCTCTGTGTAACTTTTTTTTTGCTTCCCTCCTCCCTCCCTTCCTTCCTTTCAACTTTATTTTGCTTTTATTGGAGAAGTTGTAGATTTACAGAAAAATCATGCAGCAAATAGAGAGTTCCCATAGACTTCCCTATTATTAACATCTTGCATTAGAGTGGTAAATTTGTTTAAAATAATGAAAGAATATTATTACAATTGTACTGTTGTATATGCGTCTATTATTATGCATGTAACATTTAACAGAAGGACAGGTTCTCCAAACAGACCTGTGGATATGTACTATCCACCAGCAATGAAGCTGCAGTTTGGAATTATAATCCGGAAATGGAGGGGTGGGGAGGAGGGGTAGGGGGTGCATGGTTCTCAGAGGATGAATGAGAATAAAGCAGGATGCAAATTCGGAATGCAGTTGACTGACTGTAAGCAAAATAGGCAAAGGAAACCTTAATAGAATCCTTTGACATTCACCCCCAGATACTATGGCAGCGGTTCTCAAATTTTGTGTTGCAGAGACAGGGTGCTGTATTTGGATAAAAGGTTGCCCTATTTTCTGTGGCCAAGAGATGCAAAAGTCCTGAGCCTTGCAAAAGTGCAATTACAACCACATAACAAATGATAGAATATATAAAGGCTGACTATGAAAGAGAAAATAGGATTACGCATTTTTTTCTTTTCAGTTTTTTTCATTGATAAGGAGACCTTGACTATATCATTTAATCTGTGTTCATCTGTGTATCTTTCTGAACATTAGAGGAACAATTGCATTAGTAGTTAGAATTAGATGAAATAAAAGTCCCTGGACATAATGTTTTAAGAGTGATGCTTCTATAACTTGTTGAGCTGCCTTTTTCTTTAATATTTTTGAATTTGAAATAAAGTTTGTTTTTTTTTAAAAAAGAAAAGAATGAAATAAACATTATTATTTATGGTAACTATTAGCACATACTCCTCATTTCCTTAAATTTTCACAATACCCCTCTAATATAGATCTTTTTGTCCCCATTTTTCACTAAAGCAGATAGAGGTTTGTTCTAATTGCAGTGCTAGTAAGAGGCTGAATCATGTTTTCAAGTATTTTTTTAACCCCAGAAGCTATCCTTTCTCTATTGTAGCACTACATTGCCTTCCAGGGAAGAGTTACATCTGTCCTAATTACAATGAATTACTTGGTAATAATGTGCTTAGTGCCTGATTTTAAACATAAAGAATGCATGTGTAGGTCATATACTGTTCATCCTTCAGTGCCTGGCTTGCTTCACTCAACATAAGGTCTTCAAGATTCATCCACGTTATTCCATGTGTTAGCACTTTGTTCCTTCTTATAGCTGAGTAATATTCCATTGTATGTATGTACCACATTTTGCTTATCCATTCGTCTGTTGATGGGCACCGGGGCTGATTCCAACTTTTGGCAATGGTGAACAATGCCGCTATGAACATTGGTGTGCATATATCTGTTTGTGTTTTTGTTTTCAGTTCTTAGCAATGGAAGAAATTATAACAATGAGGTGGAAAAAAAACAAAACAAAACATTTCTCATGAAAAAAAAAAAGACATACTATGTTACTTATAACTTATGGTATGTTACACGGTGATAAAAGCAGAAGAAAATTAGCAGGGAAATGAGAAGAAAGAGTAGACCCCCTAGATCTACATTTTTTACTATATAAAATAGCTGGGGACCCAAATAAATAGATTTGATCAGTTAAAAAAAAAAAAAAAAGAATGCATGTGTATATATGCTCGTACATGTCCTCGCTGAAAACAGGACATTGGCTAATTTTTACATAACACTTGTTGTTAAGACCATTATTAACTCCCAGAAAACTTTATTTTCACTACCCAAGAGTAACCTCTAATCTGACTTCTAACGGGATAGATGCTTTCTGCCTGTTTTTGAACTTTATATCAATGGGGTTGTGCAGTATGTACTCTTTTGTGTCTGGCTTCCTTTGCTCAACATGTTGCTTTGAGAGACACCCTTGTTTTAACAATAGAATACCTTACAGTAATGAAAGTGAATAATCATAGGATTCTACTGTGTTTTACCACAGTTTATTTGTCCATTCTACTTTTATGAGCATGTCAGTAGTTAATAGGTTGAGGCTACTGCAAGTATAACTGCTATGAGTGAGCACTCTGGTAAATGAGTTTTGGGACATGGGTGAACACATTTCTGTTAAATATACACGTAGGAGAGGGATGGTTTTAGGGTATGCATATAATCAGTTTTGTAGTATTTTTTTAAAAATGTTTTGTGAATGGTGGAGGCTATCTTAATTCAATGTTACTCAGGGAAATTTAGGGAAAGAAAAGGTGCAAACGTGTTTTGAGAGTCTACTACGTGCTGGACCCTCGGCTGGATGCTTTTCTGACACCCTTTCAGGTAGATGATGCTGTGGGCTCTTCTCTATAGGTGTCCTGTGCCACTGTTCCCAAAGGTGTGTCTTTTACCATTTCCAGGCAGCCATTTTGGGAGTAACACTCACCTTGTATTTGATCTCTTTCCCAACCTCTCTCCTCACACTACTACTTGGGACCCTCTGCTCCCTTGCCCTTGCCCTCCTCAGCCTTTTCAAATCCTTACTCCCCTGCCCTCTTCATTTATTTGCTGTAATTCCATTGAGACTGAGCACAACAGGATCTAGAGTTTCTAGACTCTAGAGTGACTTTGGATTCTCCTTCTTAGTGTCCCAATTGTTGCAAAATCCTTCACATGGTTTCCTTTTTCTCATTTGAGACACAGCAGCATCCCATATTCTCTGGCATCTCCATCTTCCTCTTGCTTACACTCCTAAGCCCTCTAAATCCCCAAGTGGCAGGACCTGCAGTGTTGTTTTGCAGACACACCGAGCAAAATCAGCAGGGAGAGTTGCGTGAGAGGATGTGTGTGTGCAAGTGTGTGTGTGTGTGTATTCAAGGGCATGCCCTTCCCTGAATCACTGAATTTAAACATCCGTGGAAGCTGAGACAGCTTAAGAGTCAGCTGCCATTGTGTATTATAGGCAAAGACTGGTTACTTGGTTGAATTGTTCTTTGGTTTCTGGTTATAGGTTTTGCTGTTTAATTATAGCTAACATCTGTCTTTTGTCACTCAAACCCTGCCATTATTTTTCCCATATTCTTCCCCTACAAATATCTTGCTTTGATGACTTTCACATTCCCCTGAAAGTGGCAGGAGGAGCATTTGGGTCTAGTTGACCAAAGAAGAGAGCCAATCCTCCTCAGTAGTGGGTGGGCTAAGGCTATGGTTGCTGCTTCTGCTTCCCACTATGTGAGGAGAAGTGTCCAGCTGGAGAGAATATGAGACTAGATCAGACAAACAGCAAGCAAACCAGCTTACACCTTGCCATATGTGTGAGCCGTCCTCAGCCCTGTGTTTAGTCCTGGCCTGTCCAGCCACCCTGCCATACCTGGCACAGACAAACTGCGCAGAGGTAGCCTTTGCTCTAGGCCCTTGCCCCACACAGGGTCCTGATGGTGTCGCTACTGCTCTTGTCTCCTGGAACAGGAAGTCCTGGGTCAGAACATCAGTTTCTCTTTGACCTCCTATTTTTAACTTTCCTTCTTGGCCCACTGACTTTTGGCTTCCTTTTCTATTATCACTTCTACCCACTGCTCTCCCTACTTTTGGTTCTCCTGAGGATGCCTAGACACTAGGAATCCCACAATCCTAACTACTGACAACCAAACCATCCCCATCCCCACAATACATTGAATGCAGGCATTTCAGATAGTGGTCCTCCTTCTTTAGTGCAAAAAGCAAGGGCATCCATACATGAAGCAGAGCACATTGTATCATAGATGTAAAGGGGTTTGGACATCTGCAAGAAGATATACTTGAACCTATTGTTTATGTACTTAAAAATAACTGCTTGTTATCATTAACATCCATTTATTTTTAAAAGATAACTTTACAAAGGTAATAAGGCATAGGAGAAAAAACGCTGGGTTAAGTTGGGTCTACTATTCTGCTCCTATGTCTGCCACTGGGTTTCACTTCGTTAACTTGTCACATAAGTTAATTACGCTGGGTGATTCCTTGAGTCCTTTCTAGATGTGTAAGTCAGCAATGCTGTGAGTCTATAAGCAGAGACAAAATGCTGTGCCTCAAGATCTAGGTTCTATTTTAAATTCTATAAATTCTAGATTCTACTGTAGTTTTGTGAATTGCGTTCCCAGTTGCCTTAGAATTAGGAAAGAATAAGGCCAGTTTTCTAAGATAATTACAAAGACTCTGCCCTAGGGAAGGTGCTCCAGAGTATTAGAAAGCTCTCACTCTGAGGCACTGGCTGCCATGATATTCTGGTGTCAGTTATTTCATTATTTCCCGTACCTTATTTTTAACACAGTTTCTTGTATTTTCTTAAAGTGTAGCAACAATGATTTTCCTTATCACTCAGTGCTTTGGAACTTTGCTTCAGGTACTTTGAAATGAGCAGTTCCGAAATCTTGAATTTAAACCACCAGTTATTAGAGATGATATTGCATGCCTCACATGGGGCGCGTCTCCTTTTCATATTGCATTTGTGATAGACAGTTCTATGCATGAATAATAGAATGGCCCTGAATGAATTCATATCAGCTCTGCCTTGGGGAGAAACGCAAGGTGAGTTCGATGACTCCTAGTGTGATCCTTTGCCTGTTGACATTACTTTTAAACTTTTCTTCCTTAGGCTGTAGCCATGTGCATTAAATAAATGATAAACCCCATTTCCCTCACAAGGCCGGCTCACCATTTGAGCTACAAAGAATGCTTTGCAGGTGGTTGAGAGGTTAATATCATTGAATTATTTATTCTGTATAGCTTAAACATTCCTATTTTCTGGCTTCCTTTTTTTTTCAACCTTTCCAGTGAGTGATTCAGAGCAGAGAAAATATATAGTATCTAATATCCAGCAAGGACAGATTATAAAGATGACCTCTGTCTTTGGTAGAAGAAAAAGAAACTCAGTAACAAGTCTTATTTCTTACTCTATTGGAGAGGAGTTCACATTTTTTTTTCTTTGTATAAGAAAACAGATGGGATAATATAGATGCTAAAAAAGGGAACCAAAAGAAAGGAGAAGGTAACAGGATACGCTGCCCCAGGTTAGAGTCTGAACCTGTGCAGATTTCCTGAAACTCATATTGTAAATTTTCTCCATCCCCTCCCCTTGTTGAATTTTCTATTATTATTATTCAGATGAAAGGCAAATAAACTGAACAAGGACATTCTTGAAGGGTAAATAAAGAGGAGAAGAATTGCAAAAAGCATCACTCACCCTGAGGGATGAGATTGCCAGGCAGACCCTCCTGCATTGCCTTCTACGCTGTTTTGGAAGTCCTTCAAACACCCCCAAATGTGCAAATGGGAAAATCACTGTGCAGATTCCTATCTTTCTCTCCAGTCTCATTTCTATCATATCTCCTTATTTCAAGTTATTCTCTTCCTGTTAACAGCCTCTGCAACTTTTATTGACATTTTTGTAGCATATTGGATGGCCATTCCTGATTTCACTGGTCGAGTCTTCATGTCTCTGTATCTTTTTAGTACCTTGATCCACTTGTCTGTTCTGCAGAGAATTATGATGACCTAGAACTTTAGTGCACTCTTCCAGCCCATAGAGATTCTGGAGCCTCATTTTCTGAGTGAACTTTCCCAGCCCTCAGAAGTTTGTTGTTGTTGTTGTTGTTTTTAAAATAGAATCTTATTGAAGTATATGATTCATATATGAACATACATAAATAATGCGTTTAGTAAAAGTTATGAACTTATAAAACAAACATGCATGACATCATACGGGGCTCCCATACATCACCCCATCAGCAACACCTTGCATTGTTGTGAAACTTTTGTAACAAACTATGAAATAGCATCATCAAAATATTACTACTAACCATAACACATATCTTATATTTGGTGTATTTTTCCCCAACTCATCTGATTATTAATTACGTATTTGGTATAGTTCATGAGAGAACTCTCATATTTGTCCTGTTAATCACAGTCCATCTTCCACCACTGGATTCCCTGGGTTACACAGCCCCATGCTTTGTACAGTCCATTTAAAGTGTACACTAAGTGGCTCTCATTTTCATCATAGAGTTGTGTGGTCATCATTTCAGTCAATTTTAGATTGTTTTCATTACTGCAAAAGGAAAAATCTCATATTCCCTTACACTCTTTTATAGTTGTCTCTTAGAATTGATATTGTATCTTCTTTGCCATTGCTGCAAAAATATTACAATATTACTATCATCCTTAAATTACATTAGTTGTAATTTTCCCTTTATCACTGTATTCTTAATACTTTGTAAAAGAAGAACATTCTTATACTATTAACCACATTCTTCATCCACCATCAAAATCACTGTTATATATACTCTAGATTATTCTTTAGTTTCCTTTCAATTGACATTTACATCCACAGACTACCCCTTTCACCCACAATCTAATTTATAAATCAACAGTATTTGTTATACTCACTAAAATGTGGTACCATCAACTCTATTCATTTCCACACTTTTACAATAAACCTTATTAAAAATTCTATATACATTGAGCCTCAGCTCCCATTCTCAACCCACATTCTATATCCTAGTAACCTATACTCTAGAGTTTACCTCCACGAGTTTACTCATGATATTTAGTACATATTAATGAGACTGTACAATATTTGTCCTTTTGTGTCTGGCTTATTTCACTTAACATAATATCCTCAAGGTTCATCCATATTGTGATATGCATTCCAATTTCATTTCTTCATACAGCTGAATAGTATTCCGTTGTATGTATATACCACATTTTGTTTAGTCCTTCTTCAGTTGATGGACACTTAAGCTGGTTCTATGTTTTAGCAATTGTGAATAATACTGCTATGAACATCAGTGTGCAAATGTCAGTTCACCTCCTCGCTTTCAGTTCTTCTGAATATATTCCTAGTAACGGGATTGCTGGGTCAAATGGCAGTTCTGTATTCAGCTTCTTGAGGTACTGCCAAACTGTCTTCCACAGAGGTTCTACACTCCCACCGACAGTAAAGAAGTGTTCCTATTTCTCCACATTCTCTTCAATCCTTTCTAGCACTTGTAGTTTTCTTTTTACTTTCTTTTTATTTTTTTTTAATGATGGCCATTCTATAAGGTGTGAAATGGTATCTCATTGTAGTTTTGATCTGCATTTCCATAATAACTAGTGATGTTGAACATCTTTTCATGTGTTTTTTGGCCATTTGTGTTTCCTCTTTGGAGAAATGTCTGTTCAAGTCTTTTGCCTATTTTTAAATTGGGTTCCTTGTCTATCACTGAGTTGTGTGATCTCTTTATATAATGTGGCTATAAACCCTTGTCAGATATGTGGTTTCCAAATATTTTCTCCCATTGAGTAGGTTGCTTTTTATTTTCTTGGCAAAGTCTTTTGATGAAAAAATGTGATTAATTTTGAGAAAGTCCCAATTATCTATTTTTTCTGTCATTGTTCATGTTTTGGGTGTAAGGTATAAGAAACTACTGCCTACCACAAGATATTGAAGAGTTTCCCCTACATTTTCTTCTAGAGGTTTTATGATTGTAGCTTTTGTATTTAGGTCCTTGATCCATTTTAAGTTAATTTTTTGTATAAAAAAATTAATTTGTATAAGGTGTTAGATAGGGGTCTTCTTTCTTTCTTTTGAATATGGATATCCAGTTCTCCCAGCACCATTTGTTGAATAGACTGATCTGGCCCAGCTGGGTGGGCTTGACAGCCTTGTCAAAAATCACTTGACCATAGATGTGAGGGTCTATTTCTGAGGTCTTGATTTGGATCCTTTGGTCAATATGTCTATCTTTATGCCAGTACCGTGCTGTTTTTACCACTGAAGCTTTGTAATATGCTTTAAAGTCAGGAAGTGTAAGTCCTCCAACTTTGTTCTTGTTAAAGATATTTTTGGCTATTTAGGGCCCCTTGCCCTTCCAAATAAATTTCATAATTGGCTTTTCCATTTTTGCACAAAAGGCTGTTAGGATTTATATTGGGATTGATT
Source organism: Tolypeutes matacus (assembly GCA_026826555.1). Taxonomy (NCBI): domain Eukaryota; kingdom Metazoa; phylum Chordata; class Mammalia; order Cingulata; family Chlamyphoridae; genus Tolypeutes; species Tolypeutes matacus. The sequence continues at coordinate 618,740 of JAKSZT010054394.1, read as the reverse complement.
TAATTTGTAAATCAGTTTGTGTAGAATTGACATCTTAACTATATTTAGTCTTCCAATCCATGAACATGGAATGTCCTTCTATTTATTTAGGTCTTCTTTGGTTTCTTTTAGCAATGTTTGTAGTTTTTTGAATTCAGGTCCTTCATGGCCTTGATTAAGTTTATTACTAAATATTTTATTCTTTTTGTCATTATTATAAATGGACTTTTTTTCCTGATTTCTTCCTCAGATTTCTCATCAGTAGTGTATAGAAACACAATTGATTTATGCATATTAATGTTGTATCCCACCACTTTGCTGAAATTGTCTATTAATTCTGGTAGCTTTGTTGTGGCTTTTTCAGGATTTTCTAGATATAGGATGATATCAGTGAATAGCCCCAGTTTTACTTCTTCCTATCCTATTTGGGTTTTTATTTCTTTATCTTGTCTAGGTTCTATAGCTAGATCTCCTAACACAACATTGAATAACAGTGTGACAGTGCACATCCTTGTCTTGTTCCCAATCTCAGTGAGAAATTTTTCAGTCTCTTCACCATTGAGTACAATGCTAGCTGTGGGTTTTTCATATATGCACTTTACCATGTTGAGAAAGCTTCCTTCTACTCCTGTCTTTTAGAGTGTTTTTATCAAGAAAGGATGCTGAATTTGTCAAATGCCTTTTCTGCATCAATTGAGAGGATTATATGGTTTTTCTTCTTCAATTTATTAATGTAGTTTATTACACTAACTGATTTTCTTGTGTTGAACCACCCTTGCATACCTGGGATAAAACCCATTTGGTTATGGCCTTTAATTCTTTTATTGTGCTTTTGGATTTGGTTTACAAGTACTTTGTTAAGGATTTTTGCATCTATATTCATTAGATAAATTTATCTGTAATTTTCTATTTCCATAGTTTAATTACCAGGTTTAGGGTAATGTTGGTGTCTTAGAATGAATTTGGTAGCATTCTTTTCTGTTCATTGTTTTGGAAGAGGTTGAACAAGATTGGTATTAGATCATCTTTGAGATTGGTATTAGATCATCTTTGAATGATTGGTAGAATTCACCTATGAAGCTATCTGGTCTTGGGCTTCTTATCTTTGGGAAGTTTTTGATGACTATTTTAATCTCTTTATTTGTGATTGGTTTGTTGAGGTCTTCTATTTTTTCTAACATTAATGTAGGTTGTTCCTGTGTTTTTAGGAATATGTCCATTTCATCTATATTGTCCTGTTTGTTAGCCAACAGTTGTTCATAGTATTTTCTTATGATCTCTTATTTCTTCGGGGTCTGTGGTAATGTCTCCCCTCTTATTTCTGATTTTATTAATTTGCATCTTCTCTCTTTTTTTCTTTCTCAATCTAGGTAAGGGTTTGTTGATTATGTTGATCTTCTTGAAGAACCAACTTTTGGTTTTGTCGATTTCCTCTGTTTTTTTTTTTTTTTTTTTTTTTTTTTTTTTTGCTGTTGTTGTTGTTCTCAGTTTCATTTGTTTCTGCTCTGATTGTTATTATTTCCCTCCTTTGGCTTGGTTTGGGATTAATTTGTTGTTCTTTTTCTAGCTCCTCCAGGTGTGCAGTTAGGTCCATCAATTCAAATCTGCTCTTTTATGCATCTAATGTATTTTTAATCTTATTCAATGTGTCTTTCATTCCCATAAGCTGTTAATTTTCTTTGCAGGCTTTCAAATTGTTCTTTGTGTTCACCCAATGTATTATTAATATTCTTTATTTCTATAGTCATATTGTCCTTCAACTCCTTGTACTGATTTAAGAGAGTTGTATGATTATCATGAATTATTTGTCTTTAATCCTGTGTCTCATCAGGATTTTTGGTTTGTTCCTTCAGCCTGGGCCATATCTTCTGGTTTCTTAGTATGGCTTGTAATTTTTTGCTGATATCTAGGTGTGGCAGTTTGATGTAATTATGAATTCCAAAAATATAATTGAATCATGCTTGTAAACTGATCTGTTAATCTGGGCATGATTAGGTTAGGATTAGGGCGTTGAGCCCCACCCCTTGGTGGGTGGGGAATCAAATATAAAAGGCAAGGCCAAGGACAGTTGAAGCAGTCTTTTGAGAAGCAGTTTTGATGTTGGAAAGAAGGCCCCAGGAGAAGAGAAACAAGCCGCTCGACTGATCATCTACAGCTGACCTTGTGGAGGAAACAGGAGCTAAGCCCGGAGAGAAACACAGCCCCGGGAAGAGAGGAACCCCAGAAGCCTAAACCCTGGCAAACGCCGGCAGCTATCTTGCTCTAACACGTGGCAATGGACTGTGGTGAGAGAAGAAACTTAAAGCTTTATGGCGTGGTATCTGTGGACTTCTACCTCAAATAAATACCCTTTATGAAGACCAACCCATTTTTGGTATTTCACATTAGCACCCCTTTGGCTGACTAATACACTAGGCATGTGAATTTGTTGGTGAATTTACTCTGATGATCAATTTCTCTCTTGCTTAGTGGTTTTGTTTCACAGCTCTTCTGTGATTTTTGGTTCAGCTAATTCTAAGTCTTTATAAATATCCAGCTTAAGTTATCAGTATAAGGCCAGGGACTCACTAATGGGGCACAGATCTGCTCCCAGGGGTTTGGGACAAAAGTTGCCTAAAAGCAGTTTTTTTGCCTTGCAGCTTCCCCGCCGGCCAGCAGGTAGTGCTCACTGGTGAATATTTTCACAGTGATGACTCTTATCACTGTTGCCTGTGATTCTGGTCTGGCCAGAGCCAAGATCCAAAGTGGGCTCTGCTGACCAAATTCACTGAAGAGAAACCACTCTCCACCCTCTGGTAAACCCTTTGTCTTCCCAGGAAGGAAGATGTCTGTTCTTCTTTCAGTTGGCTAGAATAAGCCACTGGTTTTATCCATGTTATTAGCCTTGAGGGTGGTGTGTGCCATTCCAGGCTGTGGGGGTTAGCAACTCATGGTTTTCATTTCAGTTACTTTGTCTCTCTGTCCCTTACCCTCCTGGGGGGTGTTCAGCATCCTCCTGGTCTGCAGAGCCCCAAAGCATGTCCCTTGGGCAGCTCTTGGCCCTTTCTCCATTGTGTTTGTGAGAGAGTTGAACCCTGCCTATCTGTTCCAATGCCATCTTCCCAGAAGTCCCCCACAAAAGTTTTGAGGGCTTTCTTGCCTGTGTATATTGTTCAGGAAATGTGATTCTCAAGTTTGTGATCAAAGAACACCTTTACACCTTCAAAAATTATGTGTAAGAGGGCTATATCTGTCAATATTTACCACATTAGACATTAAAATAGTGGGAATTTAAAATATTAATTCACTTAGAAATAACAATCATCAAAATATTACATGTAAACATAAATATCATATTTGATTAAAAATACTGTCCAAAACAAAGACATTTAATGTGAAGTGTGACTTTCTTTTACTTTTTTGTGCAAATTTATTTAATGCCTGGTTAAACAGAAAAGCATGTATTTAATATCTGGTTTAACTGAAGAACTAGATTACCATAGTCTACATCATTTTGTTGCAATGTGCTGTGCTGGATGAAGTAAATGGAGACAACCTTACCTCATTCACATGTGTATTTGGAAAAAAGAGAGACTTTGTGGATGACCTGAAATGATCTCAGGGACCTCCAGAGTTCCTTGTCTCACACTTTGAGAACTGCTGGTGGTCTAGACTTCTTAGTGAATAGCCTCTGTTTCCAAATGGGCCAATCTGTCTTTTTCCTTATCTGAGACCTCCTCCCTTAGACAGACTGTTCTAGCCATTAAAATGGCTAACACCTTATCTTCTGAATAAACCAGTGCAACTTTAAGGAGGTGTAAGCCACTTACAGCATAAATGGAATGGTTCGACTATCAAGGTTTCTAGAGGCAGACAAGTGTTCCATGATATCCACTTCTCACCCCTTCCAAGCACATGGAAGAATGCACTTCTCATCCTCCTTGTAGTTGGGCTAGTTCTGGACAAGAGTGTCTGAGGAAACATATTCTGTGTAAGTTCGGGGTTTAGGTTATGAAAGGGAATTTCTCCCCTGCTGTGGAAGAAATATAAGATCCGTGTTTCAGATGGTGTAGTTAGAAGATGGTGGAGCCTCCATCAGTTTGGGTCCCTAAGTGATTTTATAGAGCAGAGCAAGCCAACCTATACTGGACATGTAGTGAGAGCAAGAAATAACTTTCTTGGAGGAAGACATTGTGTATGTGGTATGGTTAATTTGTTACTGCAGGATTACTGGGTCTATACTTAAAAACACAGTCTCTGAAGGGAAAAAAACCTTGAAAATATTTGAAAAGGCTGATTCTAAAACTTTGAATGTCAGAATCCTACTTCATAAAAGGAATCTAGGCTTTTTTCCTTACCTTCCCCTGCTTTCTCCATTGTTCTAGCCAGCTAGGTCTGACAGCAGATTGGGAATAAGCAAAAATAAAGACCATGGGGATGACCCTGCATTGTTATACCCTGGGAGGCCTGCCCTGCCTCCAGTACCTAAACCTAACTTGTTCCACAAAATAACTTCCCCTCCTTAGATGCTAGTTCCTCAGTGGCATCATCATTCTCTCACATCATCCAGGTTCAAAACCTCTGAGGGACCTTTGACAGTTTGCACTGATTCATCATTCAACTCCATTCTGTCCATTTTTTTTCCTTAAAAAATAAGCCTTTTACCTGTCCATTTCTTTCAGTTCCTTTTGCTAAAATTCCATTCTTGTTTTTGTTTCATGCTTGAAATACAGCCAGAAGTCCTAAACTAACTAGCATTCCTTCTGTTGTTTTCTGGCATTCAGTGTCATATGGAAGAAGAGAAAATAAATTAAGGGAAGGTCTAATCTGGACAATCACTGTAGTAGTTGTTTGGCATGCTTTCTCCTAACCTTTAATCCTAACTACATCGCTTTGAGGTAAACATTACCTGATTTTACCAACATGGAAATTAAGACTTACAAAGTTTATGAAAATTTTTTCGGTATCACCGAACTAGAAAGTAGTGATTGAAACCATAGTCTGGTTCACTCCAAAGCTCACAGAATTTCTATTAGGACCAGTTGTCTTTCAATAAACACTTAATGACTAAGTTAGGGAGTGAGTGAATGAATGCGTGAATTCATGTATGCATACATGAATGAGAAGAGTGATGGGCAAAAGACTTGCAATATGATTTGTGTCCTTTTTCAAGAAGAGGGCTGTGGTCAGTTAAGTGCTATTATGGAGGCAGTAACTGCTGTCACAACCACTGTGAACATTCAGTCTTCAAGTCTGTGACAGTTCTTCTACCTGTGCACTCCACAGTCACACTCTTACTCAGGACAGCAAAGCATAACTTAATCAATTAGTGTTGAAAGAATTCTGAGTGAAAGCATACTAATGCTTCCTTCAATTAGTTTCCTCCAGAGTTAATCCCATTTTGCTTTTCCTGTTTGGGCACCCAGCTGTTTGAGGTTGCTGGGCAACCAAGAGTTGAAGGGAGGGAGTGTGGAGAGAAATGGAGACCCAGGAGCATCAACCAAGGTGAATATTAAATGAGAATCAAATGTCAGAGAGGATTTATTTTAGGACACAAACAGAACATTTCAAAGTGAACATTATATGGTGAACTAAATTTAGTTCAGAACATTTGTTTTTCAGTATTTATATTCTTAGCATAATCTAATTTTTCTTCTGTAACATTGTGGCAACAAAGAGCCGAGAGGATTAGTTTTGAGTAAAAGGAAAAAAGCGTGGCTTCAGGGAAAGCAAGAGTGGTTTGCGATGGCAGTTTTCCTCTGGGATGACTGTGTTGTTTCTATAGAAGTGGATTAAACAACTTAGTGTGTTCAATCCTGCAGAAACTTCAGAAGCACAAAGCAGAGGTCCAGATCTTCTAGGAAATTTTAATATTATAAAGATAAAAAAAAAAAAAAATCAGGATAGGAGGAAACTCGGGGCAATATGTACAGACACCAAAAATAAGAAAAGGAAATGGAATGTGAGCACTTGCGCCCCAACCCCACACATCCTGGATATCCCTCTTTTCCCATGTCAGCCCTGGAAGTGTTGGTGGTGGCAGCCTGATTCTTAGAAGATGGACTGTGCCATTTATATCTTCATCCCACAAGGAATGAAATAATTGCTTGGGTAGGGCAGACTCCTCTCAGATGCGTTGGCTGTGTGTAAAAGGAAAGGGCAGTGCCGCAAACCAAAAGTAAAGAAATATCTCTAGGTCTTGGGGAAGAAAGGTCTTTCTCTTTAGAGCTTCTGAAATCCTTCTGCAGCATACTGCCTATTTGATAGAGGTATTTTTTATCTAAGAAATACAAGGGTACATTCACATCTCTGGTTAAGGGCTATACATAACAGAAATTGCAGGGATTTCTGCAAAAATTTCAACTAAAGCTAAATTCCAAAGCCCAATGGGGTCATTATGTCACCTTTGGCATGTCAGACACTAACCCAGATTTCAAAAACAATACAACATTGTTTTTCCTGAAAATAAAATGAGACTGTTTCATTTAAGTTTCAATCCCATATTCTCAAAGGGCTATTACTTCCACTGGTTCCATGGGAATTCAGCTGAAATGAAAGAGTGAGAGAGAAATTGAAAAACTGGGAGATTGAGAAATGCCAGGTTCTCTTTGAATAGAAGAATATGATTGAAATGTAAACAACTATCTGCATTTTAACAAAGTAATAATTGAAACATTTTAATGTCTAAATTTCCATTAAATAAATATAGTTAATGAATATATATTTCACTGGAGGTGACATTTTAATTTAATATAAATATATAGTATATATGTGTACATATATATGCATGCATTCAAATTTATTGTGAATACCCTTTCTTTCGTACTAGTGTCATGTCACTAGAACAGTAACTGAGACACCAAAACAAGGCAATAAAAGTGACCACAAGTTAATCACAGCTTCATGAATTACCACTCTATCATTTCTCTTCTCTCTATTACAGATAGCTGTCATGGGGGACTAGAGAAACAGAAATACACACTACTCACATGTGCACACAGAAGAAGTAAAACATTTGTTGCATGAGGTGATTTGTTGTAAGGACTTTGTAGCCAGATGAACAGCGTTGTATTATTCAGGGTCATAAAGATTCCCTCTTATATGGGAATCATTTATGTGATGGCATCTTTAGTAATGAATTTCTCTGTTTTGGAATGTATATTTCATTGATGTACATCCAGGCTATCTGTGTGTTACACTGTGCTTCACATCTTAACTCAGAGCCTCGGGGGAAAGAACCACAGTATAATATTCTTCATATGAGAAAGTATGTCAAGCCACACAATCATTCAGGATCCACATATTTCTTTGGTGTTACTTTAGAGACATGATGCTCCTTAAAGCTTTAAACCAAAGCATCTCACAATTCATAGAATCACTGAATGTTGGTCCATTGAGTCATTAAGTTCTGATGGCCTTCTAAACTTGCCATGCTTAGATGTCATGACACCATGAGAGATTTTTGTTTTGTTTTGTTTTTTGTTGTTTTTTTTGGAGGTGCCTAGGAATGAACCCAGGACTTCATACGTGGGAAGTAGACGCTCAACCATGGAGCTACATCCTCTCCCCAATGAGAGCTGGTTTCTTCGTTTGTTTGTTTTTGTTTTTAAGAGGTGCCGGGAATCAAATCCGGGACTTCGTATATGGGAGGCAGTTGCTCAACCACTTAAGCTACATCCGCTCCCCATTAGAGCTTTATAATATATATAATTTTGTGACTCCAAGCACAAAAATTGGTTGATTGCCCTGGGTTAGTTAAAAGGGCAAGCAGTTTTCCCACCTAGGCAATATACCCCAGGAAGAAGAAATCTGGAAGGAACTGACTCCTAGAACTGAGATCTTGTTGTGCTCACTGCCTTTTCTCATTTTCGCAGTGCAAAGAGCAAAACCATTAGAGGACTAGACTGTCAAGAAGCTAAATAAATGAGATTTTGCCAAGTCAGGCACTATGATGGTGACCTGCAACATTTTCTGAAGCCATGGAGATCCTTGAATTTACTGATGATGATATTCTCCTGACGCAATGGAAACAGTAATGCAGAAGGGTTCCCAGTGACTAGATAACAGGTTAGCTGTTCTGAAGGGGTCGTTGGCACTCAGGTCCAAAGTTTATGGGCATGGGTGGTTATGATATAGATATACCAATCCTTGACTATGGTCCTATTTATAATCAAGATGATAGGGGAATCTCAGAGTCTTTTTATAGTGTATGATAGGATCTTATAGTAGATACTACTATATTTTTCCCATTATTTACTCTCTAGTTCCCTGTAAGAGGATTATATGTTTCTACTCCCATTGGCTTTGGGCTTGGACACATTTCTTGCTTTGGCCAATAGACTGTAAGTGGATGCAACTCACACTTCTAGGCAGAGGCATTGCAAGTTTCTCCCAGCTCTTTTGCCTCTGTATGCATCTTCAGTTCTGGAATGAAGAGGCAGGTAAAGCAGAGCTGTGGCTAACCCATGGCCAAGGTGTAACATGAATGAGAAATAAACCTTTGTTTTATAAGCCTCTGAGATTTGGGGATTGCTTGTTAGTACAAGAAAGCTGACTAATACACATATCTCCCCTAATCTATCCTTTTTTAAATTCCTTTCCTAAAATAACAAGAGAATACATATAGCTCTGATATTATCTTCATCAAGGTAGTTTTTCTCATAAGCAAAATTGGTTTAACCCATTTAAAAATATTTCTGAATGTTCTGAAAATATCCCTGGCCATAATACTGTAACAATAAATTATTGAAATGGTTGAATACCTTCATTAGGTCAAGCACTGTGGATACAAGACAGACAAAACAGATGCCTGTCTTCATGGAAAGCAGGGCCAGTGAGGATAAGTAAACAGGTGCATGGTGATAATCTTCACCATAGAGGCACATCCAGATATCATGACAGTCCAAATTTTCACCTAAATAATGTATCCCTAATCCTTAGTAGTCCCCTTTTATTCTCCACCTGTTGTTTCAAGTCCCTCAAATAAAGCTAAAATTATGCCTGAAAGTGGCCCAAGGCCACCTAACACCTGACTATCTTCTTCTCTCAACTCCTCTTTTTCTCACACACCACATCCAATCTTTTGAAAAATTCTGTTGGCACTGTCTTCAGTAGATGCTCCAAGTCCAGCCACTTCCTACCTCCCCACCTGCTATCACACTGGTTCAAGCAAACAACAGCTCTTACTTCAACTACTTTAGAAGCTTCTAAAGGATCTCGCTACTCTGATCTTAACTGCCTCTCCCTGCCCCCCACCAACTTATTTCCACACAATGGTGGAGGCTTTCCACACATGGTCTTGTTCATCCTTCCGCAGCCCTTCCACTGGCTGCCCATTTCACTCAGAGGAAAGCCCAAGTCCCCTCAGTGGATGCTCTGGCCCTTCATGAGCTCCCCACCCACACACTGCTGCCTCTTCTCTGAAGGCTTATATTACTCCATCTTGTTCCACCTAATTCATTCATACATGTCTGCCTGTGGACCCATGATATAACATGCAGTCTTACCTCAGGAACTTCTCATTTCTGTGTCTTCTGAAAAGGATACTTTCCCCTGTATGCCTGCCGGCACCCTCTCTTCTTTCAGGTCTCTGCTCAATATCACCTCATCATTGTGGTCTTTTCTGATCAACAAAGTCTGCACTGTGGAAAACAGACCTAAAGCCATTTTTTTTTTTGACATATAAAAGAAACATTCTACCAAAACTGATATATTTTGCCTTATTATTTTTGCTAAAAGTCTTGAGCATAGGGAACAACAGTTAGCTTTAAAAAAAAAAAAAAACAAAAAACAGTGTTATTGACCCTGAGGATACCTGGCCTAGGTGTAGTTTTCACCCTTCCTAAATTAAAGATGTGCATGGAAAACGGATGAAGTAAAGCATTTTCTTCCAGATGAGCCTCTCCAAATTGCATAATTAATGGCAGGCAAATGAATGGGGGGAAAGCCCCAAATCAAAGATGGAAACTTTTTTAAGGGTCCTGAAAAATCCCCTAGTTTGATTAGCCTGTTTGGAGTTCCTTAGTGTTAGAAGAAGAGAAGGAGTTCCTTTCTTATTAAATTACAGATTGTGCATTACCCTTTTATTCATACAATACAGCTAAAGAAGAAACATGGGCTGATGCTCAAGGTCTTGAGCCTAATAGGTAGGATCCGCCTGTAGGGGCGTCTGCTTATTTTGATTTAGTCCAAGAGCAAACTTCAACACTCACCACTGCCCATGTTTTCCTATTGCATGATAGTAAGGACTAATAGAACCTGAAAGCCAGCAAATATCAACATTGAAAGCAAGTTAAAGACTGTATAGCCCCGACCACCTCATATCATGGAAGAAGAAACTGAAGCCCGACTTGAGAAAGTGGCAGAAAGGTGATTGGACCAGCATCTACAATTATTTTAGGCATGTGTGCTTTTCTTGTTGAGGGCCAGCTGATTTGGTAAGAGGCCTAGTACATCTCAGTCATCAAGTTGCATGAATTCATTTGGCACTCTCACTTCTTATGTGTAGGATGTCTTCTGGATGGGAAAGCAACAAAGTCCCTGTCCTCTTACACCTTATATTCTAATTGGAGGAGACAGACAATAAACATACAATTTATAAATATTATGCTATGCAATTTCTAGATAGAAAATTCTAGCCCAATTTATAGAGGAAGGACCCCAGGTTCTCCTGAGACTTGATTGTGACCCTCCACACCATGGTAGCTGTCTGTGCTCATAACTTGTTATTTTCTCTGCCCCCCTCAGTGACCTGACTCCAAAAGCTGCTGCCATAATATGGGGAGCTGCAGGCTTAGAACTCTAGCACTTGGCTCCCACCCACGTGCCATCTAGCATAGGACTGAAAACCTACCTTTGGAGCTTTCATTAAGCCCATCATTGCCTCCCTTTCCCTCACCTTCCCTCCTAACAACTGTCTTAGTTTGCTTCCTATAAGTACTTCTGGGACTAAGAATCACTTCCTTTTAAACTAACACCACCTTTACTCCCAAATACTTAACTCTGTCCAACATATCATTCTTTTGTCCCACCAATATCTATAGCTGTTTTGTTTTCTCTCCACATCTACTTCTACTACTTACACATTTCACATTATAACAAAAAGTTATTTTTACCACTATTATTTTTTTATAATATCTTAGCAATATGACAGGTGATGCTTGGCTATGTCTTTCTGAGTTGGATCTCACTTTTTAGTTGTTCTTATTCCTTTTGCCTCTGTCTTTCTCTCTCGTCAAAACAAAGTGTGTAAACAGTAAGCAAAGTTTTGGCCTCTGATTGTTTCTGAAATCAACTTACTATGTCTCACCTGTTGATACCTGTATTAGCCAAGGAAGTGCTGGTGCAAATACCAGAAATCGGCCGATTTTTATAAAGGGTATTTATTTGGGGTAGAAGCTTATAGTTACCAGGCCATAAAGTGTAAGTTACTTCCCTCACCAGTCTATTGCCACATGTTGGAGCAAGATGGCTGCCGATGTTCAGCCTTCCTCTTCCTCTTAAGGCTCCATGGTCAGGCTCTCTAGGCTTTGTTTCTCTCCCAGGGGCTTGATTCTCTCCGGGCTCAGCTGCTTGCTCTCTCCACAAGGCCAGACTATCAAGCGAACGGCTCATCTCTTTTCCCAGGGCCTTCTCTCCTTCCTCATGACCGAGCTCCTCTGTGTGCTTACTTCTTGGGGCTCTAGCTCAAAAATGCCAGCATCAAAACTCCAACTTATTCCTCTGCTCTGCCGTGTAGTTTTATTGCCTTGGTGGGCAGGGACTCAACATCCTACTGATGTGGCCCAATCAAGGCCCTAATCATAATTTAATCATGCCCAGGTACAGACCAGTTTACAAACATAATCCAGTATCTATTTTTGGAGTTCATAAACCATATCAAACTGCTACAATACCTTTGTAAAAGAACTCTTATGTGTATGCATCCATCATGCAGAATTTCTGCTCTTTATTTTGAGGAACTCTTTTCTAGATGTAGGAAGAACATATTAAATGGATGTATAATTCATGTTATTTTTCGGAAATTGATTGAACATTAAACATTGAAAGGCCACCATGAACATTGATTGAAAGGCCACTGTGTTCAGCAAACTGTGACATAAACTAAAGGAGTATACAAAAGACATGGCATCTACATTTTGAGAGGTTTACAGTGGGATGCAGAAAAAAAACACCAAACTGTAAATGTGAACAGCTGTGTATTTGGTTAGTACCTACTGGCTATATAAAATTGCTTTCGGACATATTTCATGACTCCTCATAAAACAAAACCTTAATAAGTTTACTTGGCAGCTGATGGGCAATGTTAAAAAAAAATCAAAGGGGCTTTTTGTTTTCCTTTAAGCAGTTCCTGGCAATGCTTTCTTTTTTTATTTTAAGCAGATGAGTTTTTAAAACAATGATTGCACTTAGGACTTTGAAAAGCTTGTAAAATGTGGATTTGATGAGCCAGATCCTGGGATCTGAACTGAGTGCTAATGGTGCACATGCTGCAGGCAAGCCTGGGAGGCCTAGGAGGCCTGGCCTTCCCGTGCTGGGGAATCATGAACATCAGCCTTGCTCTGTTTGAACACGGAGCCATGAAGACTGGCATGTGAAGCCCGTGGCCTGAGTCGTGTGGACAGGCTGAGTAATGAAGGGTGACCAGACTTAGATGGAGAGAACAGTTATCATTAGTTTTGATTTTCATCTAAACGCAGTTTTCTGAGTAGATGGGTCTACCAATTCTAATATCTGCTATTCATTTCACGTTGCTTGGCAGTCTTTGTTTCCTTTGCACACGGCGTTGTTAGCCTGACCATGCAGTCTGCCTTCCAAGGGTGCTCTTGATGAGATATGTTTTCTTTATCAGGAAATTGATTTTCTTGCATCTCTTTCTGAGATTGCCGAATCCAATCTTGGAGCAGAATGACTCAATTCTTAGAAAAATGTCTTAGCTTAATTTGTGAGCCTGGCGGTTGATTTTTTCCGGTCACAGCATCAAAGCTGAGTGTGCTTCTGTTAGCAGTGGAGCCCAAGCAGGCCCCTTTTGACCCCTCCCGAAGCAAGCAGCCTCCTCTGACAGTGCTCATCCCCACACGGGGCTCGGAGCCTTGGGAGCCCTAGGAAGCATCCACTGCCTGTTCCAGTGTACCTTTTCACTCTGTTTCCCTAGTTCTAAATCCTGACTGAACAGTCTCTTCCTTATTCCTCAAATCTCCTGGCAGTTTCTTTTTGGGTTGTCTGCCCTTAAAATTTTGCACTTTGCCTGTTTGGTCAGATTGGCCTAAGTTCACTGCTCTTCCCCAATGATGAGAGGGGGCTCAGTGCTTAAGCTTCGGCTTAATAAAAGCTGGACTCTTGGGTCCAGGACTGGCACAGCTGATTGCACTTTTTATCTTAACATACGAGATGGACTAATCAGTTTCATTATGTGTAAAGGCCTTTGCCATGGTACCTTTGAGAGGGGAGATGCATATATTTATATTTCACCTTGATGTTTTATTAATGACCAGTAGTCGTTTAGTCTACATTGGCAAAGGGGAGTTGGAAATCAGACTGTGTGTCTCAGTCTCATTTGTTTAGGTCCTAAAATCAGAACTGGTTTAATGCAGACTATGTGTTCAGTTATTATTATAAACAGTTTTGGTGAGAGCGCCCAATTTTCTATAATTGAAATGCCCAGTGTGGTATATTCAATTCATTGGATTTGCCCTGTGACCAGTGTGCTGTTTCTCTATGTGAAGTAGTGTATTCAATTAAGTCTTGTATAACGTGCACTTTGTCAGTCCAAAAAAAGTATTTATTTTCAAGTTGCTTGTCGTGTCCGCTGGTATTTATTCTGCTACGTCAGCAGTGCTTGTGGGCCAAACGCAGTGAAGACTGCAGTTGAAGCAAAGGTTTTATTGTTGTTGTTCACATTCCAGCATTCTTAAGAACTGTCTGAAAAGAAATGTTGGAACTGTGTTCTGAAAGTACCACTGGAGAAGTTAAGAACTTTATACTTCTGAGGAAAACAAAACAGAGACGTGGGAATCTCTCTTCCTTTACCTACTTTGTGACAAAGATTTAAATCTCTCTTTCTCAGAAGCAAAACATAAAATTAAAAATATTACAAAAAGAGGTTCTATGATGTTTCTTGTTTTCTGGCTTCCTCCTGAAGTAGAAAGAGGACATCTTTAAAAATAGACATGATTCTGCCTTGCACAGAAAACAAAACAACCCAATGCACTCTTTTGGCAAAATGCTGTTGAGTCTATTCCTGCAGGATTCTACCTCTGTACTTTGCAGAGACCTTTTTTTTCCCCCTGCTTCTAGCTGAAAGACTAGGTATAAGGTAGAAGGTGCACATTGTTTACATTTCTTTTCTATTCTTCTCAATTATCAACAATTGACAAAGACATAGAAAGGAAGCAGCAATCTCAATATTTTAGAATAGTTGTCTCATTCTCTGCCCAGCGTGGAACAAAATCTGAAACATTTAATTCTCTCATCCAATATTTCCTTAGTTTTGCTGCTTCTATTTTGAAATTGAATCATTAAGGCCCTTGCAGCCTTAGCTTAGCCCTACGCTGTTAACAGGGAAGGAGTAGCTAAGAAAAGCAGAGGTCCTGGGTTTGAAGTCCCAGGCACTCACTCAACAGCTGAAAGCCCTATATTCTCTGCAGCAGTTTTCTCAGCTATCAAATGAAGGCAAATATACATACGTCTTGATCTTACAGGGAGCTGATGTTTTTAATTCCTTGTTTATGCTTTTGAACGTGTGAGAGTATCAAGAGAGATAATGTATGAGAAATTATTTTTGAAAATCACATGTTAGATAAACATAAATTTTCAACCTTATGTTTCCAGTTTCACTAGGAGCCATGATTCCACAATTTGAGGCATGATGACATTCTCCATCCTCTCTTCTTGTTTTTCCTTTTCTAAATTGGCACATGGGTTGGCACAAGCAGTTTGGTCCTTTTGAAGACCTAATTTCATTGAGAATTTACAGAACCAAATTCCTGAAAGAATTTTGCTTGGCTCTTTAAGAGAGTAAGCAAGATGTATCCAGAGAAATAAACAGTGTTAAAAAACTGAGAAAAGTTCCTTTGGCAGAAAGGTGGAGATCTTTAAAGCAATGATTTAGAAATTTTATTTTAAAAAACAGGTACAGAATGCTGTTATGGGCCATATATATAGGGCTGGACATTGGAGTTGCAAACATTAAAACACCAGTCACTGCTGACTGAGGTCAAATTCTAGCAAAGCAGATGGTGGACTAGATGACCAGAATGTGATAAGTGCAATGTTAGAATTAAGCACCAAGTAAAAATAGGGTACAGATTGCTCAGAGTTAAAATAAAAATCTGTTTAGTCATATACTTTCCCCCCATGGTTAAAAGCCACTTATTTGGGGGCTAAACCAAGTGCCAGAAGATCTTGTTTCTCTTGATTTTACCTATGAGGTCACTGTTCTCAGCCTTTCAGACACCTCCAGATGTCTACTCCTTTTCAGCTCCACCCCTGGAAGAGCCTCCCAGTACAGCCTCTGCAGCTGGCCTGCTGCCCTCCTGCTGGCCCACAGAGCAGCATCCCATAGTGCTCTCTCTCCGGCCTGTTGAGAGCTGAACTGTTCCTGAACACTCAGAGCTCAGGTGTCAACTTTCTGATTTGACAAGTTCCAAGCTTCTAGTTTAATTAAAGATTTGCATTTCACATCCAATCTTCTTCCTGCACCTCCCTACCCCCAAACAGGTTCCTTACTTGGTAGTTTGTGTGTAGAGAGGCCGGGCCACTCAGTAGAGGTGGAAGCGGTGGCTACCCCCCAGAATCATCTAATGACAATGTTCTTTGGAGAGAGTCATGGAGAGGAGTGTGAGAGTGTGTGTGTACGAATATGTGTGTACACAGCACTTAGGCTAACTTCACCAAGGGATGGCTTCCTTTAGAAATAACAGTTGCCAGCGTATTGCCCTCTTTTCAGTAGATATTTGCTTTATGACATTATGGAAAATAGATTCAACTTTAGCATGCTGAAAATTAAAGGCCTGAAAACCCACGACTGTGTATGCAATAGTATAACCATCTGACATTTATACATTTTCTTATTTATTGAAGCCTGTGTAGGTGAAACAGAAAATAAAGCAAGAGGAAATATTAACTGAAAAACAATTTGTGTGCCCAAATATATTTTATAGTAATGCAAAAGTAAAGAACTAGAAATACTGTTTTAATGGGGGATTTCCTATGGAAAGGTAGAACATAATATGGTGAGTTTTTATCAAGATGTTAGATTGTTATGGAAAAATACTGTCTTTTCTTTAATGGATGAGCAAACTCTGCCATAAATATTCACACAAATGGTCACCAAGTATAATTTAGGACTATGTTTGAGGAACATTTTTCATATGAATATGCTTTAACACCTGCATCCCTTTAAAGTCCACTGTGCAGTAAGGGGAATTGGTAAGCACGTGGCTGGGTAGAAAAGGAAGGAAGCAAATGGAATTCTAAGAATCATCTTTACCTTTTTTCCTATGAAAGGAAAATAAAATGTCTGTAATTATAGCTCAGCTTCTTCCTCTCGCCTTGCAACACACACACAAAACAGTTCTCAAACCTGTTTGGAGAATTTCTTTCCCTTCCGAAATGAATCATCAAGGAAGGGGTATTTTGTCTTGCTCAAGGGCATGCACACCTCAGCCAGAATTCCCAGTTGCAAGCCATTTCTTAAAACCAGTTTGATGAATAGATTATCCCTGCTGATGCCCAGTGGAATGACCTTGAGTCAGGTTCTTTGAAAGGGAATAAATAACATATTTTAAAATATTTCTTATTTTTGGAAATATTTAGGCCCTAAAAGCACAAGACATTTTTATAATTCCTCAGTTGCTTTATAAAGCAGACATTTAATCTCCCTCTCTCTCTCTCTCTCTCTCTCTCTCTCTCTCTCTCTCTCTATCTGTCATCATTTTATTTATTTATTTATTTTTTCACACAAGAGTCCAGAAACTTTTTTAAACCAGTGTCATCAGTTGATTTAGCTCTAATCAATAATTTTCTGGTCTTTATTTTTTACATTCCAGTACTTTTTTCCTTGCTACTCTGATCTGTGTGATCCCATTCTTACCCTCCAAAAATGGTCATAAGAAGATCATGAACATAATTATAAATAACCATGCTCTTTTACATAAGAATGAAAAGTTTTGAAGAACCATTCATTTATTCATTCATTAAATACTTATTGCTTGTCTGTTCTATTCCAGGCACTGCTATGGGTGCCATGGATATGGGTGATTTAGAAGTTACTTCCCACAAGGAGCTCCTCTTACCACTAACCAAGTGTATTAGTCAGCCAAAGGGGTGCTAATGTGAAATACCAAAACTGGGTTGGTCTTTATAAAGGGTATTTATTTGGGGTAGAAGTCCACAGATACCAGGCCATAAAGCATTAAGTTTCTTCTCTCACCAATGTTCATTGCCACATATTGGAGCAAGACAGCTGCCGGCGTTTGCCAGGGTTCAGGCTTCTGGGGTTCTTC
Organism: Tolypeutes matacus; assembly: GCA_026826555.1. Classification (NCBI taxonomy): domain Eukaryota; kingdom Metazoa; phylum Chordata; class Mammalia; order Cingulata; family Chlamyphoridae; genus Tolypeutes; species Tolypeutes matacus. Next base: position 601,278 of record JAKSZT010054394.1, on the reverse strand, counting down.
TCTTCCCGGGGCTGCGTTTCTCTCTGGGCTTAGCTCCTGTTTCCTCCACAAAAGTTCAGCTGTAGACAATCAGGTGAATGGCTTGCTTCTCTTCTCCTGGGGCCTTCTTTCCAACATCAAAACTGCTTCTCAAAAGACTGCTTCAACTGTCCTTTGTCTTGCCTTTTATATTCAATTCCCCACCCACCAAGGGGTGGGGCTCCATGCCCTAATCCTAACCTAATCATTCCCAGATTAACAGATCAGTTTACAAGCATGATTCAATTATATTTTTGGAATTCATAATTACATCAAACTGCCACACCAAGTAAACAAATAAATACAAAAAATTAGTGCTCGTTGTTATAAATTCTCTAAAGGTAGTAAACATAGTGATTAGGTAGAGAGTTACTCAGAGATAGCTAAGGGTTTCCTTTTTATGGGGTGATGGAGAAGCATGTATGAGAAGGTGACATTTAAAATGAGTCCAGTGGGATGAGAAGGAGCCAGTCATTCAAAGAGCAAGAAATGTGGGGACAGGTCCACGTGGAGAGGGAAGCAAATACAGATGAAGTAGGACAGAGAGTGGCAAGTTGGAGAACAGAAGGACAGGAATGAAGAAATAGAGGAGACCTAGATGAGTTTGGAAATGTAAGATAGGGTCAGTGCTTCTTGATACTTATAGCTTGTGGTAGGGAGTTTGGCTTTTATGCTAAACTACAATGGTAGGCTATAGAGAGGTTTTATGTAGGCAACGTGACATGATATGACTTGTGCTCTAACAGGGTCACTCATTGAATGAAACAGTTAATAAGCCAGGCAATATCAGTAAGTAATGGGAATGAGGTGATGAGAGGGGCCTCGTAGGGGATGGAACTCAGAAACCTTCATGGATAAGGGACAGAACCTGGGCTTGGAAGAAGGCTGTGCAGTTGACTGCCTCTGAGTAGCTTTGGAGTCCTCAGGCTTAGCTCTCAATGAAGGACTTGTAATTTTCAAAGCTTAGCTTAATATAGATTAAATGGTATTTTTCCCCTCACTTGGAACACATATGTACCTTTATTCTTAACACCAATAAAAGGAAAGTCAAAAATACCAAAAGCATTCAGTACAGCTTGTACCATGAATCCACCTACAGGAAACAGTGGTTTGTTATGGAATAAGACGGGGTATAGAGCTCACAGCGGTGTGAATTAATGGCTGGATTGTATCCACTGGATGGAACATTTACCACATGCCTTTCATAGAAGTCATTGTCCTCTTATTTTCCCAGTGGTAAAATGGCTCGTGATGCCAGCACAATTTTCTGTCAAGCCTGTTTTCACATCAGGTTGAAGGGTTTGTGAGTGTTTGGGTTTATGGTAATGTCTTGATCTTCAGACCCATACCTCTCTTCCCACCACAAGGGCTCCTTTAGCTCCTCATTCAATAACCAAACTCTCTTGACCTGACTTTGTATCTAGTTTTTCCACAACCCTGCCACCGCCCTGTTCCAACTTTTTGCCAATGGGTGAACACATAATGAGGATGATAACACATATTAGTTGAGGATTGTTTCAGTCTGCTAAGCTGCTCAAAGCAAATACCATAAAATGTGTTGGCTTTAACAATGGAAATGATTAGTTTACAAGCTTACAGTTTTGAACCTACAAAAATGTTCAACTCAAGGCTTCATCAAGATGATGCTTTATTTCTGAAGATCAGCTGCCAGCGATCCTTGACTCCTCTGCCACATGGCAAGGCATATGGCAGCATCTGCTGGTCTCTCCCTTCTCTTCCAGATTTCATTGTTTTCAGCTTCTTGCTTCCCTATCTTTTCTTTCTGTGTCTGAATTTCATTCTCTTGTAAAGGACTCCAGTAAGAGGATTAAGACCCTCTCTGGGCCATGCCTTAACTGAATTAACCTAATCAAAAGACCCTAGTTACAATAGGTTTACACCCACTGGAATGGATTAGCTTTAAGAACATGATTTTCTGGGATACATACAGTTTCAAACTACTACAAGGATTTACTGTGTTTCGGAGGCTGTGTTGCTTTATGTACATGATCTCATTTATTCCTGAAGACATCCTAAGAATAGATTATTCCCATTTTAACATTAAAACTGAGTATCAGCAAGATTGTGACTTGCCCAAGGCCATGCTGCATGTAAGTTGTGGACCAGTTGGACACAATGAGGAAGAATAGAAGTTGAAAGATGAGACAAGGTTATGAGTGGAATGGGCACAGGGAAAGTAGGGGTGGTGGATGATGAGGTGATTACTTGGTGAGTGGATAGCAGTTGAACATGTGGGGTCAGCCTGGCTACAATGACAATTAGCAAAGAAACAAATCATTTGTTTCTTAGAGACCAAACCAACCAGACACACCATTGCTCTCTAATTAATTGTTTCATTTTCCTGTCTAGGGTCACACAAAATAACCAGTTTGGGACAAAACCCAGTCTTCCTGGAAAATTTTCACTTCTCCAGGTCTACTGAATAAGCCAAATCTCCCTCACAGCACATAACCTTCATAGATTGTTTCTACCCAAATTAAAGCACAAATGGTGCTCATCCAAATTTTCATTCCATGTAATTTTGGATTTCTTTGGGGTATTTACCTTTGGCAGGGAAAGTAAAGCCAATCTGTAGGGCCAATAAACAACAGTTGTTTCAGCCAGATCTACAGGAAGGCTTTCGGTTAAATGAAGATAAAAATAAAAAATAAATTCAACTTACATGCAACTACTCCAAAATATGGACTGGAAAGGAAATAATTAACGAACCTGACATAAATCAAAATATTGGTGGTGTTACTCTTGATGACAGCTACTCTCAGTGGAATCTATTCAATATACCTGAGTAACCTATATTCATCAAAAAATTGTTTTTCCTTTAGAAGCTACGATCTTACCAGAAGCCACCTTGCAAATTAATAAGATTCTGTAGATACTAGATGACAAATTATAGGCTCATATGTGTGAGAGCACTAAAAACGAGGAATTAGCATGGAAAATGATTAAAGACATTTCCGTTAGTTCTGTATTTAAAAAACCCTTAGCAATTGTTTATAGTAGCCATTCCCCTCAGCTAATGACCATGGTGCATGCACATTAACAGATTAACAAAAACTTATCCTTGATGTAGCTATTAGTTGGGTATAAGGGAGTCTCGGAAGATCTGGAGATTCTGATTAATCTGAGCAAATACAGAGAATAATGGGCTCGTCAGAAACTTGGGAGCAGATGTGTTCTGCCTGCCTGTGCCCTCTGTGACTTTGATAGTAGTTCTTGCCTGTTCCTCAGGCTGAGGACTTTCTCCAGCAAGAGTTTTTAACATCTGCTTTTCCAGTCTTTGGGGCATTTCATTCTTGGCTGATTGCTCTTGTATTGTCTTTAGTGCCAAGTGAACCTGGGTCACTTGAAAAACCATGGTAAAAAAGGAAATTGGGAGTTTTGCCTATTTTAGGTGGGTGTAAAAGAATGCAGTCAAGTTAGAAACATTAAAGTGCCTGTTGTGTGTCTAGAACAGTGTTCAGTCCTGAGGGGTATGGGGGTGAGGGGACGGAGGCATGGCAATGATCAGAAGAAAAAAAACCCTGAATAAAACATAATCCCTGCCATTGAATCTTATGTAACCTTATGTCCTAAATCCTTCCTTTTCTACTTCTATAGTTAGCTGCTTCTTTAATAGATCAAACAGATAGGACATTTTAGAGGATTTCCCCCGAGGCTCCCATTCTGTTACCTGTAGGTTTTACTTTTTAAGTCAGTGATAGGTATTTAGGGACATGGAAATTGTGGATCCAATATTTAGAGCAGTTCAAAGAACACGTTTGCCTCTATCCTGGCTACTCGCCAACTTTTCCTTCCGCCACCAGTCTGCCTTCTGTACAGTCTTCAAAGGCTGGGCACAGGCCAACTCAGCTGTGGCATGTAGTATAGCCACCAAGCCCCATCCATAGTTCTGCTTGTTACATAGAGTAATGTCTCTGACATTTCCTGCCATTGCTCTAAAGCACCCACACAGGACTATTGTATTTAATTGGCTTCAGTCTTCTCATCTGCAAGAAAAGGATGTTTAGTATTAATCTCTGAAAGTGGCCTCTCACCTGCTTCCTCCATGCAATTGCATATCTCCAGGTACTGAAGACAAGCATGATTGACTCAGCGTGGGTGGAGGACGTGCCATGGAAAGAGAATGGAACTAGGAGCCAGATAACACATGAAGTTTTAGCTCTTGTCTTTGGGCAAATCTCTTGCCTTTTCTAGAACTGCAATTACTTATTCCTAATACTAAAAGGTTAGATTCAGTGATCTCTAAGGTACACATTGAACATTTAACAGGTCTATGATTTATGTCAGAAAATGCCAGAGAGAGGTGGACTGGTGTAAATGGTGACAGCTAGACTTCCATCAACCCAACTGCTCACAAGCTCTAGAGTAAGCAGAGACTCCTGGGACCAAGTATATTAGTCAGCCAGAAGGGATGCTGATGCAAAGTGATGCAAAGTACCAGAAATCTGTTGGCTTTTATCAGGGGTATTTATTTGGGGTAGCAGCTTACAGTTGCAAGTCCCTAAAGTGTTCAACTCAAGGTTACTTCCTCACCAAAGTCTGTTGCCACATGTTGAAGCAAGATGGCAGGCAATGTCTGGGAGTATCTGGCCTTCATCTTCCTCTTAAGGCTCCGTGGGCCCAGCTTATTCCAATCTCAGCTATAGGCTGGAGGGCTCATTTCTTTCCAGGCTCAGCTACTCTGCTCTCTTTACAAGTTCAGTGTAAACTATCAGGTGAATGGCTCATCTCTCTTTGTATTAGTCAGTCAAAGAGGTGCTAATGTGAAATACCAAAAATGGGTTGGTCTTTATAAAAGATATTTATTTGGGGCAGAAGTCCACAGATACCAGGCCATAAAGCATTAAGTTTCTTCTCTCAGCAAAGTCCATTGCCACGTTTTGGAGCAAGACAGCTGCTGACGTTTGCCAGGGTTCAGGCTTCTTGGGTTCCTCTCTTCCCGGGGCTGTGTTTCTCTCTAGGCTTAGCTCCTCTGGTTCCTCCACAAGGTCAGCTGTAAACTATCAGGTGAACCGCTCACTTCTCTTCTCCTGGGGCCTTCTCTCCAACATCAAAACTCCAGTATCAAAACTGCTTCTCAAAAACTGCTGCAACCCTGTTCTTTGTGATGCCTTTTATATTTTATTCCCAACCCACCAAGGGGTGGGGCCCAATACCCTACTGAAGTGGCCCGGTCAACCTAATCATAACTTAATCATGCCTGGATGAACAGATCAGTTTACAAACATAATCCAGTATATATTTTTGGAATTCATAATTACATCACATTGCCCAATGGCTACACTCTTCCTGCAGCACAGGAACAAACTCCTCTCCTCTTCTGTATCTGTGGTGCTCTCTCTTCACGTGTTTATCTGTCTCCTTGATTGAGTGTCCGTTTACATAGCCCGCCAAGGGGGTGGGGACTTAAACTGAGTTATACTCTACTGAGGTGGTCGAATCAAAGCTATGATCTTAACATAATTTAATCAAAGACATCTAAGCTGAATCGAATGCAATCAAAGTGTGTCATACCCAGAGGGACAAACCAGTTTATAAACATAATCTATATCTCTTTTTTTCTGAAATTCATAAATAATATCAAACTGCTACACTCCACCCTCTGAATTCTAAAAAAATAAATTACAATATTCATTAAAAAAACACAAAAGCCTTAAATCAGTAAAAATGTTATGTACAAAATCTCTTCACAATCAGTTTAAGGAAACATAGTTTGTCTTGGGGCAAATTCTTCTCTGGCTGTAGACCTGTAAAACTTACAAAGCCATTTATCTGCTTCCAATATACAAAGGGACAGACAAAGGATAAACATTTGCGTTACCATAAAGAGAATTCTGGAGGGAAACATGAGTTACCAGTCCAGTCCCCTATAGTTCCGATAACCTGCAGGGCATACTCTATTAGATTTCAAAGTCTGAGAGACATTCTTAAGATTATGGTTTCTTCTCATCTTTGGGACCTCCTGGGGGCCCATCCTTTCCACAGGCTTACCCAATGGCTGTTTTCTTGGTTCCACCTTCATCAAGCATCTGGGTGGCAACCAAGCTCCAGACCTCACCATCTAAAAACATTAGGGTGATGGCCACACTTTCCTCAATCTCTGGGGTATAGTCTCAACCCCTTTATTACAGTGATGGGGAGGCAACATTCTCCCTAATCTCTGGTGTTACAGGCCCAACCCTCTCAGAGCAATGAGTTGGCGATCTGGCCTTCCATAATCTATGGGGAACAGGCCCACCCCTTTCAGAACTGTGGAGTGTCAACTTCACTCTTACCAACCCTTGAGGAATGTGCCCCACACTCTCTGGAGCCTGGGGTGGCAAAATTCTCCCTGAACAGCAGGCTGGAACATCCACCCTCTTCAACTGCTGAGGCAAACTCACCCTCGCTGTACACATGGGTGGGATTCCTCTCTTGGCCCAAAGACATTTCTTAATTTCAGACCTTAGTTTCTATGGTTTTCCTCTTAAAACCATTTTCCCTTTCATCTCTCCCCTCCATGTCCTTTTAGTCCAAGCTGACAGAGGTTTTGTTCATACAGCTCTCTCAAAAAGTTTGTTGGTTTAGCATGCAGGAAGCAGGGGTCCAAGACATCAGACAGTTCACAAATCTTTCTTAGATAATTGCATTTTCAATTCTGACTTACAAGTTCCATGTTTAGTTAATTCCTCAAATGGGGCACTGTCATCTGGGAGCTTGATATCCAGAGGCTTGTATTTTCCAGAATCAGTTTCTGGTTTCTTTGTGCCCAACAATTCAGTTCTGAGCTTATGTCTTTCATCTAGCATTTTACTATAAGCTGCAAGGAGAAGCCAAGTTGCATTCTCCAAGTTTACTCTGGAAAGTTCTTCAGCTAAATGTGTAGGCTTGCCATTTTCAAATTCTGCCTTCAATATAACATCAAGAGTCAATCTTGTTAAGTTCTCTCCAACTTTAAAACATGGATCACCTTTCTTCCAGTTTCCAATAATAATTTCAACATTTTCTTAAGGCCTTATCAGAAATAATTTTAGATCTAAATATAAGTGCCAAAACCATAAAGATATTGGAAGATAATGTTTGGAAGCATCTACAAGATCTTGTATTAGGAAATGGTTTCATGAACTTTATATCCAAAGCACAAGCAATGAAAGGAAAAATAGATAAGTGGCAGCTCCTCAAAATTAAAAACTTTTGCAACTCACAGGAGTTTGTCAAGAAAGTGAAAAGACACCCTACTCAATGGGAGATATATTTGCTAACCATATATCTAATAGGGACTTAATATCCAACATATATAAAGAAATCCTACACCTCAGAAATAAAAAGACAATCCATTTTAAAAAATGGGCAAGTGATTTGAATAGACACTTCTCCAAAGAAGAAATACAAATGGCTAAAAAGCACATGAAAAGGTGCTCAACACCACTAGCTATTAGGGAAAAGTAAATCAAAACTACAATGAGATATCTTACACCCATTAGACAGGCAGCTATTAAAAAAACAGAGGACTACAAGTGTTGGAGAGGATGTAGAGGAATGGGAGCACTTATCCACTGCTGGTAAGAATGTAGAATGGTGCAACCATTGTGGAGGACAGTCTGGTAGTTCCTCAGAAAGCTAACTATAGAACTGCCATATGATTCAGCAATCCCACTACTGGGTGTATATACAGAAGAATTGAAAGCTATATGCACACCAGTGTTCATAGCGGCATTCTTCACTATTGCCAAAACAACCCAAATGTCCACTAACAGATGATTGGATAAGCAAATTCTGGTATATACATACAATGGAATATTACTCAGCTATAAGAAGGAATGCACTATTAACACATAGCATAACATGGATGAACCTTGAAGACCTTATGTTGAGTGAAGCAAGCCAGGCACTGAAGGACAAATAGTACATGACCTCACTGATATGAGTTAAATAAATTGAGCAGACTCACAGAGCTAGAGTCTGAAAGATAGGTTTATAGGAGACAGAAATGGAGAAGAGGGTTGTGAATCAATGCCCATATGAGCAAAATCTATGATAAGGTGGAAGGGTGTAGTTGTGGAGTGGATGGGCATGACAGTGGTGCAGTGAGGCTATTGGGTTGGGGGGTGCTTGTCTGGGAGGTGGGTAGAGGGAGTAGATGAACTCTGGGGATTTGCGGGTATGTGCTTGAAACTACAGCATTGGGAATGTTCTTTTGTCAGATATGGCAGGGGAAGGTTACTGGTTTAGGGTGTTGGATGTGGAGGGCATGTGGGACAGGGTTCACCTGGGGCAGGCTACTAGGGAATGTGTGAATGTTCATCCTGTCATAGTGTGCTGTATCAGTGGGTGGAGACCCACACAATGAATGGGAAGATGTTGGACTCCTATCCTGGGGAGTCCTGCTATGTTTTCAAATAGAAGGGCAGTAGTCTCTCAAGAGCATAGTACCTAATAGGGGAGGACAGGCCAATATGTCAAGCCCTCAATCTTGTTGCAAGTAACTATGAATCTTGTTCTTCAAGGAGCGAAGCTTGGTGGTTGCTGTGGGTCCTGAGGGGAGGGGGAGGGAGGAATAGAATAGATGAAATATGGGGCATTTTGGGGGTATTGGAATTGCTCTACATGATCTTGCGATGATGGATACAGGCCATATTAAATTTCACCAAAATTTATAAAAGTGTATGGTCCAAAATGTAAAACATAATATAAATCATTGGCCATGGTTAGTAGCAATGCTTCAATATTTGTACATCATTTGTAACAAATGTACCATCCACACGTAAAATGTTATTAAAAAGGTACAGGGGGAAAGGGGGTGGATGTTGGCTATATGGGAATTCTCTATATTCTGTGCGTGACTTTTCTTTAACCTAAAAATTCTTTGAAGATAAAATGAAAAAAAAAAAAAGGCACTGGGGGAATAAATGGAAGAAAATATCACTGTACATACAAGACAACAGATCTTACAGTGATGAAAGACATAATGCAAAAATTTTTTTAATTAAAAACTTTTTTTAATTTCAAATTTTAAAACAAATTTTTATATTTTATTTGTTATTTTTAAAGCTACCATTATTATTTCATTTTCTTATTAACTTTATTTGGTTATTTTGTTGGCTTCATTTTTGAAAAAGTTTTGGATCACAGAAGGGTTACAACTGTGGCAGGAGAGGATCATTGTTGCGGGGTGTCAGTGATGGGGGATGCATGGGAGGAGGTCCATCCAGGGCAAATCTATAAGGTATGAGAATGGATTCAGGTGTTCATGGGGCATGGTCATGGTGGGTGGAGATCCACACAATAAACAAAAGAAAAACAAATTCCCATCCTGGGGAGTTCTGCCACATTCTCTAATGGGACAGCAAAAATCTCCGAGAACAGGGGCAGTGACTAGTGAAGGAGGTTGGACCATTGACGGGCCCTTGTTATTGATCACTGTACTTATGAACCTTTTCTTTTGAAATTGAAACTTAGCTTAGTATTGTAGGTTGCCTAAGAGTTACCTCCTCAGAGCCTCCTTGTTGCTCAAATGTGGCCTCTCTCTAAGCCAAACTCAGCATATAAATGCAACCTTCCCCCCAGTATGGGACATGACTCCCAGGGATGAGCCTCCCTGGCACCAAGGGATTACTACAAAGCACCAACTAGCAATTCAACTGGAAAAAGACCTTGACCTAAAAGGGGAAAGGGTAAAGACAAATGTGTTTATATGGCTAAGAGACTTCAAAGTGAGTCAGGAGGTCATTCTGGAGCTTACATTTATGCATGTCTCAGCAGGATCTCATTGACTGCCACAGTAAATGTTGCCTCAAATAATGGGACTCCTGAGGGCTCTGTAGACATCCAGACATTATAGGCAGGGCTGACAGCTCAGGAGTTTGGTGCCCTGCCATTGGGCTCTACTTTGGAATATATATTCCCCAGTGTGACAGAGTTGGACTCAGTTATGGTTTCCCTACACATGGCTCTTCTGCTCCTTCTATTTGAACCTGTATGAGTACTAGAGTAGATAGGTGTATGTCCAGGAGACTTAAATCTTTGGGCTGTTCATGTGCCAGTTGGGCCCTGAATCTCAACAGAGTTGCAACACCCACTGTTCAGTTCATTGGACTCACCCAGGACAATTAACAAGGAGATGATGATGGACAACAACCATCCCAAGGAACAGAGAGAGTCTACAACTGCAGGCAAGATCATCTCATCCATCTGCCCCATGGGCTCTAAGCCCCTTCTCAATTAGAGGTGGAATGGATATCACCATCCCAGAATGCTCAGGATGGGGAATGAGCAATAGATTAGAGTAGACTTACTGTTATTCTACTATATACTTATTGTTATTCTAGTATTGGAAGGATATTTATCATTGATGTGGAGGCAGTGGCCACCGGAGGTTCTGAGGGGAGTGAGAGGGAAAAATAAATGTAATATAGGGCCATTTTCAGGACATTGGAATTGTCCTGCATGACTTTGCAGTGACAGATACAGGCCATTATATATCTTGTCATAACTTACAAAATTGTGTAGGAGAGAGTTTAAACTATAATGTAAACTATAATCCACACTTATTGGCAATGCTCCAATATGTGTTCATCAATTGTAACAAATGTACCACACTAATGAGGGATGTTTTTAATGTGGGAAGTGTGGAAGGGGTAGGGAGTGGGGCAAATGGGAATCCCCTATATAATTTTTATGTAACATTTATATAATCTAAAGTTTCTTTAAAATAAATTTAAAAAATAAAAACAAACAAACAAAAAATAACTTTTGGCACCATATTCCTACCAACAGTCTCTTCAAAGCAGTCCAGGCCTTTTCCATCAAGCATCTCACAATTCCTCCACAAAATATCCCTCACCCATTTATAAAACTGTTCCAGTATTTTTGGTAATTGCATAAGCACGACCCCACTTCTCAGCACCAAATTCTGTATTAGTCATCCAAAAGGGGTGCTGATGCAAAGTACCAGAAATTTGTTGGCTTTTTTCAAGGGTATTTATTTGGGGTAGCAACTTACAGTTACAAGGTCCTAAAGAGTCCAACTCAAGGTTACTTCCTCCCGAAGTCTGTTGCTAAGTGTTGAAGCAAGATGACACTTAATGTCTGCAAATGTTTGGCCTTCATCTTCCTCTTAAGGCTCCATGGTCCCAAGTTCTTCTGATCTCAGCTGTAGGTTGGAGGGCTCATTTCTTTCCAGGCTCAGCTGCTTTGTTCTTTTCACAAGGTTAATGTAAACTATCACATGAATGTTTCATCTCTGCCTGGGGCCACAGAATCAAAGCCCACTCCTCTTCTGTGTCTGTGGTGCTCTCTCTTCACGTGTGTATCTTTTTCTGTCTCCTTGATTTAGTGTCCGTTTATATAGCCTACCAAGAGGACAGGGACTTAAACTGAGTTACACTCTACTGACATGGTTAAATCAAAGCCCTGATCTTAACATAATTTAATCAAAGACATCTCAGCTGAATCGAATGCAATCAAAGTGTGTCATGCCCAGAGGGACAAACCATTTTACAAATATAATCTATATCTCTTTTTTGAAATTCATAAATAATATCAAACTGCTACACCAAGCTACCCAAACTATCTTATATGTCAGCTCCTAGGTATACTATATATTTGCAACTGGGGATTCTGAAGCTTTACACCAGCATGAGAGATGAACTTGAGGCTCATCAGAAATAGAGCAGAAGCAACAACAGCTGCTGTTCCTCTCTGCACCCAGCCCTTCTCTGAAAATGCTGGTGGCCCTGAAGGTCACAGACAGATGTCTGACTGCTCCAGGGACAGCCTGATCTTGATTGTTGCATCTCAGCTGATCCAAGCTTGCTGGCTGCCTTCAGCAGGAGGCAGGAGCTATGGCTACTGGGCCACAGCCATTCTCTGCACAGACAGCTGCTGCTGCCACTCTGCCAGTTGATTGCCCCTCTCTACAACAGCTGTGAGAGGGAAGAAAAGAGAGATGCAGTGACCACAGGGCAGTTCTCTTAAAAATAGCTTCAGCATTTGTGCCACAGACTACTTATTTGGCCTTTGGGTGGAGTTAATTTGCATAGTGAGTTCAAGAGCCCCAAACTCTAAAGGACAGGAAAGAAATAAAATTTATTTGGGTCAAATGCAATATCTAGGACTAGATTGCATAGAAAAAAACTAAAATTTACATTTTTATTCATAAGCTAGTTTAGAATAAGTTGGGAACACATGGAAGAAATAATGCTACTGCTGATGACAACAACAACAAAAAACAATAACAACAAAGTAAGTATGTTGTGTGTATCAGTGCTGTGTTCATCAATTTTGCATGCCGTATATTCTCTTTGATTTCAAAACAACCTTGAAAGGTTGTTTGAAGGAAACTGAGGTTCAGTGTTGGCAAAAGGTAAGCCTTCCTACTCTAAATTGTGTCACTGCCTTTCCTCAGTTTTGGAAAGACCAATCAAATCCTGTAGTCCTGAACTGCTTATCTCTGAGAACCCAGATTAATTTTTGCCATCTCTTGGATGTCAGAATACCTCCCATCTCCCATGTCCTTCTCACCCCCATATCAATATCTGCTTGGTGGAATCACATGGCTAACTATGTAAGATGAAAGGCAAATTGACTGTGGAGGGTATTACATTTAAATACCACCTGAGAAGTTCAAACTACTTATAGTGTTTAGCATGAGTTTTACATCATTATGCATAAATCACGTTCTTTCTCCAGAAGGAGGTTGTCATGTTATCTTTGTCATATGTAACACTTCTGGGAATTCTGTGTACAATAGCTTCTGCTACTGTCTATAGGGTGATCTAGTATTTATTCTTATCTTGATTTGAAATAAGTATAGCACATCCAAACTATTCTGTTCAACTTCAAGACACATATGTTAATGGACCCCCCCCCAAAACCAATAAAGAAACAAACATGGCCGATAATACATTGATTTTAAAAGAACTATTCAACGTCTTGTCTATGTTAGGTACCTTCTCAAAATGATCTAATATACTCCTAATTTCATCTTAAACTTCCACTACACAGCTTAATATTTCTTATTTACCTATTATTTGTAGGTATCTACTTGTTGAACTTTCCCCTGTTCTTATGATGAATGTGTATTTTCTTTCTTCATTTGCATTTACATAAAAAATGTGGACAGGACCTTTATCTGAACTATCACCCTCACACCTCCTCACCAGAATAAATGTACAGGCTGTAGGAGTGCTGATGACTAAGAAAGTCCTGATAATGTAAAATATGGAAGGAGATTTGCCAACAGAACTTCCCAGGTTTCCAACCACTCAAATATACTCAACAATATTCAGTTCTTCTGAATTATTAATTCATCCAAACTGAAAGACTCACCCTGACCATCTCCAGTCATACTTAGATAAGAATTTTTAAGGCAACCAAGAATATATGCTGAGTGTTGTTATTCTAGCGCCTGTTTTTCACTTATGTCTACCACAAAGACCAGGAAGAAACATCTGGGCCACTTATTAAAACTGTAAATTCATGGGCCTTTCCTGTGACCAACTAAATCAAACTGTACAGGAGGGGAAATTGGGAATCTGCATTTTCAACAAGCTTTCCAGGTGATTATTATGTGTTTTAATGTTTGGCCCCTGGGTTAGAATGCAGTGCAGTCCTTTCACTATAGACATGTTCATTGGGTTGGTGAGCAGCAAGAAAATGGGTTGATGTGGCATTGTCATATGGATTGCCAAGAATGCGATCCATGAAATGTCTCGATAATGGCACAGACATTAAAGTAATCTGTAGAACAAAGTGGCACTGATTGTGTGCCTATATTGGGCCAAGCTATGTTGTGAAATAAACCATGATACTTCTCTGGTCATTGCCCCAGAAGTAGCATCATCTGGTAAAATAGACAAAGAAGACTACCCCTTTCTTTGTTTAATAGATTATGTTTCTCGATGGTAAAGCAGCCTTTTATTTTAGTAAGCTATGATTCAATGCTAGTTGTTTGTTCCATCTTAGTTTTTTGTAATTTTATACTATAGTGAATTAGGTAGAATTGGCTTAAAGTATTTTTTTCTTATGAAAAATGTTTTAATAAAGAATGTTCTTAACTTGCCAATTTTGTTACTTCTGTTTTGAAGTAGCTTTGCATGGTCGGGCCTTCCCTGACCACATTGCAGCTCTGGGTTTTGGACCAGAGGCCAGATTACCTCTTTAAGAGCTGAGTTGCTACCAAGGTGGTCAAGAGGGTCACGAGGCCTAAGAAGAGGCCATTCCGATGTAGGTCATAGCCTGCTCCTGTCCAGGCCATCACACATTTTCTGTGCCCTCTGGCCTGCCTCTGTTCTCTGGGCCACACCTCTTGGCATTCCTCTATTCTTTGTCACAAGAAATAATAGATGAAACTGGGAATTGTGATGGATCATGCTTGCTACAACATTTGCAAACTTTCTGTAAACTCTAAAGTGCTGTGAAATGAAAGTTTTTATTGAAATGGGCATTTGGGATTTCTGATTGGAGGAGAGTCAAGATTTAGTGGTAATGCATCTTGTAGCTGCCTGTGGAATTAAGAGGCTTCTCCAGCAATTCTGTTTTCTTTAAAAATAAAACAACGTTTAATTATACAAACAATTCATATGTGGAAAGAAGTAGAAAATACAGATAAAATAAATAAAATTAGAGATCAATCATAACCCTACCAAGGTATGATCACTACAAACAATTTCCTTCCTAATAAAGTCCACATACATCTTTGTTTAATATAGATTATAGAATATACGTGACCCTTAAACCCAATAGAGATGAGCATATCTTCACTTTCAATAATAGGTGGATCTTATAAGACATGACAATTTATATATGAGCATATTCTACTTTCCAGTGGCAATATACTGTAGTGTTTAAGAACACAAGCACTTGAGCCAAACTGCTTGAGTTTGAATTCTGGTTTCACCTCTAAATAGATGTGTGACTGATGGTAAATAAATTTCCTATCCTTCCATTTCTTCATCTATAAAGTTGGGATAATAATACATCTACCTCATTGGGTTGTTGTAGGGATTAAATGAGATAATTATATGTTAAGCACTTAGAATAGTACTTGATATGTAAGGAACAGTCAATAAATGTTAGCTGTTAGCATTAATTAACTCTCTGCAATTGATCATTTAGATGAAAGGAATTTGTTAATTGCAAATTTATGATGCCAGTTGGGCAAATCAAATCCTCGTAGAATTAGTCTTTCATACTATCCATTTTGCTAGGAGCTAAAGACCATCAAGTATCAGGGGACCTAGAAAAAAAAAAAGATGGCATACATTCTTGAGAAATGGGTGGTAATGAAATTGGGTGAGAACCCTCCAAATTTTTCCTAAGAATTTCCTCTGTCCAATCCTACTTAATCCCAGGCCTAGAAAAACCTATTCGATATTTTCTCAGCTCAGTTACTAGAAGATTTAACCTCAAGCACTCCAGGAAATTCAGAGATGTACAAATCTGATTAAAATAAGTGACCAAACCTCAGGACATAAAGCAAAAAAGATGGTAACCATCACTATGCATAAAGAGCTCATTCACAGCTGGCTGTTTGATATAAACTGAACAGTCAGGTAATAGGAATATAATAAGGGGATGAGAGACCTGTTCTAATGGTTTCTGTCAACATCTTCCTTCCCTCCAAGTAAAAGACAATGACTGATTATTGCTTACAAAATGGCAATTATACTAATTATCGTTCATCATTTAAAACCATCTTCTCGAAAATGATTTAGAGGAATTACATAAAAGAGATCTATATGTGATTATATACTTGTTCTATCGAAGCATATTTTCTTTACCAATTTAATCAGGAATCTTATGATGAGGAGAGAAGTTCTAATGAGTTTCTACATGTTTGTTGCCTGCAAAAATGTATCAGAACTTGACCTGGCTTTATATTTTAAAGAAAGTTGAGAGATAAGGTACTTGACATTAAACTTATAAATGTCAGGGCATATTTTTTAAAAAAAAGAAAAAAGAAAAAAATATGAGTAATCAAAAAAACAAGCCTTCCAGTATTTAAGTAGTGACCTAAGTGTGGTCTTCTCTATCTGGTTTATATTCTCTACATAAGTGAAAAACCCTCTGTTCAAATCCTAGCCCCACCACATAGTTGTTTTATGCTTTTGGATAGAATACCATTATTTAGAATTCATATTTTCATGTTTCAAACGGGGATGTGCCATCTCAAGTTTAAATGAGAATAACGTTTACTGCATCTTGCTTAAGTTCTGCCATATAGAAGACAATCAATAAATATTAAATTGTTACCCCTCTTCATCTGATGTGTCTCAACTTTTTGTCTTTACCTATGATCTCTAAAATCAATGAAGATTTGAATAGACCCATATTCTTAAAGAAGTCAAGAGAATCACCTTAAAACCTTTAGACCCAACTTTCTGAGACACAGATTTATCCAAAGGCTCATTGGCAGAACAGCTGCATGATTATCTCTCAGAGTAACCATTTCATAAATGGCCCAGGTGCTCTTCCAGACAAGGGTAGGCAATGGGGTGGAAGTGTTAGGTTGGGCCCTTCATGTGTCTCTGTAGAAAGACCACAGTGTCTTTGACAGAAACTTGCAGTCAAACCTTTGCTTTTATTTTTCTTTCTTCTATACATGAAGATAAATTGTTCAGGGAGAAGTTATGTGAACACTAACTCCTTTCCATTTGATTGGAATTACTTTGGACAGAAGCTGAAATAAAACAACTGAGCCTAGCCATTTAAACGTTCTGTAACTAACCCATTTGAACAGTTTTAATGTTCTCTTTCTGTTGTTTATTGGTTTGGCATCATATAGATGTGGCCAAAGTTAAAACACACAGCTGCAAAATCCCCTAGCATCTTTCAGGCATAATCCTCAGGTTGACCCTCCAGAATTATTACAGGATTGATATTTATTTTCAGAGATGCATTTATAAAATTACAAAACACATAATTTCTGAGGGCAGCACGAGGCCATGCTTCCCAGAGGGACCTCTGACTGGCTGCATAGGAAAAGGGGCATGGTTAATGTTTAAACTCCGTACAAACTTTGTACTTCCTCAGTACAAACTTTAAATATCTGGCAGGTGTGTGATTTGAGATAGATCCTTATGAAGACATCTTTTTTTTTTTCGGATACGTGGTAAGTGGAAAAGATAGATGAAATGCATCTTTTTCTTTTGACAGATGTTTACTGGGTACAGACAAAGTCATCTGCCCAACCCTGACTTAGTGATGGAAGGGCCACAGGGTCAGCTTACATTTAGAAAGCATGTACTCCATCATAACTGTGAATGAGAAGATGAGAAGCAGCAGCCAGTTACAGTGAGGTGTAGGCTTGGACAGGGAGTAGGGGGGCTGATGGCAGAGAGGATGCTGGCTTTTTGGTAGAGGTTGTATTTAAAGCCAGTGTCTATATTTGGTAGAATAGGCATGACTCTATTTTAAATTCAGTCCTTTACTCAATTGAAATGGGTCAACTTCTCCTTCTACATTTGTTCCTGTGGTTTACTCAAATTGTCAGTTATTGTGAAGGAGTTATAAAATCCAAATGAAATTGTCAACAGAGGGTGGATAGTGCTCTAAATTCATATAAATGCAGTTCATGATTTCTTTACCTAAATTTATGTACCCTTAGAATTTAATAGTTGTTAGTATATTGCTACATAGTATCTACTAGATATTTTACATCTCATTAATCCCTGCAACAATTTTATAAGGGAAGGTAGTATTTTCACCATTTTTTCAGTGGAGAAACTAAGTCCTAAGGTTATGAGTTACTTTCAAACTTTACACTGCATTATGGTGTATGGTAGGATTAAGATTAACCAGAAAGAAATAAAGACCCATGTACAATCTGCAGAAGCTGAAGATAGACATGTGCATTCTAGTTCCTCCATTGTCCCTTTTCTTAAAAGTTGAACAAATTCCATAAAAAGGAATAAAGTGCTGATACATGCTACATAGAACATAGATGAACCTTGAAAACATTATGCTAAGTGAAATAAGCCAGGAACAAATGTACAAATATTGTATGATTCCACTTATATGAAATATCTAGACTATACAAATTCATAGAGACAGATATTAGATTAGGGGTAACCAAAGGGGAGGGGAGGATGGGGAGTTATTGCTTAATGGGTACAGAGTATCTGTTTGGGGTGATGAAAATAGTTTTGGTAATGGATGGTGTAACAATTATACAACATTGTGAATGTTTTAATTAATGCCACTACATTGTACACCTAAAATGGTTAAAATAACAATTTTTATGTTTATGTATGTATTATAATATCATTTTAAAAATTATTTAGGGATGAAATAAAATAAATTGATGGAAGTGTCTCTTCCCTGGGTTTATAGCCACAGTTGAGCCCCGAACTTCTTTCTTGATTAGGATACTTGTATCACTTTCTGCCAAATATCTCAACAAAAACTCTGAACAAAGTTATAACACAATGCATAATTAGAAGGCAAAATTCCAAACAAAGTGTTTCAGTACGTTGCTCTGAAACTTCAACCAAGGACCAATCACTAATGACCTCATTGTCCTTAGTACTGAAGCACTTAGCACTGCTTCCTGTTTAATATTTCCTACCAGGGAAACTTGGGACTATTTGACCCAGAGGAGCATGACTTTTGTTGCATCATCTGCACCCCTTTCCCTTCAGTGCAGTGACTTGACCTGTTGGTGTAGACAGTGAGAAGCATGCACACATGTTGTCTTCCATTACAAGTTTTATGTAGGTAAGTAGGATTTAGCTTCCCATGCATTCACTCTGACAACTTTTGTGAGAACTAACTTCTTTTTTTTTTAAGGATTCAGGAGAATTTATTAGTGTAATTGCTGTCTCAGGGACACAGCAGTCCTTTTAATACCCTTATTCATCAAGTGTTTTCACCTCTTGATTCTTGAATATAATCTTCTTGGGAGCCATCAGGGGGTCACGAGAGGACATGGAATATGGTGCCTGCAGCAGGGGCTGTATGGATATTTTACATATATTTTGATGTATTCACTGCAGAATCAGGTCACTTTGCAGATCAGCACAGTGATATTTACCCTGAAGTAAAAGATGTATTTCCATTTCTTTTACAAATTAAAAGTTATCTTTTGGATTTGAAAATTTGAATCTTTTTACTTTAACTTTGGGTCTTATTAAAACTACAGAAACAGGAATGAAAAATACTATATATAGCTTTTTCTTTCACACAGAAGTTTGCAACAAAAATCAAGAAGTACCCGGAGGCTGTTCACATTTCTTCCTTGCCAATGGAAAATCTCTTTTGGTGGGTTTCATCCTCTGTCTACATGAAGCAAGCCAAATGTCTGTAGCAGCTAAAAGCCGCAGGAGACAGTTCCTGGTGATGGGTCTTAATTACGGAACTATCTCCAATGACCTTGCCTTTTCCTGAAGGTTTCTGTGAGGAGACATTCCAGCTTGCTATCTTCAGCCATTTTTACACAAAAAAACATCTCACAGGTGTCTGCTAAGGCAGGAGAAATGGTGTGGCCTCATTTCTCTGGTGTCTTGGCACTAAATGTCCTTATTGTCTTCCCACTCCGATCGTGGAACTAAGGCTTAACCTGTTGCAGTTGACGGCATTCATTCCCTCTTAGGCATTTCTCTTAGGTTTTCCTTTCCCTCTTCCCATTACCATCACCCTCATCCAAAACACATCATTTTACTGTTAGACCAAAGCCCTTGTTCCCTCTACATTCTCCCAGTCTGGCTTCTCACTTTCTCCACTTCATCACGTTCCCCAATGACTTACTATTCTGCCTTTAGCATTGTTCTCATTATGATAATCCCTTCTCACAAAAACCTTCAGTTGCTCTCTATTTTCCACTACAAATATGCTTGGCCATAATCATTCGTTACTCTCTATATCAAATTCCCTTCTTTTTCCATATCCCATTTTATGCTTCTCTGTGCCAAACTGTTTTCCTAACCATGACCTTTCAAACTGATACTCGATCATATTTTTAGTGCTTCTATTTTTCTGTTTTCTGTCTCAATCTCTCAATAATCTTTACTTCAAGCATGTACTCAGACTGCCCTTGCTTCCTCTCATTATGTCCTTAAACTCTACTAAAATATTAAGGTCTGAGTCAAATCCTGGATCCTTCATGAAGTCTTTAAACAAGGCCATCGAATAGAAATATAACGTGAGCCACATATGTAATTTAAAATTTTCTAATAGCCATACTTAAAAAGGTAAGTATAAGCAGATGAAAATGATTTTAATAATATACATTATTTAACCTAGTATCTAAAGTATTATTTCAACATGTAAGAAATATAAACATTACTAATGAGACATTTTATATTTCCCTTAACTAATTCTTTAGAAGCAGGTGTGTTTTTATACTTAGAACATATCTCAATTTAGCTTGCCAGGGCTGCTATAACAAAGTACCACAGACTAGATGGCTTAAACAACGGGAATTTACTTTCTCACCATATTGGAGGCTAGACGTCCAAAATCAAGGTATCAGGAGGATCAGGCTTTCTCTGAAGTCTGTAGCGTTCTTGTGGGGAATTGCCAGCACAATCGGATCTCTCCCTCAGTCACATCTCCCTCCGCCACATGGCCTTCCTACTCTTGACTGTGTCCAAATTTCCACTGCTTGTAAGGACTCCAGTCATATTGGATGAAGGCCTGCCCTGATACAGTTTCTTCTTACCTTACGAATTAGTTTGTACTCAGAACCGGGGTTCAGACTTCAATATGCTTTTATGGGACACATGATTCAATCTATGACTCCAGTCATGTCTCAAGTGCTCGGTAGCCACATGGGATTCATTTAAGCCACACTTTTAATCCTCTGCCTTTCTGTTGCCCCTTCATCTCTGACTGCTTACTGGATGTCTGCAAGGATGTCCTTCAGCCACCTCCAGCTTATCACATCCAAGTAGACCTCGTGACTTTCCCCTCTGCATTCCTCACCCCAACAATAGCTACTTAGTACCCCTGGCCAGAAACTTTGGTCATTGTTGACTTCATTCCTCACCCTAAAGAGTCTTTTGTTAATACGATAGAATAGTGTTCTACTTTATTTTCTAGTTGCTCTTCTTGCTGTGCCCCATATTTTGTTTGCAGCGGCCGGAATTATATCACTTAACCTCACATCTGTGTAGTGATTCCTTATTATCTATCTAATAAAGTTTGAGCTCTGCAATGTGTCATAAAGGTCCTTCCTACCCTGTTCCTGGTCTGCCTTTTCAGCCTCAGCTTCTGCCGCCTTCTCCCCTTCTCCCTTTGTGCCATATGCTCTAGTTACCTGCACATTTTATAAGTGCTCCCACCTTGCCTTTTTCATGCTTCCATAACTTTGTACCTGCTGTTCTCTATGCCAAGCATGCCCTTTCTCCCAACATGTGTTCTTTCTTTAACATTTCTCCTCATCCATCAAGTTTCAGCTCAAACATTTCCTTCTTTCTGGAGCCTTCCATCCAGGAAGTGTTAAGTGTCTCCTCTTGGTTATTGCCTTTTACCACCTGTATTTTTATCCCATCTCCTACCTTACATTTATGGATTCCTTGACAGTAGAGAAAGTGTTTGTCCATCTTTATCTCACTAACACCAAGCAGTGTCTGTTGCATAGCAGTGATTTAATACATGGCTATTGGCTGAGCTGCTGAACTGCATTCTTGATATTACTGCATAGCTTTATACTTACATTCTCTGTAATTGCTTTAGTAATATTATTTTTGTCTTCCATGATGAATGGTAAGCTACTTGATGGTAAGGCTCTATTTCTTTTTACTTACATAGTGTTAGATAAAAATTAATTTGAGAAAAATATGTATGTATATTCTGTTCTCATTAACTTGCTCAACCAATGGAATCCCTTCTATCTGGTAAGGAGTATCTGGTACAGTCTGAGGGGTTTCAGTCTAGCCAGAAAGTTTTATATTGATCTAATTCCCGTGTCTATGGATTCTGTCTCTCACTAAGTCAAATGAGACAGAATGGAGTAGTATCATCCAAATTTCAGACTTTGGACCTGCTCCCAAAGGGGAAGTAGAGACTAATGGCCAGGAATTTTTTGCCTCAACATTTTAGGGATAGAAAATGAGATACATTTATTCCATTAGTCATCAGTCAACAATATTTATTGAGCACCTAGTGAGTGAAAAAATGTGGTCATTAACCACAGTCTCAGAGTGAAAAAAATGAGATGTCAATGTCTTTTATATTTTTTTCACCCTCCACAGACTTTATTATATAAACTGGGTTACTATCACCTTTCTTATTAGAAGAAATATAAGTAAATATATTCCCCAAAAGAAATGATGCCATAGGAAAATGGACATACATTTGACTGAAATGTTAGTTCTTTATAAAGAAAAATAATGTTTACCTTTTAGTGCAAAGAGATAGAAACTCTATGACTATTTCATGTTCCTTATTTACCGGTCAACATATGTTATATGCTGGGCACTGTGCTTGAGGTACTGGTCATTTATTTTATGACTGATATTCACAGAAGATGACTAAATAAACCCTTTCAACTCTATTCTTTCGGACTGTTTTTTAAATGTTTAATAAAACAATCCTCAGCATCTGGCATTCCCCAGAGAGCAGGGAAGCCTCTTCCTATTGGAAGGCCCCGCTCAAGCAGTGGAAAACACTATCAATTGTGAAAAGTCTCTTTGAGCCATATTGTTAAGACTCAGGACAAGTTTATTCTTATATAAAATAGAAAATGTGAAAATTTAAAAACTCCTTGGACATCTATGGAGCAAGAATCAAATACAGAAGAAAGACAGATGTCAATTTTATCGCATTTTAAAAACTTTTTATTTGGGTATAATTTTATACTTAATAAAAAGTTACAAAAATATTACAGAGTTCACCTTTCAGACCCTTCACCCAGCTTCCCCTAAAACTGAGAAATAACATGAGTTAGTTATTATTAAGTACATTTCAATTCCTTTGTTAGAGTTTCTTTTTTTTTTTTTTTTTTTTCTTTTAATGTCATTTTCTGTTTTGGGATTCAATACAGTGTCTCACCGTTGCATTTAGTTATTGTGTTTCTTGGTACCTTCAAATCTGTGACAGTTCCTCCTTCTTTCCTTGTGTTTCATGACCTTGACACTTTTGATGCAATCTGGCCATTTATTATGTACGATGTCTCTCAATTTAAGTTTTTCTAGAGTTTTGCATGATTAAGTTGAGATTATATACTTGGGAAAGAATATCTCAGAAGTATGCTATAAACTTCTCATTGCATCATATCAAGCGGTACATGATGTCTATATGTATTATTACTTGTGATGTTAATCTTGATCACTTGGTTTTAAGGTATTGTCTGCTGGGTTTTTCCGCTGTCCATTTATTATATTCCTCTTTCTAATTGATAACTATCTGGGGAAAATATTTTGAGTCTATATTAACATGCCATTTCTCCTTAAGCATTTGCATATTAATTTTGGCATTCACTGGTGGGTCTTGCCTGAAACAGTTTTTACTGTAGTGTTTGCCTAATGGTGACTTTGTACTTCTGTGGAGATGGCAAGTATTTTTGCATATTCCTTCCCTAAGAGAGCATAGTACTACACCTACCTGAACTCAAGGGAAGTGTCTATTTCAAAAAGTTAATAGTAATATAGAGTTGGCCAATGCTCTGGATTTTTCAGACCTGCTAAGTCTTAGACTTAGTCTTTATCTGCCTATTTATCTTTGTGTTCATGCCATTAATATCATGAAAAAGAAGTCAAATTATTTGCATATGTCTAATTTAATTGGTCAAATATTAAAGCTGCTAAATAGATATCTCTTGCCATTCTATACTGTCTGGATATAGAAATGTAGCATATAGTATTTGTGCTTTAAAGGCCAGAGTCTTGCAAGTCAATATGAAAAGAAAAAGAAAAGGTAGTAACTAACTTATTTCTGTTTTTTGTTCCTTAAAATCATGACCCCTCCATTTCATTATCTGAAGACAGAGGAAGAGAGAGAAAGTGAGAGAGAGAGGAAAAACTATTTTCTGAGTTGACAAATGCCAATTAACTGGTTTGGGGGAAGGCAAGAAAAGATAATAAGCTTGGTTGGGGGCACAAATGACATCTATAAGTGGCCAAAATATAAAAGGATTCCCAGGGGAAAGAACAGGAGTCCTTCAGGTATTTTTGCTACCATAGCAGCTGAGAAGAAAGCACCCATCTTCCATTATAGATATTTTTTCTTAGTTTATCAGGGTTATCCTTTCTTCTTTTTGTTCAGAAGAAAACAAATTTAAACCTTAATGAACAAAAGGCAATCAATATATAAATACAGCACATAAATCATACAAAATTTCATAATCCAGAGATAATGATATTAACGTTTTGTTGTACCTACATATTTTACCTAATTTTCTTTTGTAAATATGAATTTATAAATTTATAAAAATAAAAGTTTATGTGGTCTCTTAGTCTTTTAACACTTTAAATAAAAATGGCTTGACCTAGTTTTACCTAATTTAGAGGTATATATGTATTAAAAAGTTGTGGGGAGGGAAATATATTAGTTCAAAATAAACATCAAATAAAACTTAGGATATGATCTTCAAAACTACATGCTTGAAAATTTCATTATCAACTGCTTTTCATTTGGAAAATTTTATTGTAAGTTTCAAGATGAGTAGGAGCAAGAATTTTTTTACTTAACCTGGTTAATAGTTTTTCTAAGTGGGAAGCGGCTGTGGCTCAATCAGTAGGGCTCCCGTTTACCATATGGGAGCTCCTGGTGAAGGCAAGCCCGCCCGCACGGCGTGGTTAGCTGACCCAGCAAGCACAAGCAGCAAGGGGGGGGGGATAAATGAATAAATAAAAATAAAATCTTTAAAAAAAAAAAAAAGTTTTTCTAAGTAAACACAGGGATGTCCACTCTATGTGTTTATGTGTGTGTATATACATATATATGCACATGTATATATGTACATATGTATTCATATATGTATATAAACTGTATTACACTATGCATATTATAATACAACTATGTATCATATATAGTATATGTATGTGTATATATAATAAATGTAGGATATACTACATGCAGAGATATACTAAGTGTATAAAATGCTATTTTGTAATCTGCTCTTTTTATTTAGAAACATATTGTGAGCATCCTTCCATGTTAATGAATATGGTTCAGCATCATTTTTAAAGGCTGTTACTATTACATTGTAATGAGGTTCTTTAATTTATTTTAACCTCTCCATTCATATTTGATTTTTGGCTCTACCTTTTGCTATAATAAATGAACTTTGTTTTTTATATCAATTTTATGATACATATTCATAAAGCATAAATCCATCCAAACTGTACTAACAGTGGTATTTGGTATAATCACATAGTTGTGTATTCATCACTTAAGTCATTTTTAGAACATATTCATTATTCTAGTAATAATGATAATAATAATAATACTAAAAAACAAAAACAAAACAAACAAAGAAAACTCATCACCTCTCAATCTCTCTAGGCTTCTTTTGATGAACATATCTTTGGAGCTGGTGGGTCACAGGATATATCCATTTTTAAACAAATTACGAAACTTCTACTCCAGAAAGTTAGTACCAGTTTACTCTCCCACCAGCAGCATATGTGCTTGCCAGATGTGTCTGCCACATCTCCAAACATTGGGAATCATCGCTCTTTTAAATCTGTTTGCTAGGGAAAAAAAATAGTATCTTGTTCTTTTAATATATTTCTGTTTTCTATTGAATTTTAATATTTTTCCCTGTGTTTCTTGGCCATTTTTTATTTATACTTTTCTGCATTGCTTTGTTTAATTTAACATGTTTCTGCAGAAAAAAAATATTCCCTAAATTGATCTCTCTCTTCATCATCCCTTACTCATAGCAGCAACCTTAAACTTAATCTTGTAGCCCTTCCACCAATTTATCTTAAACCATTATTTTTTATCTAGGATAAGCAATACTCAATCATCTATTGTCCTTAACTTTTACATGTTCCTTTTAAAATAAAAGCACAGAGAGGAAGCTTTCAGATCCAAGACCTGTCAGTATTATTTCCTTTCAAATATTCTAATGAACTGTGACAGAATGCTTGCCCTTTAAAATGAATTACCTACCAAGGACTCACATCTACCTCCAAAGGTAAAACAACCTCAAGTCCTCTTTCTCATTTAAATAGCCTCTATGCTGCTTCCCTGGCCACCAGTACATTTCTCATTGTCTCTGCCCCATGCCATGGTGGTTGGGTCTAAATGCTCAGGGTCTCTATTTACCATGCTGTGTTTCCCTCCCTGCACTTCCTCTGTGCCTAGAGTTGCCAAGAATTTAATGAAAAGTTTGATTTACATCTTGATATTTCAATTGGCAATTGTTATATCATCTTTAGGACTTCTTCAGGAGTACAAAAATAAAATCTAAAAATGAATTATAAAATACACGAATTTGCTGCCTCAAGCAGTTGCCCTGGTACAGGAAATACAAAAATAAAAAATCTCATGTTATTAGTTATTGGAGCCTACAAATTGGATTTGTAGAAAATTCAGAAGGTTTTCCAGAAAAGTGGGCTATTAAATTACTTTGACCATTAGGGGTCCAAACCCAGCTGATGTTGTTATTCTTCATCATGGAAACCTCCCTACGCTACAGGGCCTCAGAGGAGAAGAACTGCTTGAAAGACCATTACAGAAACGGATTCTCTAAAGCAGTGTTAAATAATTTCTTTGCTGTTGGGCATAAAAATAACAGGAACTAAATTTCCTTACAATCATGCTTAAAATCTCAAGTCAGAACAATTGTAAGGGAGTTAAAGAAATGGTATAATGAACGCTATTTCATTTTACCCATGACAATAATGGCTCTGCTTTTAACCAGTCATACTCTCAATCAAAAAGGAAAAGAGATCATTTCGTTCTATCTGGTCAGGCCTGTTAAAAGCATTTGCTATGCACATCCATGTTCAAAAGGTGTTGCTTTTTTATGCATTCACTTGGTGTGTAATAATCAGAATCTCACACAGGTCTGATGGAAGTACATCTTTGTCTTCCCCATTCTCAGAATTTACATACTGTCTTCAGTTAGGCTACAATCTAGTTTACATTTCCATTTTTGTTAGTAAGAACTCAGTTATTTACAAGCAGTGTTGCCATGTGAGCCTTGAAAATAGATTTGACAGGAAATTTTGAAGGTGCCAAGCTGAAGCGCAGAATGTGGGAATCGAGTGTGTAGCATTCTTGTTGTTAGACACTGTTAAAGAAAAACCAGTGAGTTCTAGGCATATGTGTGTGTTTAAGTAATAGAGGTTTGTCATTTGTTAGGGCAAAGAGAACCTTCCCCCCGACATTCCACATTAATTCCAGATGAGTTCTCTTAGCACCCATCCCCCAAGCCACATAAGGCTGGTTATTCACTTGGTTACAGTCATTGGGCTATGGACACCTCTCTAGAAAATTCTAAAGACACACTGTGTCCCAGACAGTCTCCAACAGCCAGACTTCTATGTCGGTTCATTCTAAAATATTAAGACACAACTTGGAGTTGGATTCTCATGCCCTTGGAGAGACTGCATGTCTTGATGTCTTGAGTTGGTCAGGTGTTGGTTATAGCAGTGATGTTTAAGCTTGTGGAAAGCAGATGCTGTGTGAATACTGTGTATGTGCCTCGGTGTCCAACAGAACTGTGCCTGCATCCTGACTCCCCACCTCCTAGCTGAGTGCCCTTGGGTAAGTTATTTAGCTTCCTTTTCTTAAGTTTCCTCACCTATAAAATATTTATAGCCACATCTAATTCATAGGATTATTATAAGAATTAAATCAGATAAGACATGTAAGGCCCTCAGCCTAGGGCCAGGCCCAGGATAAACACAATATAAATGGTAGTTATTACCATTCCATTATTTGCCATGCCCCCATATTTTCTAACTTTTTTGTTAAAGATCCACGAATGAGGGAACATTCTTCTCCATTAATCACAATTGATTGTGAATAGGGAAGTATGTGTTGAATTGAAGGTTGTGGCAAAATTATTTTATTTGTCTATGTTTAAATATTTCAAGTTAATTTTTTAATTTTAATTTTTAAAGTATGTTCTTAGAAGATAACTTATCTTTGCATTTCCATCCAACCCTTTTCAGATAGTACTTTTGTCGCTTAACTTATGACTTAGAAATAGAGAATATAAATTCAAGGTAAATATTAAATGGGATGCAAGCAACCATAAAGGATATCACTTACTTTGGCCAAGAAATCCTTTTCTTATTAAGGAAAAGAAATGCACAGTATGTTGGCCTGAGAAATATTGGGGGTACATGTGCTTCTACTTATTATAGAAGAGTTGCGGAATTTTCAATATTTAGATATTCAGAAGGGCTTGTCAGGCAAGCTAAGACCTTCCCCAAGAAAAGGGATAGAGAAGGAAGTAATATTTATTGCATATCTACTAAAAGCTTGAATCAAGGCATTGTTAATCCTTCTTCATTTAATTGTCACAGCATTATACTATTATGTTTGTTATAACTATCTTCATTTTACAAATGTGAAACATAAGACTAACCGATTTGTTCATGTATATAATGAAAGTAAATAGCAGAAGCGTGATTTGAACCCAGATCTGCCAACTTTCAATTGTATACTCCTCTAGAGTCTAGGATTTAGCTCACAGATATGAGGAAAGATGCAGAACAAGATCATTAAAATCTAGTAATCTTTGCACAAAGGCAAAACCAATCTTGAATCTGATTCTAAATACCTTAGATGGAACAAATAAGGCAGGAAGCATAATTTTCCCCAGGATAATTGGATAGCTAGCAGAAGCATATAGGCTCTTCTTTGGGCAGATGAGAAAAAGCTACATGAGGACTTTTGAGTGGTATCCAAACCAAAAATCAGAATATTTGGGGAAGCTTTTCTAACACGTTTCCCTAGATCCTTTCTCTGAAAATTTCTGATTTTCCCACCCAGAAGTCACACAGACATACTTTCATTTTATTGCACTTCAAAGGTATTGCGCTTTTTACCATTTGAAGATTTGCAGCAACCCTGCACCGAGCAAGTCTGTTGGCGCCATTTTCCCACAGCATGTGCTCACTTTGTGTCTTTGACACCTTTTGGTAATTCTCATAATATTTCAAACATTTTTATTATTATTACATCTGTTATGGTGATAAGTGGTGTTTTATGTCACTATTGTAATTGTTTTGAGATGTCATGAACCTCACCCATAAAAAACGTGAAAGTAATTGATAAATGTTGTGTGCTCCACCCACTGGTCATTCCCTGTCCCTTTCCCTCTCCTCAGGCCTCCCTATTCCCTGAGATAACAGAATTGAAATTAGGCCAACGAAAAAGGCTACAGTAGCCTCTAAGTGTTCAAATGAAAGGAAGAGTCTTTGTGAGGTTATAGTTGCCATAGATAGTGATTCCTCTGATGGATGTGGGCAAAGTAAATTGAAAATATTCTGGAAAGGGTTTACCTTTCTAGATGCCATTAAGGACATTGGTGATTCATGGGAGAGGGTCAAAATATTATCATTAGCATAAGTTTGGAAGAAGTTGCTTCCAACTTTCATGAATGACTTTGAGGGGTTCAGGACTTCAGTGCAGGAAGTAACTGCAGATGTGGTGAAAATATCAAGAGAACTAGAATTAGAAGTGGAGCCTGAAGATGGGCCTGAATTGCTGCAATTCATGATAAAATTTGAATAATGATGAGTTGATTCTTATCGATGAGCAAAAAAAAGTGGTTTCTTGGACACGGAATCTGCTCTTGGTGAAGATGTGAACATTGTTGAAATGAAAACAAAGGATTTAGAATATTACATCAACTTAATTGATAAAGCAGTGGCAGGGTTTGAGAGGACTGACACTAATTTTGAAAGAAGTTCTCCTGTGGGTAAAATGCTACGAGATAGCATTGCACACCAAAGGGACATCTTTCATGAAAGGAAGAGTCAATTGATGTGACAAACTTCATTGTTGACTTATTTTAAGAAATTATCACAGCCACCCCAACCTTCCCTCCAGCAGCAAAAAAGATGATGCCTTATTGCTTTATTTTTTCAGCAGTGACTTATTTTTAAATTTTGGTATGTTCATTGTTTTCTTAGACTTAAGGCTATTACACGCTTTAATAGACTATGATGTAGTATAAACGTAATTTTTATATGCACTGGGAAACCAACCAAAAAATTCGTATGACTTGCTTTATTCAGATATTCACTTCATTGTAGTGGTCTGGAGCTGAACCCACAATATCTCCAAGGTATTCCTGCAATAATGCTGTTGAGCAGATAACCAGAGATTTCTGAGAGGATGAAGCCCGAAGGGTCCATTTTAAGGGCAGGAACAATGGAGAGTACCTGAGCTGCTTCGGATAAAGGTGCAGCGTTTGCTTTAGCCCACGGTCACAGCCTCTTCCCAGTACTCCTTCAGGGAGGTGACCAAAGCTGGTCATCCTGCCCCCTTGGGCTGCTGATCGCCCTTGGTATCCTACCACCAGTCTCTGGTGACCACCGCATCTGGTGTGTTCCTCACCCTCTCGTCAGTTCTGCTCAGTGTGAACTCACTCTGGGAGAGGAGAAAAGAAAGAAGCGGCTCACCAAAGAGGGGTGAGGATGGAGTCTCTGTTGGTGGAAACAGTCCTATGTCTGATTTATTATTTCTATCTTTGGTAACAGTGATTTTGTCATTTGATTATTCTCCTTCCAGTCAAAATCATTGGAGTAGATTTTCCACCACTGAGATACAGTTCATTCATCTTTTAGCAAATATTTCTGAGAACTTACAACGTGCCAGATTCTGTTCTTAATGCTAGATATATACTGTTGAACCAGAGAGGGAAGGATCTGTCCTCATGGAATTTTATGGGAATAACTCATTTTAAATATAAATTTTCAGAAGAGTTGCTGCAGGGCCCTTCACAAGGTAGAATGAGGAAATAAATCTTATCTGGGGGTCTGAGAAAACTCTGTTGAAGAAGTGTTTAAAATAAATGGAAAACACACCTTCTTGACATTTTCTTACTCTTCACTAGTAAGTCATGCAACTTAGAGTGTGACTCTATAACAAAGGCATTAGGGTTCTTATAATGATAACACATATACTTAAAATAAAAAGTAAATTAATTGGAGAAAATAAACAATCATATAAAGTTCTGGCCTCTTTATCTCAAGCCAACAAAGTGATATTAATATCATAATGTTTTAGCTGATTCTTTTTCAAAAGAGATATTTACATTTAATACAAATTTTTTTAAAAATGTGAAAAAATACTTCCATATGCTGAAAGAAGTTATGCTTCATAAATAAAGCCAGCTAAGCTAATTTTTTTTACAACAACAATTCACAAATGTTCTCTTTCTCCTTTTTGCTACCAAAGAGTGCATTACTTGGTTGACTTTAGCTCACTGCCTCCTCCCTGTTTTTGTATCTCTTCTCATCCCTTTTATGTGGTGCCTCCTCTTAAGAATGGTCCACAGACCTAATTCAAAATCCACTGGGGTGGTTGCTAAGAATCTAATTTCTTGGCCTCCACCATAGACCTACAGGGCTGAAATTACTTCGGGTAAGCACTATCTGCATTTTTAACAAGATCCCAAGACGTTTCTCCTGAACACTAAAGTCTGGGAAACACTGCTGGATAGTCATATCTTTTTACTGTTGTCTCATTAACTAGTCATCATTACCTCAACCAGCTGATAAAGATGCTATTTAAGAACTGCACACTGCCTTCATGCCCAGCCTGCTCTTGCCAGATTTCACACTCAGTAAGGTGAGAGATTAAAGAAAATCTGGCTAAGCTGTTGCCTCTATTTACAATGAGCATCCAGTGGTCCTTTTGCTGACTACACATTGACCTTCTCTCTGTCTTACGCAAGCACCTATCTCTCCCAATCACAGTGTCTTGTAATGTTTTCCATTTTATATTCTACTTTTCCCATTTTATTATTTTTCATTCCTTTTTCCCTTTTTGGTCTTGCCTGGGCCTGTGCATGGATATATTTACATGTGAATACAGAAATGTGTGGTGTCTCTGTGTGTGCATGTGCGTGGGCATTCCTGTGTGCCCACATTCCCATGATGTAGATAACCCATGGTCCATTGGTGACCTAGTGCTCCATTGTTTTTCTGGCTGTGATGAGGCATTCAGAGACATTATTTACCTCATGAAAGAGATCATTAAGTAGGTCAGAGACCTTAAAAGACTTGACTAGCAACGGTGGTAGTGACCAAAGTTACTGACTAACAGAGAGGCTGACATGATTGTGGAGTCAGGCACTAAAATGGCAATCCCTGCTTCCATATTTTCCATGTTCTAAAATAAGTGTGAGTAGACCACAATTCCTGGAATTAGTATAAGTCCCAATCACCAATCATTATTTCAGCCAACATTTATTGTGTCATAGACATATCAAGATAAATAAGGCATGGTCTCTGTCTTTTAGGAGTATTGTTTGAGAGTAACCTTCACACACAACCAAATAATGATTTTTACAGTACAAAATACTGTAGAATCTCAGAGGTAGCAATGAATTTTGGGAAAGGTTAGAAAAGGTTTCTCAGAGGAAATGACTTTCAAGGTGGGCTTCCATGGATGCTTTGTAAAATTCCAGGTAGACAAGAGAGAGAGAAGGAGCTTCTAATTACAGGACACAGAATGTGAACATATTCTGCAAGGATAATGTGTATAGAATGCACCTTCTCTATTTCACACAACCTGGTTTAAATTGCCCTATTACAGTCCTTAGCTATGACAGAAGCACCAAGATCAAATACTCCAAGTCAGGAGTTCAATATCTGATCCTACCCCAACCCTCACTAGCAAATTCTATTTGTCTTCAATCTCACACTCCACTCCACCTGTGTACCAGATTGTAGTAACAAAGGATCACATAGGAAAATTTGGATGTCTCTAGGGGTAGTCCAACTCTTGACCACACCTACATTATTGTTTTTAAATAATAAACTTTATTTTTAGAGTAGTTTTAGTTTATGGAAAAATTGCACAGAATTATAGAGTTCCCTAAACCCTCACACACATAATTTGTCTGATATTATCATCTTATATTAGTATAGTATTTTTATGACAATTGATTAAACAATAGTTATATATTTTTAGTAGTAAAAGTCCATAGTTTACATGAGGGTTCACTCTTTGTGTTGTACAGTTCTATGGGTTTTGACAATGGTGTTATGTCATGTATCCCCTATTATGGTATTATACAGAAGAGTTTCACTGCCTCAAAGATACCCTGTGTTCCACCTATTCATCTCTCCTGCTCAACCCTCCACCCCACCCTACCTGAACCTGTGGCAAACACTGTTCTTTTTAGCTCTATAGTTTTGCCCTTTCCACAATGTCCAGTATTTTTTATCAGCCCTTACCTAGCACTTGTGAGCATAGGCCTGACCAGTGAACATATATTTTTGTATGCTTTGAAAGCATGGGCTACAGGAAGTAATTTCAGATATGTGCAATGGTGTATACAGAAGGATGTTCAGTACAGAGTTGTAAGAGTAAAAAATTGGAAACTCAGCTTCAAACAATTTACTTAATTATTGTACATCCATATGATAGAAAACAATACAATCATTAAGACATGTTTTTGTCTTAATTATGTGGGAAGATGTTAATTGCATACCTGGGGAAAATGGGATAAGAAAGTAAATATATAACATTATGATTAGTTTTTAGAAGAAACTATAATGCATGGACCCATGTATTATGAGTGTGGAGACAGGATGATATAAGGGAATGCAACAAAACAAAATAATAGGAGCTATTTCTGGATGGCACAATCATGCCTATAATTTTTTATCATCTTTATACTTTTTTACATTGTCAAATTTTTCTATAATGAAAAAGATTATTTAAAAATAGAAAGACTAGGAGGGTAAATTAAAAGGCAAGCAGAGAATACATCTGTGGTAAATGGTTCTGGCCCTAGTCATTGTGAGAAGAGACAACATAAGGAAACACACAAACAGTAATAATCTCTGTTTCCAGGCACCTGATGGATTCGTAGTCCTGGTGCTGCTCGGGCAGCAGCCTGATGCACTGATGTCTGAGTTGATTACAAGTCTTGGAACCTGGAGCTCAGTAAAACAGTCTTGTCTTTGCTCTAAAACTGTGCACAACTTTGGCAGGAAACTCACCTCCCTTGCCTCTTTCTTATCATTCTGACAATGTGCTAGGATTTTGAATGGGAAGTGCTGAGATTAAAGTCTATTTCTAATTAGCTCACTTATATGAAGAATGAGTGTAAATGGCACAAATGCAGCAAGACATCTTTGGTGATGCTACTTTTCCTTAAGGAATAGCACCAGAGCCTGCTGCAGTGCTCACAAACACTGCCTCCTTGTTTACATAATAGCTGAGCTTTAATTGGTTTGTGCCTCTGTGTGTGATCTTGAGTGGAGATTAAAAAAAAATGTTTGTGAGATTGACGAAATTTCATGTTCCCACTCGACCCTTGGCAGTGTCAGCCAGGGAAGGGCAGCACAGGAATTGCAAGCCACCAAGGTGCTGAGTCTGAGCAGTGAAAGCGAGCCCAGGAGGGAAATGTGTCGTGTCCTTGACAGCTTGTTTTTACGCTCAAGGCATTCACCTAGTTGTTGTTGGCGTTGCTGCTGTGGTTAAAAGCAACCAGAAGGAACTAGGGAGCGTGCCCCCGTGTGGCGCAAGAGGAGGAAATGGCAGTTGTTCTTTTACTATTCAAACTGTATTTCCTACCCTTTCGGATGTAACTCAAGATGATTTTCTAAGTCTGCTTAAGCTTTAAGTCAAGAATGGATCTCTCCCTCTGAAATCTAGCTGTGGCTGTGGGATCATTCATTCTTAAGGAGTGATATGAGTGAGAGAGTCATGCCTGACAACGATCTAGAAAGCCATAGTCTGCTAGCTTAGGTCCTAGGGGTGCCCACAAAATAAACATGCTTTTTTCGTTAAAGGATTGTGGCAGTAGATGTAAGGCCCTAAGTGGAAGGAGTTCTGAATCACAGAATGCTCTGCATACATGCACAACACAGTACCCTAAACATAGGCCCCATTCAGCTGTATGTGCAAGTAACCAGTCATTTATACAGCATTGTCAGTCCATCAACTATTGACCATCTGTTTAGCTGTGTTACTGGAAGAAACCAGTGGAAGTCACAGCTCAACAAATTCAAACAAACCCTTATGGCAACCTAAGATAATTAGATAGCAGAAAAATAAGAACTCGACACATGGAAGCTGTCATTTTTGTGGCTATTGTATATTATTTTTGTTGGAAGGAATTCCTAAGTGATATGGGAGCCTGGGCTTTGATCCTTATGACTCTAAAGTCCATGCATTTAAAATGTACTCCATTCAAATCTACAAGGCTTACTCCAGTTAGATGAAGCCACGGTTAAGAGAGTAAGATTTAATGAGTAAATATTTAGCGTTTATAATATCTGCATTATTCTGAAGTGTATAGCATAGTGTAAAATAGAGTACTTGATCAAAATGTAAAGAAAATTGTGGAAAAAGTTGAACATTTTGTAAGCTCTAAATGAGAGGTGAGGCATACTAATGTATTTCCATGTTAGCCGCATGTAGGTCAGGCCAGTAGTTCAGATCAAAAGGCCTTCAACCTCCCTGTCCACTTTGTGACAGCCAGCCCAATTATCTAGATGGCAATAGTCTCACCAGTGCAAGACCTGGAAATGCCACATAAAATTTGATAGCAAGTGTCATAATATCTAAGAGAAAATTAGGAAGTCAATTTGATGGCACACATCATTCACTCATTAGTCAATCAGTCAGCAAAGATTTATTGAGCACTTACTCTTGTCAGATATTATTCTAGTTATTGGGGACCATCAGCAAAACAGACAAAATCTCTGCTCTCATGGAAGTTATATTCTAACTGGGGAAGGCAGGCATTATAAAAGTAAGGAAGTCAATAGATAATGTGCAAAGTGTTGTGAAGTTTTATGAAGGAAAATGAAGTGAGATGGGGGATAGATAACATGGGGAGTGGGGAGGTTGCTATTTTTCCAGGGTGGTATTTAATATGGTGACATTTGACCAAATGTCTAAATAAAGACATTCTAAGCAGAGGGGACATTCTGTACAAAACCTCCATGCTGGAAGGTTACTTGGCAGTTTCAAAGAAGAACAAGGAGACTAGGATGGATGACACAGAGCAAGTAGAAGAAATAATGGCAGGAGATGATGTCCTAGAGGTGAGTGGGAGCTGGGAGAAGGGTTTCAGGCCAATGTTGGAGAAGGAATTGCCTGGAAATTAGAGAGGATGGCAGTGCGCCCAGTTAATCATTCCTCAGAAGAACCAGTTTTGCCTAGGAATCAGGCAAAACAACCTACCCAAGTGCTAATTTAAAAAAAAAAAAAAAAGGTGAAGAGAAGTTTGCTTGAGAGAACATGCTGTGGGAATAGCAATTCTGCTGTGACCCTCTCTAAGGAGAACAGAGAATCCTCTACTTTTTCCATGTAGTCGCGTTTTTATCTATTTCCCCTTTCAGGAAAGTGGAAAACATCTGCTGTCAAGAGAAAATAATATATATGTATTTATGACTTTATATTTTTTGTCAAAATCATTCTTTATAGGAAATATTTTCTTTTTTTTTCAGGGTTAGATCTGGAAACCGTCAGGTAAATCCTGGAAGTTGGTTTCAATTGACCAATAGGAACATTGTGCTGGTGTGAGACTGTGGAGCTAAATCGTGTTATTAGGCCCATACCTTCAGGCTTAAAATAAACTATCCTAAGCAGAAGAGAAGTGGGGCAGTGGGGACACACTGATTCGAATAAGAATTGCAACACCACTCTTTCCTCCCTTAGATTCTTGATGTCTATGAATATAATTTCCAATGTCCTTTGGTGTCATTGGAATGGGAAACACTGGTGGGAGTGTTAAGAGCTGAGAGATTTTTAACTCCAACCTAAGCGATCATTCCAAAATTATCTAGAGCAGGCAGAACTTCTTAACAAGTTTGGGTCTTAAAGTCTTGAACCTTTCACCCAGAAAAAAATTGTCCATATATGAGAAACCATTTTAAGAGAGTTAGAGACCTCTCAATCCTGCCAATGGATTTATGTTTTTAATCTTACTCTAGGATCAGAAATTGAATTAGAGATGAGTCCTAATCTCTTTTGTGTGTGTTGAAGATAGCACTGGCTTGGAAGAGGAAGGGCTATGTTTACTTCCAAGTTTTGCCAATTAGCAACTATATGATTTTAGATGTCACATTCTCCTGGAACATTGTCATCTACAATGTAGATATAATTATAACTCTCTAGATTTTTCTGCATATTAAAATTGAGATAAGATATGTGGGTTCAAGTACTTTCTTAACTGTAAAATGACAGAAAACTATTTATGCCTATTCTTAAATAGGATTTAAGAATCATAGGATTCGAAGATTCACTCTGTAGTGATTTTTATACTATGAGTGAGACACATGCTTTTCCAAAAAAAAAAGTTACACAAAGTCAAACTTCTAGTTATATGTCTTCAGAGGACACTGCTTTTATGCTCAGCGATGTTCCTTCTGGCACCTGGAAAACTAAATGTCCCTAATGGTGAGTTCATGTGGGCCTCCCTCCCCCACCTGCACATCTGAAATGTCACAGCAGTGCCTGAATAACTTTGGGCAACTTCAACTCTGAGTCTTTAAATCCATTGAAATTGTTCCATGTCTGCCCTAGAACACCAAATTACTTTCCCCTCGATCATCGAAAAAGTGAAACAGTTATGTTTTCTTCTTCTGCATTCTTCAGGAAACCCTACTAAGATTTCTCAGTGAATAAATTCTGCAAGTCTGTAAGTGTTATGTCCTTTAGTAAGACATTTTGTCTTAACAATTGTTTATTGAATTGTTCCTAAAATGTATTATGATTACTTACTTAAGGATGGTATTCTATGTTTAACCTTTTTCTTTACCTAAAATTATCCTTCTGAGCAACATTTATTGTATTCTTTAATGCAGTGATTTCCAAAGTAGATTTGGATTCAGCCCCTTGCCCTACGATTAAATGGATCCAAATTGCTTTCAAAGCATCCTGATTTTTTTTTAATCCTTCCCTAGAGTCACTTTTATCTTCCCTGTTGATCTTTTAGTATAAACTCTCACCCATTTCTACTTTTAATGTATCCTCTATTTTAGTGCTTCTTACACTTAATAATTCTAGTACTACTTTCAGGTTTTTTGCTGCATTAGTTTCATCTGTATTATTATACAATTAATATTTGTTTGTTTTTTTTTAAAAAAACTAGCTTCTTTTTTTACTTAAAATTATTCTTAAAGGAAATATTTTACTGCTATTTTTACCAGTGTAACTGTCACTTATATTTTAGTGCACATTAAAATAAATATGTAATGACTTCTGCTTCTGACCAAGATGAAGTAAGAAGGAATGGATTTATACTCCTGCCTGAAACTTCCAAAGAAATGGACAAAATATATGTATTAATGGTTTTAAAGATACTTTATGTCAGGCAATGAAGAATCGTGATTCCGGAGAGATGGTATAAAGACAAGGTAGGGCCTATGATTGCACCAACTTACTTTGAGTTTCCAGGTCATGATGCAGGGAAGAGAATCCGAGTCAGAACCTGGTAAACATCCTGAGCTGAGGAGAGCAAGCTGCAAGTCTGGGCAGATCGAGGTGGCTAGTGTCCTCAGGGGATGGGTGTCAAGAGAGCAAGATCATTGCTGCAACAATATCTGGATTCTTGCCTCTATTTGTTCTTTGTCTCTGAGAAAGTCACTTAAACTCCTTGGGCCATATGTTGAAAGGAGGAGTTTAAATTTAATCCCTAAAACGCCTTCCATGATGTGATTTTGCTTCCTATAGCTGTGTTCTAAAGGACTGGGGTGACTGGAAGTTCATCCACCAGATGATAGCACAAGGTAATGAAAGAAGAATTATAGGACTTTAAATAAAAATCAAATGAAGACAATTCAAATTTAGAAACAGAATAATTATAGTGATAATCTATGGTGACATAGTAAGAGCAGAATAAAAGATTTGCTAATCTCTTTCTCTGTTTTTAAAAAAGGAGATTTTAAAAGTACAT
The DNA here is from genome assembly GCA_026826555.1 of Tolypeutes matacus. NCBI lineage: Eukaryota > Metazoa > Chordata > Mammalia > Cingulata > Chlamyphoridae > Tolypeutes > Tolypeutes matacus. Next base: position 562,262 of record JAKSZT010054394.1, on the reverse strand, counting down.
TCTCAGCTAGGAATAGTACCAGGTTTCTGTCTTAAGTTAATTTTTGTTATTTTTCTTACAGCATTGAAAAAAGAAATTAATACGGCCAGACCCCTACCTAACTTTAACAGATAACTGATAACTACCTCCAATCCTACCGTAGCTTTTGTGATTGTATTGAAGCATATTTCTTAACATAAAGGAATTAACCTTGGAATGTCAGGGAAAGCATTAGGATAACTGGCAAAAATTAGTATCTAAACTAAAACCCAAACTTAACATATGTGATCATTCTTCCAAAAAGAGTATTCATATTTGGTAGCCATTGTTGAAAATTAAATCGAGTCAGCTCTTCTCACAGAAGATAATTGAGAATATCAATAAAAATCTCTGGCTGTTTCAGACTGTAGCACTTGTTTCAGTGGCCTGCTGGACATCCGCAATCACAGTGTAGGTGCTAGATAGCTGGAAATGAATGGAGATGTTTAAAAGTCCATAGATATTAAAAGGAGTGCCCAAGGTAACAGGACTTTTCTCTGCATATTTTCTTCTATAAACTTAGTAAGAATGTGCTCTTTCCTCGAGAAGGGTGAGTGCATGCCAAATCTGAGAAGCTAGAACTTAGGAGATAGGGAATCTCTTCTGTGTCCTTTCATCCCTTCACCAAATTTGTCCTTTGAAAACCAGGTTCACCAGTTATCTGGATTGCTCTGAAAGGAAAGGGTTTTACTGTGCCTAATAAAATCACTAATACATTAGTGTGAATGAGCTTGAATTTGGTATGTTATTTCCAGACATTCAGTCATATCTCTATGGTAGAAATGAGAAGTCTGTGGACATGTGGGGAAAATGCATTAGGGCCGGAAACTTTCTGCCTGAGGTCCTTTGGTTTTGCTGAATAAATACCCAGATACTCTTTTCTGACAGTTTCCCTTCTCTGTTCTTTTCTTCCTTTAATATCTGATTCTTTTGATGCTGTTCAAGAATAATCTTTTAAATCAGAATGATTCCAGACTTTGCATCCTAAAGAACACTCTGAGCTCATATATTTAGATAGAGAGTTGATATATTTATTCATTCATTCGTTTGGTCTTTTTCTTCTTCATTTAACAAATACGTACCATGCGTCATGGTCTCTGAAGACTGACTGCCTGGGTAGAGTCTTAAATAGAGTCTGTGCCATTTACTAGCAGTATGGCTTTGGAAGAATTACCTGGCATCTCTATTCCTCAGTTTCCTTATCTTTAAAATAGGGATATAAATATAGTACTTCATCTTAGGGTTGGTATGAGGATTTAATGACTTCATGTATAAATGTTCTTAGAATATCACCTCACACATAATAAGTATTATATGTGTTAGTTAACACTATTTCTACCTCTGCTACTATTACTATGATATAGGCTACAGGAACTCACAGTTGCACAGGAGAACTCCATGCCATGATGACTTAAGAGTAGTAAATATTGCTATAATGGAAGCAGGGACAAAATCCCTATATAAGCGAAATCAGAGTGGGGCAGCAAAGTGGGAGTTGAATAAATAAGCAGTATGGATTGAATTCCTAATATATATGAAGTGCTTTGTCAGATATCTGTGATCTCATATCTCAGAATAAATTTTGAAAAGGTATAATTCATACATAAAAGAACAGCATAGCTGAGTTTTTTAATTATGTACCCAAGATCATATAGCTAGTTGCTTTCTGAGCCAGTACTCTTTGATTCAGGATTACTCACACAGATGCACACACTTTCATTCCTGCTATATCATACCACCAATAACTGATTCTCAGGGCTAGGGGAAGGAAACCAAGGAAAAACCTATCAGAGGAAGTGAAGGAAAGAATGAGATTTTGCCCGGTAGAGACTGGAAGAAGCAGCATTTGAAGTGGAGAAAACAAGAAGACTACAGAAATTGAATTATTTGGATGGATGGCCTTGTTATTGGCCAAGCAGGGGCTGTAGCTACCTGTAGATCTGCTTTTCAAGGAAATCAGAGAGGGCCAGGGAAAAGAACCTCAGGACATTTAATGGCAGTATCTGCCTAGATCCATTCTCCCCAGCTCGTCCATAGGAGATTCTGAGTGAAGCAGTTCTCTCTATTTTTCTCTCCATTATGTAAATGCAGAGTGGGCCAGCCATAGTCATTTTAACTAAGGCTGCTTCTCCCACAGAAAAGGAATTCACATTCATTAGGAGTAATACTACCAGACATGTCAATAACCACTTTCTCCTGAGAAGCTGAAGGCACTTTTTGTGGATTTGATTTTGTCTCATCATTGGAGCATGTTACTGGAGAATTTGCAGGTGCAGGCTAATACCTTTGTGAGGCAGAGGCGCTTCTGTTTGTTTGTTCACCCTTCATGGCTCTACAGGGCATGTTGATGCATCTGGTTAAGTCCAGAGAAGAGAAATTCACAGGCTTGGGGCTCCCCGCCATGTAATGGTGCCAAGTTGTTTTGAATATAAAGACAGGGAAATATTTTCCAACCATTCTGCAGCTTGAGGGGCCTTTGTCAGATTGTCTTAAAATGTAGATAAAATTTTCATAGAAAATATTATGTGGTGCTGTAGTATAAATTAGGTGTTACTGTGAATTTTAACAGCATTTAAGCAGGCATGGCCCTTTCCAAACGATGCCAGAAAGATAGTGGAGTGGAAATCCTTGTTTAAAAAAGTATGGAGCTAGAGATAAGGCCTAATATAAAAAAAGATTTCAGTAACTGCCTGAAATAGATAGGAATTTGGTCACAATGTTAATGTTGTCAAATATATTCAAGAATAAAATACTGGCCTGTTCTTGGTTAAGGCTCCATGGAGATAAACTGCTCAGCCATGAATGATGAAATAACCTTTGAAGATTTCATGCCATTATTGTGTAGGCCATCACAACAACACAACAACACAACAACAACAAATTGATTAAAGGAAATCGATTATTGGAGAATAATTTCATGCCAGCCTCAGGGCAGATTACTTATTTCAGAAATCAGCATAATTAAGAGTACTTTATTTTTTTCAACATCCCTAGAGAAATGTATGCGTGTGGATTGTGGTCACACAAGTACGTTTTCATCATAACTCAGCCATGTCTCTTAACCCAAATCAACTTTATATTTTAACTAGTCTTTATGAAAATTATAGACTTTAAAAGCTTGGCATCAAAAGCAACAGCCAGAGATTAGCAGGCTCTTAATAGAGTAGCCCTTTATTGTTGCAAAACCTGCTCTGGGTTTCTGAACCAAACAGTCACTAGGGCAGAAACCAAACCACTAACAGGAGTTTAAATACATCAGCCTTGCTCCTTACATGTAGTAGCCACTAAATAAATGTGGGAAAATTGAATTTCAAACAGTAACCTTGAGCGTGGGATCAAACATTTGGCTGTCTTTGGGATTTCCTACTCAAGGTTTCTGTTTGCTGTGACTCAGGGTCACATGCCCTCAATGTTTCATGCAGCAGGGCAGCAAACCACAGACCTTCCTGAGCTCTTGCTCCTTTCCTTTCCACCATCTGTCTCCATAGATTTGGTCCTTCCACTTAAACAAGGCCTTTGAAGTTTGCTTTTCCATATCACTTTCATAAAAAGTGAAAAAAAGACAAAATCTCAGATGTTTTCAATGCAGAGGCCTGGTACTTTACTGGTAATAATGGTAAAGCATCACTTGCATTTTTATTAAAATATCTATATTTTTAAAAGGAGCTGTAGCAGTATTAGCTATTGCTATTGATCTGAAGACAGATGTTGTAGATCCAAACTGTTTTAACTTTAACATAAATAAAAATTTTAAAGAAAGAAGTATCATGAGAAGCTTCTTTATCTTAACTCATCAGGCCATTTGTTTACAAATTTTTTGTATCTGTTAGGAGCTTGAACCATATCATTTCTATGACTTACACTGTTTTGGTGATATGATAACTTTCATCACCCCAAACTCCTAAAGCACTCTACATTTCTAGAGAAGCAAGATCAGACTATTGTCTGACAGACGTTAGCAGGCCACCTTGACTCCTTTCTTCACATACCCTGCTCACCTGTGAAGCTGAGCAGCTTCTTATTTCCTATGGATACTGGTGCTTTCTTGGTTCTTTCTCTCATTGTATCCCCTGCCTCTCAAAGAAAATGTTCTTTCTATCCATTTTCATGTGTTTATGCCCTATCAGACTTTTTAAAGGTTCAATTCCAATATCAAAATTCTTTGAAGAATTTCCTGATTTTTTAAGTTGGATATAATTATTTTCTCTTCAAATACATACATATGTATGTATATATGTATGTAATGATACTATTAATTCTACCACTACTACTACTAAGTGATAGATTGAACACTAAAGGTTAATCTGGCACTATGATACGTACTTCTTTCATTGCCTCAATTCATGTTGCTTTATTGTCTACTCTAACAGTATCAGTAACAATGATAAATATTAAATGTGTGTCTTATAATATGAAAAGTGCTTTATGCATATTATTTCATTTAATCCTCAAAATATCCCCACGATGTGCTATTATTATTCCTAATTCATCTAAGAATAAATTCTTAGAGAAGGCATGTCAGTTATCCAAGATCAGTTGGCTTGTGCCAGATGTGGATTTCTAATCCATACACCTTGTTCCTAACCAGTATGCTATACGTCTCTTCCTAGCTGGACCTCCTTTTCCATGCCATTTGTCACTTTCTATTTTGTTGTGTAATTACTTGTGACATAAATTACTATACTTGATTTTTCTTGAGGGCTAAATTTGTGTTTTGATTCTTTCTAGTATTCTGACCATGACTCAACTTAGTGCCTCGGACAAAAGTAAGGATAGTCCAATGCTATTTGGTGAACAACAAAACTTTAGAACCCTTCACATATTCTTTCACCGTTCTACATGGAAGATTTCTTGAGAGAGCAAAGTACTTTGTTCAACTGTCATCCAAATAAAATGAAAAATATAGCTTTGACCAAAAGAAATTGTGTGTTCTAAAAGATTAAAATTGAAACAGGATTTTAAAATCTGTTATCCAGTCTATCTGAAAGTAAATAAGTGAGTCCCCTGATTGAAGGCGTAAACACCTTTAAATTTTCTCAGTCATTGAGAAATATATGTAAATAAGGAGGCTGTATTTCTGTTTTCCATTCAAACCAAAGACTTTGGCTTGACTAAAAGAAAAATTAATGTTAATGAAACAATGGTTAATATTAATGATATTTTAATAATTGCTAAAAATTGGAGGATAACCTTTTCCATATATTTACAACTATAGCAAATGGATAAATATACTGATTTTCATCAAGATATTTGTAATCCAATTGACAGTCTCAATATTGAAGTAGGAGGTATTGAAGATAAGGTATCTTATCTGCAGACTAATAACCTTTTTAGCTTTAGCAAGCTGTCTTATCTTAACTACCTGCCTTATAAGCTCAAGAGAATGACAGCCTTAAGTTCACACTGCTGTTTCCACCATCATGTTCTGAGACTGATTCAGAAAGGGAAATGCCCCATCAGAAGGATGAGATGTAGTTCAGGCTTACGAGGTGGCAGGTAGAGCTGTGAGGAGCTCATTTTCTCTTTTGTTCTGGATCATCCATCTCAGTCATCCTAACTACATCTCGAATTGTACATGGGATGCTAAAAGGGGTTAGTTAGACTTCATTCAGCCACCTCTTGTTCATGAGATAAACAGAGATGGGGATGAAAGCTTAGTTGATTGACAGGGTTTTATTAAATTCTTGAGGGTCTAATAGAAGAGTGTGTCCTGCAGAGCTCCCTGAATTGTCATAGAACATTAAGTATAACTCCAGTGTTGGATATATTCTGCTATCTTGACCCAGTAACCCAAGTAGGTTTATTCTGCTTCTTGCTCTGACATAATTGTGCCATGTAGACCAACCAGACTGACAGAATTTTCATGAAATGGTTGTGAGATATAAATTGTTTGGATACCTGTACATCAATATCTCAAAATCCATACAAACATGGAACTCTATTTTAGGGTCCTGATTTGCTACTTTTATTTTCTACCAACAGCTTATTCATTACATGCATATAGTCTACTTTCGGACAATTCTTTTTGTAAAGAAATCTTCATGATTAACCTTTTCAGGCTACCCCCAAGGACCTCAGAAAATATACTGAGTTTCATGGTGGTGAACTACTGACACCTCAAGAGTTACGTGTTCTGTCTTTGAAGTGGAGGCTTTAGGCTTCTTTAGATCTGCGTTCCATTTGAGTCCCCTAACCATAACGAGTGAGTTCAAGCGTTTCTAAGAGCCAACCAAATGAAAATCAAATTCTGTTTCCTGGCATTCACAGTAGATTACGATTTTTCTTCCACTTCTCCCTGTATCTTATGCTTCCAACAAGGAAGCACACGTTCAGCGCTTTCTGCCTTGCTACCTTTCCACGTGCTGCTCCTGTAGGGAATGTGTCCCACTCAGTAACAAATCCCCTTCTCCATAAAGAATCCTTTGATTTGGTCCAGACAGAACTGATTACTCTCTAAATTTCAATAACGTGATGCCTTTCTTGTAGCCTTTTATCATATTATTCTTTTTTGGTTGTGGTAACAGATATGTTACATAAAATTAGCCATTTTAACCATTTTTAAGTGTACAATTCAGTGGCATTAATTACTTTTACAATGTTGGGCTATCATGTCCATTTTCCATTACTAAAACTTTTTCATCACTCAAAACAGATACTTTTTATATATTAGGCAATAACTCCTAATTACCTTTCCCCTCAGCTCCTGGTATCTTCTAATGTACTTTCTATCTCTGTGAATTTGCACAGTCTATATACTTTACTTAATTAGAATCATATTTTTAATTTTATTGTACATGTGATCTTCTCAGCTTAAGGATGGGGACCATGATAGTCTCATGTTTGAATATGCCACAGCTCCTATGGCAATGTCTGAAAAATGGTAGGACAAAAACATTTGCCAGGAAAGAAAAAATGAATTGTCCTTTTCCTGCAAGCATAGATGAAGCTAAATTTGTGCCATTTGTGTAAAATATTAGGAAAGGTTGTCAAGATGGTTGCACACAGATACCTTTAACATAGAGACAAGGGATATGCAGGATTTATTGTAAGATGAGGAGTTGGAAAGAGTTTCAAGGTTTGAAGATTATGTTTCACAAAAACCAGAATGGAAAATATTATTTACTTCTTAATCTGTAGGATTCTTAAGTCATCCCCATTGATAAACTGTCCCTTTTTGTTCAGTTACTAAGATAACTTCTGAGGTCCTAACTTCATTCCATGGCCATTGATATGTCAGTACTTTCCTCAATAGCCTTTCTGAGGCTCCACCTTTTGGTGATTTAAGAATAGAAGGACATATAAACAAGTGTACCTTCCCCATTGAATGTCATAATGGCTTTCAGCAGAAAGGTGGATTGTTTGTTATTCTAGTGATTCCGATTCTTAATTTTCCCAGTGTAGGTTATAGAGCTACAAATTCTCTTCCTTCAAATTTAACCACACCACCCGTCTTTCTACTCTTATCAGGATGTCTTTTAATGTAATATTTTCTGAATGTTCTAATGCAGGTATGTGTCAGGGAGAGAAGGTGGAAATACAAAGAATGAGATGAATATGAGAGTTCAGGGATGGGCATGGAGTAATAATTGAGATTGTACACAGGTGGCACAGCAATCTTGTGATTCATCAGTCTTAGAAAAAGAACCACTACTGTGCTTCATTGAATGCTTATCTTGCTTCCTGCAAGAACCTAGTATAGACTGAATCTTTTTTCATGGTTCTCTGTTTTACTTTGAACAACACAGAGCAGAATTCATCATCAATAAAACAAGTAAGCTCTGATCCTAGTTGGGTATAACACACTTTTTCTCCATATTACTTACAACTTCTCCTTGTCCAAATTTAGCTGTGCCATTTCCAAGAAACAGAGATGGACTCAAATTCTCAAGCACCACTGGTTACAGGAGGGATTTTCATTGCAATGCCTAAGGGTAATGCTTTCAGGCATTCTGTGTAGTGAAAGTCTAAGAAATGTGCATCCAAATAGTATGCTCAAGTTGAGTCTACATGAAACCTGAGTACCTCATCAATTTCTGAATAGCTAGTAGAAAATATGTAACGAAATAGGATAGCATAAGAGCTAGCAGGACTGTAGAGATAAGCACACCCAAGTCTGTAATTTTGAAGATGAGAAAACTGAAGTCCAAATAGGTTAACTGATTTTCTCACTATCATATAGCCAGGTAGGGATGAAGCATGGACTCCTGACTCCTTGTCCAGTGCTTATGGCATCATTAGATTCATCGAAGAAAGAATTATATTCAATAATTGAATTGCTTGATGTTCATTTAGCATCTGCTTGAAAAGACTTAGAGGCTTTAAACTCTATCCAGTCTTCTACCAAGATGCCTCACTCCCTCGTTTGGTAGTTCTGACTGTCAGGAACTGCTTTCTAATGATCTCAATATTCTCCTGTGGCTTCCACCCACTGGTCCTTTGGGTTCTTCTTCTTTGGCCCACATAGATCAAAACTGTTTTTTTATTTCCCCTTGTAGTACTTCAGTTATTCAAAGACAACCGAGATTTCCTTGACCCCTCTTCTCAAGTTGTCCCATAATTATATTTTCCATGATAAGCATTTACAGCTCCTTCAGTCCTTCTTCACATGAAGAAAATAGGGGAATAAAAAAGTTATTGTCATTGTTTCCTTAGTTAATTGACTAGTTGAACTCTGCCCCCCACACACACACCTTTTTTTTCCCCCCTTTTACACTTTGTGCTTAATTTTTACAAATCACAACTAACAACTCCCATGGCTCAGTAGACCTCCCCCTTGTCCCCTCCACTCTTTCTCGAGGTTGAAATTTAAGATTAGGGGTCCACTGTTATTTGACAGAGGAAAGGCAACTTGTGATTTACCATTGAGCCAAAGTTCTTTTTCCCCAAAGCTTTCAGTTACTGTAGTTCCCCTTCGGTGAAAAGGGGGTCAGAGTGGCTCAGCTGGATGGAGTCAGCATCCATTCAGACATACAGACACATGGTAGCTAGGGTTAGAAGTGTCTGTTTGCCATTTTTTCTAAAAGAGACTTCTGTGGTCAGCAGAGGGCCGTGTAGTACACCTCGTGTCTCCATTGTAGGCAGTGTAACTGCAGGAAGGAAAAAGAAGAACAAGCAGGTTTCTTTAACAGCCTTCAGTTGCCTAAAATATGTATGTCCAGCCCCAGGGGACAAAAAAAATCACTCAAAGATTTGTGAAAGTTTTCCAAAGAATTCTTCAGATTATCTGCATATTATTTTAATCCAATTTAGGAGAAAATATTGAAGGTCAGGAAACAATATTTGAACATGTGATTAAAGATGGCAAAGGTGTAGGTTTTATCCAACTAGCGTACCAAACTGTAACCTGTGCACCAAAGTTCCACATCCTCAGACTCTATGCTTTTCAAATGTATTATTTTTGTGTAAGTTGTGGGTAGGGCAATTGAAGGGCTGAGGAAGCTCGAGAGGGAAAGGGGAACAGAAGGAAAAAGGAGCTGTAGTTATAGATTGTAAGTAATGAATGAATGATTCCAAAAACTGAACTGCCAGTACACTAAATGCAGATAGGACAAGAGGACTAAGATCTTAAAGTGTTGAAACACAAATTAAATGAAGTTATATTAAAAAGAAAAGACTAAATTCTATGACGTTACCTCCTTTAATATTTTCTATCGTAGCTGTTATTTTCCTTCTGGTTTTGGATAAAGATGAAAAACTGTACATTTTGTTTGCAGTTGAAGTTGCCTAAGAAAGATATTTATGAATCAAAGAGCAGAGGTGGGAAAAATAACTCAAACTAGTTAATTGTCAGAATAAGGCTGTGAGTGTGTGTGTATATGACAGAGAGAGAGAGAGAGAAAGAGAGAGAGGGAGACTTTCAGAAATGTACTTACCATTGCATTCTTTTTAGAGGCAGACATCTGCTCTTACTCCTTAGTTTTGCTATATCCTGTCACGCTCCTTTCCATTTACTTTGCCTCTCAGTACTCTGCTTACCTGCTTAAATAGCTTTTAAACTAGCATTGTGAAGGGGAAAAATAAAAGAAAACTCAGTACACTTGAGTGAGTTGGAGAGCTGCTCTAAATCTAACAGCAGTCCTCATGATTTACATTGCAGATCAGAATGTATCAGACCTTCACACTAGGAGGGCATGTAAATTAGAAGGCCATGTTTTCCCAATGCAAAGATTATAATTACAAAAACAATTTCAGGGGCAACATTTTGTTGTTTTAAATAGCTTTTCCAAGTCTCTGTTTACAGTATTTCTAGTTATACATGACATTCTATACTGTTTATTGTAGTGGGGGAAGCAAAAATCTCAGCCTTTCAAGAGCTCCAAAGAGCTCCAAATGGGGCACTCTAACCCAGAAGGAAACTTGTGATGCAATGGGAGGTGTCAGCCTCCTCAAGCTTTCATTATTTGGTTATTTCTGTAGTACCCAGTTCTCCTTCTGTTGGTCTCCTTTACAATTTTCTTTTTTCTCCTTCTTCTCCCCACCATTTTTAATGTTCATTTGAGGAGACAGGCAGCAAAGGGAGGTAGAAAGAGAGAAAACACATCTCAACTCTTTTGGGGAGGTTCATCCTTAAAAAATAGAAGGGAAATTCATCCTAAGAAATGTTAAGTTCCTGCTGTTTCTACCCCAGTTCTAGGTAAATGAGATAAGTCCCTTCCTGGAGAAGGACAGGTGAACTTGACAGTCTAAAAGACTACATGGATTATCCAATGGACATTGGAAAATATGAGACACCTAGGAGCACACATTGAGAACTCAATTAATGCCGTGCAAATCAGAAAATTTGGGGCCTAAGTGTTGAGAATCAGTGTACCAGGATAGATGCTTTTAGAATGGAGGAGGAGGAACTCCAAGAAGATCTCCAGCAATAGAGAGAAAAGAACATCTTTACCAAGGTGGTCATAGGATATGCGAGTTGGGCCTTGACTTCATTCCTCTCATTTCACAGAAGGATAAAGAAAAAACTAAATAAAATTTCTTTTTAAAATTCAAATGAAGCTTTATAGGTAAGACTTACATTCTTTTCCAAAAATTTTATCTGCCCACCCTTCCCTTCATACACATATCCATTTATACTCCCACCTCTCCCACTTCATCCATCAATTTTAAAGGGCCAGAGTTTGTTAGTGCAGAACCAACTCTCCTGCCTCTCAGTCCAGTGATGCAACAGCCAGAAATCATTTTATCTTATTCTATGCAAGAATGAGAATAGGGTAAACCTTAATCAATCATAGTCATGTAGGGATATAGACATGTTGACTACCCATAAATGGGCAGAGAATCTTTAAATTCTTTCTATTTGGATCGTGAACAGATTTTAATGCTTACTAATAATGGGACTGTGCATGACATTCTGGTGAAAATACTCCAAACAAAACAAGGGAGCCACCCAGTGAGACCAGTCTCTGGAGGAACCTGAGAAATCCTTCAATATTAGCATAGCCATCTGCTATGTTTACAAAGTAATATGAGAGGCTGAAACCTTTCCACCCTCCAAAGGCTATTAGCAGTGCCATTGCCTGATCCAACACAGAAGGTGATTCTGGTGGGGAATCCTCTCCGTGATTATCCTTAATAGAAAGGCATATCATAATAATGTTTACTAATATTTTTCAAATGCATTTAAACACAGTTTATAAAAAGCTCCAAATTTCTATTTATTTCTGGATTATTTAGATAACCATTTTCATGGAGTCCCATGATTTATTGTAGGCCAGATCTCTGAGTTTTCCCTGCTGGCAGATGATGATGTTTTCCAAACTCTTCATTTGCCTCTCCAAATATTGTGTGGCTTCTTGATGTGAAGGGGAGCCTCCTCTAGTCTTTAAATGAACTGATATAGGAGGTTCTGGGTGGACCAGTTGCTTTGCTAGGGAATGATCACCATGACCCATAGAAGACCAGTTACGGATTCCATCATAACCATCATTTATTTCTTTGCCTTTCTTTTTTCATAATCTGACCTTTTCTTCATAGCATCTTTGGTCTTTTCCCTTCATATATATGTAAGGAGAGAGAGAGAGAGAGAAATACTTAAAAATAATAACAGCATGCCATGACAGAGAATAGGTTTAGCCTTTTACTATAATTGCTCCTAGGGATCATCCCCTTATAAGTATGAAAGGTCATCGTGGTCTAGGGGGAGGAGGGAAAGAATGAACTGGAGTGATAGGAAATATGATCGCTATTCTCCAAAAGCTTCTCGAGTCATCTGGTGAAAAGATCCTCTTCATGTGTTACACTTTCATGGTTTCTGAAATGGGTAAGGGACTGCCTGGCTATAATTTATCTTATGGGGCAGAAGTGGTAATATGCTAATGAGGGTCTCTCAACACCCACAAGGATGGAAAGCTGGAGTTCATCCTTCTCAGGGGAAAGCTCAGTGCAAGTATACTCATGAGAAAGGGCCCTGATTTGGGAATTGTTCTTGCAGCTCTTTTACACATGAGAACAATAAAATACTTCCGGAGAGTATTTTCCCTTTTTAAACATGGATTTAAAGTGTCCATCCCAGGGGAGTAGATCATCAGTCCTCTAGCTGTCCACCTCACCTCTGGACTGGGCTGCTCAAGGAGTCAGGGGTCAGAGTTGGACTCATGCCAGAAGAGAACACTTTTCACCCTCATATAGAGAACAGTTTTGGTTCTTCCTGTCCATACTTGATCTTTGTGACACCTTTTATGGACTTTTTAATGGCCTTCCCTAGAATCTTGGATTCCAGATACATATCTTCTCCCCTTCCTGACTGGAAATTTCCCATCACAGTGCCATGTAGATAGGGCAACTGATATTTGTTGAATAACAAGTCCCTTAGCCTCTCTGTATCTCAGAGCCCTGCTTTATAAAAATGATTTCATAAGAGTTGTTATGAGGATTAAATGAGTTAATACTAGTAAAATTCCTAGAACAGTACCTGGCATAGGGTTTGGCAATGGATAATTAATTGCCTGGAGAATCGGGGAGAGAGGGGAGAATTCCTCTTTCCTCTGCTCTCCAGGAATAAAACAGATAGCATGAGCACACAGACTTCGGAGGTTCTGAAAGAAAGGCACTATGCAATTAGAAGACATTTTTATTGTATAATTTAAGCACTGAAATTTCTTCTTAAAAATTTGAATTCTTAGTTTCTGCCGACTGTGATGGTTAGTCTTATGTGTTAACTTGGTTGGGCTATTACACCCAGTTATTTAATCAAGCAGTAATCTGGGTGTTGCTGTAAAGGCATGTTGTAGATGGGAGTAACATCAACAGTCAGTTGACTTAAATAAAGGTGGTTATCCTCAATAACATGGGTGGGCCTCAGCCAATCATTTGAAGGCCTTTAACAGCAAAAATTGAGCTTTCTCAGAGAAGAAATTCTGCCTCAAGAATTTAGCATAAAATCCTGCCTAAGTTTCCAGCCTGCCCTACAGATTTTGGACTTATCAGCCCCAACAATCACCTGAGCCAATTCTTTAAAATAACTATCTTATATAAGATATACAGATATATAGATCCATTAATTGTTTCTCTGGAGTTATGCCAGAGAATATCTGACTGATTACACCAACTAAAACAGTCTCTCTGGGGATTCATCCTTACTTGATAGAATGAAAATATAATAAAGAAAAAGAAAAAAATATGATAATCACATTTCTACTTAGGTTATAATGGAGATTCTTTTTCAGAATTTGCTTCAGTCTTGTGACAATGTTGCTTGGAATACTGCAAAGCTTCACATTGTTTTGTGGGGACCAAATAGAGCTGTGTGGAGGGGAAAAAATACTCTAGAGCAGATTCTAATGTGCTTGGACTGAAAGAAGACAAGTTGACAGACCAGTACTGGATCGTGTTCAAATCCACAGGCAAGCTTGTTGTAATTTTGGCCCAAAGGAAATTTTAGAAGTACTCTGTTTGGCTTGGTCCTTCAGGCTGAGAGGTGTATGTGTGTGTGTGTGTGCATTTTTGTTTTAACTTAGCCTTCTAAACAAGGACATACATTTTCCAGAATGTTCATTCTGCCTGTAAAATAATGTGACACGGCTAGCCATATCAGACAATTGCATCCTGCTCATCAGCATGGAGATTCTAAAACTTAATGAATCCTTAAGTCCACTAATGATGTCTGGATGCTACTGAAGCTATTATCCCAGATATCTTCTGACATTTGTGTCTTCATGTTAGAGTGCCAGAGTTCTTCAGTTTCCTCCCAGTTATGTGCTAAGCAAGCAGATAGTACAGGTCTACGTGAGCAACTTATGTTACAGAACTTTTCAGACCTGTGCTATCAAATATGTTAACCATTAGCCACAATGTGTCTATTTAAACTTAAATTAATTAAAATTAAACAAAATTAAAAATTCAATTCTTCAGTCACAGCCACCTTTGAAGTGTGCAATAGCCTCAAATGGCTAGTGGCTACTATATTGGACAGCACAGATGAGGAACATAGCCATTATTGTAGAAAGTTCTGTTGGACAGCACTGTAGTAGACTAGAGGTGTAAGGTGAGAAAAATGAAAGTTGAAAAATTTTAAAGAGAGCAAGTGTGTCCTGTTTCAAGAAAATTCAACCAGTGAAAATGCAGAAAAGGGTAATTTAAGAGGAATCATTCTCTTCATCTGGCAATTCAGAAATGGACAATTCAATTACCTCCACTGATTTTTAAGTGTTTGTGGGTCCTTAATTATAATTAGAGAGGAAAACAGAAAATAAAATAAATATAAAATACAATAAAGTAAAAGAAAATGTAGGGCTATAATGAAGCTCCAAGTCATAGGAAACCATATAGCTGGCAGATTTTATCATGACGATGTCGTGCATAAAGCATGGTTTTGAAACCAACCAACCTGGATTTGGGACCTAACTGTCTGTTAGTTCTTGGTGACACCCTTGGGCAAAAAAGGGGAAAACTCACCCCACAGGATTGATGTGAGGGTTACATGTGGAAGCTTATGTGCAGTAAGAAGCACATGGTAGGTGCTTGGTAACTACCAGGACCTTCTCCTCCTCCTCTCTGTCTTCCTTGCCTCCTCCTCAGGCTCTTCCCTTGCCTTCTTCCTCCCTTGCACCTCAGGTCAGGACCAGAGCCTTCCACTTCCACACTTGCTGCCCTGTGTTTCAGGATCTGGATGTGCTGATGAGCTAAGCCCCTTGCTCTTCCTGAGCCAGCACCCCCTTCCAGATAGCACCATGCTTTCCCTCAGCCAGAATGTACACAACCCCTGGTGAGTGACACTTAGCGAGGAGATGCTCATGCTCCATGGCAGCCCAGCAGTGGAGTTATTTCAGGAGACTTTTTATTGTTACTTGAGTCACATTAAAAGGGAGATATAGTGTTCAAGTAGAAGTCAGGAGATCTGGATTTAAGTCTCAGTACTGACAAGGATTTCTGCCAATCCTGTACCTCATGGGCCCCCATTTCCTTGTCTAAAAAAAATGTAAAGGTTGGACTAGAAAGTATCTTATTGCCCCTCTCCATTCTCACTCCTATAAGAACCACTAACTCTCTGCCTCCCAGTTAAACTGGTTTTGCTGTGAGGGCAGGGAGTTGGGCTAATACTCCCTGCCATAATGCCCCAAGGCCCAGCACTGGGGGAATCACTTGGTACATGGCCAGTGCCTATTGTGGAATGAGTGGATGAGGTGGAGGCCAACTTGCCTTCCTTATTTGTACTTTTCTGCTGGATCCAGTGCCTCTCCCACCCACCACCTTCACTCTCCTCAGCATCTTGCATCCTATTATTTCCAGCATCTCCGGTGCTGGAAATATAAAACCCCAGCAGCTCCAGTGTGTTACTCCACCATTTCTGATTTTTTTGTAAATCTGGGGCCAGGAAACAAACTGTACTGTGTAATTATCCTTGCAACACTCTCCTCGAAGACTTCCAATTTAATAGAATTACAAAGATTTAAAAACATTAAAACAAAAATGAGCTTGTTAGAGTAAATTAGGCTTCATAAATGTGTTCCCCTTTTATTACAAAACATTGATTTCTGTGGTTACTTCCTCTAAATTATGGAAAGCTGAGTGGACTGCCTTAATTGGCAAGGAGAAATGTCATCAACTACTATAGTGGTAGCTAAGTTGGTGGCGCCCACGGGGATGAGGGAAAAAATAAAGAGGGAGGGAGGAGGGAGCCTATCTGACCACATAGTCAGGTAGAAATCATTATAGGGAAACAGACCTGCACCTGCCTTGGTGAAGCTCTGGTAAGAATAACTAGACTAGCCTGGAGTGAAGTGATGAGTAGCACATTAAGGATCCAGTATAAATACAGGGCCTCATGATTCCATAGCAAATAATTGGACTTCTTGTTCCCTAGATAGGAAAATCTTTTTTAATGGTAAGGGAACTTAGTCTAACAGACTGACCAGCAGAGTTGCCCTGGATTCTTAGTTCTGCCTGCGACCAGGATCATTTTAACTTCTGGGCTTTCTCTGATAATGATGATGATGATGACGATGATGATGATAGCAACTCATTATAGCATTTTTTACTAATTCCAAAACTGTTCTATGAGTTTTAGATGTGTTAACAGAAACCTTATGAGAAGAGCACTGTGATTATTCTGTTTTACAGGTGAAGAATTTGAAGCTGGAAGAGATAAGGTGACCTGTCCAAGGTCACATGGCTAGGGCAACAAAGTAGAGTCTGGAATTTTAACCCAGGTAGTTTGGCTTCAGAGTCTTGGCTCTTAGCCACTATGTCAAAAACACTCTCTAAAACTGAATATCCATTAAGCACCTATTGTGGTGGCCTAGCCAAAAGTAGGCCTTATGGGGACCTTTGAATCTTAGTTTAGTTTCTGATGTGGGGATGGGATAAGTTAAGGAAAGGAAGAGAAATACATGCCCCTATTTCTGACCAGGAAAAGAATTTATAAGACCTAATGCAAAATGAAAGCACAAGGCCTCTTGTTCAAAAATTTAAAGAGTTTCCAGATGGTCACAGCAGAGTTTTAAAACAAAAGTGGGGCTCTTCCAAGCAACTGCATAGAGGGCAAGCCCATGAAGTTGGCCCTGTCCCCACCTCCCAGAAAAAAAACAAACTAAGTGTAAAGCAAGGAACAGAACATGCATAAAAAGAATGTTGAATGAAAGTACTGAAAATGGGGTGATTTGGTCATCAGGAAGGCATCAAAGGAAAAGTGAAGTCTGAGGAAGACAGTATGCAGTTGGAAGAGCCATGGTCATGGCCTGCTATAGAAAGGAAACTTATGAAATTAAGATACTTACTTCTTAGTTGAGTCTAGCTGAGCAAGGCAGTGCATGTTCATTGGTGTTGATCCGGGTATCCCTCAGTTACACCTGCTCTGAAACAAAAATTTCTTGAGAAGTCCTGGTAGGGTGAGGGAGGAACTGTTTTTATACCTTTGAAGCTGCAGGTCAAAACCAGCTGTGACTGAACCATGAGCTGCAGGAGCCCAGCTGTATTATATTATCACTGCTTCAAAATGACCACCGCCTACATAACTGTTTGTCTCATAATCAGTCACTTGAAAGATGCAGGAGACCAGAGAAGAAAAGGTCTAAAGGGGATTTTTAGTTCAAATAGACTGGCTCCTGCAGCCTGCTCCAGGTCAACATGCAAGATGCCAGCTGTAATTACCATTATTTATAGCCCTGCACAGCAAATGTGGAATTTTATACAGTAGCTATAATTTGTTTCCTATATAACCAGCATAGACTGTATTCCATCCCCTTAAATGCGTTGCTCAGTGCTGCAAGTAAAGCAGGCACCTGGACATCTCTGAACTCCAAGGCCTCCCTCCTTGCCCTCCTCCAGCTCTTTCCCTGCCTTAAGCCTATGCGTACTTCCTCCCCACCCCCATCCCCGCAGTCAGCCCTTCCTCTTGTTCCCTGGTCCAGGACACAAATGATTCCTGCCATCTCCTAGCAGTCTTGCTGCAGCCCGTGTGCTCTGGGCTGCATCTCAATAGGATCTGGGCACATCTGGCTGCACAGTAGGAGTGCCACACTCCAAAGTGCAAAAATAAAACCACAAAAGATCAAAAGAAAAGCATGGTAGGCAAGAAATAACCCTTATCTTTATCTCCACAGAATCCATCAAGTACAAGCATCTGAGAGATGGCAAGCAGTAGGATAACAAAAGGGAAGCCAGGAGGAAATTAAAAGCAGCCTCAAATCATTAGCCCTTCAGCTGGCCTGATAGGGCCTAAAAGGCTCCAAGAGGTTATCCCACAGATAGAACCTTTATTAGGAATGAACTCAAGCAACATAGACAACCTGCAGCTCATCAGGCCTTAAGATGACAGCCCGGCTGGGCTAGGTTTAAACAGGAAAGCCAATTTCTCCTTTGCACACTGTATGGATTTTTTCTCCCTCGCTTAGCATATATGCTCCTGCTTCTTCCTGGGGTTTGATGTTTTGCTTAGTGAAGGGTGGATAGTCTTCATCTCCCTGCACCTACCACTGTGCCCAGGGACTCCTGCATTTTGTAACCCCGCTGGAGCCCAAGGAACTCCTTAGTGATGATAAAACCACTCTGAATATCTCTTCCCTCAATGACAATTTGTTTCTAACGTCAACCTCTAAATCTCTTGACTGGGTCAAGTTTCCGTACAGTTGTGATGAAACTAGCCTGGCTGTGCCTGAACAAATTTAGGTATAGTATTAGAAACAGGATGTCATTTTTTTTCTGAAGTGTATTTCATTTAGGGACTGTTTAGATTATGACCTGGGTCACTTATGAGCTGACCTCCCTCTTTACAGTCTATTCGAGCTGAGATATAACTGATCACAAATGGTGAAGAAAATTTGGAGTGAAGGCCATGGATCGTGTCACTCTGATTGCAGTTATTTATATGTTTGCTAGTGTGTCATAGCTCTTTGTCCATTTGTACTGTGTGCATCCACATTTTAAGTATCTTACTGTTGATAGCAGAGCTGTTGTGTTCGGTGTGCAGGGAATGCACTGCAGGACTCCAGGGGAGCCATTCGTGTTGTGATTTATGAGGACGGCGCCCTCTGGAATTGTGCAGTGGAAAACCTCATGGCCATATGTGGCAGTTCTGGGTATGTCTGGGTATGAATGTTCGTCTACAAATACAGTAATCTCTTCAACAATACTTAGTAAAAATACAGAAATGAAAGGTGCAGTCCCTGCCTATCAAAAAATTCTCATGATAAAGGCAAAGAAATAAAGACAGAAAAATTACACAAAGAATGTCCTAAGACTATATTAGAGGTTTGTAGAAAATGCTGTTGGGGAACAGAGAAGAGAATTATTAGCTCTGCTTGAAGGAACCAAGGGAGACATCACAGATGAGATGACATTAGTCCTTGGTCTTGAGGGATGAGTAGATATTACATAGAGTGAATAAAGCATTTCCAGCAGAGGAACCCTTGTGTATAAAGACATAAGATAATAAAGAGCACAGCTTGCAGAGGCAAGAAATTCCTTATTGCTACAAAGTGATGGGGACAATGAGTGGGTATAGGCAAGAAGAGATGTTATAAAAAGATACAGTTAGGGGAGGTGGGCGGCCGCCCTCCCCTGGCCGCGCACCCCAAAGAACTCGCGGGCAGGAACTTGGCTGTATTGTCCTGTCTCAGAGAACATACTCATCTGTTACAAGCCTAGTCTGGGTTGTTGCCTTTGAAAGCAAGGGAAGGTTGGTAGAATATCAACCACAGCACAGCATGGAATTTCCAGAGAGGTCTTATTTCAAAACTTCATAAAGAAACGAATCACATGGACTTCTGTGAGGGAGATTGAACTGGCCTAACTTTGAGGAGGATAATGTGTGACCAACCAGTAACTAACACCAAGGAGGCCAGGTGGCAGAAGGTCTTGTATGAACGACAACCCTTCCCTGATAACTATGTGGATCGGCGGTTTCTGGAAGAGCTCCGGAAAAACATCTATGCCCGGAAGTACCAATATTGGGCTGTGGTGTTTGAGTCCAGTGTGGTGATACAGCAGCTGTTCAGTGTCTGTGTTTTTGTGGTTATCTGGTGGTACATGGATGAGGGTCTTCTGGCCCCCCACTGGCTTTTTGGGACTGGCCTGGCTTCTTTACTGATTGGCTATGCTTTGTTTGATCTCATTGATGGAGGTGAAGGGCAGAAGAAGAGTGGGCGGACCCGGTGGGCTGACCTGAAGAGTGCCTTAGTTTTCATTACTTTTACATATGGTTTTTCACCAGTGCTGAAGACCCTGACAGAATCTGTCAGCACTGACACCATCTATGCAATGTCAGTCTTCATGCTGTTAGGCCACCTCATCTTCTTTGACTATGGTGCCAATGCTGCCATTGTATCCAGCACACTGTCTTTGAACATGGCCATCTTTCCTCAGTCTGCCTGGCCTCACGCCTGCCCCGGTCCCTGCATGCCTTCATCATGGTGACATTTGCCATCCAGATTTTTGCCTTGTGGCCCATGTTGCAGAAGTAACTGAAGGCATGTACTCCCCGCAGCTATGTGGTGGTCACACTCCTTTTTGCGTTATCAGCCTTGGGAGGCCTGCTGTCCATTAGTGGTGTGGGAGCTATACTCTTTGCCCTTCTGCTGGTTTCCATCTCATGTCTCTGCCCTTTCTACCTCATTCGCCTGCAGCTTTTTAAAGAAAACATTCATGGGCCTTGGGATGAGGCCGAAATCAAAGAAGACTTGTCCAGGTTCCTCAGCTGAGTTAGGAATTTCCAGACTTCATAATTAAGGCAAGCTGATAGACTAGCATCCCAACTAGAATAAGATCTGAAGGCAGAGTTCCATTCTGGAAGTATCAATGCTGATGTGGGTGGGAGAGCAGAAATCAAAAGAAAAGGTTAGCCGAAGTCTTGGTTGGGGAAGGTCCTTATCCTTGTTATTTTGTGGATGACAAAGGTTTGGGGGGCCCTCTTGAATTATTGCTTCTTATTTGCTGTAACAAATGAAGTTATTTGGTTTCTATTTATAAAAAAAAAAAAAAAAAAAAAAATTAAAAAAAAAAAAAAAAAAGATACAGTTAGAAAGGCAGGTTAGGGCCAGATCACAAAGGACCCTTGTTAAATTATTTGGAGATATAAGATAAAATTTTATCAGGAAATGGATTCAATACTGACAGCTTAGTCATTTCAGTTCCATTAGAAAAATGTCTTGTCTATAGAGACAGCAATGTAATGCTAAAGAGCATGGGCTTGAATAAGAATGCATGGGTCATCCCGTAAAGCTATTTAACCTCTTGCAGATTTACTTTCAAATACTATTAAAAAGGATTAATAATAGTACAGGCCTCATAGAGCTGGTTTGAGGTTTATGTGAGATAATCCATGCCAAAGTATTTGGTACTTAGTAATTGTACAATAAATGTTGGTGGCTCTTACGCTGCTACTGCTTTTCCTCTCTCTTCCCCTGCACTTTCTCCTCCTCCTTCTTCTAATTATTATTATTATTACAAATTTCACTGAGTCCAGAGTCCACACTTTGCCCTTAAACCCTGCTCTCACTAGATTCTAAATAACAGCCAACCTCAAGTCACCTGGATATCTACTTGGTATTGGCAATACTGATTGAACACAGAAGGAGATCAGGTAAATCTCAAGTGTTTTTCCCTGTCACACCAAATAATCACTATGTATTAAGCTTTCTCACCTAGTATACTCAGCTCTGAGGTACGTAAGTTGTTTCCTGTTCATTGCTTTTCTATAATTTTCTTTTTATCTAAGCTATTCCAAAAAGTCAGTTTAAGCAATTTCAAAAGGAAATGCTGGAAAGGAGGCCTGTCAATCTGGGATTTTGCCGTTATGACTCCTCTCCCCTTCTCCTTATATACACATACAGACAGAGAGAGACCGAGAGACCAAGAGACAGAGACAGAGAGATAGAGACATAGTATTACAATTGGCTTCTTCATCAAGTAATATTACAACCTCTGTCTTTAAGCTGAAAACACAAGCATCTCTTTAACATTTTAATTAAATAATGTTGGAGCCAAGTATTTCTACTTTTTTGATGACAAGACTTGGCTTATAGTCAAAAACTGACACTTTAGCTTTGACAATATGGGGACAATTCTGAGAGACCATGTGACCCCTATAGCTTAATGCTCCATTTTTCTTTTCAAAAGAACATTTGGTGTGTGACTTGAACATAATGTTTGGGCCCAACATAAAAGAATAGAAGGATGAGCCTTCAACTAGTCTTTCAGATCTCTCTCCAAAGGTGCACTTAGCATTTCTTCCTTCTATTTTGACACTGGTGTTCATAACCCTAAACCGTTCTAAGAATCACCCCCAGGATATGGCAGATCATCAGCATTGGGCAGCCTCCCCAGCTTTGGCAAGGCCCAAGCGGCTGGCCATGCCGGCGTTCAGGGAAGCAGTCAAGGGAGGAGATGGAGGCTGCTCCGTTACCTGGTGATCAGAAAGCCTTCAGTCTCATTGCCAGAAAATCGTTTCATAAATCTCACACCTCAACACCAGCATTAATGCAAAAAAGTAGGTTTGCTTGGCTCCTTTTCTACTTGCCTCACATATCTGATACTCCATACACCTGGACTGCACTTTAGGGTATCTTCCTTTTTAACATAACAGCAGGAAAACCAACTTTTATTGAACTACATGCCAGGCATATATTAGGAGGTCAATAAAGGCTGCTCTAAGTCTTGCAGCAATTCCAAGAGAACTTTGCATTTATATTTTACAGATACTTAAATGGAAGCTCAAAGTCTGTACCAGAGTAACAGAAGAAGAATTGGAGCCTAGATTCATCTGCTCCAAAGTATTTTACTTTCTGCTACATCTCAGCCTTTTAAATTTTCTTCAGATTGTCCCTGGAGGGCTATGTAGCCTCCTCTCTAGATGCTGCCTTGTCCATGTAGCCCTAAGGGACCACACTGAACAATCCCAGTGACCTGGAAGTCCTTGGCAGCATAGCTACATCGTTGTTTTAGTCTACAAGGAACTTGAGGACTACATCACATGGGTGAGTGTCATAGATGATATGGAGCAAAAGAAGCCAGATACCTACCCCACATTTACATTTGTGAAAGTTCCAAAACAGGTAAAACTAATTGAGAGATCAGAAACCAAGGGAGTGGGCAGTTATTTTCAGAAGATCGGGACTGAAAGGGCATCCAAAGGGCTTCTGAGTTGTTGGTCACATTCTGTTTTATGATCATGACTGGTGACCTGGGAATGCTCAGTTTGTGAAGATTAATGGAACCATTCACCTACGATTTGTTCACTTTTCTCTATGTACATTATAGTTCACTATAAACATCTTCAAAAGTTGCATCAGCCTTAGAGCTGAGAAAATTTTGAAGCACTTCCTTGAATTGTCTAACATCTTTACAATGTATTGAAATTTTCTGGGGAAAAAAGAGACAATAATAGTTTATAAAAGAAGAAACATCTTAGAAAATTGCCCTCCCATATCTTTCCATTATTGCTGATGTTTTATCTACTATGTTGGGCTTAGTGTGAAAATTTGAATCCCAGTCTGTTATCGTGGTTTTAAATCCTCTCACTGAAATTCAAAAGTAACAATTCTCCTTTTTTCCTTCTGCTTTAAGGTACTCATTATGAGGAAATGTGGTTCATTTTTGAACCTTGCAGATCATTATAGTAATCACTGATGTATTTTACCATATACGTAAAAGGTTAGTCATTAGAATTGTGTTGGATTACCAGTCTCTGCTAAAATATATGTTATTGCCATAAAAGTAAACGACGTTCCTATCCAAGGAGGAAGACTTTAAAAAGTGAAACACTGTGATTCTGACTAGAAAATATACATACAGTACAGTAAGCATCCATATCCTTTCATGCGGTACCTACTAAAAAATAAGTACGAACATGACCTACATTAATTAAGTGCTTATTATTTACCAGATACCATTTGAAAAATATAGCATTGGGTTGACTCATTTTTCAGCCCACTGAGAGAGGAGTTCTTGTTATCCCCATTTTACAGATGAGAAAACTAAGCACACTTATGTAACTCACCTAAGATTTTGCAGAACTGGCAAAGGGCAAGCAGGTTACTGTCAAGATTTCACTCCCTCACTCTCCAATACATAGAGAAGTATTTCAGGAATTACTTAAATGGAAAAGTGGTGAGGACTTGGCAGGCTTGAGGTAAGAAAAAAGGGGAGAAAATCACATAAACTAATGGGTAGTGATGATTACTTGAAGAGAGAATTGATTTTATTTGATGGAGAGGAAAGAATAGGGCATAATGTGGGAGAGAGCAAAGGGAATGATGTAACTAGCAGAAGGTAAGACTTTGGATATGACTTCATGCTTGTCAGTGCCCAGCCACTGGGCAGGATCTGTTTATTGGGTCCAGGGCCAAGCAAAAAATGGATGAGCAAATATCAGTTGTCCCAGGGACCTGCTAATCCACATGAACACCCCCCCCCCTTTCTTTTCCCTTTAGGGACACTGCTCATGAAAAGCCAGTATCCAAGTGTTCCATTAAACCAACCTCTTGGCCTAGGATGACATTCTGGAGACCTTTTTCTCTCCACCATAATAATCATTAATTACAAAAGGGATCTCAAAGTTCAGCTTTCTGCCAGGTGACTCCGATAGACTTAGCTCCTAGCTTCATGTCTTGCAAAAAGTCTATTAAATAAAATGAATGAAGGATTGTGATTGATCAAACAAATGAATCTAGCCAGTGTATCTGCTAACCATCATGCTTGAGAAATTTTGTATACTTTAGCCACTCTCTTCCCCCAATTAGGATCCCTCCCCAAATCAATGAAATCATATACCTTAAGGAAGCCCTTTTAAAAGTAATGAGAGGGAAGCGGCTGTGGCTCAATCAGTGGGGCTCCCGTTTGCCATGTGGGAGGCCCTGGGTTCGGTTCCCGGGGCCTCCTGGTGAAGGCAAGCCCGCCCGCACGGCGTGGTTAGCTGACCCAGCGAGCACAAGCAGCAAGGGGGGGGATAAATGAATAAATAAATAAAATCTTTTAAAAAATAAAATAATAAAATAAAATAAAATAAAATAAAATAAATAAAAAAATAAAATAAAATAAAAGTAATGAGAATACCAGAGCCTTCAGGGGGCTAGAAGGAGGAACATTCCAAGTATAGAAGCTGTAGGGACTCAATGGTTATTGCAGCATTGCTTACCCTCTTTCTTTTGTACATATGCGTTGCACAGCAACCTGTTTACACCTGTGTGTTTATTTTCAGGGTGATCTAATCACCATGTAACTTGTGATCCAGTAAAAAATTAATTCAGGACATCCTACATACTTGGACAGTAATGCACTAGGTTCTCCCACTTCAAGCCAGTTTTGCTTCTTGCTCTCTTTCGAAAATGTTTGAAAACAACAATGATCACAGCTAACATTCACTGAGCACTTTTCTTACTTATCTGATACTGTGTTGAGTGCTTTACAACCATTTTGTCAATGATGACAACAGCTCTTTGAAGTAGGTGGCAATATTCTATCCACTGTATAGGTGAGGAAACTAAGCCTTAATGATGTCCAGTAATGTTTAAGGCTACACAATTGTTAAGTGTTGGACTCAGTATTCAACTGATACCCAAGCTGGCCCTGCCAACTGCTGTAATATTCTGTATCTCCCTGTGGCAATCCTTGCCTTTGGTTTTATCCCTAGTCCTCAACTCTACTCTCATTGCTTGGACCAGGTGAAAACTTTGGCCTCAGTTGTTTTGGCCTCAGAACTCTTGCTCACCTGACACCCAGCCTCTGGCTTTATCTGTTCACTAGGCTCTTCCTAGTAACTATATTGCCTGATCAACTCAGGCCTGAGACCCCAATCCTTTCATTGGCACCACTTTCTGGCCCTCCCTTGGCCGTCAGGCAAGGAAGAGATGAGACATAGCTGACCTGGGCACCCTCTAATAAAAGTTCTAAAGTTTCACGTGTTTGGACAGATGGATGGTATAGCATGGAAATTGCTTCCTGTTATTTGCATAGGTTGAGTTGGACTTGAAGAAATAGATGCAAAGCAAAAACCAACTCCATATTTATTTAGCTTTAAAATACACACTACCTGAGAGCTCCCTTTTTAGCTCACCTCCCTGCTTCTGCTGCAAATGTTTGCTGATACTACAGCTTACAAAGCACAAATCTGCAGGGGCCCTCTGAGCTCCTTCAGTACACTCTTGCCCTTGATTAGGTAAATATCACTGGAAAATCACCATGTATTTAGTGTTTTAATAAAACCACAATATTGTTTATTTTGTGGCCTCAGGTTCCTGAAGGGAAAGAAGAGCCACATTAAACTTTGCCCCTGAAACTCCAGCAACTCCCTTCAGGTTATCTTCCTGCCACCCAAGCTATGTTTTCACTAGAACATCCTCCACTGCTAATTCTAGTCGATAATCATAGGACTGGCCAGGGTCATTTTCAGGCTTGAGGAAAGAAATAGAATCCAGATTGTGTGTCACAAGAAGCATAACTTTAATTCCTAACTTCCAGCTCCTTGATGACAAGGTCACCAAATGCCAAACTTAGACCACGGAACAGTAATTTTACCAAGAACACATAGGCATGAAATCCATCTCAGCTTTTATTTCCCTGCCGAGTGCTCAAAAGGCTTCATTGCCACCTCTACCATCATTCTTTTTTTTGGGATGTGTTCAGTCAGTTTTATTTTTTTATTTATTTATTTTTTATTATGGGTAAAAATCAAAATTCTCACAATACATACAAACATTTGCAAAATGATATATAAATATATATGCATATATGTGTATTTGCTTACAAAAATGTTATTTATATATATATATACATATATTTTAGGAGGTGCTTAGATTACCTAAAATATTACATGGAACCCACTGGGATTCCCATGTTGCCCACCTCCCACACCTCCCACCACATCCCACACAAACATCTCCCACAGTGTGGCCCACCACCCTCAATGAACTTACACATCCTGGAGCCTTGCCACCAACCATAGACCACAGTTCACACTGTAGACCACACTCTCTCCCACTCAGTTCTGAGTGGTGTGTGCTGATTTAAAATGGCCTACATCCGTTGCCACAACAGTACTCAGGACAACCTCCAACTCCCAAAGAAGCCCCTGTATTTCAACCGCTCATCCCCTCCCTACCCCAAAAGTGTCAAGTGGTCACTGGCTCCACCTCATTGTTACAACTTCTTGCATTGCTAGAATCACCATATGTGAACAAGAGAATACGATCAAGTCCACTCTAGTCCATAGTTCTTCCCCCAATCCTGAGGGGACTGGGATGGTGATGTCCACTCCAACTCCAAGTGAGAGAGGGCTTATATCCCATGGATATGGTGGGTGGGATGATCCTGCCTGCCAATGCAGGCCCTCTCCATTCCCTGTGATCTACCATCATTCTTAAATACTTGCTTTGTGCATGGCACAGTCCTGGACACTGACAAGAATCAAGGAGTGGATAAACGAGCTGTGTGTGACTTCCCAGGGCCCATCAGATCCAGGTGGCTCTGAGACGTCATCTCCAGTGCCATTGCTATGGCCTCATAAGCGTGTTTGTGATGAGTTGCCATGGAACGGCTCCTACTAGCATCTCTGTTATTTGATGCTTGCTGTGATTCTAAAAGACACATGGACTGAAAATATAGATAACTTAAAATGTAAATATATGGGCATACCTTGTTTTATTGTGCTTCGCTTTTTTGTGCTTCGTAGATACTGATTTTTTTTTTCAAATATTGAAGATTTGTGGCAACCCTGCGTCGAGCAAGTCTGTCACTGCCATTTTTCCACTAGCACGTGCTCACTTTGTGTCTCTCTGTCACATTTTAATTAAAGTATGCACATTGGTTTTCTAGGCATAATGCTATTACACATTTAATAGACTACAGTGTAGTGTAAACATAACTTTTATATGCACTGAGAGACCAAAAAAATTTGTGTGACTTGCTTTATTGCAATATTTACATTATTGTGGTCCCTGGAATTGAGCCCACAGTAACTCTGAGGTATGCCTATACTCTATTTTTGAAACAACACAATGGCATACTTTAACCGTAATATATTACTATGATCAACATCTTTTCAGAGTGTACCTTTCTTTAGGGGGGAAGAGAGAACCAAATGGCATTGGCTACTGGAAGCCTCAAGTGAGATGAAGGTATTCACAGAGGTTGAGAAGGGAAGGAAGGGACAAAACACTGTACTTTCACCTCACTCCTCTGCCACAACCATCCACATGCAAATTGAACCGTATTAGTTTGAGGTAAAGAACATTATGAGGTTTCTGTAGAAGATGATGAATGAATTGGATATTTCCCAAACTCGTGACTAAATGTTATCATTCAATTTATCATGCAATTATTAAACTGTTATTATTCCTGATGCATCCTATTTAATTTCTGGACTTTGTTTCATACAAGGTTTTTTTTTTTTTCCTCCTTAAAGTTTTTTAGTGAAACCTGTGTTTTCTATGCTATAAAAGTTTCCCTGACTTTTGATCAAAAGGTCTAAAATGGAAGAACTAATCTTTTAATTGGTGAAAGTGAAGTAATTGGGTTTCTCCCATTTCACTGGGGTTTTTAGGCATGACCATGAGAGGAGGTCATGTCACAAGTCAATTAAAAAATCAAGAACTTGTCCATTTAATGGCTAAAGACTGAACCACAGTGGATGTCAAGATCAGCTGGCAGAAGCTAACCTTATTTTGGATGTTTACTTAGGAAAAGAATGCTGAATACAACCAAATAAAAAACAAAGCAAACATTGTAGCTTCAAACTTAGTTGCCATCTTTCAATATTAAGGATTGGAACTACGTCCCTGTGTTATCCAGAATAAACAGGAAGGACATTAGACATTCATTTAGAAGGGAAGAAATGGGATTAAAATTAGGAAATTGGCTCATGGAAGAAATTCCACAGAAGGTGGGAGTTAAAAGAAGTCGTCTAATCTCAGGGCTGTGGGAGGAGAAAGGACCAGGCAGACAATGGTGGTAGAGCTCATTCTTGCCTGAGGACTAAATCTTCTCCTTTTAAAGGAGTCTATTAATCCCTGAGAGCGGCATCGTGCCTGTCTTCTCTGTGCAGGCAGAATACAAGCTGGCCGGGTCAGTTGCCTCCTTAAGCCTTTTGGAACGACACTCCCCTTTGGGCCCCCCCCCCCCGCCCCCCGGCCCCGTGGCTTCCTGGGAGGGAAAGCTCTCCTTAGAAAACCCTGACAAAGGCCGATTTTCAGGGGATGTTAAAGCTTGATTTGACTGCTTCCACCACATATGAGACACATTTTATTATATGTAAGAGTTTTCTATGTCATCGGTGAGAAATTTTATCATCTGTTGTCAGGCCCAGGGTTATTGTGCAGAAATGGGAGAGGGGGGCAATAGGGACGGAATAGTTATGTCTCCATCTGTGGGCTAGAGGCCTTATTGATCCTGCCATTTAAATTCTCTAGAACCTAGCTATGGGAACATTTATCAGATCTGGGCTCCTGAGAGCTGACTGAGAAAGGAAGAAAATGACTGCTGAAATGTCTTTCCTCCTTCTGATCAGGTTAAAGACTATAATTTCTGCAGCTTTGGTGTAGACCTGTTGCAAAAGCATACATGGGGTAGTTGGGCAGCAGCTGCTTACGACTCTATTTCCTGATCTTCACTTGGCTTCTATCACTATAATTTCCACTCATCTTTATTGTATCCTTTCCTTCTGGTGGGCCCAGGTTAAATCCTGCCTCATCTAAGATGTTTCTTGAAAATGTTTAACTCCTCAGAATTTTTCTTCTATTGTTTTCTGTTATCTGGTCTTTGTAGACAAATCAGTGGACCCATTCATAAAGTATCCCATGTTCCAGCCTCATCTTTTCCAGGCATTTCTGGAATACTCTTTCCCTGGTTCTGTGAGCCATATCTTGAATTTTGACTTTGGTACCAGCAAATGGCATTTGGTCTAGCAAGCAGTGGACCCCTGCCACTTTATGAGACTCTGAATTGATATTTTGTGATCTGCTTGGAATTGTGTATGCTTCTGGTAGGAATGTGCAGATGCAGTGTCACAGACCTGAACCACAAGAAGCTCCTTAGCCAGCATCTTCCCTCCAGGAGATGAATGGAGGATGGGAGGAACACAGGGCAGGAGAGAAGAGAGAGAAGTTCATTCTTTTTTATCTCTCAACTTATATATTGTTTGTAGTCTATGCCATTCTGTTATTTTTAGCTGTATTTTGTCTGTATTGTTCCCTGTGAGATGCCTGAGAAAGCAGAGTAACCATAGTCAGTGTCGTTCAGTTAAGAGATTGAAAGTCTCCAGGTAGTGTAGGTGCTGTAAAAGCAAAAACTACCCGACCCCCAAAATGATGGGTCAGGAGGAGACAGGATAATCACAAGAATAATTCAGAGAGTGTACAAAGTAAGGGAAAGGTGTTGGTGTAGAACAACTCTAAAGTCTTGGGTAAAAACTTTTCAGTTGCCCATTTTTCAACTCTGGAACCTCTCTTTCTCTTTCTCTGCTCCTCCTCCTTCCTTTTCTACACCACTTCCATCTTTCTGTGTTCTTCTCAAAGCCTGCTTGTCCTCCTCTCAAATTCACCACCTCTATTCGTGTTTTCTTCAAAGAAAATGACCTGTTTAATTTTTTTCCCCATCAACATACCCTCTAAATTAAAGCATTATTACTTTCTATCCTAGTTACTTTGATGGATGAGCAGTGAGCATGGCTTCATACCAAGCCAGAGAAGACAAAAGAGTCAAATTCAGTTTCCCAACTTTGCAGCAAAGAAAACATTTATTGACCCAATTCTAATTCTTATAAGACAAAGAGAGGGATGCAGATTTAATTATAGATGTCTGTTAACAATTAAATGAGGGAAACGGATGTGGCTCAAGGGATTGGCCTCCTGTCTACCATATAGGAGGTCCAGGGTTTGATTCCCAGATTATTTAATTCCAGATTAAATAAATAAATCTTTAAAAAACAAACAAGCAAAAAACAATTAAATGACCTTGGATGCCTAGCAAGTATAGTTTTATTCCATTAATAAAATGCATGGATTAAGATTTATAATGTATTGAAAATAATTTATAGGACAAACTTTATGTATACATTTATGCTCTGTTGTATTAAGAGGAAAAAATAAAATATCAACAGCTTATATTACATATTAGAAAACAGAAAAACAGTGCATTCCTGGAATGAGTTTAAATCCACCCCTATTGCCTCATCCCAGCCTACAGTTCTATGTTGTTTATATTAATAACTGGAGGATGTAGCCCATACATATAAGGCACTATGTTTACAATGGAGCTAGCACTATGTCCTCAAACACTAGACACCATTAAAATGAATTTAAAATACCTATAAATCTTTTTTGGAAGCAAACATTTCTTTAACACCTGATGAGTTTGTTTCCAGGGCCAAGAATTTCCAGTAGGCAATGGGCAGGATGAGCAGTGCTTCCCTGGCTATATGTTTTCTTTGCTGCAGTACCCTCATTCATATCTCCACCTGTCCTCCCTTTGACAAATCTGCCTTTCGGGGTACTCCCTTTCACTTCTTTTCTTCATCACAACCTGCATTTGTTTTTTTTTGTTTTTTTGTTTTTTTTTAAGATTTTATTTATTTATTCATTTATCCCCCCCCCCTTGCTGCTTGTGCTCGCTGGGTCAGCTAACCACGCCGTGCGGGCGGGCTTGCCTTCACCAGGAGGCCCCGGGAACCGAACCCGGGGCCTCCCATATGGTAAACGGGAGCCCTACTGATTGAGCCACAGCCGCTTCCCATCCTGCATTTGAATATAACTAATTCAGCCTGCTGTTTGGTGCTGAGCACAGCAAGAAATCCTCATCAGCACCCCCTGTACAGACTGCTTTCTACTTTTACAAAACCAAATGCCAAACTGGTTTCACAATGGAGATGTTGAATGTAAAAGTTGGCTCCATAATAATGTCCACCCAGTGCTTATGTGAATGTTGTTTATAACTTGTGTTCAGCTTTCCAGCCTAACACTAGTGTCACCTAAAATTGCTACTGTGAGGAAACCAAAATGTTATTTTGTGAGCCCAGACTGTTCATCTAAGTTTTGGAAAACCACTCTTCTTTCTGCAGAGCTAGCTAAGGAAAGATAAACAACTCTCCCCAGACAATGGGAAGCTGGGGAGCAGTGGCACTTTATTACGTTGCATAGTACTTTGGGGAAGGGCAGATGTGTGTGCTTTTCACGTGGTTGCCTTCTCATGGAGAAAAAATATGTTTAATGTCAGCAGTCTCCACAGATCCCTGGGTTGACCCTTTGTGGGTTTGCCACTGAGAAATTGATCAGCTCCTTATTTTCCCCATGATAACATCAGAAGCATAATTTGGATATTGTCATCTATTACTCTTCTATTGTAATGATAGTTTAAACAACCAATTTGGCCCGAAAAGAATCAATAGCTGTTGCCTGATAGCTGATAATCAGTGATTCTATTTTCTTCCATAATTACTTGCCAGGCACCATCTTGACTTCTAAAGAAGCTGTAGATGATGAGTAATTAAATGCCGGAAGAAATGTTGGATTTGTGTCTGGGGTCAGAATGCAATTTTAAATAAGTTATTTGACTTGCCCAGAATTATTAAGCTTCAAATGAACAAATTAATAAAATCTATGCAGGATGATAGCAATAATCTAATTTTTCCATTTTGCCTGAATTTTGAAATCAAACATATAACTTACTCAGTTATAATAAATTTGTGTCTTAATAGCATGAATTGATTTCAGAGATTGGCTGTCATCTTTGGAACCATCAAGAAATAGGTACAAGTGGCCTCATGGGGAAGTTCAGTAATTCCTAGCAATTCAAGGAGATGGAATAGTAACTTATGTCTGTCACTGCTGCTGAGGGCCTCCTGGGCTACAGGGATGAGAAATAAAGGACAATGCTTAGGAAAAAAGTTGTTACCTGGAGACCTAGGAATCAGGGCTTACAAGTCTTTGAAAGGCATTACTCAGTAAGTGAGGGTCAGAAATTGTTAGGAGGTATCTTACTATAATGTCTAGTATGGAGTCAGTCCCAAAGTAAGGCAGGGAAGGGGTGGGGGTGGGGGGTAAGTATGGTGTGGGAAAGTGCCAAGAATAGAAATGCAAAAGTAAATTTGGGGTCTAGGAAATAAGTGTAGTCTTGTTGGTGACTTCTAGTCCCTTCCATAGGATTCTGAGAATTAAAGTTTTTATGGCTTGGAAGAGGAGTGGAGGCAAGTTGCAAAACTACTTAATTTTCTTTTGCTGGGAGGGTGGTGTTCTTCCAGACTGATGTATCCGACATCTACCTGTTTTCTGCAATCCCTGCATGTTTATGATAAAGTATGTACGTGGAAGTTTATATCACCAGGTAACTTTAAATTGAATGGATTGACTGGAAATGTCCTTCATTGGAGAAAAAGCTTAAGAACATGTACTGGAGTCTTGAAAACAGTTCTGAAGCATCTTGATAGGATGATGATAAAAGTACAATTCTCTACTTTTTAAATGCAGAAGACCCCTGTGAAGGATGGCTATCAAAACAATTGTGTTTAAAATAAATGCTGGTTTCTCTCTGCTTCCCATTTTAAAATCAGGTCCATGTTCTCAGTGTTAAAGATTGAAGGCTCTTCCTCAGCAATTTGACCATTTGTTTGGTGTGTTATCACTGGAAAGTGTGTTCTACCCCTCTCTTAAAACTTAGTCGAAGTCTTTCTTTCCTTCCAATCCATTAATCTTCATGATAATTAAAACTCCCCTTAAACTGGTCCCCACTTCCAAGACAGACTTCTTACTGTCTTGCTTATTATAGGTAGGACAAGGTTATTGCAAAAAGGTGGACTAAATTACATTATTTACCAGCAGATACTGCAACCTATTTATAACCTACTATGGTTTGGAAATATAAAATTCTCCTAAATGAATCTAACTCAACTCTGTCAGTTCCATAGTCTGTAAAATGGGATTACCTGAAATAGCAGAGAGCTGCATAAGTACTTCACTCTGATCTGACATCACAAAATTTAATGAGCTATACACTGGGCCAGTTCCAGAATACACATTACTTCCAGACATAAGCTGGGCATTTATGGAAGCCACATTAACTCTGACAGTCGAGGTGAACAATTTGTAGTCAGTTGGCAAGAGATCTGTCAGAAGACACACACTTCATTTACTCAAGTAATTCTTCCCCTCCTCCTCCAACCAAAGACTTGAAAAAAAAAAAACACAGATGGAGAGAGGGTGGAATTATTTTGGAAAATTCTTCCTCTCTGCATAACTGCTGTATTCTGAAATATAATTTCCAACCAAGCTATGGACCTTTGAACTTATAAAGCCTTTGTTGACACAGTTAACTGTGATTAAGACCTCTTTCATTTTATCTTGCTAATAAGTTAATTCAAGTCTTTCCGACTTCTCTTGCCAAATCTTCATAGCTTTTAGGGTAGAAATGATGTGCTTGAGGGAACTGCTTATGCCTTTGTCAAAACTGGGATTTGCAAGAGAGGACAATATCTCTGTATATGAAATCGTTTTTTAATCCGTTCACTTAAATAACTAAAATGATAGGTCAGTTAAGATACATTGAGTATTCTCACTTTGTAGAGAGTACTATCATAGGCACTGAAGAAAATTCAAAACAATGAAGAAGTAGTTTTTGCCTCAGAAGAAATGATAATCGATTTAGGGAAACCAACCCAACACATAAGAAAAACATGCAATACGTGGCAAAATAAAAAAAATAAACAATTGATAGGGGGCAGATTGAGCCCATCTGTGCTAAAGAGACATAAGGCAAAGGCAATTAAAATACAGATGGAATTGATCCGAGAAGCCTTCCTGGAAGAGGTGAATTTTGAATAGGACTTTGAAAAAAGAAGGGAAATTAGTGGAGAGAAATTTTACATGAGATGAATAACCTACAAAGTAGAGAAATGAAAGGGAGGGTTTTGAACAGAAAACAAAGAGATTTTCTTAGTCTGAATAAATACTAGATTTAGAAATACAGTGAAAGCCCTGTTGTCTGCCATACATTGTTTGGTTAATCAAAAAACATTAAAGAAGAGACTCATAAAACATGAAGTACATATCCCTTAAGTATTTCGTTTTAACTTAAAGGCTATAAATTTACAATGGATTTTAATATTTTGTTTGAGTTGGGTTCTGTTGATTCTTCTTTCTCATGATTCTCTTGCATTAACCTCACCCACTTATATTAGCCACAATTTCCGGGTTCAGTTCCTTTAAAGTGAGATAGGAAAACAGACACTTGCTGAGCAGTATGAGTATAGGCTCCTTCTAGGCTGGCTCTCATCCTCCCCCCAAAAAAGGTTTGTAGTTTGACAGCAGGTTGTTGCAGGGACATACCTTTAGGAAAATCTTTCCAAAGCATCAATGTAATTTCTCTAATAACTATGTCTCTCTTTATTTTCATATTCATATTTAATTTGCTAATTTATTTTAATTAAATCATGTAAATGCTATACAAAGAACAACCACGAGTGGGTTTAGGAACATATACAAGTGACTGTTGGAAAGCAGACAACTCAATTTATGGGAGCAAAGTGCATGGGCTCTCTAGTGAGAACCTGGCAAATGTGAAAATTCAATGAGCAGAGTATCTTGTTCTGTGTGTTTTAGAAATGGATAGTATAAGTCAGTTAAGTGAAGATCAGTTAATAGAAAGATATTCTATTGAAATAGCTATTGCAATTTTTTTTAAAGGAAGACAGGCTCAAAGGTGAGCCTAGGATTTTGGAGTCAATTGAAAGTGACCAGAATTTCCAGTCAAGATAACTGGAGGTCATCATAAAGCAACCGCAAATTTAAAATCTAGCGATGACAAATAAAATGATAAAAAGAGAAAATTAAAACAGCTGCAGTTAAAAACAAGATAAACATCTCTGTGGCCCAGAAACATAACAGAAATGCTGAATTGTGAATTATGCCACGCTGAAGCTACCAGCCTGCTGGGCTCAGGGCCAAATATTCTTTTAGTAGATTTTGTACTTTGAATATATTACTGCAGCAGAGAATATAGACTGTGTCTACATGGTGAAATTACAGTGGATTATGGTAGATTTATACTCTCTAAAATATACTGTTTCAGAGCAAATCTACAAATTCCTTCAGAAAGTTGGGCAATTGGATTAGTTGTAGGGTGTTTGTCACTTTAGGTTATGACTGAACACAGCCGAGAGATGTTATTTCTATTTTTGAGCAAGGGTGTTTCCGCTAACAGCAGACTGACCAAAAGGCCTCATTCCATGGGGTCTTTCACCCCAAATCATTCTCTGGAGTGACACCTATAAGATAGTTTCTGAACCCACTGTCATTCATGCTCCAGACTCACCTGTGACCCTAGGGCTACCCAATAAAGGCCATTTGGAAGATAATCCTTCTCAGCAGGGGCTTCTTAAAGGGCTTTCTTGAAGATTTCAAGGTGGTCTATCAAAGGGGCATCATGGACTTTTTTATAAATGAAAAATAGCTTTTTAGGAGAGAAAAAAACAAAATAACAGTGATGACTGCACTTAAAAAGAAAAAGCACATAATTGTGTGCAAGTACAAGGTAATATTATCCTGTTAATGTAAAATTAAGGGAAAATGAGTTATAAAAATCAACAATTTACAATGAACTTATACCACAGTGAACAAATCTTTTGAGTGGTGTATACTGAGACGGTGAGGAGCATATCACTGACTCCTCTGCATGATTATAAATGATCTTTGTCCTACCTGGCCCCAATCTGTTCATTCAGTCAATGAAAATATGCTGAAAATTTAGGCCAGACTTTGTTGGGTTTAGGGGAGACAAAGGTTAAAAGGACCCTGAATATGCCCTGAAGATATTTTGCATTGCTTTTCTCCTTGGTAAGGAAATATTTGATGAACTAATAAGAGTGTTGAAGAATCACTGCTTTTGCTTTCAGTAGAACATCACTAGATTAACATAGCAAAAGAGACATGGGTAGAGTATCATTATATAAAAGATCTTGCAAATAAACAATTACCAGATGAATCAAGCCTTCTAAGATGAGGATCACTGAGACCTTTTTATGTATAAGGAGATGTTTTTGAAAGTACAAACCAAGTCGACAAACATGTATAGAACCATGGGAGACAGCTCAAGTGCTGGGGCACAAGGAGAGCACAAACATGGATAAGGCATGGCTTCTGCCCTCACTGAGCCCACAGTCGATTAGATGGGGCAAGAGAAAAGCATGAGATCAAGGGACTGTCTCTGTACTTGGACTCTTGCTTGTTCATCTTTTAATACTATTTTATGAAGATTCTTCTTTTCATAGAATAACTTATGCTGTGGGGTCTGTGCTACTTTATTGTGCAACTGTAGTGACCCAGCAGTTAGTCTCTGGAAATCTACTTAGACTCAGCCCTATAGGAACTACAGGGACTTCAAAAATAAGATTGAGAGCACATGCCTATAAATGATATTTTCTTTGAAACAAATGATTATAAAATGGTTGGAGGGCTCAGTCAACTAGTACTTGTTGAAAAACTCAAGGCCAGCATCAGAGCGTTTTGGTTACTGAACTTGATCTAAGATATAGCAACCCACCTTATATGTATCTTCAATTCATATAATCTCTAAGGTGACGTCTTAATGGTCATAATTTTTATTTCTAAAAATGGGTCTAAATGATCCAAGAGACTCCGTGTTCCTGTTCTGAGGAGGACAGATAATTTTACCCTCAGCTTCTGGGTTACCCACAGCTCTGATGTAACAAAGTGGGCCTCAGCTGATCCTCTATTTCCCAGTAATTTGAGGGTCATCAGCCCTTATGGGGCTTCTCAAGGGTCAAAGAGGCAGGGTCCTGTTCTTTTCATTTATGCCTCAGCTCATCTGGGAAAATTATGGTTAAAGGCTTCTGATTATCTTGGAGATTCATTAGCTCAGGTGGAATATGTGGAAAATATGGGAAGATGGCAGAGAATAGTGCCTCCCATCCAGAGGGGAAATGGGCATCAGCACTGTAATTGGCCTCTAACTTCTCCCATCCTCTGGGTACTAGGTGAGTTTTAAAGCTGCCAGCATTGGTGAGCCTCAAGGGGCCATGCTCTCCCTCTTTGAGATCATGCTCCTGTTACACATCCGATACTGTCAGAGGCTGCTTACAACACTCTACTACTACTGCAACTACTACTGCTACTACTGCTGCTACTATTACTACTGCTGCTGCTGCTGCTGCTGCTGCTACTACTACTACTACTACTACTACTACTACTACTTTTTCTACTACTACTTCTACTACTAATTTATTGAATGCCATTCAGTGAACTAAATGCTTTACTTTCTTTACTTCACAAGAACACTATAAGTTAAACAGTATAATCATCTCCATTTTATAAGAAGATGAAAATTGAGGCTCAAAGAAGTTAACAAATTGCTCAGGTTTATATATCTAGGGGCAAGGCTGATACTCAGATCTTTCACTGTCTTATTCCAAAGGCAGAACTGTTATCTACCAAGTTATTCTAGATGGTTGCCAACATGCTATGAAATTTTAACACACATTCAATTTCTAATAACTTTTTATCTTTCTTCTCCAAAGCATCTCTATGTATCTCATGACCCAGGTCCAAGCTCTTGCTCCCACAAAGCACACAGACACAGTCACACTCATGTGGTATGTTTCTACTGTTTCATTCACAATAGGTTTTGTTACTGCTCACACTCAGTTTCATTTCCATTCTGGCCATTTAAGTGCTTTTTAAATGTTAATAATTCCAGAGACCTTTAAAAAATGTTTTAAAACCAAGGTAACAGGATTTATGTTTTCCCCAAAATTAGAATAAACAACTGCCACCTTCCACATGGCGCCTTCCTGTGTGACAGTGGTTGTATCAAAGGAATAGAAAAGCCAAAAGATTGTGTGCACGTTTACCAATGTATAAAAGGTGCTTTTAAACAGATTTGGAAAAAGGGCAAATTTAAAATATTTGCTGCCTTCCATTTGCTATTCACTAGGTATTCTGTTGTTTTGAGCTTGGGCGCTTGGTTCTTTTCTTGCTTCTTCTTTCTCCTGAAACATCTTTATCAGCTTCCCGTTCTTCCATCTGTCAGGAGTTCCTGTTTTCCTTTGAAATGATTTCTAAGCAAGCTGACCTCCGTGGATTTCATCAGCCCCACTCGCCTGCACACGCTGTGACTCATTTTCACTAATTTGTGCAATGAGCAGTGAGCAGAGGCCAGAAGAGACACCGCCTGCAAAGGACTAATCAGCTACCAACTGAGGCATATAAGTATGGCTGTGTAGAGAGCTCGAAATGCCTCTCTGCTTCCTGCCCAGAAGCTCCTTCCTCTATGTCTTCCACCCCCAGGTTTTGATCTTGGATAAATGGTATAAAAGCAAACATTTCTAGCCCCAAGTCAAGCTTAAACTGTCCAAACCATATAGGAGTGTGTGTGGTTGTTTTCCCATTTATCTATTTCAAAATTAACATTTGATTACTAAAGTTTTGTTGTTTTTTTTTTAAGCCAGGAAAAAGAAATATGTTTCTTCTAGTCCCTGGCAGATCATTTGTTGCCTTTTTCCTCACCCTTCCTGCTTCTCTAGGGTGTATTTGCAAAATGAGCGAAGGCTGATTTCTAGTCGAGGATATTTCATGGCTTAGTTTCTCATCAAGATGATAAATCAGACTGGGTACCTGAATAATTACATTCACGGAGCTGGACTGTAATTTTTTACCTCAGAATTCATGAGGCAGTGTTCCGACTCATTATGTACCACAGTTTTCATAACTCATGCAAATATTGCATCCAACTTTTGGATAGATAGAAGGGTATTTTTAGGGATTTTCATCAATACTTAATAATGCAATTTGTACTACAAACAGAACTCTGCAATAAAGAATTCAAGAGTGAATAAGTGCCATTAAGTCAAATAAGGGACTTCATAGACCTGGTTCCATTTACAATACCTGGTCTCAAGACACACAAATAAACATTTTGGCATAGTCATAGTAAACATTGTGCTGTTCCATTCTGCTACAGAGTCAACATGGTCTTTGCTCTGGGAACTGGGAGTACTGAATTCCATTCTAATTTCCATAGCCAAATTACTCTGTGAAATTGTAAGAAATAACTTCTTTCTGTTTTAACAGAGAAAAACATCACCTGGCTGCTACTTTCTCTGCAATCATTTTTTGAAGCCTACTTTGACTTTGTCAGAGAAATGTATCTATATGTTCATAAGCATCTGAACGGAAATCATACAGATCCAGAGGTTCGTGCTGGCTTTCGATAAGATAATCTGCTTACTCCCCCAAAAGAAAAGATCCATATGCATTAGAATTACAGCAATAATGATTTTTTTTTAAAAGAACTATGCAAGTAAGTTTGAGGCTAGGGGACAGTGACTGTACTGAACCCCAACAAAGGATGTTTGTTCCAACAGGGCATAAAATTTAGTTCTGTTTCCCAGGAGTCTAGACGAGAACCAGGATGAGCTGTCTAGCTCTTAGATATCAGCAAGGGTTTTTAATGATGACTGAATAACAATTTGAACACAGTAGTTAGTGTAAAGGCCTATATTCAAAATAAGGTCTACCACTAGCTAGCTGTGCAACATTGGACTAGTCGTTTAATTTCTTGGCTTCGGTTTTCTTCTCTGTAACATGGGATTGATAATATATGCCTCCCAGAGTGGTTATGAGGATTAAATAGATATGAGGTGTATGTAAATCCCAGAGTTCAAGGCCTGGGATAGAGTGAGAGAATGTATCAATATGTTTTGATGCTGTTCAGTTCAAAGGGCAGATCTGATGGAAGAGACAAAATAGCTACATAGATAAACACAATTTAAGATAAAACAACTTGTATTTCATAAAAGAGGTGTACTTCAGAGATAACAGGAGAAACTTCCAGCTGGAGGATAGGGCTTTGGGGAAATCAATTATTGCCCCATGGAAATTCTGAAGGGTAGAATTAGGAGAAAGCTAAGAGGTAGAATTAAGAGAAATAGAAGGAACATTATGAACTGTGTTAGTCTGGGTCCTTTGAGAAGAAGACTCCAAAATGGGATTAAATATATGAGGATTTTCTTTGGGGAAATGCCAATAAATGAAAATGGGCGGTAGATTGAGAGAAATGTCAGATCTTGATTTAATATTGGCCCCAGGGAAAGAGAGAGGGAAGTACATCCTAGACTGCCATTTACTGCTCGGTTCAGCAGGGCCACCCAGAGCCCTGGAGCCAAAGCTGGCTGTTGGAGGAGTCCTGTGTTTCCCCGGCATGGGCGTGTCTTAGTTTCCCTGCTTGCTCAGTTGTTGGATGGGATAGGCCAGTGGGAAGCATGGCCTCTGCTGACGCTGATGAGCTGCTACAGGTTTCTGAGGACAGCAGCTGAGGCCTTGGTCAATTACACTCCCAGTAATTGAAGGTCTGCAAGACACATCCTTATGGCTACTTCATAAGCAATGGCTCAGAAGCTAGAAATCATGAGTTCTTTTATCCCTAATTAAACTCTGCTGCAGGTCAGTTGCACTTGGATTCAGAGGCAGGAAAATTTACCTGTGCTTTCTACTTATTTGCAAATATGAGAGATGGCAAGTAAGGAAGCAGTAGTAACGGAACTGCCCCTGCAAACACTGTCATGACGAAAATGCATGCACTTTGCTCATCCCTGGGCCCTGCTGCTGTGGAGCTCCACCGTCCTGCCGGCTACTTCCCTCTATCAGAATGACTCAGGGGCAGCTTAGAGATGTGATCACATCCTCAGTGGTAAGTTGAGGTCTTCTAGGATAACAAAACCTTCATGAGCAGTGACCCAAAATCACTGTGGGAGGTAATTTTCAAAGCAATTTCCCAGTTGATTGTTGTACGTGGTCGTCTCAATCACTCAGACAAGGAAATTTAAGGCAAGCTTTGTTATTCCATTTTACTGATGATAAGGCTGAGGTGCATTATGGATATAATTTTCCTGAGGTCTTGCCACTTTACTAGTGAAAAAGCAAACACACAGATTTGGAGTCACTCAGATTCAATCCTAGCTTTGCCTCTTCCTAGTTTTGTGTCCTTGGATTCGTAACTTAAGCCTTTTGAGGCTCAATATATTCAAGTTGAAAACAGGGACAATAATATCTATTTCATAACACTGTTGTGAGGATTAAATAAATAATGTTTAAAGTGCCGTGCCTGGTCCCTAACATATCAGAGGGAGTTGAATCACTG
Organism: Tolypeutes matacus; assembly: GCA_026826555.1. Taxonomy (NCBI): domain Eukaryota; kingdom Metazoa; phylum Chordata; class Mammalia; order Cingulata; family Chlamyphoridae; genus Tolypeutes; species Tolypeutes matacus. Next base: position 520,181 of record JAKSZT010054394.1, on the reverse strand, counting down.
CTAGTTTCTTACTTTTGATTAATTGATTGACTGATTGATTCAGATATTTGTTACATCAGGACAGAAAACATTAAAAAGATAAATCAGAAATAATTTTAGACAAAGTTGGAAGCTCATTATTCCAGGAATGTATGAAAATGCTGTGTGATTAATAACAGATTTGGGGTTAAACAAACTGTGGTTCAGTTCCCCACATCTGACATTTATTAGCTCTTCAGCAATGGGCAAGTTAGTTAACCCACTGAAACCTGTTTCCTCATCTGTCACATGGGGATACTGATAGTAACACCTTCATAGAATTGTTGTGTTAAATAAGATAATTTGTTGTCGAGTGCTTAGAACAGTGCCTGATGTGTAATAAACATTCAATAAGTTATAATTATTATTTTCTAAATTTATATTACTATTTAGGTATTATAAGTATTATTACTATTATTATTAATGCTAGTTGGTTGTTGCACTTGGGCTCCCTGAAAACAAAGGGTTTAGGTGGGGAAGACTCTTTCAGGTATCATTTCCAGATAAAGCTCATAGAATAAATCACTTTAAAAAAATTGAAAGTGACAGAAAATGTTGTAAAAGCAAGCAAACAAATAATAAATATGTGTTAATTAAATTTATCTTATGGAAGTTATAGACACACTTTGAGTTGTTATATATATATATATATATATATATATATATATATTCATTCTTTTCTTTTCTTAAGGCTTCCTGAGTGTATTTACTTATTTATTTTTATATCTCTGTCTGCTTAAGAAAGGATTTAAGGAAGCTTATGAGGATATATAAAGTTATATTAAAATCAGAAGTGAAAGAAAAGAATTAGGGGGAGGGAGGCATAAGACAGAACGAGAAATGAGGATAAACATGCATTGCGTAGAGACCTAGATGCCTGCTACAATAGGGCTAGGTATTGGCTCCAGATTTTCTAGAGGGTAGAACCTAATCAGTTACAAAGTCTGTCCTATAAAAATCTGCCATTTGCTTGGTAGAAACATGATTAATTAGTACAAAATCAATGTAAAAACACCATTTCCTTAGAATAAGTATAAGGATTATTTGGTATAAAAGTGAGAGTGATTTCTTCTCCAGGTCCAGGTAAGGTTCCCGTGGTACGAACAAATGTCTTTAGCATCATTCTTACTGTAGACAAAGCGAAGCCGATACAACTGCTTCTTCTGTGCCTGTAGGAAAGAGATTTAGCATTTCTGCCTCAAATTCCTTATCTGCAGTATGGGAAATATATTAGCACCTACTTCATAGGATTGTTGGAAGATTAAATTAAGTAATGTATGTGAAAGTACCTAGAACAATGCCTGACATATACAAAACATATAACGATTTGCTATGGCTATTATTAGGATCCTCAAGGAGACTGTGACATTTCACCAAAGCAGAAATTCATTGCTCTGTGTCCATGTGCTTCTTCCACATTCCACTTTCCATTTCCTGCCTGAGGGAAGAAATAGTCTCTCTTAAAAAAAAAAAAGTAGAAAAGAAAAAGAAGAAAGAAAGGTCATCACTGAAATGCTTTGACCCAGTTATCCCATTTCTAGGAATTTCCTCAGAGAAACAATATAAAATACAAGAAAGCTAAATGTACCTGTTCAGTTTTTGGTAAAAGCACAGCACTGAAACAACCCAGTCTTCAGCATCAAAAGTAATTTATGTTACATCAACTGAATGTATAGTTATTCAAATTATTATTATTGTGAAAAAATAGAGCAATATAGGAAAAACAAGAGAGTTTTACTCTCTACACCATTGTTCAAGCTAGAAACCTTGAGTTCCTCTCTTTTTTCCCTTTCTGTCTATTACTCATTTTAGCAAAAAATATTGGTTGTGATTCCAAGACATATTTCAAATACATTAAGTTCCTTTTGCCTTCACTGCTACCATTCTCTCCAAATGAACTATCCCAAGTCCCTCCTCCTTGCTGGCCTCTCATAACACCCAGAGAGAACTTTAATAAACATAATTCATATCATGTCACTCCCTACTTAAAATTCTTCAATTATTTTCCTACAAGTTCTGTAGTGTGTTCTCTGTCAGCTATTTCCATAATAATGCTGCATAACAAACTAATCTCAGATTAGCTGGAGTTTGGCTAAGGTAGGTGGGGCTCAGCAGGACTTAACTCTCAGCTGCATGTTGGATTCATGTAGCTATACACGTCTCTCATGCTCCAGGGCCCAGCAGATGATTCAGAACATGGTATTTCATGACAATTCCAGAAGAGCAATAGGGTGAGCACAACTGTGCAAGCATACTTTAGACCTTTTCTTGCATCATATCTGCTAACATTCCCTTAGCCAAAGCAAGTGATATGGCTGAATCCCAAATCAAATGTTAGTCACTAACATATACCCAGCCACCATTAAGCCAAAGGAATTGACATGGCCAATTCTAACGATGATGGATTGGGGAGAGGAAGTGAATATTTGCCAAAGAATAATCTACCACATATATCGCTCCAACTTCATCATGATTCCTCACCTTGATCCAGCTTTTTTCAGTTCTTCAAATACGACAAGTTTGGTACTGCCTGAGAACATTTGCAGATGTAATTCCCTCAAGCTCTAAATCTTCTCAGGACTGCTTACTTCAAGTTTTAGCTTAAATAACAATACCTTGGGAAAATATTTTCTGGCAATATTAACAGGAGTTACAGGAAGGACATTCTGTGTTCATGGATTGGAAGATAAAATATCATTAAGATGTCAATTCTACTACCCAAATTGATTTACAAATTCAACACAATCCAAATCAAAATTCCAACGGCCTACTTTGCAGAAATGGGAAAGCCAATTCTCAAATTTATAAGTAAGGGTAAGGGACTCCAAAGAGCCCAAAACATCTTGACAACCAAGAATGAAGTTGGAGGACTCACACTTCCTGACTTTAAAGCATATTACAAAACTACAGTGGTCAAAACAGTAAGGTACTGGAATAAGGATAGATATATTGACCAATGGAATCTAACTGAATGTTCAGAAATAGACCTTCACGTTTATGACCGACTGATTTTTGACAAAGCTGCCAAATCCACTCAACTGGGGTAAAATAGTCTCTCCAAGAAATAGTGCTGGAAAAACTGGATATTCATATACAAAAGAATGAAAGAGGACCCCAATCTCAAACCATATGTAACAATTAACTCAAAATGGATCAAAGTCCTAAATACAAGAACCAGGCCTATTAAACTCCTAGAAGAACTTATAGGGAAGCATCTTCAAGATAATTGTGTTAGGCTATGATTTCTTAGACTTTACACCCAAAGCATAAGCAATGAAATAAAAATAGAAAAATGGGACCTTCTCAAACTTAAAAAACTTTTGTGCATCAAAGGACTTTGTCAAGAAAGTGAAAAGACAGCTTACCCATTGGGAAAAATATTTGGAAACCACATATCCGATAAGGGTTTAATATCCAGAATATATATAAAGAAATCCTACAACTCAACAATAAAAAGACAAACAACCCAATTAAAAAATAGGCAAAAGACTTGAATAGGCATTTCTACAAAGAGGAAATAAAATTGGCTAAAAAGCACATGAAAAGATGCTTAACCTTACTAGCGATTATGGAAATGTAAATTACAACCACAATGAAATATCATTTTACACCTACTGGAATGACCACTATTTAAAAAATAAAAAAGAAAGAAACAGAAAACTACAAATGTTACAGAGGATGTGGAGAAATAAAAACACTCATTCCTTGCTCATGGGAATGTAAAATAGTGCAGCCACTATGGAAGACGGTTTGGCAGTTTCTCAGGAAGTTAAGTATAGAATTACCATATGTTCCAGCAATCCTGCTACTAGCTGTATACCCAGAAATACTGAAAGCAGGGACTTGAACAGCTATTTGCACACCAATGTTGATAGCAACATTATTCACAATTGCCAAAAGATGGAAACCACCCAAGTATCCGTCAAGCAATGAATGGATTAAGAAAATGTGATAAACACATACAATGGAATATTTTTTTTTATTCAGCCATAAAAAAGAATGAAGTCCTGATGCATGTGACAACATGTATGAACCTTGAGGACATTATGTTGAGCAAAATAAGCCGGTCACAAAAGGATCAAATACTGTATGCTCTCGCTGTTATGAACTAATTATAATAAGCAAACCTGTTTGGAAATGGGTAGTGGTGATGGTAGCACATTATTGTGAGTGTAATCAACAGCACTGAACTATATAGGTGAATGTGGTTATAAAGGAAACTTAAGGATATAGTTTCTAGAATAGAACTTAAAAGATAAAACATAGGACTGTACACCACAGTGAACCCTTTGTAAATTATAGGCTATAGTTAATAGTACAAGTCTAAGAAAGTTTTTTCTTGAAATATAACAAATGCATGATATTAATACAACATGGTAATAATAAGGTGGTACCTGGTAAAATATACCTAATGTAAATAATGGATGATAGAACTATTTTTATAATATTTCATCAATTGTAACAAAAGTAACTACTGTTAAAAAATAGTACAATTATTTTTTAAAGTACTGTCATCAATTGCAACAAATGTTCCATACCAATGCAAGGTGTTGGGTGGTATATAGGAATCCTGTATTTTATGCATGTTTTATAAATTCATAATTTGTTTTATAAATTCATAATTTCTCTAATAAAAAAATAGTTTCAGTGCTGTTTGAGGGAATCCCTCATTTAACAAATATTTATTGAACATCTACTAATGCCAAGCATCCTTCTAGATGCTGGGAATTCAGGGATGAACCAAATGAACTAACTTCCTTTTCTCATAGAACTTAGAGTTCAGTTGAGGGCTACAAAAAAATAATGTTGAGAGGGATTGTGGGAAGATGGCGATGGACTAACAGGCAGAGCTGAATGCTCTCACAAAAACAATGGAGAAAGACAAAAACTGCCTGAGGGATCTGCTTTGGGGGTCAGAAGACCAGAATGGTGCTATGCAACTCCCAGGAGGGTGAGGGACAAGGAGAAAAAGAAGCTGAAACAACAAATGTGAGTTACCAAGCCCCCATGGCAGCCAGGAAGGGCTCCCCTCCCCCACGCCCCAAGATATTAAGTTGGGGTAAAACCCCTGGCACACTGCAGGCAACTGAGAAGGGAACACATCTTCCTCCCTGTCAGCTGTTTCAAGGGAAAAGGGAGGGGAGGTCGGGTGTTTTTCTTCAGTGAATTCAGCCAGCAGAGACTGCTTTGAACCTCTGATCTGGAGATTCAACACAGGAATACAGGAAAGCCCAGACTGAAACACCTCCATGGAAAGGTGGGCTGACTAGTGCCATCTGCTGGGCAGTCTGGAAACTGCATGGAAAAAACTGTTCCCACTCTCTGTTTGCAAACCCTGGGAGAAAATCCTTGCCCCACTAGTGAGTCCCTGGCCCGATTTTGAAAACTTAAGCTGGGCATTTTTAAAACCTGAGAATAAAGTGAATCAAATATCAAATATCTGTGGAAAAAAGAAACAGAAAACAATAGGCAAGAGAGAGAAATTAGCCATCAGAGTAAATACACCAACATATTCAGATGCCTAGACATCAGCAAAAAATTACAAGCCATACCAGGAAACAGGAAGAGATGGCCCAACCAAAAGAACAAACTAAATATCCTGAAGAGATACAGTATCTAATACAATTAATCAGTGATAATCACACACCTCTCCTAAATCACTTCAAAGAATTTAAAGAAAATATGACTAAAGAAATAAAAGATATTAAGAAGACACTGGGAGAACATAAAGAACAATTTGAAAGCCTGCAAAGAAAAGTAACAGACCTTATGGGAATGAAAGACACAATGGATGAGATTAAAAATACATTAGAGGCTCATAAGAGTAGATTTGAATTGCTTGAAGACAGAATTAGTGATTTTGAAGACTGAACATCTGAGCTAGAAAAGACAGGAGAACCGAAAGAGAAGAGAATGGAAAAAATGGAACAGGGCTCAGAGAACTGAATGACAACGTGATATGCATAAACATACACATTATCAGTGTCTCAGAAGGAGAAGAGAATGGAAAAGGGGCAGAAAGAATATTTGAGGAAATAATGACTAAAAACTTCCCAACCCTTATGAAGGACACAAATATCAATATCCAAGAAGGACAGCATAACCCAAACAGAATAAATCTGAGTAGACCTACCCTGAGACACCTACTATTCAAAATGACAAATATCAGAGATAAAGAGAGGATTCTGAAAGCAGCAAGAGAAAAGCAAAGAATCACATACAATGGAAACTCAATAAGATTGAGTGCTGATCTCTTCTCAGAAACCATGGGGAGAGAAGAAAGTGGTATGATGTATTTAAGGTACTGAAAGAGAAAAACTGCCACCCAAGAATTCTGTATCCGGCAAAGCTACCCTTCAAAAATGAGGGTGAGTTTAAAGTCTTCACAGACAAACAAAAATTGATAGAATATGTTACCAAAACACCATATTTGCAAAAGATACTAAAGGGGATCTGCAACCTAAAAGGAAAAAACAAGGATGGAAGATTTGGAGAATAGTTTAGAAATGAAGATCATTAGAAAGATTATTAGATTATTATAAACTAAAGGATAAGAAGACTGACAGTAGAACAATGTGACAACAGAAGACCAAAGGACAAAATGGATAAAGCAATACAAATTTTTCAGGTAGCCCTTCACATCTATCCAATGAACCCTGGAATATGGAAAAAAGACTTTTCTTGGACAGGAACACTCCAGAAGCAGCAGAAAGTGGCACAGAGGATTAAAAAGAGTGAATCATCAGCAGAAATAACAGATTTCTCACCAAAGTCAATTCCTGACTATGACTTTGAAAGTGATGAGATTGTTGCTGTTTGTGTAGCTATTGCTGAGAAACAGAAGACAGCTTCAACAAATAAATTAATGGTTATTGTGTCTGCTTCTGGGACTGTAGAGACTAACTGAGAAGGAAGATGGTGTTCCAACACCAGATGGCTCTGTTTTTATCAAAGCCCAATGAAGGAAAATGCATAGCATGAATTATTTAAATGTCTTTTTTGATTGTCATTTAAAGTTTTAGACATAGGGATATTTATTCTGGAGAAACAGGGCAAAACTCCTGTTTGTAAGATAAGTTTTTCAGATGAAGCATATAAATCTAAACGGTAGCATTGTTGTATAGGGTTTGGACTATGCTTTGATAAATTATGGTTTATATTTAAGATTAGAATTCTGAGCAAAATGTTTTTGATGTATAAATTTTATTTAATCCAAATATATGGAGGGATAAATTTTAAAGACACAACTTGAAAATCAAATTCTTGAATGGTAAATAACTTGGTCAGTGTTATTAAAATGTTGACTCACTGACTTTTGTTTTATGATAAAGGATATAAGTGATTTCTTTCTCTCCCAGAAATATACTGCTGTTAGTATTCACTCTGTTTTCCTTGCTTCTGTAGAGAAAGTTTGTCACAAGGCTTAAAGGTTTTTAATATGCATTTTGATTCAAAGTTGTGGTTTTGTTATATGTAATATCTTTGAAATTTCAGCCAAAAAGTTCTGATTTGTACTTAAGTTTTTGGCTTTAAGAAGTTATGGCAATGGTAGTTATCTTCTTCTGTATTTGTTAGATGTGTGAAGTACTGATAAATTCCACAATAATGTTTTTATTTTTTAGATTATTATGATAGGTGGGTTAGTCCTTACCACAAGTGAGTCATTTTTAAAGTGTGCATTTTTTAATGTGTGGCTTTTATAGATACATCATAATAAATTGTACTGCTATATTAAAAAAAAATAAGGGATGATGTGGGAGAGGGAGAGGGTTCCATGGGAATCACTCACACTTTCTATGTAACTTTTTTGTAATCTAAAACCTCTTTTAAAGTAAAATTTATTATATTTTTAAAAATGTAACATAAGATCAAATAGAGATGCAGGGATTTATTCTAATTAGTGCTTTCTAAATAAGATATGGGATCTTAAATGCTATTTTTTTTTCCTTTTTGCATTTTCTGTATTGTTTGAAATGTTCACTTCCCTTTACAGTTCATAATCAAGAGATGTGGGAGGATAAGAGTCTAGGACTTCCAAAGATTCACATGCAGCTCAAATTCTACTCTAGCCCAATTCTTATTCTTATTCTCCTTATTCTCAAGAGGACTCAACTCTTGTGTGAGCTTTCCTCACTACATTTGGACCTTGCTTCCTGAACCACACTCTGACAAGTGGGCTCTCTTTGCTCTGTAATCTCTTTTAAGGGTGTTTCCTCTTAAATTGTGTGAGATATGCCATGTCCTCTACAAAGGCTCCTCCACCAAAAAAGCTATCAGTAACTCCTCTTACCAACCGACTCTCCTCTGTTTCTGAGCTGCTCTCCAGTCACCTATACACTGGACGCTGACAGACCCAGGACCATACCCAGGCCTCTTATCTACCACAACAGAACTCTTTCTTGTGATGGAAACCACCCTAGACACAAGATTAGGTAGCCTAAAGTTTAGACCAAAGGTTTTACTCAGCCCTAAATAAATACCGACAGTAATGAGTCTTCCAGCTTTCCTTTTGGACATTATGTGATGGCTGTAAGAATTTATCCATCAGACAATGGCGCCTATTATTGGTTAAAAGACAACATCAAGCAGTCTGGGAAGAGGTGATTCCGTCCCAGTGGAGTGCTTTGGTTTGGTATCCATTTGGCTGGGAATTAATATTGAATTGTGCGTAAACTCACACTGACTAGAATGACCTATCAACACTAAATTGAACTGTGCGTTTCACAGAGAGGTCCAAGATGAAATCTGGGGACAGAAAGAACTATTGATTTTTTTTTTTTTTTTTTTTTTTTTGGTGAGAGGAATGAAACTAGTTATTGTATGGTTTCTACACAAATGCATTTTCTGTTGAATGTTTCTTGTGGGAGTATACACTGAAGTATGCAAAGGTCATTTGAATAAAGGCTAGATTTAAAAAGAAAGAAAGAAAACTCTGATAGCTAACACATTTTTAGAAAAGGTGGAATTTCTGAGTACCAACCACTAATATCATACTCCCCCCACCCTTATGCCCCCAATATCCCTCTATTCATAGTTATGTAGGGGTAACTACAGTGTATCTTAAAATCACTACCACATGCTATTCTGGGATCACAGTTAATTCTTGATGCTTATCTCCTTTGTCTGCTTCTCTATGCGGTTTTCAGAAGAATTTGTAAAACTGCTGTCACTAAAAATGTCTCATTGCATGTTCATTTAAGTCATGTTCCCACCAAGCACTCTCTCACAAGTGAAGTCCCTCATCTGAATCACAGGGTTCAGAAAATGATTTGAGTGATAGTTCTCTCCGTTCTTTCAAGGATGATGCATAACTAGTACCATTCTACTTGCACAGGAGAAACGTTAATTTACTTCAAATTCTGTGGTGGTAGGCAGAGTAGTGACTTCCCCATCAACACCCCCCCAAAATAGAAGTAAACATCCCAGTCTCCAGAATATGTAAATATGTTATGTTCTCTTGCAGCAAAAGAAGCTTTGCAGATGTGATTAAATTAAGTATCTTGAGTTGGGGAGATTATCTTAAATTATGTGGGGGGCCCAGTGTAATCACAAGTGTTCTTATAAGTGAGAGAGGAGGCATGAGAGTCAGACTCAGAGAGAGATTTGAAGATGCTCCACCATTGGCTTTGAAGATGGAGGAAAGGGCTGTGAGCCAAGGAATTCAGGAAGCCTTTTGAAGCTGGGAAAGATAAGGAAACATTCTCTCCAGAACCTCTACAAGGAATGCAACCCTACTGACACCTTGATTTTTGGTCAGTGAGGCCCATTTTGGGCTTCTGTCCTCCAGAATTGTAAGGTAATAAATTTGTGTGGTTTTAAGCTATAAGTTTGTGGAAATTTGTTACAGCTGCAACAGGAAACTAATATAGTTGCTTTAGGGCATTAAAGTATAATCCTTTCCAGAAACCCCAGTTGAGAAAGGTCACCACCAAGAGTAAGCAAAGCTTCTAATGTAAATGAGGGAATGACAGCATTGCACTGCCACTGGATATGTCTCTGGAAAGATAATCCTTTTGGACAGGGATGTGCTTTGGTTGTCTTTGGTTTCCTGTATGTGGCATATTGAGAAGACTACATTTATGAATTGATGTTAATCAAGAAGACTTTGGCTGGCCTCCACAGATAGCCTCACCAGTAGCTAAGGATAATCAACAGCAGAAAAAGTTCTCTCAAGGAAGTGGGAAAACATATGTAGGTAGGGGAGAACTCTGGTATTTCATAAGTATTTAGAGTGGGATCTAGAACCTATATTATTTTGATGTCATCGTCATCTTATCCTTCAAGCACATGGACTGATGGTCAAAAACCCAAGTTGTAATATTCTATTGTGTCTGAAGAGGGTTTTCTTGTGCTCAATTGAACACCCAAATCCACAATAATCCACAATAATCTTGTGGATTATTATAGGGAATATCTGACATCATATTCACTTCGATGGACCTAGCATGCCAGCATGACAGTCTGACATTTTCCTTTTTTGTAGGAGTCCTTGTGGCAGTCCGTGTATCACAAATCAGCTGAGAGGAGATGAGATTCACATTGGGAAGGTACATAAAAATCTCATGCACCCAGGAGACAGTGTCTCTTTTAATAACCACATAGGCATGATTTTCATAGTCCCTATAATGGATGTGTCAGTTACAAAAGTCACCAAACTCAGGGAAGCCCCACATGTAGCCTTGTACCAAGTATTTATAGTTTATGCACAGCACCTCCCAATCCAGATGCAATCATGGATCATGTCTTACTGTAAACAACATTGCTCGGCAGCATGGCTGGCATATTACCCTTTACAGGTTAACCAAGCTGGAAAGTTAAATGGAGATCAAGTTCTCTTGCAGAAGGAAAAAGATTTTGTTAACCCTTTACCCATATATATGTTGAAAAGTATCCGCTTCTATGTATACTACTGCTTTATTTTCATCATTATTGTTATTATTCATAACTGTGATTTTTGAAGACCAAGTTACCTATAATCCTCTGTGCTTTAAATGCATTAGCTCGCTAAGCCATCATACAAACCTTAGGAGGAGGAAGGTATAGCAAATGATTTTTTTTTTTTTTTTTGTAAGGACACTGAGATTCAGAGAGGTTGAGCAAATTTCTTAACATCTTTCAACAAGTATTTGGCCCCAGCCTACTCTTTTAATCAGTTGGCTATACTTGCATCCTCCTTGTGTCCAACTCTAAGCTGTGGCCCTCGTCCTGGGCACCAGTGTCTGCTGCATCAGCAGGACCAGGCTCCCTGAGGACTTGTGCACCTTACTGAGTCTCTCAGAGAACCACGTGGCACACTGTAATTAGCTAAGGAGGGTTTTTGCTCTGTAACTAATGTGCCCATAAAAACAAAGAATGAATTTGTACATGCTCAGTTTCTTAAACTGAAATAGATTATCTTTAATGGTAAAAAAAAAAAAAAATTTTTTGAAAGAGAAGAAAGAAAGGATCTGAGACGCATGAACCCTTGAGCAGTTTACAATGATCTTTTCTCAGTTCCATTTAGCACTTGGTACAATTATGCAGGCAGATTTTGAAGAATGCTGGATCCGTATCAAAAGAGAGTGGTGAATTGGTTGGGGAAAGCAGCCTTTAACTTCATGTGCAAAGCAAGGCTTGAATGTAGAGGTAGCAAGGGTCAATGTTATTCACTAATCACTTCCCTCACAAAAGAGGCTGCTTTCAATTCTTGCTGACATCAATAGGAAAACGAAATCATTCCATAGCAGTTTAGCTGATTCTTTTCACAGCAGGACCACTACTGTTTCACCTCACTTCTGAAATCCTGCAGTCTTTACTAGCTGTTTGGTGGAGTTATAAATAATTGTCTAAGTCAACAAGTGGTAAATCTCCCTTAGTTATAATTTAATTTAAATTAGCTTACCTTGGGAAGCAGACCTCCACACGTGCAAATTACCATAAACATCAACTGCCTTTGACGATTTACATAATTAAATGAGAGAATATTAAGACATTACTGTGAAGTGGCAACCTATCATGGCCATTTTTTTTAAAGCAAAGAATAGGGTAATCTTTCATTTCTTCCCAGTTGCTATTTTATACCAAAGCAAACCTCATCATCACTGTAGTCTTATAGACAGATTTTTCTGCCATGCTCCAAAATCTATAGCTTTTTTAAAAACCAAAAAGTGACAAACTTTACAAATACATAAAGGTAGGGTATCACAATATATCTGATTTATAAAATTATATATGTAATAGGCATTCTGAAATGTAAGATACTAAGAAAGATGAAGTACTTCAATTAGTTGTACTTTGGAAAATATATTGCACTACATAGTTCCACTGTAAGAGGGAAGAGCTTTTCTTCCAAGAGTACCCTTGGGATTTCAAAAACATTTCTGCTTTTCATGAGTGAGAGTTTTGAAATGTCATTGTAAACTTGTGAAACTCAAAATGCAAAATCTTCAGTAGCATTGTCAATGGAAAAATAAAATGAAAGGGTCAAATCCTATGGAGCAAGCCCAGGTTTTCAAACAGAAGGCTGGCATACAAAATTTAATAAGCATCTTTTATTATTAATTTTAAATCTTTCCACAGATTGTCAGAAAGATGTTTTGTTAACTAGACCATGGTTGAAAGAGAACCCATTCTAAAGAATTATGAAACCATTTGGGCATCATTACCTGTTCCTCTGAATGGAGAACACACAGAGGCCACAGAAAGTCTATCCAGGAGGCAAGTGCTGTCATGTGGGAAATTGCCTTGATGCAGTGGTAGCCCCCAATTCTACCAGACAAGATATCCCAGAGGTCATGGAACAGAAAGACTCACAGACCAAATTGAGATGCTCAAATCACGAGATTTATTAAATCGAATTGAAACACACAGAAGAAGAGAATGATGTAAAGGCATAGAAATGGAGTATGTTAGCATACCTAGGCCAGGGTGCATCCATGGTGTAGGCTCACTGCGCTGGAACTCTGGATTAGGCAGTGTTCATATACAGAATGGGCTACTGGATTTAGGGGATCTAGTGCAAAATGAAAATGTGGGGCCCCTGTTTAAAAAATAGGAAAAAAAGTGTGGGTAAAGGAACTAAAATATCAGTTTTCCTTTCATCTATCTCCTCTGCTCACAGGCATGTGCCATTGTCCTATCAGACTTCTTTTACAAAACAAGTTAAAAAATAACATTATTAGGAATTTCAAGACAGTGACAGCAGAACATTAACCCAAGTGTTGGCATGTCCTGTCTTGTTGCCACAGCAGGCTTTTTTTGCTGATGGTGTGGCTGTGAGAACCAAACCTGAGGCTTGAACAGAAGCAAGGGGCCTGTATCTAATCACACATGTTTGCTCTCTCAGAAGGGTGCAGGGCAAGAACCCCTGGGCAGTAGCTGGAGAACAGCAAGTAGCCTGATGAATAGCCATGAATTTCTTGGGCACAGGATGTAAAGAGCCAGAATGGACCTCACTAGTAAGAGACCCATTTAGGAACTCATGAATACAGGGTGCCTCATCTGCCACATCCTCAGGTGTATTTAGCATAACATAGATTTTCAGTGATAGTGAATATTAGGTGCTTTTTCGTCTTTCCCTTCCTTTCTATGTTTAGCATACACATGTTTTTCTTACTTTAGCTATACTGAATACATCTAATAGGTCCCTAACGTACTTATCCATACTTAACACTTTTTATGAGTTTTGCCTATATTTTACAAACTATTGACTTATTCAATAAATTTGTTTAATACATTTTAGGAGTTTCATCTATGCAATTTGATTCTTTTTTTGCCTCAGTGGAATTGATAATCTCAAATAACACAGCACATACATTAAAAAGATGCCCACTCTGGTCTGCCTAACCTCACAGGTATGATGAGGTAACAGCCATGTTCACAAATACGTTTTCTGATTCGGTCTTCCTACTTATTTATTTCATGTCTCCTGCCCTCAGATAAGCCTACAGTCTGGCAGAAGAGACAGACACAAAAGCAAAAACATGAGTACATGAACAAGGAAGAGAGACTGCTGGGTGTGATACCAGCCAGCCTCAAGCTTCCACAGCAGAATGTCGGGGCCGTGCTTTTAAACGCTCCATGATGGTGTGGTTAATATGTACTTTGTCAAAGGACAGCAGGTTCTACTGTGATGACCAGCCCTCCCTCGGGCATCCTCAGAGTCAGGCCCGTGAGTGGGGCATTTCCTCCCTCTCTAGCATCACTGGGCAGATTGGTGAAGTTCTTGGGCAGTGGGCTTTTCTACCACTTTCCTAATATCCAGGGCATCTCTCCTGTGTGTGCTTCCAGAGATGGCTCTATGTCCTGGCTCCACAAGCAGTTTGAGTTCAAGTGCCTTTGATTTCTTTACCAGAGTTGCCATTTCAACCAGGAGAGTAATCATGTTTCCTTATTCTCTGAGAACTGCACTCAGTACGTACAGCCTTGCTTAGAGGACGGTAAGAAGTGTACTCAGGGCATCCTGCCAGCACTGTGGTGACATGCTGTGAGTAGAGAGGCAAAAGGGGGAAATGCTGAAACAAGCACAACAGAGAAAAGATTAGTGAGATTAATATTCTTAATATATGAAGAATGTGTGCAAAATCAAAATTTTAAAAATGTGAGGACTCCATCAATATATCAGAAAAAGCCATGAATATGCAATTCATATAAGGGAAAAATACAGCAGCTAACACTTGGAAAATTGATACACCTTATTTGTAATCAATGAAATGCAAATTAAAACAATATGCATTTTTTATGCAAGTCGGCTTATATTGCTTTAGTTTTGATATTTGGTTTGGTCATTGATAATATGTGGTAAGGGTGAATATATGCCACATACAGTATCATATTTTTGCAAAATATTTAATAAGATGTTAAAGTCTCAAAAACTTTATACTTTTTTAAAGTAAATACTACAAATTGCACAAGATTATTTTTGCACGAATATTTAATCATGGGCTTACATATAATAGTGAAAAGCTAAAACCAAATGGAAAGGTCCTAAAAGATGAAGATAGCCAGGTAATTCATGGTATGTAGAGTATGAAATATGCAGCTTTTAAAAATGATGTCTTGTTCTTTGTAAGCATTCATTAAATATTTTTGTTATGAATTCTTTACAAAATATTCGTAACAAAACATCCATGATGTATTTAAAAAAACAAGTACATTTGATCTCAACTCTAATATAATTTGCAAAAGTAAGGGCATAGGCACTGAGATATTTACAGCCATTATCTCTAGATGATGATATTGTTGGTATTAAAAATATGATTTTATACTTTTAAAAATCTAACAGCATATATTTTTATTATAAAAATGTTTATATATTTTTAAAAACTGAGCCTTGATTCTTAAGTGAAGGTTTAGTCACCAACAAATGTATTAGCCTAAAAAAGTCTGTTCTTTGAGCATCAGTTTCCTTAAATATATAAATTAAGGATAAAAATATTAGTACTACCCATTACATACTTTTTGTGCCAGAAAATATGTTTCATGGGGAACTGATGGGTATTATAAGTAGGCGAAAGTTTCTGGGGCAAATGAATTTGAGAGGTTCCAGATTAACCAATGTTAAGCAGGTTCCTATAGCACTCATCAGACTTTAATATGCTAATGAATATTTTGAGTATCTAGGGGTGTGTGCACCCTATTTTGACCACAGAACCTTTTGTTTACAAAAGATTTTGGAGGTCTACTCTTCTGTTGAACACACTTTGCTTATGAAGGAGTGGGAACGCCAAATTATGTCAGTGCACTGGAACCATGACCAGAATGAGCGTGGTGAGATTTAATGAGGCCACAAAACTTTCTTCCTTGGGGTTCTGTAAGGCAGTTTTATAAGGCCATTTAAAGGAAGATAAGGATTGGCATAATGAAAACAATAACCTGGGGCAATTTATTTGATTAGAAACACTAAATATGATGGGAGTTAAGAGCTCAGAAAACTATTATAACCTTGAGTGACATTAATAAAATAGTGCATTCCAAACAAGGATAGACCCCAAGCATGGTGTTGGCCCAATTGCTTGTTTGTTTGTTTGTTTTTTTCAGTCTTCATTCAGTTTATTCTTTTTAGCCATAGTATGTTGCCTCCCAGGCTTTTTTTAAAACAATTTATTGAAGTATATCATCATACATGAACATACATAAGCTATAAGTGTTCAGTAAACATCGTGAACTTACAAAACAAACATGCATAACACCATACAGGGCTCCCACACATCACCCCCCTCCCCCCGCACAAACACCCTGAATTGTTGTGAAATATTTGTTAACAAATCATGAAAGACCATCGTCAAAGTATTACTACCAACTATAGCCAACTATAGTCCATATCTTCCTTCCCTATACATTTTTTTAAGGATTTATTTATTTACTTTTATACATTTTACCCGCCCCCCCATTTTTGCTGGTTTTGTGTCCATTCGCTGGGTGTCCCTGTGTCCATTTCCTGCCCTCTCTTCTCATCCTTCTCCTACTGTCTTCACTGGGATTCGATCCTCGGAACCTCCAATGTGGAAGAGAGGCATCCTACCACCTGCGCCACCTTAGTTCCTGGTTTTTCGGAGCATCTCGTCTTGGCTCTCCCTTGTGTCACTCTCCTATTATGTCATCATCTTGCTGCACGGCTCACCTTATTTATAATCAGGCAGCCTATGTGCCTTCTATATTTTTCTTTTTTTAAATTTTACCGGGAGGTCCCGGGGATTGAACTCAGGTCCCTCCATATGGGAGATAGACACCCAACCACCACAGCCACATCCACCCACCTGCTATATCTCTTAAGGCTTACCAAAGATACCCAAAGTTACAGTCTTTTCCCATACAGGATGGTCATATAATAAATCAGGTTTAGTTTATCACCAGCATTCCAAAAACCAGACCTAGGGAGAAAAACTAGGTCTGGGGACACATGCATGGTTTCTAATATAGCGAAGTTTAGCCTACCCCGATTATCACAAAATCAGGACAGCGAGAATATTTGCAATGAATTGCATGTTTTAAGATAGATATCAATCAACTGAAATTTATAATGAAGAGATAAGTAACCAGGCATTTAAATTATGTCACATGAAGCATATTTGAAAGATCTGGAAGTGCCATGTGTAAGAAAAGAATATGTAGAGTGGACATGACAGTCTTCTGTAAATATTTGAAGGCCCATCTCATAGAAAAAAAAAATGAAGGAATTAACTTATTTCCATTTGTATGTTAGTGAAATTAGATGCACAAGATATAGACAGGCAGCTCTTTTTGTAATATAAAGAAAAATGTTGCATTTGAATGTGTTTAATAAACACACAAACACACAATACCTGGATGCCTTGCTAAGTCTGCATCTTTCCATCACTGGAGGTATTTAAATAGATTCTGGATGATCATTTAGCATGGATACTGTAACAATTTTGCTGGATTGAAACAGAAGTTAGACAAGATGAACACTAGGATCATTTACCACTTTGATGGATACACTCATCACATTGAACTATAATGAATGATTTATTCATTCATTCACTTGGTCAATAAATATTTATTCAGGGCTGCTATGAGTTTATCACTGTCTGGGTACCAGGTGTAAAGTAGTGAAAAAGATAAAGCACCTGCCTTCATGGAGCTTTTATTTGGGGAATGGGGTGACAGTGGGAGAAATGGACAAAAATGGGTGACAAAACAAAACTCTAATTATACATTTTGATAATTGCTGTGCAGGGAATAAGTAGGGAACCTGAGGATGATCACTTTCCTTGAGTTTGTTGAGAAAAGCTTCTCTTCGAAGGTGGCATTTGAACTGAGGAGGAGGAGAATAAACCAGCCATAGTGGGAGCAAAGGGTCTCGGACACAGGGAGCATGTGTAATGGCCCAGAGCTTAGTGATGGAGAAGGATAATATTATTAGTTTGGAGAGATGGAGAAATGTGTGTGTGTGGATCTGTGTGAGTGTGTTGGGGAACAGATCATGTGACATTTGCAGGACCTGACCAAAAAATTTATTTAAAAAGCAATAGAAACACTCTGAAAGTTTTAAGTGGGGTTATGCATGATTTAATTTATATTTTTAAATATAAATGTGTTTCAAGCAGATTATAGAGGAACAAGAGAGCAAGAGTGGAAGACTAGTTAGGTGTGTATTGTAAAATTCATACTTTAGAAGAGAGTTGATGGCAGAAGGAGAAGGGAGGAAGCAGTAGAGGTGCTGATAATTGGGTGGATTTGAGATTTAGTTCGAAGGTAAGAACTAGTAGAATGTGTGGATGGATTGAAAAGTGAGGTTGGAGGAGTAAATGAGGGAAAGGGAGAATCAGAAAGATTCCTATTTTTTGTCCTTGAGCGCCTGGTAGAGGTTGATGAAGGAATGATGAAGGAAGGCCAGCTCTGATTTGGAGCCACTTACTTGGAGATATTTCTTAAACATCGCTTTAGACATTCAGTGGGCTACTTGGGTCTTTGGATACATGGGCCTTGATCCCAGAGTAGAGGTCATGGCAGTAATAGCAACCAGAGATTAATCTGCATGTGGAATTTATTCAAAACTGTAGATGAGACTGAAATCACATAGGGAGATAGTGAACAGAGAGTACATAGGAGAGAAAATATTTGTTTTTCTTCCTAGATTGCAAGCCCTCACAGAGGGCAGAGCATGTGTTCATTTGTTTTTACAGTACAGGCAATGTGCAAAGTCTTACACATAATAGATGCTAATATGTTTGCCATAATAAATGTTTAAAGAATAAATAAAGATATAAATGACAGGTTATTCAAAAATTTTTATTTTCCTTGCAGACTTTTCCTAGCCTCTTTCTAATATGGAAAGGGTTTGCTTTTCCAGCAGAAATATATTATACACATGCTTGTTAGAATGATTTTATTGTTTTATTTTTGTAACTAACCTGTTCTCCATGCCTTTTACGATAATAATGAGGAATATTTAGTACGGAATTACTCATTCAGATGAAACTTCAACATTTTCTTACTCTTTATCACTTATCACTGAAGATATTGTAACATAACTATGATAACGTATATCCATTATCTCTAGGAACTACATAAGCAATTTCCAGTGGCTGTTTGCCATACTGTTTCTTGAGATTTTGTTCCTCTGGAAAAATTCCATTGCTGGTTAGTTGTGTGTTTTGTTTTTGTTTTGTTTTGTTTTCATTTCCTTTCGAAAAGGGAAAAAGCAAAAATATAACAACAGTATCTTTCACAATGTGCTTTATGAACAAATATGCGTGTAAAACCTGGTTTCTCAAATTGTTTTACAAATTGAAAGGGCTTCAGCACTTCCTCTTCCTCCCTGCCCCCAACACTTTCCATAGCAAAAACCCATCATAACCTCAGTCAGCCTTATGAAAAATCTTTTAATCCCAGCCCTGGCATTTGTGACTTGGCTAATTATGAAGTATAATTAAAATATGATTAAGAATTTTTTCCTTCTTAGCAAGACCTCAGGAAGTGTTCTCTTTGTTCTCACCTATTTAATCACCTTTGCAGTCATTTCCAATCTAGCTTTACTACTTCTGACATATCCCAAAATAGCCTTTTTAATTCTGGCCATAGATGTTCTTTCTTCTTATCTGATCTGGCACTGTCTCCTGCTTTATTGGCTGCTATCAAATAAGGTACCCTTTGAAACCATCTAAAGTCACGGACGTCTCACTTTTGATGCTATAAATCCCTGGACTTCTGCTTGTCTTTGGTAACTCTTCAGAGTAGGACCCAGAGTCCTGTAGTCTCTTTGCCAAAAAAGATACAAGGTGTTTTTCTCTTTGTTTGCTTTTGTTTTTTGTGTGGTTTTTTTTTTTTTTTTTTTTTTTTGCAATTGTTATTGTTTTGATAGCTTTGAAATGCTGGAGAAAAACAATCCAATCCCTATTCCCCAAGCTCCTAAGGTTTCAGCGGAGAATTTTAAAAGAATGGACAGATGTGACTGGACACAAAGAGGGAAGACATTGCAATCTGAGATGCAGGGAACGGCGCTTGTGAAGACTCACAAGGGGGAGCGAGGAAAGGTGTTGGGAAGTACAGAGGCCATGCACTGCCTTAGGGTCCTGAAGTCAGGTGATGGCCCTGTGGGTCCAGTGGTCCACTCCAGATCCAACCTCACACCTCTGACTTTGAGACTCAGGTAAACCTGGGACTGTAAGAGCCCTCATCTAGAGAGGGCATGTACTGTATAGGTTAGGAACCGACTCCCTGAGTAAACTTCAGGCTCTCTTACCAGCTGCATAACCTTGGCCAAAGTACTTAACCTCTTTGTGCCATCAAAATGACAAAATGGCATCACGGAAAGATTGGTAGGAAGGTGTTTTAATTAACATTTTTGAGCTATTCTTTTGCCAAGCACTTTCACGTAAATTCTTTACATGGGAATAGTTTGTAAATTCAAAGACACTTGAAAAAATATAAATTCTTGTACATTTTCTCAAGGAAAAAAGAAAACCTCTTTGCAGTTTTTATTATTTGCAATTATCACCTGCATTTTAGTGATAAAAAACAACTGAGAATAAGAGGTTAAGTGTTTTGCTCAACGTCACGTAGCTGGTAATTCCTGGTCCAAACCCACATACTGTCTAGTGCAATGAGTTTTCCATGACAATTCAGCCCCTAACAATGTGCTTTTAATCAAGTGCCAAAGCAGCATTCAATTTCCTGATTCTCCGGTCAGCCACCATCCTGCTGAATCTCTCTAAGAACTTCACTCCATTCAGGCCTTGGCAACTGAACCCTTCTCTTCCCGACTCCAGGCCTCCTAGATTTCAAATCCCCTGGCTTCTGGGCTGATGTTCTGCATCTGCTTTCGGATCCTACCAGATGTGTAGGACCAACAAAAAAGGATTTGCCTTTGATGATTTGAGAAGATGTGCTTCCACAATTCTTATTCACCTTTGTCAGCAAAGAAGAACAGGCCCCATTCACCCATGCTGGCCTACAAGCCGGCTTCTTATGCTGGGACACTTAGGATCATCCAGCCAAGACCCTGTAAGGAGAGGCTGGACTCTAAGGAAGTCACACAAATTTGGCTAACTGTGTTATCTCACTCATTAAAATGGAATTATGTGAGGATGATGTCAAACCAAAGGGCAGAATGTTAGAAGAGAGACTATTGGGGAGACCTTTGCTGAGAGATGAGGCTGTTAGTGAGGTTATCAATGAAAACATCAAGGTGTTAAGCTCTCTCGTGCCCAGATTTGGGTGAATACAGGAACATATTGGAAAGTGTTGTTGGGAATAGAATAAGAGAGGGTTGTATATAAGGAGAGTTGGAGTCTAGGTCACAATCTATGATGTTTTTGTTTTGAAGAATTTTATATCTATGATACCTTCCTCTCCATTCTTAGGATGTTCAAGAGAATTCAAGTGAGTCCTATGAAAGGTTTCCCAGGTCTCAACAGACCCTGTTTGGAAAGCTGATGCTTTCAGTCAAAGAACAAAAATCACAGCAGCAATAACTACTTCTTAATGAATATCTTCTGTGTGCCATATGTTTTGCCAAATCCTTTCTATACATTATCTTATTTAATATTCTCTACAAATCTATGAAGCAAATCTTATCCCCATTTTCATAAAAGGAAACTTTCACAGAGACTTAACACAAAGTTAGAGATTGTTATAGCTTCACTCTTCTTGAGAATGCTCTGGAATTGTAACCATGTCTTGATTTTCCAAGGAGATCTTGAACCTCCCTTTCTAAGAATACACAACTTATCAAACATTTGACCATTACTATCCTGATTCACTTGTATGGAATATTTTTAGAGCACATGTACTGTCTTCCTGGATTTCATGTATGAGGATGTTGTTTGGAAGATCTTTACATTAAATATTTTATACATATATATATATGCCATGCTCTGGTGGGAAATAATTTGTTATATCAGGCAGGCTTTTGTCAAGGAACTTCTAGCAGAGGCAGAAGAGCCCGGGAGCTTAAGCTGTCAATTCAAAAGCTAGATGTCCGGGTTTGAATCCCACTTCTGTCACATATTAGCAGTGTGACAAATTATTTTACCTCTCTGTGCTTTCATTTTTTTATCAGTAACATGGTGATATCAACTGTTGCCTACCTCTAGGGTTGTGCTGGTTAGATCAGTGAACATATTTAAAGCACTTGGAATCATGCCTAATATGTAGTAAATACTCGGTAAAATTAGCTGTTGTTTTTGTTATTACTGTTGACATTGGTAATTGTTTTGTGTCTTATTTATATATTATAGTCATTTTATTCTGCTGTTCAAAATCCTTTCTTATATAACTCCATATTCCCTATAGAATAAACAAAAGTAATAATAATAACTTTAATTTTTGAAGGTCTAACCAAGCACATCACCTCATTTAATCCACACAGCAATCATATAAGGCTGGAAGTGTTGTTAGCACCATTTTACAGATGAGAAAAAAAATGGGGCTCAAAGAGATTGTAAAATTTGCTAAAGATAATAAAGCTAGTAATGACAAATTTTGAGTTTAATCCCAGGTTTGTATAACCCCGATGCTCTTAACTACTGGTATGGTTTTGCAAGCCCCCTTCCAGCTCCCACCTGCTCAACCAGGACACTTCAGCACACCATGTCATCTGCTTTGCCATCCTGTTCTCCCCTACCTTCCCGAAAGATTACACTTCACTCCAGGAATATTAAATGACTTGAAGTTCCCTGCGTGCATTGAGCTCTTTCATGCCCCATGGGGCTGCATGTGCCATTCCCACATCTCTCATGCCCTTTCCATTTTTAAGTTAGGAAAACTGCAACTCATCCTTCAAGAACCATACCAAGCATCACTTCTTCTTTGAGGCATTCTCTTACTTTTTAAGGAAAATTAGGCTATTCTCTGTGTACTCATATTTCATGTATATATTTTTTCCTTTTTAAAATATTTGTCTTCACCACTAGACTGTGAGCCCTTCAAAAATAGATAAATTTTACTTTTCACTTTTGCCCCTCTTCCTAGGACCTGGAACTTAGTCTATTCAATTCATAATATTCTAAGCAACTCTTAAAATTATAAAATAAATGAATTGATGAATAAATAATTCAGTTACTTTCTAGAGCATCCTGTCCAGTAGAACTTTCTGTGATGGAAATGTTCAGTATCTGTGCTGTCCAGTAGGGTAGCCACTGGACATATGTGCCTTTTGAGCTCCTGAAACGTGGCTGGTAAGACTGCCATACTATGATTTCAATTTTATTTCATTTTAATTAATTTAAATTTAAATAGCCACATATGGTTAGGGGCTACCAAACTGGACAATACTGTTCTGGTATTAGAGCCAGAGCACAATTTTATTGAAGGTTTCCTTGAGAATGCCTTATCCACATTTCCTTCTCGGTTATATACTGTGTCTTAGATCTGGTCAAAGTCAGGAAGTTATATATGTCAGAGAGCAGGGATTTTTAACGTACTGCAATGAGACAGCAACATCCCTCTATTAGAACCCCATAACTCTCTCTGCCAGTGTGGTCTCTTCGGAGGAGGAAATTTGTACTCTCAGCTCCACCCAGGTAACTACAGCTATGGTTCATGACACAGTTAACGGTCTTCCACAGAGTTGTCTTTGAGTTTTAGAGGATGTTTGGGGCCTGAATGAGATGGCTGTATTGGGGTGTTTTCAGGTTTTCTGAAGAGTTAACATGTGGAAAAAGACATCAGCTTCCCTTTATCTGCTTTTGCTGTGCCCCTCCAGCATTATGCACATATATCTATTTTGCATTTGTTTTATTATGCTATCATTGTTTGTTAAGTCTTCTCCCATTTGAGGTGAGCTCCTTGAGAGCCAGTCTGTTTGTCTTATACCTCTTTATTTCCCTGGGACTTACCATCATATTTGACATGACTGAAAGGCTCAATAACTGATTGAATGAATGAATGCACATTGAATCAGGAACAAGCCAGCAACTCTTGGGACTCCAAGAGACATCCATCATAAAGAATGAATGTTCTTGAGGGATCAAGGCCTACAGCAGTGCCATCTACTAGGGAGGGATTCATTTGGGAACTGAACCTGCCCTGTTCACAGGACAATCACAAAGAAAAGCAACTATGCATTCTGGGCCATTCCAGGCAGTTAGATTGGGTGGAGTTTCAGTCAAGTTGGCAGCATTAATTTGCAGTCCACCTGAGGGGATTTGGATTTAATGAGTAGGGAGCAAAAAAGATGGTTTAACAAAAGGCTTTTTTCCCACAATCTTTGTGTTGGCTGGAGAGCTTGCCGAGCCTCTTTGGGTTCTGAAATGAAATTGAACTATAAATGTGCAACTGTTAATTTTTTGCACACAATCTATTTTAGAAAATAGAAAGTTTGAAGGTGGTGAGAAAACCCCAGAAATACATACAACATATACACACGGACACCCACTACACCCAACTTGGGAGGTGGCAGTAGCAAGTTAATGGTCAAATGAAACGTGAGCAGGGGCTCATTTCAGTTCATTTTAATTCAGTTCAATACTAATTTAGTGAGCATCTATTTTATGGGCAATACAGGATAAATAAGACACGGTCTCTTCCTTTAAAGCATTCACAATTTAGTACAGCAATCAGACATGTAAACAATTAACTTGTAACATAGAGTGACAGATGCAGTAAGAGAGGTGAGCTAGGTACAGTGGAGGCACAAAGGAGGTGATGATTACAGCTACTTGAGTCTGTCTTGAAGGATTGTAAAAATTCTTTGGCTGTGTGGGTTTAAGAGGGAGACAGAAGGTAGGGAGAGAAGGGCAGTCCGGTTTTCCAAAAACAAGAACATAGGCAAAGAAACACAGGTGTGAAATAGCAGGTAGGAGAGTGTTGGGAGAGATGTGGTTGGCTCTCTCTGTGGGGCCTGCTGAGGTGTCTCCTCAGAGGGCTGCTCCATCCTTCTTGAGTTTGGAAGGTGATTCTTGCTAATATGTATAGGATAAATCAACAAGAGGAAACACTCTAAATAGGACGGTCAGCTAGGAAGCTGTTATAAAATTTCAGGGTAAGAGGTTTAGGGTCCCAGTTAGAGTTTTGGCTCTGAAAATAAAGAGAAAGACTCTCAAAGACATGTTCTAGAGAATTGATTCTCAACCCCTTTTCTGTCTGAAAACTCCCAAGAAATAAACCACACTTCCCTCCATAATAGTGATGGTACGTTATAGAAGAGTTTCTCAAAAGCAATGTGAGAATTATTTTGAAAATCACTCCAGGAGCTTCTGATATATAAAGGACCTGACCACCTGACAAGTATGATTATAGTTCTAGGGCATAGCAAATCTTTGTGGGGGCCTAAAACTGGAAGCAATTGAAGCTGGAAATGTAAAAAACAAATGTTACCATTTATTGAGAACTTACAATGAGACATGTTCTTGGTAGCCAAAATTTAATTTTATCTTTATGGCAGTCATATAGGGTAGGCATTAAAATCCTTATTTTACTAATAAGAGGCCTGAGGCTTAGCTAGATTATGAAACTTTCTCCAGCTCCCATTACTGCTGGAGCTGGTACCTGGATTCACACTGTGGAACATTTGATCACGAAGCCTGAGGTCTTTGCAGCATACAACATGCCCTTTTCTGGGAGCTTTAAATTCCAGGACCTGAGAGCACCCTAGCATCAAAGCAGAGGGGTACAGCTAATAGTAAAGAGGAAATTGCAAAAAGATGGATTTCAGCAGAAGGATGCCAACTCAGTACTCAGATCTGTTGCCTTCAAGAGCTACCCTTATTTTCTAAAATATCACTAGTACGTATCAAAGAATGATGAAGGCTGCTTTAGCATCCTTGGCTGCTCAAGCAAATACTATGCAATGGGTCGGCTTAAACAATGTGAATTTAATGATTTTGAGACTAGGAAAAATCCAAATTAAGGAATTATCAAGGTGATGCTTTCTTCCCAAAGTATGGCATTCTGGGGATGGCTAACAGGGATCCTTGGTCTTGGGCTCTGTAGCAGTTTGGCATTATTTATGAATTACAAAAATAGATATTGGATTATGTTTGTGAACTGGTCTTTTCCTTTGGGCATATTAGATTATTTTGGATTCAGAGGCTTACTTGATTAAATAATGATTAAGGCTTTGACTGGGCCATGTCAGTAGGACGTTGAGTTCCCCCCTTGGTGGGCAGGGACTCACAGAGAAACTGCGCCGCAAAAAAAGGAGGTTGGAGTTTTTGATCCAGAGTCCCTGGAAGTAAGCACACAGAGGAGCTTGGTCGCGAGGAAGGAGAGAAGGCCCCAGGAAAAGAGATGAGCTGTTTGCCTGACAGTTCATAGCTGACCTTGTGGAAAGAACAAAGCAGCTGAGCCCAGAGAGAATCAAGCACTGGGGAGAGAGACAAAGCCTAGAGAGCTTGACCATGGAGCCTTAAGAGGAAGAGGAAGGCTGAACATCGGCAGCCATCTTGCTCCAACATGTGGCAACAGATTTTGATGAGGGAAGTAACTTACGCTTCATAGCTTTGTGACTGTAAGCTTCTACCCCAAATAAATACCCTTTTATAAAAACCAACAGATCAGCACCCTTTTGGCTGACTAATACAGGCTCCTTTGTCACATAGTAATGCACATAATGGCCTCTCCTGGCTCTCCCTTCTCTTCCAGCTTCCATTGGACTTCAGCTTCTTGCTTCTCATGGCTTTCTCTCAGTCTGTTTTTAATTCTGCTTATAAGGTTCTCCAGTAATAGGATTAAGACCCAGCCTGATTGAGCTGGGCCACAATTTAACTGAAAAGACCTCATCAAAAGTTCCTACTTAAAATGGGTTTTCACACCCACAGGAATGGCTTAAGTTTAAGAATATGTTTTTCTAGGGTACATAGCTCCAAATGCCTCAAAGGCTCACAAGTTTTTTGCTACAGATGTTCGGGAGGGAAATTGAGGAGCCATTCATTATTTTTTTTAATCAACATGTATTTATTAAGCTAATATATATGAGACACTGTACTCAGAATAAAAGATACAAAGGTATGTATGTAAGCATTGCTCCTGCCCTCCAGAATTCTATCATTTAATGCAGGCTTAAAAGTATAAAATTCAATTCCTGTGGAAGGTGCTATTTGGTCAAGTAGAGATGTGTTCAAGGTGCCATGAGAATATTTCAAAGGGAATAACTAGCTCCTCCCTGGGGTTTGAGAAAGTCTCCACCTCCCTGATATTGTGGCAGCTGTTTCTTAAAGAATGAGTAGGAATTTGCCCAGGGGAGAAGGGAGAAAGGCCTCCCAGGAAGAGGAAACAGCTGGGCAAAGGCACAGTAAACTGAGCACGTGCAGGAGGTTCCATGTGTCAAGGAGTGTGAAGGAAGGACCCAATTCTGAAGGGCTGGTTTCTTAAGGAG
Source organism: Tolypeutes matacus (assembly GCA_026826555.1). NCBI lineage: Eukaryota > Metazoa > Chordata > Mammalia > Cingulata > Chlamyphoridae > Tolypeutes > Tolypeutes matacus. The sequence goes on along the minus strand of JAKSZT010054394.1, from coordinate 492,904 downwards.
TGGAAATTTCATTCCCTGAGTGGAGAGTTATTAAGAGGAGTGGGAGAGATATCATGAAGTTTGGTATTTGAGAAAAAATCTTAGAAAGCCAGTGGAGAAGGAGTTAGTTGGAGAGAGGTTGGCTCCAGGGGACTCGGTTAGACCCTGTTACAGAGTCTCACTCAGGCAGAGCCAAGATGCCATCCTGAGTACATCCCAACCACCACCACCACCACCTACACAAATACCATTCCATTTCCTCAGAGGGACTTATCTTTAGAGATCAAACACGAAGGGAGGGGCAGTTGCACTGAGCAGTTTCTTGCTCAGTCCAAGATTGAGGGCTGCATACTTGCCTGTAGGATGAATCAATACCTCAGGGCTTTCCCCATAGCAACAGAATTAGTCCTTGGCATCCAGGTGGTTCTGGCTTCTTTTGTTTTTGCTTCTCCTGTTGCCTGAAGGCTTGCCTTTTCTTTTGACTTGCATAATTCCCTTCTTTTAGCTGGGGGCCGCAGGTAAACACTGCAGCACTGCTAATATTTCATTGTCATTTTTGGCTCTATTACATCTTTCTCTCAGTCATTCTTTAGAGCAGGAGATGTCATCGAGAGGGGTTGTGTGGCTTGCATAAATGAGTTATGAATCTTCATGATTTTAAGTGGGTTATCAATCCCCTTCCAAGCAGATCCAGGCATCTGGTAGCTCCAAAGTGTTAAAAGGACATTATGCATATATATGCAGAGACACATGCCCTACAGCTTTTTCAATATACTTGCCACACTCGTACTCACACATACATGCCACATGCAGGAAGACCTGAGAATTCCTCTTTGAGAGGAAATTGCTTTAACAGATCCCTTTCTTTCTCTCTTTTCTTTACAATTCTTCACTCTTCCTTGTGTGTAAGAGAGCCCATGGAAGGAGTTAGAAAAAAGGTTTGACTGAGTGTGCACATTACGTGTTATATATAACTCTGCACACATGTAGGCAGGTAGCCATCAGCAGCTACACGCGAAAGTGAGAAAAAGCAGCAAGGCTCAGCCTGCATGAGCAAAATGAGGGAAACAAAATCATAGATTACTCTGACACAGACAATCTAGCCTAAACTATCCAGATATGGGGGGAAATGTATGAAGGAATTTTCACTTGAAGTTTCCAATGACTTCAATTTTTCCACAGTTCAGAGTGTGATGCAGAGGCCACAGAAAGTCATAGGGAGGCGTGGCGTGGCTGGCTGAGAAATCTGGAGGCCTTGGCAATGGGTGACACCTTTGGAAATCATATTCCATCCTTTAGACTTGAGGTCAGGTTTAGATTAGGAGAGTGGGCTTTGCCTTAGACCTGAATTTGAAGCCTAGCTCTGCTACCACCTTATTCTGTGACCTTAGGCAAGTCACTTAACTTCTTTAATTCTTAAGTTTCTCATTTGTATGAAGATAATACTTCATGGAGTTGTTAGGATTAAGTGAAATATATATATATAACCTGTGCAGTGGTGTGTGGCACACAGCAAACCCTCAATAAGTATAACTTTTTTTGGTTTTATGGTTTGTACATTATCTTGGATACATCATTTAGCTTCAATTTCCTTGTAATAATGGTCAAATTCACTTTTTACAGTTTTTGTGGAAATTAAATGAGAATAGTACATGTAAAATAGTTTGTAAAGTGGAAAAGTTCATATAGCGAGAAAGTGTGGTTATGATCATTATGTTGGAGGTACTTTGGCTATCATAGTTATAAGAACATTTGGAAAGTTCACTGGAAGTAGATGTGGAATTGTTACCCATCAGCAGAGGAAGAGATACATTCCATCAAGCTTAATTCAGGCCCACCTTTTTGGTGTGAAAAACTGCCAAATATCTCATAAGAGTATAAAGTGGATGGTATTTGGAAATAAGGATTGGGCAGTGTTCTTCTCCCTTTAAAGGTATGTGCACAAGGTGGAAATCTGCAGCTTTTCACACTTTACAACTGCTGAGTTGTTATTCTTGGGGCTTGAAAGATTTAACATGATTGCCAAAGTCTTCTGGTTGACCACCAGCCGGAAACCTGGGGTACTGGCTGATTCTGCCAGTTTTCATCACTTTATTTTTCCATAAAGATGCACCTTCACGTCTTTCTCCCTCCTCTCTGCACCTTAGTAGGGAGGGTGGTTGAGTCTCAGAATTCAGGCAGTAGATTGGGTTCTTGACGAAATTAGCAGGGATCTGCCATTTATCATAAGGGATGCCCAGTTACCCTTTCTCAGTAAATTTCAGCACTTTTGCCTCCTGCTATGACCCAATGTGGAGGTGGAGAGGGGAGGTGGCTAAGTCTGCCCTTGAGAGGGCTCTGGAATCCTCAGACTGAGTTGGATTTGAACTCCATCTCTGCCAACTACCAATTGCAGCTGTTTGACGGTTTAATTTACGTACCCCTCTGAGACTTGCTTATTGCATCTGTCAATGGGGATAATAATCTATTGAGTTGGATTTTTATGAAGATTGGATAAAATAATATATTTTAAATGTTTTACAAAGAAAATGTACTTAGTACTTCCTTCCATTTGATTTTTAATAATTTATTAACAATTACTCTGTGACTTCATCTCTCTAGACCACTCCTTTCTTATTTATAGAATAAGATTAAATTAAATGGTTTCTACTCCCTTTAAATTGTTGAAGGTCTACAACTTTTACATCTCAAGTGCTTTCGGAGAGGAATGAATGAGGTGCTCTTTACATTCTTAGGGGCATAAAATCGTACTGGGAGATTGACAAGGGGGATTTGACTTAGGTACCACTGGATAATTATGATTTAAATAAGCAAAGAACTATAGATGGAATGAGGAAGGATATATGGCCTCTAATACTTTGCTAGGTTTAACAAACGCTATTTGGATAACTTGATTCATCCTGTGATAATAAGGATTCTCTGGAGCAGTGTTTGCAAATTTGAAAGAGTACAACACAAAGAAGCATGAGCCCCTCCTCTGGGGGGCGGTGCCTCTCGTTGCTCTCAGCACAGGCAGGATTGTGGCAGACCTTGAAAGAGGCTGCAGCTCTCCCTGCACAGCCATCTGCAGGGCAGCCAGGACTGGGTCTGTTTCATTGCCAGGTGTACTTGCTGAATGTTGCCTTTGGACGAGTAAATAAGTATCAGTGATGCACTTAAAATATTAAAGTCTGAGTGTGGAGTAGGATCCAGAAGAAGAAAACTTAGTGATCTTTTTATAATATTTCTCCTGGAACACTTCCTGAAGACACCCCAGAGCACTTTTGCAAGCATTGAGGTTTTTTTTTCTCTAAAGCTTGTAGACAGCTTTTTTCTTGCCTGTTGTACAGCTGTGAGTGTGGGAGCACAATACTCTCGGGACCTGGACATATGTTCTCTCCCTGAGAAAATCTGGGGGAGAACCCCCGAAGGACACATTGTACCCCTCTCCCAGCCAAGAAAGGATAATCCTGCCTGAAATGCTCCCTCGGTCAATGAGTAAAAGTATGAGCTGGGAATAGAGCTTTATAAACTTTTTGTGAGTTAAAGAGTGAATTGACATATGAGTGGGAAATTCTGGTTCAATCTTGATCTCACAATAATTATTCTATGATGAGATCTCTGGGCTTCACTTTCTCCCCCATAGATAAGGAGATTAGGTCAAAGGATATGGCATGATACCTTCCAGCTCAGAGCTCCCAGTTGTATTGGCATTTTATAGAATCGTGGAGCTGAAACAGTATTGAGATTTTTTCCTAGTTCAGCTTTCTCTTTTCACAGTTGAGAAAATTGAGGGGTGTAGGGAAGTGAAGTCATTTGGTGAAGGCCACAAAACCAGCTAGTTGGCAGGGCTAAGATTAGAATCAACATCCCCAGACTGCCAGTCCAAAGGTTCTTAACCTTTTAAGTGACAGAGACCACCTTAAAATCTCATGAAAGCTTTGGACCCTCAGTGGTAAAGGTTGGGGTAGAGGAAATGCATCACACACAAAGGCACATAAAATTTGCCTCCTATTTAAAGGAGATTCTAGGACTTCAGGTGAAAAGCCCTCATGCTGCACTTTATTGCTCAAAATAGATATTGTGTATACAAGGTTAAAAGTCAGACTGGTGTGCAGAGAATTAGAACAAAATGTCAGAAAGGAATATATTTTTATGTGACGCTCAGTGTGCTTCTTGCTTCTTTGTTCTAACAGCTTCATTTGTGCAGAAAGTATCTTAAATACAGCTGGAACAAGTTTGGGTTTATATTTTCCATCTTCATAAGTCTTAGTCGCCTGTTTTGTTGATGGCAGTTTCTGATTTTTAAAAAGTCAGTTCCCCCTTTAAATATCACAGTTGCTGTTCCTTTTATATACACTTCTACTAAATTCAGTGCTTGATTTTGGTCTACCATAACCAGATAACACGAGAAGAGGCCAGCTAAAACAGAAAATATTTTCTTATGAACTGGGTCTGAAAGTAGTAATTATTTCTGGAATTCAGTTGACTCCTTGGGCTGGGTTCATTAGAGTTCTCTGCTCTCTTTCAAAAATATAGTCCTGGGTGCCACCCAGGATTCACTTCCTAAGAATCCTTAGGAAGTGAGGTCAAAGAATTTGCATTTTTACAGACTCACCGGGCAATTCTTATGCACACTAACATTTGAGAATTGCATTCCTACATACTTTGTTAAATATTTTCAGGCTTTAATACTAACTTTATGGTAATACTATCTTAAATTACTCTTTGGACTTTGAAGGGTTAAGGTAATGCAGAAATCAGACTCTTGAGTAACGGTAACTGTTTTATGTTATAGTCTGTATTCTTCCTTCAAATAAAAGATCTTGTGCCTCAATTGAAACTCAGGAAATGAGTGACTGTGACATGGCTAATGCTGTGGTCAGCATGGTGTCATGTATAAAAAGTTCTTATCTGTGGTCCTTGCTATCAAGGAGCCTCCTTAGAAACTACTCTTATTTTCATTTTTTTTAATATTCACAATTGCATGTATTCCTTCCATTGAAGAATTACCCTCCATAATTCTGCTTTAAAAAATAATATAGAAATATCTAGTGTATTATTCCAAAAATGACTGTAGCAGATGGTAAATGTAAAATGTATGCCTTCTTTAGCATCTAACGAGCTAACACACACACTCATACACTGGTAGAGCTAACACCCATATGAGATTCCCTATGTCTTATATTTTTTAACTTAAATACTTTTAAAAAATCCATGTATTGAAGTGAATGGATATTCTGCTACTTTGGTTCAAGATACTGAGTTACTCAGTTGCATTCCAAATATACGTCCTGTGCGCCCTCCAATCAGTGAAAGACCTGGAACCCCAGAGTTTGTCTTTCAGATCCCAGAGGCCCACGATGGTTGCAAGCCCATATCTTAGCCTGATGGACTAGCTTCTCTAGTATTCCAAGTGGCCTCAAAGAGTTCCTGGGAATATTAATTCACCTACTTTTTAGTCTCCTGTCTTTAGTTTTTGGATTCTAAAATACTCCTGATAGACTCACATTTCTTGCATTTCTATAAAGCCACTTCTGGGATCAGATCTTTCTATTCTAGTATTCTAGAGCAAGATTAGTCCACTCTAGCCTTCAGAGCTTCATCCTATGGGCAGTAGATGGAACTTGGATGCTTCCCTTGAGTAAGAGAATAAGATGCCCGTTGGAGCCCTGCACTCACACTGATGCAGCACTCAGTCAAAGCCCATGTGCACTCTACCACCTGATGCTTGGCCCATAGAATGTCCACAGATTTGCTAGTCATGTGGCTTCATTTACATTGGATTGGTTACTTTTCCCCCACAGAGACAATGTCCTTATTGCAGTTTATTAAGACTTTCCATGCAGTGCACCATTATTCTTCCTGCTTGTATTCATGAATGGTTGGTTCTTAACAGGAACATCCAGGTGGAGATCAATAATCAGCCTGTGAGTGAGGGCAGGAAGAGAAAAAAAAAAGGAAAATCCACTGGTGCCCTGCATTCAGCTGTGTTTAAGTGGTCTTATCATTAAAGCAGCAGCAGGCATTCATAAACTGAGCTTGCTGTTAAATCTGGATAGGCAGGATTAAAATAATTTTCCAACATCTCATAAATGTTTTCCTTTGACTTTTGGCAGGATCTCCAAGCTGAGCATATGCCAGTTGACATGGGAACACTGAGGCCAGCAATATAAAGATTTTCACATTTGCTTGCAGTGGTAAGATTTAAAGATATTACAGTAAAGGATATTACATAGTACTGTGTTTGGCTTTTTGTACTAGATGTGAATCTGAAGTTCCTTAGGTATAATCTTCTTTGACCAATACAGATCCCTATTCAAATACCTTGCACAAAACCACAGTTAGGACAAGAGAAATCTATAATCCATAAAAATTGAAAAAAGTATTGTTGGGAATGGTGAAAATAGTGAAACTAGTTAACTCTGCATTTCTTAATTTCTGCACAGTTGGACCAAGTGGGGAAAATTGTTTCCATTTTGGGCAATGGAACAATTTCTATTCAGAAGAGAGAAGATTATCAGAGCACAGAGGGACACAAAGCTTAAAATCATGGGGAGAAAGAAAAGGTGATGTTACTGTGCTTTCACTTCCATGGAGAGGCAGTCTTATCCTTGACATGGGTCCCAAGGTTGAGTTTCTAAAAGAAACAAATTCATAATCAGTTAAGAACATGCATAAAAATGAAAAACGCCTGATGCTGATGGAGTGCCCTTCTAGACCCTTGGTGCCTGCTGCCTTCAGGGGCGCCTCTATAGGATGTTACTTTAAACAGGAGTTATAATGTTGAAAAGGTAGGCAGATGGATGGCAAATTGGGGCACTGGGAGATAGTTTTGAAAGCAAGGTCTTGCATTTCTGTGTTAATTTTGTGAGATTAGCTAGCTAGATTGATCTGAGGACAAGATATAATGCATGAATAAAATTATAATTAAATATTTGTATCTCTTGTGAAAGAGATCACAGCTTCTGTACACAATACCAAAATAAAGTAGAAATTGCATCATAATGTGATTAACTGGAGTCAAACAAGATCATCTAGGCCCCAAGTGGATTCTTTGGATTGTTGAACTTAATGGGCTAAACTCAGTAATAATACCCATTCCTTTATCTTCTTCAAGTTGAACCAGATCTTCACAGGATGAGACTATAGTTAGCACATTTCTTCTCTGAGGGCTAACATTTTAGTATAGTTTCAGTATATGTCTGAGCCTTGTAGCAGGCCCTTGGTATATTGAACAAAATGTACCTTTTAGCCAGCCAATATGTCCATTCTTATACACCTTTGTTTCTGTGAATTTTCAAAGGATATATTTTGTCAATTCCACATTAATGTTTAGTCTTCTAGGTATGTTCCTCTCAAATTGCCCTGTTGCTTTAGTCAGTTATATTATTACAGTAACTTTGGAACAATGAAAGAATGATTGTGAAATAGCCTGGAAGATGCATCATTTAAACTGATACCTGGAACTGAATGATACAACGTCACACTTTTATACATATAAAATTAAATGAATGTACCATTATGTTTCTTTTTAATCTGAACATAACATTCCTTTTGAAAATTAAATCACTTTGTACTTGAGTTATATGTTTTTTTTTGTGACTTGCTGTGCTTTCTAGGAGCTACCACAAAATCCTAGTTCCCATACATTAGTCTTGATTTCCTAAGTACAGAGTCATTAAATCTCATATAGCAGAAGTTAAACCCAATAGGGCCTTTTAAAATCCCTAAAGCTGAACAATATGAAGTGAAAAAAAGTCAGAGGAACATTAGTGTGATTGTCCTTAAGGAAACCATAAATTTCTATGGAAGAGGGCCATCTAATAACTCACTTTTGGACCACCTAAGTCATAGTTTTATATGAGATCTATATATCAGTTTTTTGGGTTTTTTTTTGTAATCAAGAGTGAAAAACTTACTAAAGAAGCCCAATAGAGGGAAGCGGCTGTGGCTCAATCAGTGGGGCTCCCGTTTACCATATGGGAGGCCCCGGGTTCGGTTCCCGGGGCCTCCTGGTGAAGGCAAACCCGCCCGCACGGCGTGGTTGGCTGACCCAGCGAGCACAAGCAGCAAAGGGGGGATAAATGAATAAATAAATAAAATCTTTAAAAAAAAAAAAAAAAAAAAAGAAGCCCAATAGAATATACTACATCAATTAGTGTCATTCAGAATATGGGAAGGATTTCTTGAAACTAGGCTCAGTCCTCCTAATCTCTGCAGGGAACCAAAGAGGGTGTTGACCCTGGATCCACTTCTATAATATGAGAACCTTCTTTTGACCAGATTGTCTGATATGAGAAAGAATTTATTGATGCAGAATGGCATAGTAGAAAGAGCACTGATTTATGAATCGACAGACCTAGATCCTAATTCTAACACTGTAGCTAATTTAGCTAGAGAGATTCTTTCTTCTTTTGCCTCTGAGATCTTAAATAGTCACTTGATGGACCTTAGTTTCTTAATCTGCAAAATAAGATTAATAAGGCTATATTCCTCCGTAGGTCCACCCAGAGATAAAATTGAAAAACGAGAAACACTTTGATGAACTTAAAATCACTACACAGAATTTAGTACTGCTAGAAAGTTGGGAGTGGGGGTGGCTCAAGCAGTTGGGCACCTTCCTCCCACTTGGGAGGTCCCAGGTTCGGTCCCTGGTGCCTCCTGAAGACCAGAAAACAACAAGCAAACAAACAAAAAAACCAACTCAAGGGAGTCAATGTGGCTTAGTGGTTGAGGCTGGCTTCCTGCTTATGAGGTCCCAGGTTCAATCTCCGGCCCAATACTGCAAAAAAAAATTTTTAATTAAAATAAAATAAAGATATTAAGTTCATTCCTATTAACAGAACTTGACGGATCTGAAAGTTATGTCATTTTCATCGATTTGGTCTCTGTCTTCACACTGAAGAAAGCTTTATAGTTGTTCTGTGCTGTGATTATACTTGGTTTTATCATACTATGACAACAACAAAAGCCAATTATTACAACTGTCCCTGATTTGTGTCTAAATCTGTCCCTGGGGCTTAGGTATGCACTGATCCTAAATTTCAGTGTCAAAAAATTACACTAAAAGGTGAGCAATGTTTACAATAAAATCCCTGTCAGCGAGATGGGCAGGAAAGAATCTTTGGGGAAATTTGAGGTGAATCAGCCTTCCTGAGACCTTCTTCCATCGACTTCTTTTCAGATCCAGACTTGTTATTAAACAAGATTCCCTGTTTATCTTCCTACCTCTTGTCTTCCTGTCCACCCCCTCCAGTCTCCTTTCTCTTTTCCTTCACACCTCAGAAAGGTCGTTGCTTGTTTATAATCCAGTTTTTTTTAATTTTAGCTATTGACCCACATCTCTCTGCTTCCATAAATCCTGCTGTAAGTATTTGATCTCTAAAACAAATATACCCCTATAGCCCTGAGTTTACTCTCTAGCTCTGTTTCATTATAATTGTTGTAGACAATCAATAGGATTGGGGAGGAAATGTCTTGGGTCAAAAAACACAATTTGTTTGAACAAACCATATTCTTTGCCCCTGCAAAGAACTGTTGGTCACATGTCCTTTAAGAATAAAGCCATGAATGTTGAAGAACATAACCTCGAAAATGAACAGGAAATTCCAACAATTATATATGACATAGAAAATCCTCTAGATCTCCCAGTTCATGTACTTTTAGAAGCAATAGAGGACTGTGAATAATGGATGAAGTTAAACATAGTGGTCAAAAATTTTATCCTGAGTGCAAGAGAAGAGCATTAACATAATGGATTTGGGTCAGAGAAATTGGCTGACTTACAGAGTATCAACTAAGAGTAAATGTTTATCCATGTGCACTACCATTCTCCAAAATGATATTCTTTTCCATCCCCAAGACCTCCAACCAAATGAAAGAATTATTGTACCTTCTCTGATTATTAAAAATCACACTCATTTCTACCAATTTATTCTTCCAAGAAAATAAAAGTAACCAATGGCCTCTTGAAGCCTAGTTGTGGTCCATTGTATCCTTATTTTATAACCTAACTTAAAATTCTTTGTGTCACAAAATTTTGAGATTAATCTGGAAGGGCAACAAAAGAAGATTAAGATATAAGTAAAATTGTGCTGTCCTAAAATACCACATTCTAATTTCCATGTGTTTATAAGTCAGCAATTGGTTCTGAATATTTTACTTTGAAATCTTCACAGTAGATTGTAATCCAATGAATCATTATTCTCAAGATATGGCTGATGTGGATACCTTTCCTATTATTTCCAGTGTTCTCGATTCAAAAGTTCATTTCTCTTTCCAATCATTGACTTCAGTTTCTCCTCAAAGCCAAGGTGAAGATAAGATGCAAAGAGGGCTCCTTAGGACACTTCTCTGGAATGTGATCATCTGAAATCTCAGCTACTTGCATTAGTGTTGTACTGAAGCTCCAGAAAAGTGCAAGTGTTTTCTATTCCAGTCACCCACTATTACTTTGCAGCTGATCCAAATAGCTCAGGACTTATAATAGGAACCAGGGAACCACCATATCTGCAATGGTCCCATCTATCACTCAGACATTTTTGTGAAATAAAATCAAAAGTGAATTTTCTTCTTTTATTTTCCAGTTTTATGTCTGACAAAATGTCATTAGAGCACAGTGACTTATGGAAAATTGGGACAGATTGAGAATCTCTAATAAAAGGCAATCACTGAAGGATTCTACTGAATTGAGGGGGAGAAATACTTTTTAATAATGTGTTGTCTTATCAATCACCCACAAAAAAATCTAATCAAATACTTAAAGATACATTATAAAAATACATTATAAAGGCACAGATGTGATCCTGGAAAACATTTTCAAAGCTTTAGAAATATCAATTTTGTTTATTTTGGAGAGTAGGAAAAAAGGGAGCTGAGAAACATGAACTGCATAAGCCCACTGTGACTTCATCCATCAGGCAAGAAGACACATGCTCTGATAAGCCATTCCTTGGTCATGTTCTTCAGTGTATGGGGAGGAGAGAGGGGGAAGCACAGAATGTAGGAAGGAGGCAGCATCAAAAGTGAAACATTTTCAGGTTTCCTGAAAGGACAAAATCCACCAACTATCTCTTCCTTTAAGGAGAGACAATTACTGTTAAAATGAAACATGGTTCTTTTAGAGTTATCTAAGGATTTGCTTTCATTCTTAGTGTTTTTGAGTTGTTCAATGAGCTATATTGTCATGGCACCACTATGACAACTATTTGATTCTTGGTTTCCTCTGAAATCTTGATCCCATAAATAGGTGGTCTCCTAGTAAAAATAGACATCTCTAAATATTAATTTTCCACATGAAGTATCTTTGCAACTTTCTCTTTCCCCAATAATTCACGCACCATTGACTTGTTTATTCATTCATTGTACAAATAATTATTGATCACTAACTAGGCACTGCTAGGCATTGTTTTTAGTTTTTTTTTTTTGTCCTGAGGGTACTGAAGTAAACCCAAAAGATAAAAATCCTGCCTTCATAGCACATACTTTCTAGTGGAGGAGATACATGGAGGCAATACAGGATGAACAAGATAAATATCTAAACATATAGCATTTATATAGTTTATATATACATATGTATTTAACATATAGATGTATTTTAATGAAGAAAAGTAGCAAAGGGAGATATGAAGTGTCAGGGAGGCTAAATTTTAGACATACTAGCCTAGGAAAGCTTTTCTATGTCAACAACTTCTGAAAAAAGGCCTGAAGGATATGAAGGAGCAAGCCATGCACAGAGCTGGGGGAAGAGTATTCTAAGCAGAAAGAATTGTAAGTGCAAAGGCTCTGAAACAAGAATATCTGGCATATTTGCAGAGCAACAAAGAGGAGAATGAACTAGATCAGAGTGAAAGATGGAGAGGGATTAGGAGATGAAGTCAGAGAGGCAATGTCAAACCAGATCACATATGGCCTTGAATATCATAGAAAGGACTTGGCTTTTCCTCAGTAAGATAGGAAGCCATTGGAGAGTTTTGAGCAGAGGAGTAACATGATTGGTCTGACTTATATATTTACAAAGATTGTTCTGGCTGCCATGTTGAGATTGGACTGTGGGAGGTAGAGCATGGGGTACACTGGGAAGGCATTAATGAGGGCACCATTTAGGAAGCTGTTGCAATAGTCCAGGTAAGAGAGAAAAGGATGTGTTTCTATGTCTAGATGGAGATACTGACCTTGATTAAGATCATGAGCACTTACCCATAGCAACAGGAGAGAATATATAGATAGATGGGGAGATGAGGTAGTGAGAGCCTGTAGAAGGTATCTTTTATCTATCAAATAGCAGGCACATTTGGCTTCAAGGATGCAGACATGTCTATTTGAATTCAATGAGGGTTGTGATTTCTTCAGGCAAGTTCACCAACACAAAAAGTGCTAAGATGTAATTATAATGATTATCCAACAAATTTATGCTGGAAAGGAGGGAAGAGAGGATATCAAGCTGTGATAGACACAGAGAGAGTGAATTTTAGGTACTGGTTAGGTTGTAGAATTGTAGGAGTTGGGATTTTAGAGGGCGTAATCAGGAAAGATAAGAGCCTATGATCACAGAATGGAATGTTTGAAATTGAGATTTTACAGGACTACACTTATCAGTAACAAGAAAGTTAAGGGTGTGACTATGGAAGTGATTGGCTTAGGAAGGGCAACTGAAAAGATGTTTGGAAGAGAGAAAGTTTAGAGACTGGATGGATGAGATATTGGAAGGCTATGTAAATGACCAAAAATTAAATAAGAGTGGTGTTAGAGTGATCATGAGCTAGACACCAAAATCTCCAAACAATGAGAGGGAATGATGAATGATGTAGAAAGCATCAGCAGCGTGGGGAGAGGTATAATCTGAGGCATGAAAGTAAAAACTGTGGTTTTATAGAGGAAGAAGATAGATGCTTCTGGAAGCAGTAATGAGAAGGAAGGAGAACACCTATTATGCTTTCAGGTTCCTTGGCAAGAAGGGTCTAGAAGAGGAAAAGCTACCCTTTGAAAGGGTTCAGTGGAACCAGTGTCGCCAGGGGAGTCAGGTTTCAACTAGTGCAAAAAAGTGTGAAAGGAAAATTCCCCAAAAACATTGAGGATGAGGAGGACTTACCGGTGATTGGGTCTAAAGTTCCAGCAAGTTCAGTGAGAGTTTCAGGTGTAGGGCCAAAGTCAGACAAGGTGTAAACAAAGTAATGCAGGGACTTGAAAAGAGGGAAAAATAGATGGACTTGGAAGTCCTGGGACTAGTGTGGTGACAGACATGAGGAGGTCAGAGACAGCTGCCTCCTGGTCCCAGGCAGATGGTGGTGGAGGTGAAGCTGTGAGTGTTGAAGGGAGGGAAAATCATGTGTAAAAAGTAGAGGTGTTGAGGCAGATCTTGCCAAGAACATGAAGAGTTCTGAGGTTCCCACTTGATTGTTGCTGAGAAGAATGGTATAGCTCAGAACACACAAGTGCTCTCTTGACTTGAGTCAAACAGTGGCCTGCAGCAGGCTGGTCTTATACTGAGTGGGCTAGCTCCCTTTCAGTTTATCATTACCGAACCTGATGGCTCACCTTTAAACAGAGGACCCCTTGACTGCCTTCAGTCAACCACTGCATTATCTGGCCCATCAGAGGCAGATCAGTGGTGGAACTTTTATTGTTACTATCTGCGGTGCTCTTTTGTGACCTTCACTCCACCTCTTTCCCACTAACCTGCTTATAAACCCTTTTTCCCTCTCCACTTTTCTTCCTTGGCCTGATCCATTCTTTGATTCAGTGAATTAATGAAAAACTGTCCGCATGACTGTATCCTCTACTTTCCTCTTGAAATACTGCGTTCTCTCATTCTGTGCATTCTCTACATTACTGGTTGCCCACAATTTTGCTCATATTTAATGTTTTCCCCTCTGAATCGGCAAAGGTATGTACCTTGCAAGTTCTAGTGACCCAGCTGCTTTTTACTGACCCTTGGCCTTTGTAGAACTGACTTGAGAACTGCAGCTGTATCATAAATGACTCTTAACTTTTCTTCTTTCCATTTAAGACACTTTTAAAAACAACATTGATTTGGGACTGTTGGTAATATTCCTATAGTTTTTGAAGGCCCTATCTATGACCATTCACTCTATGAGATGAGCATGCAAGTTGTAATTGAATCTAAAGCCAATATCTCTGAAAAGTAAGGCTGTTTTCTGTTTTCTGCCTTAGGGCAGTTAAGTTCTGTACAAAAATAAAGTATATACATATGAAATAGATCTGAATAGAATTGGGATCACAAGTAGTGACACAGACTGTCAGTTCCATCGGGATTATCATGAACCATGGAATTGCTCTTTCTCTTCTTCTCTCACAATGTAGTGATATTGGAAGGATTTAAAGTGTAATATTTTTGTACCTTTTATAGGAAGTGAATGATGTGAGTCAGTGAAGAACACATAATTTAGATGAATGAACTTTTCTTAACAGTTAAAAGTATTTATTATTCATTCTCACCTGTACCACTGGTTATTTCTCTATTCTCACTCCAAGACAAGATTTGATCTTCTAGTTATGCATCTCGATCTCCCTATATAGAGTTCCCACAACCTGCCGTTTCTGAGGCAATGTGATATAGAGCTAAGAGCATGGCATGCACATCAAATACTGATACTTGAATTCTGGCTTTTCTACTTAGCCTATACACTGTTTTGGGGGTGTTATTTAAGCTTCATTGTCTTTTGTTTTCTTGTCACAGGGTTGCTGTGTTAACTGCCCTTTTGTGTTTGAAAGTCCTCATCACAGAGTTTATAAATAGTAGGTGCTCAATAAATCTTCACTCATTAATGATGGTTTGTTTATCATAGTTTTGCCTCAGGTGCTTGGTTAGTTTTAATATATTCTTCTGGCCTCTTCAACTGTTACTCCATTTTTCTGCTTAAAATTTTTTGCCTTTGCTTTCCATTTGATCAATGACTATATGCCATATTGGATTAGCTTAGAGGGTGGAGAGCTTGGGGGTATTGGGAGATTCTCTTTTAAATAAGGAGGATCGGAATGAAAGGCGTTAGTGCATGGATGACAAAACTACATCTTAATGGAGTAGAGTGGGAAAGGTGAAAGTAGAGGGGAAATCAGAGGGTTAGCCGAAAGCAAAAAGATCAGTGTAGGATAAAGTTTTGCATAAACCAAAGCTCTAGCTATTTCCATGGTATGTAAGAATGTCAAGGGGTAAAAACTTACCAGATAACATTTGGCTCTCTTTTCCATAATCTAATAATCAGTTTAATAAAATTCAACTCTATTTTTGCATATAATTATGAATATATAATTTCACATTATAACATGTCATTTTATTTCATAAAATATCTTCCTCAGCACATAGATAGAACACAGAATTAGGAAGACTTTAAGAACATTTAAGAACTAGGGAGAACCTAGCTTTTCAATGAGCCCCTAGGACTCAGTACCACAATGTAAAGAGGCCCATTTTTTCGGTTTGTTTTTTGTTATTTCTTTGCTTTAGAGAATCAAAACCAAATGATAGGCAACACAAAATCAATGCTTTCATGTTTGGACTGTTTTGTTTTTGTTTTTTAACTGTATACATCTCTCTATTTGGAATGCCATGATATTGCTAGACTCTTCAATCAGGTGCCATTGAATTAAAAACCAAGCCCAGTAAGCACCATGTTTAAGTGATGAAATATGTATAATGAAACTCAAACAGAAGAGATGATTGAAACAGATAAGTTTCCAAGCTCAGTTTCTTGATTGCTACTATCTTTTCAAAACAATTGGGTATTCCATGTCATTAAAATAACAGAGAGGAAAAGAGAATATATTCTGCCGGACCGCGTCTCTGGCCATCTTTTCACACTCCATTAGAGGCATTATCCAAGTTTTGTGTTCAGACTTTATTGTGTTTTTCTGGTGCAAGAAGAAACTTCAATAAGGACATGACGGATGTCCATATTAAATTGGATCCCCCTCCCCTTTTTAATTAAGTTCATTTAAATTTAATTTTGTAATTTTACTTTGGCAAATCATCTGACTCCAGATGTTGGATGCACTTTTTCTTATTTCCATTCCCACATAATTGTACCTGAAAAAGATTTATAGCTGCAAGAGACATTTTGGAACCCTTTAGAGCATTTTCAGCATATGTTTCATGGATGACTGGTAACATGAGCAACTAACATCCTAAAATGTTATTCTGCGCCCCAGAATATTTTTAATGGGATAAGTTATTTTTATTATCTTGAACTTTAAACAAATAATCATCTTAAAGGAAACATAATCATCAAAATAACTCAGTTGAAACGGAAGGCCAGCCCTCAAAGGAAATTAAGAATGAGAAGAAAAGACCCTTGGGCGAAATAAGAGCCTTTAACAAAGATATATAAAGGAAAGGTGGGGACTGGCCTTTCAATAAAAGAGCTGTAAACAGAATTCCTGTTCCTTCTGATTGACTCTGAGTCACTTGTAATGTAGTGCTCTCGTGCATGGTTTATAGAATGATGGGTCATGCCTTTTCCATTTGGGGAACACTTAACTTCGGCTTTCTGTGATAAAACACCCAGATACAGGATTGCCACCCGAGAGCCCTGCTTTGCAGGAATCCAAAGATGGAGGTAGGATCCGCTCACAAGTGTGTCTGTATATTTTAAAAACCTATAGTATTCTGGGATCCAGAACTCAGACTTACTTCATTGATAAATGATCTTTACCATCCCCTCCTATCAGGCATTCTTAACAAGAGCAACAAAAAAGATTGCTAGTAAATTGCCTTTTTGTTGTAAGAATTATTTGAATGCTTACAATTGTTCTGACTCTGCCTCCTTGTTTTTTTCATCAAAGTATATCTAATAACATACTTGACAGCTCACCTGGGACCTTGTCTAATGAAACTTCTAGTCCTCATCAAAGAAACATATAGTATAATTAAACCCTTAGATGGCATGCTTAAAGAACAACAGCAACTAGAAAGGCATGAGATAGAGGAATCAATTTTTTTCCTCAAGTGAGAAATTATACTTCATGTTTTTGATATACTATAGTGTCTCTTGATGCATATGAAATATTCACCACTGCAGTAAACAAATTAAAGTATAGATTTTTCCTCAGACTTAAGGGATCCAGTAAGCAAACTCTAATTTCATTCTTTCACAGTCTCCGTTTGCCAGGACAGATATTTGTGTGTGTGTGTGTGTGTTGAGATAGGGTTTGTCTAAGAACTACTGGTATGTTCGGCATTACTGCTTCCAATTGCTCTTGCCCTGAGTTCTAAATAAGCCTGAAATAACATAAAATAATACCAACTGTCAGGACCAGGTATGAGTTGTTTGTTCGTAGTTGTTAGAAAAGAAATTCACAGTCTCCTCTTGTTTTTAATGTAACAAAACAAGCTCATAAAATGATTCTGTGCTTCACAGCATTTTATAACTTTACTAAATTTTAAATGAAAAAATCAGTGAAGGCCTAGAGATGGAATTAACATCTGAAGCAGCAAATGGTACACAGCATATATAGTATTATTAAATCGTTATGTTACTTAATGTATTTGTTTATGGAGAGTAATTATATTAACTAGAAAAGTGCACTAAAAAAATCCCATGTCTGGAATACTTAGTGACTATTTGCCAATACTTGCAATTCCTGCTGCGAATTAAAAATACATATCCAACATGGAAATATAAAGGGTGGCATTTATAATATAGAGAGCTGTAAGATATTGCACACATTGTAATAATAGAATGAAAAGGAAAATCACTTTTGAAAAGAAAAAAATGCATTGTACTTCTAATTGCTTCTGCAGATCATTCAGGATAAAATAAAATAAAAAAATAATGAAATAAAATTTCCCTCTACCTTGGTCAAATTAGAGCCTATCAGTTTGTAAGTGCCTGGAAACTGTCTTCAGAGTGAATGAAACACTATCTCTGTCCCCAGTTTATTTTTAATTTTTTTTATTCATCCCATTTATTCACCGACCATGTACTAAATACTTATTGGATGTAAGGCAAGTGGTAGACCCTGAGAAAATGGAAATGAAACTTGGAGATTGATTTGGCTGCCAAGGAGCTCTCATTCAACTAAGAGAGAAGGGAGACTATAAACCATTATTCAAAATTGAAGTGCCAAATGCCATAAGAGGAATTCAAGATAAAGTGTTAGTCCTTCTTTATTCTTACTTGGATCAAATTTCTAGGAAAAAAGATTACTGTAAGCTGACTTCTTATACCTAGGCACCAGTTTTAAAATTTGTTTGCATATAAAAGATGCACCACAAAAATATCAGCCAATGTCAAACTTCCTCTACTCTTGGAAAATTGGTATTGGGTGCTATCTGATATAGATAGGGTAAATCTGAGTAAGGTGTATGAACTCTATGTTTGACCGACATGTTGGCCTATCAAGCTATTGGGTTTATGATGGCTGCCTTCAAAAGGAATATTGCTTAATTCATTATACTGTGTTTAGTCCTTTTACTTCTTGGAATAATATGGGTACAGTTTGATATCCAGTACCTTTTTCAATGCAATTGAAAATTGTTTCACTGGACTTTCATAGTAAAGAGACTTTTTAAAAATTCCATTTCCAAGTTTTTTTACATTGTTCAAAAGGACAGTTTTGGCACTGAGAATGGATTCTTTCTCTTCAATGTATAGTCTGAAATCTCCCTTTTAATTCCCCAGCTTAATAAACACCTGTTCTAATTACTTTTAATCCTTCTGTACTGGAGATTTTTGTGTGCATGTTGACTATTGACAGGTATTTCACAATAATTGGGGAGGGGAGAAAATCCTTTTTTATTTATGTATGCTATTATGTAATAAATGCTACTTTGCTACCTATCTTATCCCTTAAAAACTGTCTTGTAATTTTTTACTAAGTCCCAAAATTCCAGAAAAGTACTTCCACAGAATTTGTATTATCTGGACCTGAGGTAGATTAGTGCAAAGGTTTTAATTGTCACTTTATTCTGTTTGGTTTGGTAGAGCTGTCTAATCGTTCCCCATTGTATCACAAGAACCTTCAAAGCTCCTGATGAAGAGCAAAACAAAATGATTCAGATTTGATAATCAGTGCCCTTCATGGGAGTATTTGGATTAATTGAACTAATTCTGTTCTAGTCATGTGGGGCGCATGAGGATCTGTGGAGAAGGACAGGACTGTAGGACTATTGTTAATAAAATCTTTTTTCCTGCGTGTCTAGCTAAAAAGCATGGAAACACAGGAGAAGATATTTGAAGATCAATTTTTGTCTTTTATTAATATTTTCTTTAACATATAAAAGCATATCCCTAATGTATACTTCCTACAGTATATAGAAACTCAAATTTTCTCTTTCACACACACACATATAATACCAAATGTTTTTCCCCAAGTAGAGTCTAATGCTTGCAAGGACTAGTTTTGAATTTGTTTAATAATATCCTAAGGGCTGCTGTGAGTTTTATTCTTGTTACCATTGTGGTAATGAACTGTTCAAATTACATACTTTTTCTCTGCCAGATGCAAGTCATAAATCTGAATAGAATATTTTCTCTTAAAAGGACATAATGATCATTTTACTGATATAGTTTAAAAGGAAGAAATCACATGTTACCTTTTATGGGTTAAACTCTTGTAAAAAGGCATTAATAAGTCAGGTAGTAAATGCAATTTCAAATACCAGTAGGGTATAATAAGACGTATTTGCATTTTCTTTCATTATCTTATTGAAGTAAGATCCATTTTCAGTGACAGCATCATTTCATTTAATTTAAAGACATGACATTACAAGTATATGCAGTGTAAGCCATTTTTAAAAGGAGAAAAGATACATTGATGGAAATCAGTATTTCCCAAAGTGTGTTTCCTTGGACACAAATCTCCAGAGATGTTGGTCCATATAATTATCCCTTGGTCACATAAATTTGAGAAACACTGCACACTCATCTGCTGTGTACAGCATACTCCAGAGTCTAAGAAGTGTGGGAAATGCTGCATATTCATGTAGAGTTACAGTGTGCAAAGACAGTTTAAATGTGCTGTGAAATATTGCAGTTTAACATTCTTTAATCTAAAATTTCCCAAACTTATTGGATTCCTTTTCTTTCTGTCACATTTTATAACATCCCATGGAATTATGGTTCTGTTGAAAACACTGGAAAACAGTGCTCTCTGTTATATCACTCTTTACATATAATAAATGAAGTTATATCAAGAAGAGCAGTAATATCCATATGGTGAAGAATGCTGCACTTGATATTAGAAGACCTATGTTAGATTGCAGCCTGCCCTTTGCATATATTTGCTAAATATATGACGTCAGGGATATCATTTAACTTTGCTATGAATAGGGAATTATGTTGTCTTCTCTAATGTACAGAGAGTTAATGGGTTCAAATTGTAAAAGAGACTCTCATTTATGTTATTATTATTATCATCGTCATCGTCATCATCATCATCATTATTTTGGTCTTTAAGAGCTGTGGCCTAAGTTCTGCTATTCCATGAGGTACTGAAGGAATTCTACTTACTTATCCCACTTGAACTCTTTCTGAATACTTATGCTTTCTTCTCAATCCTTTCTCTGAGGAGGCTGAGAGAAATTATAAATTCTTCTTAGGCAAAAAGAGAAATGGAGCAGGGTACATAAAGTAAGATAATATAATAAACTGTGTTCAGAAATTTTACTTTGAAAGAGTCAAAACCCTAGGATAGGACCAAGATCCAAGAGTTTTATCGGTTACACAAGAGACCTACCCTTAAAAAGCAGGAAAGGATAGAAGAAGCTGGAAGTCATTAATAACCAGGATAAACAGGTGAATTTAGGTGTATAATGGTCCATCTACCTTTCCAGATTGCTGTATAGTCAAAGGGAGCACCAAAAATCAACCACTGAGGATATTTTTAGCCAGTATGATAAGCCCAGCACCATGGGAAACTGAATAACACGATGTGTTAAAATTAATCAAAGATCTTATGGCCTCATTGTGGCACTAAAATGTCCACATGGCACAAATACAGATCAATCAATCCTGGCTTTGTAGTAGCCTAAAGTACTTCCAGTTACAAGTACAAACTAGAGTTACAAGAGTTACAAGAATAGAGTGTTGGAAGAGTCTTTAATTGCAGGTTTGGGTTTGAACTGGCCCTTAAAAATGGGTAAGATAGGTGTCTTATGATTTTTGTTTCCTCAGCACTTGGCATTTATTTACATTGTATATACTCAATTCAGATAAGCTATATAATTGGATGAATAGGCAAGACAATGGATGAATGGATGGAGAAAGAAAGGAAGGAAGGAAGGTAGGAAGGCAGGGAGGGAGGGAGGGAGGGAAGGAGGAGAGAAGGATTGGAAGACAGAACAAGAGAGGAAGAGAGGGAAGGAGGGAGTTTCAGTAAATGGATACAATTTCAGTAAAAGAGGATTCCCAGCAACTAAGATGCAGAGCAAGTACTAGTGTGGGAGACCTCCTGCAGAGAGCGTGTGAGTCCTGGGCCTGCCCAGTTCCCAGAAGAAGGTAGCTTAGAGGTAGCAGTGATAAAGTGCAGAGAGGACCAGAGCTGTCATTGGAAGATGTAGGCTGGGCCAGTTCCTGGCCCTGATGCTCGCTACCGGTGGGATCTCAGGTAAGTCTCTTAAATTTTTCCGAGTCCTCTTATACAATAATATGCTTTCTTTTTTGAGTTCTTGTAAGGATTAAATAAATATATGGCAATTTCTTTAGTAAAATGCTAGACAGCTGTGAGATAGTGTTGTTGTTATTATGGAAGTGGGATGAAGCTCCAAGAGGTCATGAAATTTCCAATCCAGCCAGTTCTTCAGAAATAAGGTGTGAATTGGTAAGACTGTTTTTATTTGACTAAGATTTGCAATATCTGTGGGCATACTGTGCTACTGTTATTCTATTGTGTGTTACATGGTAAGGCAATAAAACACTAACAAAACTGTGCATTGACCATAAGCACTTGACTCCACAGGAAAGAACTCCCTGGAAAGGAATACAGTGGGGCACGTGGAACTCTTCTGAATCAACGTTTCATTCCAGAGTATGGCCAAAGCCACTATGTTCTGTCCTGTCAAAGTCCATTGGTAGCTAGAATGGCTAAAGGATCTTTTCAAGAGAATTTAAAACGAACAAAACAAGACAACAAGAACAACCAAAAAATACTGTCTATTCTTGTCCTGGGAGTTTTGAAGCTCTCAGATTTTTGTGACCAACCAGTTGACTTCCTCAATGATTAAAAATTATAAACAATTGTTTGGGGAGCTAGTGGTGACTGAATGTTGATCTGTGGAAACATTCTCCTGCTCTTTGCATCTTTAAATGATGAAACACATCCAAATCATTTTGGATGATTATTTGAAGCCTGTTTGCTAAAAAGAGACCATGAAGCTATATCTGAGGGTGAGAGGCTCCCACAGGGTGGAGGCTTTCCAGCTTGGCTTAGCAAGCATTCTCTTGAGTGTTCTGAGGTACCAGAACTTTCTCAGAGAGGGGAAAGTAAGAAAAGTGTGACATGCCAGCCATTCCTTGATTTTAACATTAAATTCTTGCCTTTCCTTCTTTTTCACCTTTTCCAATTCCCCAAAGAATCTTCTCCTTGGTAGGCCAAACCATTCCTCCTGCTGTAGAAAGAAAAAAAAAAAATTCCTTCTTGCTAGCATAGGGGCGTACAGCAAAGGATTTAGGGAGCACTCATCTTTGCCTGGGGGCCCATTTTTACTTGCCCAAACACTGGGAACTACCCATCACTTCCTAATATTTGTCTGTTTGCTGTTGTCTGTGAGCATCCATTAAGTATTTTTCTTTCATTGGCATCTTAGCAGGCTGGGGGCTGGTCAGGGAAAAACGAGTTAATGTGACTCCTCTAATATAAAATATGTGTGTTTTTTAATGAGACAAATGTAAAGGTGGAAATAGTGTAGCAGAGACAGGGTAATGTGAGCTGTGCCTCCTGCATAGCAGGCCAAACCATCCATGGCTCTTCCTAGAAATATTAAGACACAACAGAGACATGTAAAATGCTGGAAAAGAAAGAGCATACTTGCTCCCCCTGCCTCTGTTCTTACCCATTTTTACTTGCCCAAACACTGGGAACTACCCATCACTTTCCACATCCCAAAGCAATGTCTCACAGCCCCAGTGAGCAATGATAAGAGCTGGAAACAACTACATAATTTCTGAAAAATAGCCTATTTGCTGTCTTTAAAGATGCACAATTTTTTAGATAGAAAGAAAAGCATAGAAAAGTATTGAATACCATCTCAGGGAGAGACTGTCAAGACCATGTCAAATGCTACTACCCCTCGCTCACCTCCACCATCAGTCAGCCATTGCAGCAATGTAGCCTCTTTGATGGAATGGGGATGGAGATGCTGAATTGCAAGAGCAAGAAGCCTTGTCTGGGAAGTTACCGTCAGGCAAGGTAGAGCTCAGCTGGTCAGAAGACGGAGCCAAGTTGCCATCATTTCTGTACCTATGAAGGAATCAATGACCCCTAGATGGATTAGACACTGTTCTGGGTACAAAATAGGTTTCCCCTCATCTTTGGTTGAGCTAAACTTTTACTTTCTCTTTCTTGAAAAAATACAGATGAAACCTGTTGGGTTTGTGGTATGAGGACCTGGTAATAGCCTTCTAGTCTGAAGAACTGAACAGGTATAGGTATCACTTTCTCCACTGCCTCAATCTAGGCTACTCTTCTGAGGATAATGATTTATGTGTAAGGCATTTTTGTGATGAGAGTCTTAAAATTCCTCTTTAAAATCTTTGATTTCTGGTTTATCTGGTTTTAGTACTATTATTGTTATTATTCAGTTTCTTAAAAGAGGGATCCTTTTAAATGAACATTTCAAAGCACCATCTGAGCATAACACCACAGTTGAAATGTAGCCTCCTATCCCTTTCCAAATATAGCTTAGAGCCAAAATGGCTCCTGTCTACTCTCTACCCCTTGCTCTGTAACCTCACTGTGGACATAATTCCCTCTCCACTCCTCTTTCCACTGTTTAGAAAACTTTCAACCTTCCACAGCAATCCAAAATTGCCCACTAACCACATCTTTCTTTATGACATGGAATTGAGTTGTGGGCTGGAGATGGGACTGGCTGGCAGCATTACCACCGGAGACAGCAGGGACACTTTTGTCATTGCCTCTTGAGGTCCATCGTGTGTATGTGAGTGACTCATGCTGGCCCCAATTCCAAGACCACCCACAAAAATGCTTCCTGTGTGATCTGTTTTGAATGCCTCCTGTTGATTCAAATGCACAAAAGAAACAAACAGTTTAGACTTCAGATTATATTACAATTGAAAATGCTTCTGACATCAAGACATGTATTATCTGGCTAAAAGATCTTTTAGTGTTTCTACTGAAACAAGGATGATGGTATAAATAAGACTTGTATTTATTTCATAAGTCTTCTGTGTATGCAGAAGACTGCATTCATTGAGATAACCTTGAAATATGTTTGAGTATCAATGGGTCCTTTTTATTTTTCTAAATATCCACTCTCCCCTCCCCATTCAGACCACTACCAATGATACATGGCTCGACTGAGGTGATGTTCCAGAGCATGAAGCAATGCTTGAGGCTACTCAGCCCTAAAAGATGTTTTCTCCTTTAAGAGGAGAGCTGTGTGCTCACAAAATCATTAATGAACCAAAAGAGCCAAGAGCAATTTCAGACCTGTTAATGCCCTCAATAAGAACAACTGGCAGAATAGCCAATGTTCACTTCATAAAATTATGTAGATTTGACTCTTGATTGAACCTCTGTCTTTTCAACATAGAGATAAGGAAAGAGAGTAGGGGAAAAATTGCTTCCTGCATAAACATAGCTTATAAATATGACTCAATAGAAACAAATAATCAATGTATATTTAGATTGGTGATAATCTAGATAGAAAAGTTTCCTTACCAAGTACTGATAGTTTTCTGATTCATTCTCTCCCTCTCCCTCCCCACTCCCCTCACTCTCTTTCTCCCACAAGCTGAGCAAAGCAGAGGAAGAAGGGCCCTGGTTGTAAAGGAAAAAACTATCAGAATCAAAGCAGATATATCTTCCTTCTTCCATCCTCCATCCATCTCCCTGTCTCTTTATTTGCTGAAATTTTTCTGCTGTTTTCCTTATTTTGGTGGCCTCCCTGAAGCAATAATATACAACTTTTTTTCTCAGTCTTCAGAAAGATGGGCTACCGGCAAGTGATAGTCTATAGGACTGAAGCTACTTCTTGAGTCGAGTCTGCATTTGATCCAACTTTGCATACCACACAGCACTTACATCGGATCTGTTTATAGAATTCATTCTACAAATGGATAAGGTGTGGTCTCACATGGCACAGTGCCCTCTGTATCATATGTGAGGGCCCATTGACTAAGTCAGAATCAATCCAAGGGCAATACCTAGTGTACAAGAGGAATATGTGTGTTTATATCACTGTGTTCTTTGTCAGAAATGAGCCAGATGGAAAGAAAAAATGGGCCCTTCCTTTGCCCTTTAAAGGGGACTAAACACAGCTGATCATTAGAAACAATACATATACATAAGCACATATATACCACAATTCTTTAACAGCTTTATCTTGATCCCAAAAGAAGATCATACATGTTAAAAATATATCACTGGATTTCAAGTTAGTGATTGATGGCCAGATTTTCTAATCTAGCCTTGTTGGAAACATAATGTTGGGTTCTGGTTTTCATACCTTGATTTGTTCTCCATAAAGTTTGTGGTTAGTAGTAGGGAATAAGGAAGCTGGACTTTTCCTAGAAGATCATATTTGAAAACATCGGTTTCCTGTATGAAAAAAGGAAATGTTCTAAATGGAAGTCTGAGGTTTCTTTGGGGTTGCTACCATGGAAGCAGCATTGTGTTCCTCTAAATCCAGTTTCCAAAACATCTGTCCTTATCTTTGACTACATAATCCTTCAAACTCTTAATAATAGAGAATATGCTTTCCCTCCACTCTATATCTTTCATGATAAAAATTTGGATTCATGGAATGGCTAAAAGTCCATTTCTCCACTTATACCTGGTGTGCTCCATGCACTGATGACAGGCAATGAAGTGCATATGGCAAGTCTGATGGTGTCACTCCTTACCCTATAGGGTCAGGTTCGGCTCCTCCTGAGCACGTTAACTAAGGGAGGAACTCAAGCAGCCGACCGCAGGGGCCTCCACATGCTCAGTTTGGCTCTTTCAGATCCCAAGGCTCTTAGGAAAGGCAAGACCCATTATGGGCTCTTTCTGGGTAGAAATACTATTGTCTTGAGTAAGTCGATTTTTTTTTTTACTTTTATTAAGCATTTAGAAAGTGTTGTTTTTAATTTTATGGTTTTCTACTGACTCCTATATACACTTTGAGGCAGAATCATGTTTTGGATCACTAAGATCCTATCCCCAAGTCATATTATTTGGTTTTTGTTTCCTTAAAAACAATAAAAATAAGCAAAAAAGACATTGTGGAAATGACAAATGCTCACCGCTTATTCCCAGTACCCTTGCAGCTTGGTAGGAGTGATAGATTAGTTTTGGCCTCTGGGCTGTGAAGAGAAGTGGCATGAGTCACTTTTAGTCTGAGGCAGTTAGAGACCCATGCTTAATTTTCCAGTCTCTCATCTTCCAAGGAGGCTAAGTATTCTGTCATTTTGGTCTCTGAGTGGCTTTGTAGAGGGGAGCCCCCTACAAATCTATATTGGATTCATAGTGTCAATAAAAATTTGGCTTTTAATGTGTTAAGGTACTGAGACTTAGGGTTGCTTGTTGCCACAGTATTGCCTAGCCTGATCTGACTGATATAGCTACTATTTATGACGCTTTAATAGACTCTAAATGATTCATATAGAGTTTCAGTATTTATCTGAAGTGGACATTTAATCTTTTGAATCCTATGATATAGCAAAAATATGGGAAAATGATAGTTTTTGGTACCAACATTAAAAATGGATGGATCAGTTGTCCATTATCCACTGGCATTCAAAAGAGAATTCCTTTCATCACCCTAAAAGAGGAGAGCTCTGATGGTCCTTTTAGTCAAGAATCCAGATAGCAAAGTGCTATCCTGTAACCATTCCAGATTGTGTCATGTACCCATCCAGAGTGATACAAGGAGCACTGAGGCTTCTTAAAGGCTTATCAAGCCCACAGTTATCTCGAGGGCAGGTGCCATGTCCTATTACATTTTTTACCCCCACCACTAATACAATCCATGATTCAATGTATGCAATAATACATGTTTACTGTTGAATGAATGAATGTGTCAAAATTATTAGTTTTCTACAAGCCTGTCAAAAGAGTTTTTGAATATTCATTCTGTTCTGGCTGAAAGTAAATTGTGCAAATTTCTCTCAGAACATTTCCCTATATAATATTAATCCTATCACTTCATCCCAAGTCATACCCTACCCTTAACAGCCTGAAATTAACACAGGAACTAAGCAGTATCTAGTCAGTTTAACTGAAAAAAGAAGTAATCTCTCACCTTGTACACCAGCTTTCCTGGCTGGCTCTTAATCACTTTCATTTCCTCTGACTAAAGGAGAACCTCCTTCAAGAGACCTGGACAGCATTGATTTGTCTGAGTCATAGAACGGTGCTGATGATTCAGCTAATTTACCATAATTATGGATTTTCCTTTTCCTAGAGGTGAGACAGAATAAAAACCTTGCATTTACTTTTTCTTCTAAACAGCATATTACACGCACCCCCCCCCAGCTATTTCTTGTGAATGTCCTAAAAATAATGCCCTAAAATTCTCTTCAATTCATGAGTTCTCCCTTTTTGTCCACACTGTGACTTAAGCTTCTAGCAGCATCTGGAATGAGGAGGGAGTTGGCTTGTGAAAGCAGTCTTACTCCTGGGATTTCTAACTTATAAGTGTTACCAAATTTGGATCATGTGAATGAAGTGTTTGGCTTCACATTTCCTAAAATTATCTTTGACTTCTCTCTTCTCTTATAGCTCACATCTGATCTATGAGGAAGTCCTCCTGTGACTTAGTGATCCTTTTAAAAAAATAGATCAGATCATGCTACCCCTCTACTCAAAATTCCCCAGTTGATTTCCATCTCACATAAGTATACACCCAAATCTTAATGATAGCCTACTATGTCCTGTGAGATTTGGACCCCTCTTCCCTCTCTCCTCTACTCTCCTACAGCCTTCTACCCTTTCTCTCTCTGTTCCATGCATTCTGGTCTCCTTCGTATTCCTGAAACTCTGACATGCTTCTGCCCCAGCACTTTTGTTCTTGTTCTTCTGCCTGATATGTTCTTTCCACAGATGACACATGGCTCATTCCCTCACCTCTTTCATGTCTGTTCAAATATCACCTTAGTGAGACCTACAATGGCCCTTGCCCCCACCCTGGGCATCCTGATTCTGCTCATCCAGTTAGTTTATTCATTTATTTCATTTATTATTTGGATTCCCCTTCTGGAATGTAATCTCTGTGAGGGAGAGGGTTTTTAATGATTTGGCTCCCTGTTGTATCCCAAGTGTCTACAACGGTATCTGGCACACAGTAGATGCTCAATCAATGTTTGGTAAATTAATGCATTCAGTATGGTAGTATCTCCCAGTAAACACTTGCCTATAGGTAAATACTTAGAGTAGGGGACATTTTAGGGAAGAGTAGAAGCAGAAATGAAAGAAAAGTTTGTGTCTACCAATTGAAAGAGAGCAGCTGAAAAATTATCTGCAAACTGGAGTTTTTGTGAATTTTTAATTTTTGATTTCTGTGCAAAGTAAGAGAAAGGCAATCACCTTGTATTCTTTACTATATTATAATTAGAGCACTGTACCAATTAATTTGAACATATAGTCAAGAAATTATTTCATTAGCATTGTTTTATTTTTGTAATCAAACAATAGCTATGAACCAAGTAGTGAGTAGTCTGTGTACATATTTAATAATGTTTGTGAGTCAGCTCACTTCTATTTTTAAAAAATTCGTATATAAACTGAATACTTACAGGCTCAGTATTTATACAGATGGGGTCCCTAGAAATCTTTAATTATAAACTACTCAAGATTCTCTGCTTCTGTTTATATAGTTACTAGAAACAACTGATAAAATTCAGCCTGAGCTGTGCCAACACTGTAATTTGGATGTACTTTCTTTTCTGGATGTGTGAACTCTCCTTTACAGAGAGAATTTATCATGTGACCTAAGTGATAATATAATCTGCACAATATCCTCTTGGCCATGGCATACCTTATTCACTTTGCAAAGGCAGAGCTAAAAGTAGACAGTGTATTATTGACTAAGTGCCGAAGCTGTTCTCACGACTGAATACTTTATACCTAATTTCTGCCCTGTGGGTTTAGAGGCCAAGTTGAGCAGACAATAAAAATCAGATAAACGGTAACCGTGAGGTCTCAAAAAACCAGACTCCCTTAAATCTTTAAATATCCTTTACCATGACACTAATAAAATTTTTCCAGAAATCACAATTGCCAAGAGGAATTTGAATACAAAGGAGATGGTAATTTCCTTTGAAAAAACATTCCAGGCACTCAGGAAAAAGAGGAAAAAATATAATGCAGCCAAAATATAGTGTCAAGTGGACAGGAAATGTCAGTCTCCAGCATTTATTGAGCATACATTTTATGATGAACTTGGGGAATTACATAAAAGCAAGTTGCTCACATGTGAATAAGTTCAACTTGGAAGAACAAAAAGGAGGGATGGTAACCAGGGAGGTGGTGAATGGACGAGGACAGTTGTGAATGTGTTGCAGATTACAGGAAGACAATGGTTTTAGAACTAGAGGAAGGAACATACCTAAGCTATGTGAGGGAGAGAAAAACGATAGGGACTTGGCAGGATGAAAAAATGAAAAAGAGAATTAAAGATGGCCTCCCATGAGGATACAAAGAGACAAGAGATTATCCTCTCTATCAATAAAGCCAAACAAAAAATGACATGAAAGTGGGGTGTTTGTAGCAGATTGGGAATAAGGATTTTATAATGAGCTTGGCTGTGGTTATATTTCACTTAAGTTATTGGCAAGAAATCTCTGTGACACACAAGCTATAGTCAGTAAGAAATATTGGGCTGAGGATTTCATTTGTAAAATCAGATGCAAACATGCCTTGAGTGGAGTCACGGGAGTTGTTGAGCTGGGAAAGAACAGAGCATTTGGGAAGGAGCATGAGACCCCCAACTAAGCTTCAAAAAAGAACCACCATTCATGCATGAGAGAGATGGCTGCACCATTTTTTAAAATTACATTTGTAGGCATTGAATTAGTAAGGAAAGCAAGTGTACAGTGTTTCTGAAAGTAAACTTAAGGATACCGTGTTGAATGATATCTAAGAGAGTAGAGATCAAGCTCAAGAACAGAAAGTAGATAAATAGATCAAGTCACCGGTGACCTAGAATACTGTTTGGTGATCAGTAAGAAATGGAGCCTGTTTGCCCCAGGATGAAAGACATCAATGGTGAGGGCATGGTGAGGCAATTTAGAAGAGATTTAGAATAGATTAATTCAGATAGCTTAGCACATGAAAAGAAGATAAGAAAAGAAAGTGAGAATCATGATAAATTTGTGGAAACTACTGGAGACTCTATTCCAAGGACTCACATTTACAATGCTTTTCTTGACCTTGAGGAGACCAGACACCACAACCAGCCTCATCTAGTTGTCATCACCTTGTACGTAACTTGCTTATTCTTTATTTTGCCTTTTAATTGCCAACTTTTCTCTGACACCCTGCTTGACACTTACCTTTTCATGGGATCCCTCTGTGGAGTTCTTTTAGCTTTTAGACACCCACACTACATACTATTTTGTATCTCTTATTGAGTCTCTTTTGTTCTTTATTGTACATATATATATGTAAAAGTATGTATGTGTGTATAGATCTATATACATGTATAGATGCATACATACTTATATATGGCCTATAGATTACATGTCTGTCAAGAGAAGTATCTCTGTTTCCAGGGCAATTATCTCTAACCCCAAAAATATTTTCTTCACCTCCTAAGTGATATTGAATAAAAAAGTAATCATCTGGAAAGGGAAAGATAAATTAAACAGTGAAGATAAATACAAATAAGGCAGGAAAGAAACTAAAGTAGACAAAAGTCAGAAGCAAAAAGAAATATGGAATGCAAGTGGAGAAAGTGGGAACAAGGTGTAGTGAGAAATGACCAAGGCAAAGACAAAAATGGAATGTTCCTGTAACAACAAGCAAGACTAATGATATGTTATTGCGGTAAAAGAATGTAGACAGTGTCATTTATATAATAGCTTGATATATCATTTGTCTTTTAAATGTTTATAGCAGGAGTTTCAAAATGCACAGCTGTCCTTTCAACCATAGAAGTTGCAAGATTTTTTTTTTTTTTTTTTTTTTTGCAACAGCAGATCCCAGCTGACTGAGAATAACTGGCCTAAGAAGATTTCATATATTGAAATGTTTTATGGAATCATAGCCAAAAGGTTTTAATTTTTAATGAAGTTGATTTTGAATATTTTCCAAACCACAGTATTTTATGATTATCTATTAATATGAAAACTTTCAACCCAAGGAATAAAGCAGAGAAAGCATTTGAAACCTGGCTATGGCTGATTTCCATATGGCTCTTCACATTGGAGTGGATGGGGAGTGGGCCACCTCTCGACACTGAAAGATCACCTGCACAAAACATTCCTTAGTTTACTATTGGCATTATAATAACTAAATGAGATAATTAGCCAGATTTCTAACATGAATTATGAGCACACATCTCTCATCATGTACAATTTCTAGTATTATATAGGCAGCTAAAATGCATTCTAAATTCATTCAGTATACTAAAATTGAAATAAATAGCATAGAAAGTGACTCTGAATGACTAGTAAACATTGTATTGACAATACATTGACAATATTTCCACTGAAGTTTGGTTAAAATCAATTAATAGTATATTTTATATAGTGCACATCAAATTCAGAGAACCATCAACATTTCCAAGGTATGTGACCTACTTAACAGTTTTTTGAGTATATTTAAAACTTCCTGACTTCCCTTTCCCCCACCTCTCCCTGTAAGGAAGAATGGACTATAACCAACCTTTGAAGGATAATGTCTGCAATGTACAGAAAGGGGAGACTTTGCTGCCTCGTCTATGACCCTGTAGGATCAGAAAATGTTACACCTTGTGTCAGTCAGGGTTCTCCAGAAAACGGAACTGCTAGTATATATGTTATAAGTAATTGGCTCACATGATTGTGGGGGCTGGCAAGTCTGAATTCATCGAGCAGACTGGCAGTTCGAAATTCTAGTAAGAGTGATGCTGAATTCTTGAGTCCAAATTCCTTAGACTGGAAACTCAGGAAGGAATGGAGGGTGTAGTCTTGTGGCAAAATTCCTTCTGATCCACAGAACCCTCAGTTCTTGCTGTTAGGACCTTCAACTGATTGAATGAGGCCCACCCACATTATACATGGTAACCTCTTTTACTTAAGGTTAACTGATTGTAGATACTAATCCCATTTACAAAATACCTCCACAGTAATAACAAGGTCAGTGTTCACCCAACAACTGGACAACATACCCTAACCAAGTAAGACACATACAATTAACCATCACACATCTGCTCTACCCCATAACACTGAGTAGGAAGGAGTCTACCTGCAGTTGGAGGACCTCAGTTGTTTCCCTTCTCTTTGCCACCAACTAGCCATTTGACCTTCATGTGCCTCTCTTCATTGTTCACATAAGAACACCCTATATGGCTGTATTTTAAAGAAACTTCTGTGAAAGTGTTTCTGAACATTTAAAATTTTAAATGTTATCAGTTGACATTGTGAAGTGCTATACACGTGCACACCACGGTTATTAGGCAGATTTGGAGGTTGCATTTGCCTTGGTCATTCTGGCATATCCTTCTCAGCTGGAGCATGGCAGAGTCAACCTTTCTTGGTGTTAATTGTACAGAAAAAGCTTTGCTATGAAATAGAGAAAACCCTGCTGCTACACAGTAGAACCCTAAAACCTGAAAATCTCCAGCAATTCCAAATGAACTATAGTTATTATTTATTGTCCCCTCTAATCCTTACATGTGTGTACCAAGTAGCATTCACCAGAGCCAAAACATGCAGGCTAATCCTACTGTAACCAGTAGTTGCAGATTTTTACAAAAGAATGCACTGACTAGAAAATTAGCCTTTTCCTGCCAGTGATGGTTCTCCTTTCCTCATAAAACCATATTTCCTATTCAGCAAGTTAAAATTAGTTCCAATCACATGCAATGAAATGATAGATATGTCACCTTGTGGCAGATGATATTTTCCAAAGACAGCCATGACAATACCTTACATGTTCTTCTTAAAATGTGACTTTGACACTGCTCCCATTGCGAGGTGGGGTCCATGTGCTCTCTCCTTGAAACTCGGCAGGTTGCTATGACTAGGTTGGCCAATAGAGAACAGTTAAAATGAATTTGAGTCTGGGTTATCAAAGGCAATGCAGCTTCCAAATTGGCCCACTGGAACAATAACTCCTTTAAAGCTTTGGCTACCACAGTCCAACAGCTGTGAAACCACCATGCTGTGAGGAAGCCTGAATACTCCATGTAGAGAGACCCTGGGACAGGTCCTGAGACTATAGGAACAGAGATGCCTGGCCAGCCCTCAGCTGCTCCAGTGCCCCACCACTCCTCCAGCTCCCATTCACCATCTGCCTGCAGCCTCAAGAGAGACCCCAGTCAGAACCACCCAGCAAGGGTTTCTGTGAACCCTTCCCAAATCCCAACCTCATGGAAACCATGGGGAATAATAAAATAATTACTAAGTCTCTGTTTTGGGCTTAATTTTACACAGCAATAGATAACTGGAATACAGTGGTAAAGCATTAGCATAACTCATTAAAGATAACCTTTAAAACATTTCCATCAAGATGTAATCAGCAAACATTAGTAACTTTGGACATCCTTCAGGTTTTTGATGGTAATGGGGTATGCTCACATATCAGGTAGTTTTAGAAAATTAATCGAGGCCACCTACCATGGAAATTTATTTTCTTAGAAATTCTAAAAACATTGCCTTTTACTCATAGCCTACTCTCGCAAGACCAAAATAAGTGCAAAGAGAATAGGGGAAGATATAAACAAATAGATGATTTAAGTTACAATGACTTTGGAATGTGATCAGAAACCTCTGTTCACTTACCTTTTAGAGTTGGTCACAATCCATGTTTTGCTGTGATCTGCACCTGGCTGAAAAGTGAGAGATTATGTGATTTTCTAGCTTATCAACGATTGTATCGTGGGCCTTTTTTCCCTGTGACTATTTATTACATGCAGGGGACTGTGAGGAGCAATTCAGAAAAGCATAACAAAGTCATGTTCCCTCTGTGGAGTTTATAATCTACACACACACACACACACACACAGTTACTAGAAATATAAAGTAGATTATGGCCCAAAATAAGTAGTATTGATGATTAGGGCTGTGGACATTCAAAAATGAGATGGTTCTTGTGAGCTAGAATGGTCAAGGATGATTATCCATGGAGGTGGGATATTATAAGGCTTTTATAAAGTGCTAGTGAGTGAAGAAGAGCTGAGAGTGTTGGGTCAGGAAGTTTTCTTTCACTAAGCTGAGAATACTCCCCTGATGCCAGGAAAAGCTTTCAAGTATAGAAAGCCATTTCTGCTCTCTCAGTCTTATATCAAACACATGCTGGTAACACTACACAGACTTCAGGGGTGGGTTAACCTGAAAGTAGTTCAGCCTGAACAAGAAGCACAATGGTTGGCTCCCTCCATCTAAAGGGAAATGTATAATCCTTGTGCAAGAGAAATAAATAGCTGTGCACAAGTGTTTTCATAGTCTGCCCCTGGATAACCAACCTTGCTGGCCTGCATGGCACAGAAAACCTGCTCTCTACCTGTAGCTGTTTGGCAATTTGATGTAATTATGACTTCCAAAAATATAATTGGATCATGCTTGTAAATTGATCTGTTAATCTGGGCATGATTAAGTTATGATTAGGGCATTGACTGGGTCATGTCAGTAGGGCATTGAGCCCCAACCCCTGGTGGGTGGGGGAATCGAATATAAAAGACAAGGCAAAGGACAGAGGGAGCAGTTTTTTGAGTAGCAGTTCTAAAGTTGGATTTTTGATGGAGAAAAGGCCCCGGGATAGAGACAAGCCATTCGCCTGAGAGTTCACAGCTGGCGTTGTGAAAGAAGAAAAGCCTAGAGAGCCTCATAGTCTACAGCTGACCTTGTGGAGGAAACAGGAGCTAAACTTGGAGAG
Source organism: Tolypeutes matacus (assembly GCA_026826555.1). Taxonomy (NCBI): domain Eukaryota; kingdom Metazoa; phylum Chordata; class Mammalia; order Cingulata; family Chlamyphoridae; genus Tolypeutes; species Tolypeutes matacus. Next base: position 457,747 of record JAKSZT010054394.1, on the reverse strand, counting down.
AAATGCAGCCCCGGGAAGAGAGGAATCCAGGAAGCCTCAACTGTGGCAAATGTTGGCAGCTGTCTTGCTCTAACACGTGGCAATGGACTTTGGTGAGGGAAGAAACTTATGCTTTATGGCCTGGTAACTGTGGACTTCTACCCCAAATAAAAACCCTTTATAAAGACCAACCAATCTTTGGTATATTGCATTAGCGCCACTCTCTTACCCCACACCGCTAGTAGAACAGGGAGGCACCAATCACTTCCAAGAGAGGAAACGACCCTTCCTTGGCCACTGTGAGGGGGAGTCTGGAGGAAAGGGCCCTGACCCTGTGGGCTGCTGATCTGCACCCTTGGGGCTGTGCGTGGGCTGTCCTGTTCTTCATGGGGCCCAGAGATGACCATGTGTGCCTTTGTGAGAGTGTTCATATTTGTACGTTCTGTACTTGCATTAAGCTATAAATATGTATATAGAGAAGTTCTGTATGCCTTCCAGTTCTTTTTTTTTTTTTTTTTTTTTTTTTTTAAAGATTTTATTTATTTATTCATTTATCCCCCCCTTGCTGCTCATGCTCGCTGGGTCAGTTAACAAAAATGGATGCTTAGACTTTTTTCCTGAATCCTTTTCTGTGCTGTTGCATATCCCTCAACCCAGGCATTAACCTCAGTCTGTCATGAACCTTTGCCCATGATCTTTGGTCATGCCTGTGTGACAACTTAAGGGAAAAGCGCTAGCTGTTATCCAGAAAAATAGCCCGAGTGTGATTCCAACTCAGCTGTGAGCCTTGAGTGGTCTGTGGCAAAACCTCTTTTGTGCTTGAACGACTTAGTTGTTGCTAACGGAACCATTAGCGATAGGGTACACTCTTTAAGCAGGTACTACTTGGAGGAGTAATGCCTAATCAATCACTCATTTCAATAATATTTGTTGAATAAGTGGAAGGGTGAATAATTTATCACGATATTTTCCTGGTAAAAAAGATCACATTAGAATGAGGTAAAAGAAATGAAGACCTTGGGGAAAATGTTGAAGAAAGATGAGATAGGGCTGAAGTATGTTCCTTTTAGAGTTTTGACCTATTCACAGGAAGATGCTCACTGTGAAGGAACCTGTTTTTCCTGTAGAAACTGCGGGGGTTTCTGTACCTTCCTCTAGTGAAAGGACTGGATTCTCCACCTTTATTCTGGGACAGCCCCTGCTAGTGTCTCAGCCAGGAAGCTGTGGAAAATTAGCTTCATCCTTCCAAATCTTTGCACCCAAATCTTTCTGGGACTTGTGGCACTTTGTCCATCCAGAATCTCATTCTAGCGATTACTCAGAACTTCTCTTCTGGTGAACAAAGACAATTGCCAATACTCTATTCATCAGCATACTCTGATACATATCAGTATACTCCGTATACTCTATGGCTGGAGACTTTGACTCTTCTATGCACATTTTTTTCACAAATCAATTTTTTTAATACATATTAATAAAGCATAAATCCATACAAAGTGTATAATCAATGGTATTTGGTGTACTCACATCGTTGTACATTCATCATTAAAATCATTTTTAGAGCATTTTCATTATTCCAATAATAATAATAAAACAAAACAAACAAAGCTCATCATCTCTCAATCTCTCTATGCTTTCCCTGCTGTACATAGCTGCTATTGTGTTTCTCTCTAGTTTATTTTTATTTATATTTTGTGAAAACAGTCTTATATATGCAATATCACCCATATTTGTATTTTGCATGAGGTTACACTATGTTATACAGTCTCATGTTACATTTTTAACTTTCCTTTTAAAATGTAACATACATGATCTTGAACTTACCGTTTCAATCATTACCATACCCATATAATAGCTCTGCTGGTTACAGACACTAAGATGTGCTTCCACCATTTCTCTTCATTTCCATAGATTTACAAACAATATTTTCACCAGTTCTGTGCAGATTAAACCTCAGCTTTCCATTCTCTACCCTCATTCTATTTTCTGGTGACCTATATTCTAATTATTAACTCTATGAATTTACACAATATGTTTAGTCATAATAGCACAATTATACAGTATTTGTCCTTTTGTGTCTGGCTTGCTTCACTCAACATAATGTCCCCCAGATTCATCCATCTATTTTCATATGCTTCACAACTTAATTTCTTCTTACCACTGCAAAACATTCCATATTGTGTGTACTCGATATTTTATCCATTCATCAATTGAAACAGCCTAGGTTGATTCCATCTTTTGGCAATCATGAATAACACTGCTATGGACATCAGTGTGCAGATGTCTCTTCATGTCACTGCTCTCAGTTCTTCTAGGTATATACCTACTAGTGGTACTGCCGGGTCACGTGGCAAGTCGAAATTCAACTTCCTTAGGAACTGACCAACAGTACTTCACTGTGGCTGTACCAGTCTACATTCCCACCAAGAGTGAATAAGCTTTCCTATCTCTCCAGATCTTCTTCAACACTTAAAAGTTTTCTGACTTTTTAATAGTGGCCAATCTAATAGGTGTGAAATGATATCTCATTGTGATTTGATTTGAATTTCCCTGATCGCTAGTGATGTTGAAAATTTTTTCATGTGTTTCTTTACTTGTATTTCTTTTTTGGACAGTTGTCTTTTCAAGTCTTTTGCCCATTTTTTAATCGGGCAGTTTGTCTTTTTATTGTTGAGTTGTACGATCTCTTTATATATCATGGATATTAAACCCTTATTGGATAATGTGATTGCCAAATATTTTCTCCCATTGAATTGGCTGCCATCCTGCCTTTTTCTTTTTAACAAATCAATTTTATTGATACATATTAATAAAGCATACAAGTCATCCAAAGTGTACAATCAATGGTGTTTGATATAATCACATAATTCTGTGTTTATCACTTCAATAATTATTGGAGCATTTTCATTATTTCAATAATAATAAAACAAAAAACAGACAAAGAAGAAAATTCCTCACCTCTCAATTTCTCTATATTTCCTCTGCTATACATAGCTGCTATTTCTGGCTGTTCTTGCACAATTATTTATTTGTTTATTAAGCAATTTTATTGAGATATATCCACATACCATTGATTCAGCTGCTTTTTCACACTTTTGACAAAGTCCTTTGAGGTGCAAAAGTGTTTAATTTTGAGAAGGCCCATTTATCTATTTTTCCTTTCATTGCTCAGGCTTTGGGTGTAAACTTTAAGAAACTATCACCTACCACAAGAACTTTCCTGCATTGTTTTCTAGGAGTTTTATGGTTATTGCTTTTATATTTAGGTCCTTGATCCATTTTGAGCTAATTTTTGTATAAGGCATGAGATAGAGGTCCGCTTTCTTTCTGTTGGTTATGGCTTTCCAGTTCTTCCAGAACCATTTGTTGAATATACTGTTCTGGCCCAGCTGGGTAGGTGTGACACCTTGTAAAAAATCACTTTACTGTAGATATGAGAGTCATTTCTGAGTTCTCAATTGGGTTCCATTAGTCAATCTTTCTGTCCTTATGCCAGTACCATGATGTCTTTACCACTGTAGCTAAGTAATGTGCTTTAAAGTCAGGATGTGAGAGTCCTCCAACTTCGTTCTTCTTTTTAAAGACGTTTTTGACTATTTGGGACCCCTTACCCCTCCAAATAATCTTGATAATTGGCTTTCCCAGTTCTAAAAAAAAAAAATAATACGTTGTTGGGATTTTTATTGGGATTGCATTGAATCTGTAAATCAGTTTGGGTAGAATTGACATCTTAATGATATTTAGTCTTCCAATCCATGAACACAGAACATCCTTCCATTTATTTAAGTCTTCTTCGGTTTCTTTTAGCAATGTTTGTAGTTTTCTGAATACAAATCCTTTATATCCTTGTTAAGTTTATTACTACATATTTGATTCTTTTATTTCCTATTATAAATAGAATTTTTTTCTGATTTTCCCCTCAGATTACACGTCAGTAGTGTTTAGAAACGCTATTGATTTTTGTGTATTAATCTTGTATCCTGCCACTTTGCTGAACTCATCTATTAGTTCTAGTAGCTTTGTTGTGGATTTTTTCAGGATTTTTTAGAAATAGGATCATATCATCAGTGAATAGTTGAAAGCTTTATTTATTCCTTTCCTATTTGGGTGCCTTTTATTTATTTATCTAACCTAATTCCTCTATCTAGAACTTCTAGCACAATACTGTATAGCAGTGGTACCAGTGGGCATCCTTGTCTTGTTCCTGATCTCAGCAGGAATGCTTTCAGTCTTTCACCGTTGAGTACAATGCTAATTGTAGGTTCTTCAAATATGCACTTTACTATATTGAGAAAGCTTCCTTCTATTCTTATCTTTTGGGGTGTTTTTATCAAAAAAGGGTGCTGTATTTTGTCAAATGGCTTTTCTGTATCAATTGAGAGGAGCATGTGGTTTTTTTCTTTATAATGTGGTTTATTACACTAATTGATTTTCTTGTGTTGAACCAACCTTCATACATGAGATAAAACTTATTTGATGGTGATAATGTGCTTTTAGATTAATTTGCAAGTATTTTGTTGAGGATTTTTGCATCTATATTCATTAGAGATATTGGTCTGTAATTTTTTTTCATAGTATCTTTATCAGGTTTAGGTATTAGGGTGATGTTGGCTTCATAGAATGAGTTTGGTAGCATTCTTTCCCATTCAATTTTTTTAAGAGCTTGAACAAGATTGGTATTAGACCATCTTTGAATGATTGGTAGAATTCATCTGTGAAGCCATCTGGTCCTGGGCTTTTCATATTTGGGAGACTTTTGATGACTGTTTCAGTCTCTTCAATTGTGCTTGGTTTGTTGTGGTCTTCTATTCTTCTAGGGTGGTTTGTGTATTTCTAGGAATTTGTCCATCTCATCTTTATTGTCTTGTTTTTTTTTTTCTGTACAGTTGTTCATAGTCTCCTCTTAAGGTCTTTCTTATTTCTGAGGGGTCAGTAGTAATATTCCTGCTCTCATTTCTGATTTTATTTATTTGTTTCTTCTCTCTTTTTTTCTGTCAGTCTAGCTAAGGGTTTGTGAACCAACCTTTGGTTTTGTTGATTCACTCTATTGTTTTGTTGTTGTTGTTCTTGTTTTTTATTTCATTTATTTCTGCTCTGATCTTTACTGTTTCTTTCCGTCTGCTTGGTATGGGATTAGTTTGCTGTTTTTTTCTTCTAGTTCCTCCAAGTATATAGTTAGATCTTCAGTTTTTCCTCTTTCTTCTTTTTAAATATAAGCATTGAGGGATCTAAATTTCCCTCTCAATACTGCCTTTGCAGTGTACCATAGGTTTTGATATTTTGTGTTCTCATTTTCATTCATCCCAAAATATTGCTGAATTCTCTTGTAATTTCTTCTTTGACCCACTGGTCAAAGAATGTGTTGTTTAATCTCCATGTATTTATAAATTTTCCCTTTTCCCATCCATTATTGATTTACAGCTTTATTCTGTTATGATCAGAGAAAGTGTTTTGTATAACTTCAGTCTTTTCAAATTTATTGAGTCTTGTCTTGTGAATCAATATATGGTCTATTCTGGAAAAGGATCTGTGAGCACTTGAAAAGAATATATATCCTGTTGTTTTTGGTGTGCAATGCTCTATAGATGTCTATTAGGTCTAGTGCATTTATCATATTATTCAAACTCTCTGACTTTTTTTTTTTTTTTTCCATTTATCCTCTGTCCAGATGTTCTATCCAGTACTGAGAATGGTATATGGAAGTCTCCAAGTATTATTGTAGAAACATCTATTTCTTCCTTCAGTTTTTCCAGTGTGTGCCTCATGTATTTTGGGGCACTCAGGTTAGGTACATAAATATTTATTATAGTTATTTCTTCTTGGTGAATTGCCTCTTTTATTAATATATAAAGACCTTCTTCATCCCTTCCAACAGCTTTTCTCTTAAAATATATTTTGTCTGATATTAGTATCGCTACTCCAGTTCTTTTTTGGTTACTATTTGCATGGAATATCTCTTTCCAACCTTTCAGTTTTAACCTAGTTATATCCTTACATCTGAGGTGAGTCTCTTGTAGACAGCACACAGATAGCTCATTTTTTAAAATCCAGTCTATGAGTCAATGTCTTTTGAAAGGGGAGTTCAAGCCATTAACATTCAAAATTATTACAGTAAAGGCTTACTTACTTCATCTACTGTTTTCATTTGGCTTTTTGTGGTCACATCTACTATTGTCTGTCTTTTTTCCCTTTAATTTACCCTTTCTAATAATCTTCATTTCTACATACTTCTCCAAGTCTCTCACTCTTATTTTTTCCTTTCAGGCTACAGCACTCACTTTATTATCTCTTATAATTCTGGTCTTTTGATAATATACTCTATCAAATTTTGTTTGTCTGTGAAGACTTTGAACTCACCCTCATTTTTGAAGGACAGTTTTCCCAGATACAAACTTTTTGGCTGGGCAGTTTTTCTCTCGCAGCACCTTAAATGCATCATACAACTTTCTTCTCACCTTCATGGTTTCTGATGAGAGGTCGACACTTGTATATGATTCAGGTTCCCTTGTATATGATGCTTTGCTTTTCTCTTGCTGCTTTTATTTATTTTTTTTATTTTATTATTATTATTTTTTTAAAGATTTTATTTATTTATTCATTTATCCCCCCTTGCTGCTTGTGCTCGCTGGGTCAGCCAACCACGCCATGCGGGCGGGACTGCCCCCACCAGGAGGCCCCAGGGAACCGAACCCGGGGCCTCCCATATGGTAAATGGGAGCCCTACTGATTGAGCCACAGCTGCTTCCCTCTTGCTGCTTTTAGAATCTTCTCTTTATCTCTGATATTTGTCATTCTGAATAGTAGGTGTCTCAAGGTAGATCTATGCAGATTTATTCTGTTTGGGGTGCGTGTCCTTCTTGGATAATGATATTTATGTCTTTCATAAGAGTTGGGAAGTTTTTGGTCATTATTTCCTCAAATATTCTTTCTGCCTCTTTTCCATTCTCTTCTCCTTCTGAGACACTGATAATGTGTATGTTTATGCATATCACATTGCATTCAATTCTCTGAGCCCTATTCCATGTTTTCCATTGTTTTCTCTTTCAATTCTCTTGTCTTTTCCAGTTTGGATGTTCTGTCTTTGAAATCACTAATTCTGTCTTCAAGCAATTCAAATCTGCTCTTATGAGCCTCTAATGTATTTTTTATTTCATCCATCATATCTTTTATTCCCATAAGTTCTGTTAATTTTCTTTGCAGGCTTTCAAATTGTTCTTTATGCTCACCCAGTGTCTTCTTAATATCCTTTATCTCTGTAGTCATATTTTCTTTCAATTCTTTGAATTGATTTGGAAGAGTTGTTTGTTTATCATTGATTACTTGTCTTAAATCCTGTATTTCTTCAGCATATTTGGTTTGTTTCCTTGGCTGGGCAATCTCTTCCTGTTTCTTAGTATGCCGTGTAATTATTTGCTGGTGTCTAGGCATCACAATATATTGGTGAATTTACTCTGATGGCCAACTTTTCTGTTGTGCCTATTTTTTCTTCCACAGCTCTTCTTTGATATTTGGTTCAATTTATTCTAAGTTTTTAAAATAGCCCAGCTTAAGTTATCAAAATCAGGCCAGAGGCTTGCTAATGTGGTACAGATTTTTTTCCCAGGAGTTTGGGTTAAGGGAGCCTAAAAGCAGTTTTTCTCTGCCCTGCCTGTCTACTCTGATGCCATCTTGCTGGAATTCCCTTTCTATGTACATTTTAAAGAGACTGTGGTGGAGCAGTAAATGTCAGAGTTATGTCATAGTGAGTGGGCATACCTCCTTCTCTAGAGCTGACTTCTCCAAAACCCAGAGCTTGATGAGGTATGCATAAAAGTATTAGCATTTTTATTCATGTTTTATTTTAAAATAAAACATCTATTAAACTTTACTAATACTCAATATATAGTTTAAATATATGTATGTATATATAGTTTGAGTTCATCAATAAATTTATATTTACTAGAGAGGTGTTTACAAAAATATTTTTTTGATGGAGTAACATAAAAAAATGCTGGTGTCTCTTGCTCTGGGATAGTAAGGCCTTTTGCCAAGTGGACCTAACCTCAGGTTTCCAAGTAGGAATTTACTCCATATACTGTCTGCATCTGAAGGCATGTCCCATCTCCCACCTAGAATAGTGGGGCAGCTTTCTCTCACAGATTTCCTTGAACTTGGATGACCCAGTTCATGTCAATAGTGTTTGCCCATTTATAGGGCTGACATGTGAGCAGTTGTATTGCATTATTTATGAGAAAGAAACAAAGTATCCTGAGATCTTCACCACATACCTTGTCATTATGAAGAATGGGGCTTCACGTCATATGTGGAATTTGAGATTCCCCATGCCTTACTAACAGGATCTTGTTACTATTTTTTATCAGGTCCCCTGGTCTATCAGGAAAATATCATGAATTTTTAAAGAAATGGAACACATACAATGCAATAGACCACAATCTTTCCAAAGGAGTTATAAAGGTCTTTATTACTTGTAAGAAAATCCCTAAATACATATTTATAATATGTATTGCAAGTCTCTAAATGCATATTTAGATTATAAGTTATGTGTTTAACTGTCCCAGAGTACTTATTTTAAAATGTTACAAAGTATTAGGGAAAAATCCCCAAGAAACATTATTATTTTCACAACTATGAAGCCAGTCAGTTTTTTTGAGAAGTAGCTGACCTCTTGTACATAGGGGACTATTTGGGACCATTTTAATTTTCTTTTAATAAAATAAGATTAGCGATGAAGCAAATAGAACTAATTCAGTACCCATTGCACAGACAAAAATCCTCACAAAGCTGGCTTATTTTAAATGCATGTTTAATAAACCAGATAATCCCAGAGAATAAACCAAAAAAATCTCTTTTGTTCATTCCCTTTTCTCCCTTGTGTGCCCAGATAATATTGCAGAATTTTCCTTTTTGCCATGCATTCAAGACATATTTATTTATTGAGTACCTACTATGTGCTAGAAGTTATTGGGGGCATTATGCTCCTCAGTTTAACTCCCACCCACCTAGCCCCATAGTGCTAAACACTAATACCACTATGCTTCTCAATGTCCTGGAGCCTTAGCCATCACACCACGGCTTGCTACTGTGTTTATACTCAATTAGCCCCTACAGCATTTTATGTGAGTCCCTGTGGAAAAGTTGTCTATAATGGAATGGCTTAAAAGGTCTCTCCTCAGAAACTGGCTCTTCCTGGCCATTTACATTTCAGGTCACTTCTCAGTTCATGGGCTTTTCAAATGCCTTGATGTTTTGCATGCATATGCTGGCTATCTTATAATGTGACCTTGAGTGTCCAACATATTTTATTTCAATTACAAAAGAGAAAGGGAGGAGGTGACATAGAAACCTAGAATTCTGGAACTTAAAGACACTACCCAGTCCAGTCTCTTCTTTTTTGAAAGAGGAGCATATTAAGCATACACAGAGAAGTTCATGACTTTCTCAACATTATAACCATTGTTATTGGGTGAAGACAGTACTAGAACGAGACCCTGGAATGTCTTTTGTACACTACAGCCTTTTGCTGCATTGTTTCTTAGCAGCCCACACATCACTCCCTTCCTCCACAAGCATTTCATTAGAACTTTATTTCCATGTTAAAGTGGTAGGAGGTCTCCATCTCCAGCACAAGAAAACAGCAAAGTGTTATAAATGACTGAAAAACACTTTGCAGGTAGACTGCTAAGGTTGGGCTTAAAAAGCAGTAAAACAGAGGTTTTCATGACTCTTTTTGCACAATATGGTATTTCTTCCCAGTCTGGCCAGTGCAGAAAGATGCATAGAAACACAAAGGTTATGGTTATGGCAAGGATTTTACCTTGAACACAAGGATACCTCTGGGGATGGGTTTTGGGAGCCCCATGGACCACCTGAAATTGAATGCAAAATTGTTGTTGATGTACATATTACTAGGGAGAGGATCAAAAGCTTCCTTGTTTAATTCAACAAGGTATAAAAAGAATTATACACCACAACCAAGTAGGCTCTATTCTAGTTACACAATGCTGGTTCAGTATTTGAATTTCAATTAATATAATCTATCACCTCAACAGCTAAAAAAGAAAAATCATATGATAATTAAAAATAGATTCAGAAAAAGTATTTAATGAATTCCAACAAACATTCATGATAAAAATTCTCAGCAAACTAAGAATAGAGGGAAATTTCCTCAACTTGATAAAGAACATCTGCTAAAAACATACAGTTAACATCATACTTAACAATGAGAAACTAGATGCTTTCCCTCTAAGGTTGGGAACAAGGCAAGGATGTTCCCTTTCATCACTCTTATTTAACATTATACTAGAAGCCCTGGCTAATGCAATGGGACGAGAAAAGAAAGGAAAATATAAACAAATTGGGAAGGATGAAATAAAATTGTCTTTGTTCACAGATGACATTGATTGACAATGTAGAAAATCCCAGAGTTGAGGAAAAACACTCTTGGAATTAAGAAAGAATTATGGCAAGGTTGTAGCATACAAGGTTAATGTATAAAAGTAAATTGCTTTCCTATATGCCAGCAATAAATACCTGAAATTTAAAATTAAAAAATACAAAAATAATTATTTTAGCACCAAAATAAAAAAGAAAATACTTAGGAATAAGCCTAACAAAATATATACAAGATTTTATTAGGAAAATTACAAAACTCTTATGAAAGAAATAAAAGGAGATCTAAATAAATGGAGAGATAGCCCATGTTCATGGATAGGAAGACTCAACATCATTAAGATTTCAGTTCTTCCCAACCTGATCTATAGATACATTGCAATCTCAATCCAAATCCCTGCAATTTACAAACTGGATATGTACAAATTGATTCTAAAGTTTATACAGAAAGACAAAAGACCCAAAATAACCAACACAATATTAAAGAAGAGCAAAGTCAGAAGACTGATACTACCTGACTTTAAGTCTTACTGTAAGACTACAATAACCAAGACAGTATGGTATTGGTGAAAGAATAGACAAATAGACAAATGGAATTTAATAGAGAACCCCAAAACACACTCATACAAATATAGTTAATTGATTTTTGACAAAAGAGCAAAAGAAGTATTCAACTGAGAAAGGATAATCTTTTCAATAAGTGGTGATGCAACTGCACATCCACATGCAAAAAATTATAATAAATCTAGACACAGATCTATTCTTTTCACAAAAATTAACTTAAAATGGATCATAAAACTAAATGAAAATTATAAAATGTCCAAAAGATATCATAGGAGAAAATCTAGGTGACCATGATTTTGAAGATGAGCTTTTTGATATAACTCCATGAAAAAAAAAATAGCTAAACTGGACTTCACTGAAATTTTAAATTTCTGCTTGGTGAAAGATACTGTTAAGAGAAGGAATAAACAAGTCCTGATGGGAAGAAAATATTTGCAAAACACATATCTGGTAAAGGACTTCTATCCAAAATATACAAAAAAAAACCTTGTAAAACTCAATAGTAAGTTATAAGGTGCTTAAAAGACTTGAACAGACACTTCACCAAAGAAGATATATGGATGCCAAATAACTGGATGAAAAGACACTCAATATCATATGTCATTTAGGGAATTGCAAATCAAAACAATGAGATACTACTACATACCTTTTAGTATGGCTAAAATCCAAAAAACTGATAATACCAAATGCTGACAAGGATGTGGAACAACAGGAACTCTCATTAATTACTGGTAGATAGTATAGATGCTTTTGAAGACAGTTTGGCAGTTTCTTACACAGCTAAACATAGTACTAACATAAAATCCAGGAGTCACACAACTTCATTTTTATAAAAATGATTAGAAAGCTTGTATCCACACAAAAACCTGCACATCAAAGACTTTTTTGGCAGCTTGATTTATAATTGCCAAAACTGGAAACAACCAAGATGTCCTCCAAAAAGTGAATAGATAAACAATGGCACATACATCACTGGAACTTTATTCACTGATAAAAAGAAATGAGGGACATTCCTGGAAGATGGTATCAGATTAGGTAGGCAAAGCTCAGCTTAATCAATGAAGAAAGAGCCAAAATCTGCCCAAAGGACCTGCTTTGGGGGTCAGCAGACCCGGATGGTGCTTCACAACTCCCAGGAGGGACAGGGACAGAGAGAGAAAGAACCCAAAGCAATAAACTGTGAGTTACCAAATGCTGGTAAGGACTTCCCTCCCCCACCCCAAAGATATTAAGCTGGGGTAAAACCCCTAGCTCACTGCAGCTGACTGAGAGGGGACGAGACATCTTCCTCCCTGTCAGCTGTTACAAGGGAAAAGGGAGGGGGAGTCAGGGGGATTTTCTTCAGTGACTTCAGCCAGCAGAACCTGCTTTGAATCTCAGCTCTGGCCAGACCAAAATAAAGGAAAAAAGATAAACACCTCTGTCAAAAGGTGCACCAATGAGCACCATCTGCTGGCTGTACTGGAAACTGCATGGACAAAAACTACTTTTTGGTCTCTCTGTTCTCTTACTTCTGGGATAAAATCTGTGCCCCAATAGTGAGTCCTTGGCATGATTTTTTATATTAATCTGGCAATGTTTTGATAACTTAGGCTGAGCAATCTTAAAGACTCAGAATAAGTTGAGCCAAATATCAAAGAAGAACTGTGAAAAAAAAAAAAAACAATAAGCAAGAGAGAGAAATTGGCCACAAGAATAAATTCACCAACATATTCAGATGCCTAGACATCAGCAAAAAATTATAAGCCATATAAGGAAACAGGAAAAGATGGCCCAGCCAAAGGACCAAACCAAATATCCTGAAGAGATACAGGATTTAAGACAATTAATCAATGATAATCATACAACTATCCTAAATCAATTCAAAGAATTGGAAGAAAATATAACTAAAGAGATAAAGGATATTAAGAAGAAACTGGGTGAGCATAAAGAACAATTTGAAAGCCTGCAAAGAAAAGTAGCAGACATTATGGGAATGAAAGACACAATGGATGAGATTTAAAATACATTAGAGGCTCATAAGAGCAGATTTGAATTGTTTGAAGACAGAATTAGTGACTTCAAAGACAGAACATCTGAACTGGAAGAGACAGGAGAACAGAAAGAAGAGAATGGAAAAAATGGAACAGGGTCCCAGGGAATTGAATGGCAATGTAAAACACAAAAACTTATGCATTATTGGTGTCTCAGAAAGAGAAGAGAATGGAAAAGGGGCAGAAAGGATATTTGAGGAAATAATGACTGAAAACTTTCCAACCCTTAAGAAACACATAAATATCAATACCCAACAAGGACAATACACCACAAACAGATTAAATCTGAATAGACCTTCTCTGAGAAACCTACTATTCAGAATAACAAATATCAAAGATAAAGAGAAGATTCTGAAAGCAGCAAGAGAAAAGCAAAGCATCACATACAAGGGAACCTGAATAAGATTAAGTACCAACCTCTCATCAGAAACCATGGAGGAGAGAAGAAAGTGGTATGATTTATTTAAGAAACTGAAAGTGAAAAACTGCCCCCTGAGAATTCTGTATCTGGCAAAGCTGGTCCTTCAAAAATGAGGGTGAGCTCATAGTCTTCACAGAAAAACAAAATCTGATAGAATATGTTACCAAAAGGCCAGAATTACAAGAGATACTAAAGGGAGTGCTGCAGCCTGAAATGAAAAAACAAGGGTGAGAAACTTGGAGAAGAGTGTAGAAATAAAGACTATTAGAAAGGGTAAATTAAAGGGTAAAAAGTCAGGCAATAATATGATGACAACAAAAAGCCAAAGATCAAAATGGCTGAAGTAATGCCTTTGCTGTCATAACATTGAATGTTAATGGTTTAAACTCCCCAATCAAAAGACATGGACTGGTAGAATGGATAAAAAAATATGTGCCATCTGTATGTTGTCTACAGGAGACTCGCCTTAGATGTAAGGACACAGCCAGGTTAAAACTGAAACGTAGGAATTAGATATTCCATGCAAATAGTAACCAAAAAAGAGCTAGAGTAGCAATACTAATATTGGTCAAAAAAAGATTTTAAATGCAAAACTGTTATAAGGGATGAAGAATGTCAATATATATTAATAAAAGGGACAATTCAACAAAAAGAAATAACTATATTATATATTTATGCACCAAGATACATGTGGCCCAAACTGGCAAAGCTGAAGGGAGAAATAGAAGTCTCTACAATAATAGTTGGAGAATTCAATGCACTACTCTCAGTATTGGATAGAACATCTGGACAGAGGATAAAGTAAAAAAAAAAACAAAAAACAAAAAACAAAAAAAACAGAGCTTGAATAATATGATAAATGCACTAGACCTAACAGGCACTTAAAGAGTGTTGCACCCCAAAACAGCAGGATGTAAAACTTATAGATCATTCTCCAAAATAGATAATATGTTGGGTCACAAGACAAGTCTCAATAAATTTTTTAAAAGATTGAAAATATACAAAATGCTTTCTCTGATCATAACAGATTGAAAGTTGAAATAACAATGGATGGAAAAAAGGAAAATTCATAAATATATGGAGATTAAACAACACATTCTTAAATAATCAGTGGGTTAAAGAAGAAACTGCAAGAGAATTCAGCAAATATCTTGAGATGAATGAAAATGAGAACACAAAATATAAAAACCTATGGGACACTGCAAAGGCAGTGCTGAGAGAGAAATGTATAGCCCTCAATGCTTATGTTAAAAAAGAAGAAAGAGCTAAAATTGAAGACCTAACTGCGACCTGGAGGAACTAGAAAAAGAACAGCAAACTAATCCCAAAGCAAGCCAAATGAAGGAAATAGTAAAGATCAGAGCAGAAATAAATGAATTTGAGGAAAAAAAAACAATAACAATAGAGAGAATCAACAAAATGGAAAGTTGGTTCTTTGAGAACATCAACAAAATTGAGAAACCCTTAGCTAGACTGAAAAAGAATAAAAGAGAGAAGACGCAAATAAATAAAACCAGAAATGAGAAGGGGGATATTACCACTGACTCCACGGAAATAAGAGACACCATAAGAGATGATACTATGAACAAATGTATGCCAAAAAAAAAAAAAAAAAAAAATGTAGATAAGATGGACAAATTCCTAGAAACACCCAAACCACCTACACTGATCCTAGAAGAAATAAAAGAACTCAACAAACCAAGCACAAGTGAAGAGATTGAAACAGTCATCAGAAACCTCCCAAAGATGAAAAGTCTGGGACAGATGGCTTCACAGGTGTATTTGAACCAATCGTTCAAAGAAGACTTAATACCAGTCTTGCTCAATCTCTTCCAAAAAATTGAACTGGAAAGAATGTTACCAAACTCATTCTATGAAGCCAAAGTCACCCTAATACCAAAATCAGATGAAGATACTATGAAAAAAGAAAATTACAGACCAATGTCTCTAATGAATGTAGATTCAAAAATCTTCAACAGAATACTCACAAACCAGATGCAAAAGCACATTAAAAGAATTATACACCACAATCAAGTGGGTTTTATCCCAGATATACAAGGGTGGTTCAACACAAGAAAACCAATTAGGGAAAAAAACCTCATTGATAAATTGAAGAAGAAAAATCACATGATCCTCTCGATCGATGCAGAAAAGCCATTTGACAAAAATACAGCACCCTTTCTTGATTTAAAAAAAAACTCCAAAAGATAGGAATTGAAGGAACCCTTCTCCGTATGGTAAAATGCGTATATGAAAAACCTATAGCTAGCCTTATACACAGCGGTGAAAGACTGAAAACTTTCCTGTTGAGATCAGGAACAAGACAAGGATGCCCCGTCACCCTTATTATTCAATATTGTATTAGAAATTCTAGCTAGAGCAATTAGGCTAGGTAAGAAATAAAAGGCGCCCAAATAGGAAAGGAAAAAGTAAAATTTTTACTATTCACTCATGACATGATCTTATATCTAGGAAGTCCTGAAAAATCCACAACAAAGCTACTGCAGCTAATAGAGAAGTTCAGCAAAGTCACGGGATACAAGATTAATATGCTACAGATGTGCAATCTGAGGAGGAAATCAGAAAAAAATTTTCATTTGTAATAGTGACTAAATCAAATATTTAGGAATAAATTTAACCAAGGACAAAAAGACCTGTATTCAGAAATCTACAAAACATTGCTAAAAGAAACTGAAGAAGACTTAAATAAATGGAAGGACATTCCATGTTCATGGATTGGAAGACTAATATTGTTAAGATGTCAATTCTACCCAAACTGTTTTATAGATTCAATGCAATCCCAATAAAAATCCCAGCAGTCTTATTTGCAGAAATTGAAAAGCCAATTATCAAATTTATTTGGAAGGGTAAGGAAGGGTGTAGTCAAAAATGTCTTTAAAAAGAAGGACTCTCACTTCCTGACTTTAAAGCATATTACTTAGCTACAGTGGTAAAGACAGCATGGTACTGGCATAAGGACAGACAGATTGACCAATGGAAGTGAATCAAGAACTCAGAAATAGATGCTCACATCCACAGTCAACTGATTTTTGACAAGGCTGTTGTTAAGCCCACCCAGCTGGACCAGAGAAGTCTATTCAACAAATAGTGTTGAGAGATCTGGATAGCCATATGCAAAAGAAAGAAAAAAGACCCCTTATCTCACACTTCATACAAAAATTAACTCAAAATGGATCAAAGATCTAAACATAAAAACAACAACCATAAAACTCCTAGAAGAAAACATAGTAAAACATCTTCAAGATCTTGTGGTAGGCTGTAGTTTCTTAAACCCTACACCCAAAGCATGAGCAACAAAAGCAAAAATAGATAAATGTGATCTCCTCAAAATGAAACACTTTTGCACCTCAAAGGGCTTTGTCAAAAGGGTGAAAAGACAGCTGACTCAATGGGAGAAAATATTTGACAATCACATATCTGATAAAGGTTTAATATCCATGATATTAGATCATACAACTCAACAATAAAAAGGCAAACTACTCAATTAAAAAATGGACAAAAGACTTGAAAAGACAACTGTCCAAAGAAGAAATACAAATGGCAAAGAAACACATGAAAAATATGTTTAACATAACTAGTAACTAGGGAAATGCAAATCAAAACTACAATGAGATATCATTTCATACCTATTAGACTGGCTGCCATTAAAAAGTTGGAAAACTGTAAATGTTGAGGAAGATGTGGAGAGATAGGAACACTTATTCACTGTTTTGGGGAATGTAGAATGGTACTGTTTGACAGTTCCTAAGGAAGTTGAATATAGACTTGCCATGGGACTGGGCAATACCTTTGCTTGGTATATACCCAGAAGAACTGAGAGCATTGACACGAAGAGACATCTGCACACCGATGTTCATAGCAGCATTATTCATGATAGCCAAAAGTTGGAAACAACCCAGGTGTCCATCAACTGATGAATGGGTAAACAAATTGTGGTGTATACATGATGAAATATTATGCAGTGGTAAGAAGAAATGAAGTCATGAAACATATGACAACATGGATGAACCTAGAGGACATTATGTTGAGTGAAGTAAGCCAGACACTAAAGGACAAATACTGTATGATTGTGCTACTATGAACTAAATATATTATGTGAAATATAAATATATGAAATATGAATATGGGTAAAATTGCATATATAAGACCATTTTTCTTTGAAGCTGAACAAATGTTGGTTAATACTACCAAATAAATGTTAATATCAGACAAAAGAACACATTATACTAAGTGAATGAGATCGACATAGAGTACTACATATTGTATGATTCCATTTATATGAAATGTAAATATAAATCAATTTATAAAGATGAAATTATATTAGTGTTTATATACAGCTGGGTGAGGAATGCCAATGGATGTGGAGTCTTTCTTTTTGGAGCAATGAAATTCTTCAAAAATTTTTGAGGTCATGAATGTACAACATTGTGATTATACTAAAAGCCATTGATTATACACTTTGGATAGATAGTATGGTGTGTGAATATATCTCAGTAAAACTGCTTAATAAATAAATAATTATGCAAGAATAGCCACAAATAGCAGCTATGTACAGCAGGGGAAACATTGAGAGATTGAGAGGTGAGGAATTTTCTTTTTTTGCTTATTATTATAATTATTATTGAAATAATGAAAACACTAATAAGGACTGAAGTGATGAATGCACAACTATGTGATTATACAAAATACCATTGATTTTACACTTTGGATGAATTGTATGTTTTATTAATCTGTATCAATAAAATTGATTTGTTTGAAAAAAAAAAAGAAATTAGCTGGGAGCGGATGTGGCTAAGTGGTTGAACGCCTGCTGCCCACATGGAAATTCCTGGGTTCAGTCCCCAGTGCCTTCTAAAAACAAAAACAAAAACAAAAACAAAAACCAAGCAAACAAATGAAAACACCAGCTCAGGGTAGCCAATGTAGCTCAGTTCCAGCCCCGGTACCTCAAACAAAAAAAAAAAAAACAACTGGAAAGCCTCAAATACATATTGCTTAGTGACTGGCGTCAGACTGAAAAAGCTACATATTGTGTAATTCCAACTATTTAATATTCTGGAGAAAGGCAAAACTATGGAAATAGTACAAAGATCATTGGTTGCCAAGGACTTTATGGGAGAGGAGAGAGGATGAGTGCATGGAACAGTTGATTTTTAGGGCTGTGAATCTGTTCTGTATTATACTGTAGTGGTAGATAAATAACATTATGCGTTTGTCAAAACTTATAGACTCTACAACTCAAAGAGTGAACCCTAATGTAAACTATGGACTTTAGTTAATAATAATGTATCAACATTGGTTCATCAAGAGTAACAAATGTTCCACACCAGTGTGAGATGTTAATATTAGGGAAACTGAGGGCAACGGGGAGAGGGGGTTTATGGAAACTCTGTGCTAGCTGCTCAAATTTCTGTAAATTTACAGCTGCTCTAAAAAAAAAGTCTATTATTATTTTTAAAAGCGCCCTCAAATAAGTACGTGACCCCCAAAAGTTTAAGAACCACTTGAGTAAAATCCTGGCTGGGCTGCAGGGACATGTAGGATGACAGCTGGAGCTACCAGTGCTGTCCAGACTGCAGTTTTCACAAAGCCCTTGCTCATGTTAGCTTCATCCCACAGGTGTAAGCAATGGGAGGGCTGGCGTCAGTGATGGGATCGGGAGTGGGAAACTGGAAAATGACTGAGAGGAAAGAATAGGGTTACATGGGAAATCGGGGTGGCAGCCCCTCCCCAAGTACCCCAGCTCACTTTTCTTTCTTGCCTAAACATTTTTATTTTGACTTATAACCTTGAATTCTAACAACTGAGGATTCATCTCTTTTAAGTCCTCCCTTTGTTCTCACTATTGCCTTTACCCTCTCTCCACTTTCTGAATTATCTAAGTTTTCCTATTTTCAAAAATCCTGTTGATCTGTACTTGTAAGAGGCCAGGGTTGGGAGGAGGGATGACTGCAGAAGGGCTGGAGGGAAATGTTGAGGGTGATTGAAATGCTCTGTGTATCATCATGGTGGTCATCAAAGAGAACACTGAAAATGGATGCATTTTATTGTATGTAAATTATATCTAACTACAGTTGATTTAAAACAAAACCCAAAAATTGTTCATTGTTTATCCCAGTCTCCCTGGCTGATCGCTTAGTATCTTTACCCTAGTTTTGCTTGTATACAGACCCTTCTGTTCCTACCTGCTTCCCTGGCTAGCTACCCTACTGGCCTCTGAGTTCCTTAAGCCAGGGCCATGGCTTACTCTTCTCATTATTCTTGAGTGGTCCATATTAGCAAGCCTTCAATTAAAGAAATACTCATTGATGATAATAATGATGAGGCAAATGTTTAAGGGGCCTTTCAATGATATTAATTTATATAGAAAATTGTTGTCAGTGCTTTTGCAGAAACTGAGGAAGGGTGTGGTTCTTGATCTACTGAATAGTGGATTCCAAATCAGACGACTTTCGTTCAATCCCAGCTTTGACACCTAACATCTGTGTGATTTGAGAAAATTAAATCACTTCTCTGAGTTCCAGTGTATATCTTTAAATAGGAGAATAAGAAATACTTGTCTTCTCTACCTTTTGAGGATATATGTATGAAGATATCACCACAAATCATAAGGCTGTATGCAATTAATATTTTTATAGTATATAATTAGCATAATAAAACCTTTCTTCTTCCATTTAAAAAATACTGACATTTTTAAGGAGAAGAGATCTCAATTATTGAACTTTAATAGGAAAGGTTTTTAAGAAAGTCTTTTCTAAAGTGTCTGGAATAAATTTATTACATGATTATGTGATCAAGCATAAAAAGGCATTTTGAGTTATAAATGGCAAATTCTCTTTCATCCATTTTTTCTTTTTGGCATATTTTGGAAATCTTTTACTTAGCATTATTACTATTGGTAGTTTCATTTGGCCTACTCAATAATAGATATTATAATTCTGTTTGGTAATTTATGTTTATCAAGAGCAAATAATAGTATTTATTAAATATCAACATGAACATTTTTCCATTTTTGAATGAGTATATTTTATAACTAAATCACTATCATGGGTATTTTTAATTTGTTTATTTGTTTCAGTTTATTTTTATCATCTCATTACTTTTTACTTTCATTAGCCTCTTGTTTGTAATTTATTTAAAAAGAAAATACAAAGCTCATGCCAAAACAGATAAATTTCCAGACTCATTGTCGTCTCTTGTTTCAAAGTTGAAGTGATTATTTTTAACGAAATCTGTGCTTTTTCAACGTTGTTCAGAATCTGAAACAGTGTCAATGTTCACCAGCTGGAAAGTAAAATATTAGGAGACAATTTAATTTCCAAGTTTCCAAAAGGTCGTTCAGAGGCAAATAAGGAAGATAAATCTAATTTATTTTAAATAAAAATGACTTAAGTGCCCTTTAGAAAAATGCACCATTTCAACAAACATGTTTTAAACAGAAGTGATGATCTCTATCACTTTGGGAACAGATATGAAAAAAGTAAATCAACAAGGCTAAGCCCCAAATAAAAGTCTACAGTGAGTCTGTAGAGGTTATGACTTCAGCGTCCTGAAGGGTATGAATCACCTATTAAAACATGTTAGTTCATTATGTGATCAAAAGCTTTGTATCCTACTGAGAGGAAAGAGCTGAGAAATGGTACTTAGGTTCTATCTGTATTTCATGTTCACAGAGAGTCTAATTTTAAGTAGTTACAGCAAGTCTGTAAGTTTTCAGTTTTATTCCATGAACTAAAACAAATAGCTTCACTCCACAAAGAAACAGAATCAAATGTCACTGGTTTGATCTACTTCAAAGCCATCTTGCTTTATCATAGGGACCACTTCTAACAACTCTTTTCAAAAAGATGGCACAGGAGACGGATCAAGAGCCCATGCTAGTCCCTCTTCCTGTGCCCAGAACTTCTGACATGCCGTTACCAGGCTTAAAGTTACTGCAGATGAAGATGCAAGGTAGATTGTGATGCATGCTACAACATGGATGAATCGTGAAGACTCATATTGAATGAAATAAGCCAGACACAAAAGAATATTGTATGATTGCAGTTGTAAGAAATACCTAGAGTCAGAAAGTAGATTATAAGCATACCTTGGAGATATTATGGGTTCAGTTCCATACCACCTCAGTAAAGTGAACATCGTAATAAAGTGAGTCACATGAATTTTTTGGTTTCCCAGAGCATTTCAAGTTATGTTTTCACTATAGTGTAGTCTATAAAGTGTGCAGTAGCATTGTGTCAGAGCTCTTGGGTGACCAGGTGCATTGTAAATGAGCAGTAATATTTTTAAAGGAGTGTTGTTTTCTGAGAAGTAGATTTCAACAGTGAACTTAAAATATTCAGTGAACCATGATGTAAACAGATGTGCTGCCATCCAGGGTTTGTTGTTCCATTTATAGAGCACAGGCAGAGTAGATTTAGGGCTCTCCAATTTTTTGAATGGTATATGGGCATTGGCTTCAGCTTAAAGTCACCAGCTGCACTAGCCCCTAACAAGAGAATCGCCTGTCTTTGAAGCTTTGAAGCCAGACATTGACGTCTCCTGTTTAGCTTTGAAAATCCTAGGTGGCATCTTCTTCCAGTAGAAGGCTGTTTCATCTACATTGAAAATCTGTTGTTTAGTGGAGCCACCTTCATCAATGATCTTAGCTAGATCTTCTGGATAACTTGCTGCAGCTTCTGCATCAGCCTTTGCTGCTTCACCTTGAGCTTTTATGTTATGGAGATGACTTTTTGCCTTAAACATCACGAACCAACCTCTGCTATCTTTACACTATTCTTCTGCAGCTTCCACAACTCTCCTAGCATTCAGAGAATGGAAAAAAGTTAGGTCCTTGTTCTGGATTAGGCTTTGGTTCAAGGGAATGTTGCAGCTGGTTTGAAATTCTGTCCAGACCACTAAAACTTTCTCCGTATCAGCAATAAGGCTGTTTTGCTTTCTTATCATTCATGTGTTCACTGGAATAGCACTTTTAATTTCCTTTAAGAACTTTCCTTTACATTCACAACTTGGCTAAGTGTTTGATACTTTTGGCATGTCTTGGCTTCTGACAGGCCTTCCTCACTTAAGCCCAATCATTTCTAGCTTTTGATTTAAAGTGAGAGATATGAGTCTTCCTTTCACTTGAACACTTAGAAACCACTGTATGGTTATTAAATGGTCTAATTTCAATATTATTGTGTCTCAGAGAATAGGGAGACCTGAGGAGAGGGAATGGCCAGTCAGTGGAACAGCCAGAACACACACAAGATTTATCGATTAAGTTTGCTGTCTTATATGGGCACGGTTTGTGGTGCCCCAAAATAATTACAAGAGTAACATCAAAGACCACTGATCACAGATCACCATAACAGATATAATAATAATGAAAAAGTTTGAAATGTTGTGGGAATTACCAGAATGTGACAGAGAGATACAAAATGAGCACAGCTCTTGGAAAAATGACACTGATAGAATTGTTCGATGCAGGGTTGCCACAAGCTTTCCATTTGTAAAAAAAAATGCAATATCTGCAAAGCACAATAAAGTGAAGTAATAAAATGAGTTATGTCTGTATTACATGAGGTTAGACTGTAATATGTTAAACATGTATACTATAAACTCAAAAACAACCACTATTTTTTAAAGGAGCTATAGCTAATAGGCCCACAAAGGAAATAAATTGGAGTAATTTAAAAATATATCTAATTAATTCAAAGAAAGCAGAAAAAAAGGTGAAAGGAAGTATGGTACAAATGGAACACATAGCAAGTAAATAGTAAGACAAGGATTTAAACAAAATGATACCAATAATTATATTAAATGTAAATTGTCAGAGTAATAAAAAAGCAAGATCCAAGATATGCTGACTGTAAAGAACCTACTAAAATATAAAGTCATAAATTGAGTAAAGGTAAAATGATACAAAAAAGTTATAGCCTTGTAACATTAATAAAAAAGAAAGCTGGAGTGACTATATTGATATTAGAAAAAGTAGAAATCAAACTAAACAATATGACCAGTGATTACAGAGCATCATTTCATAATGACAAAGCAATCAATTCATCAACAGAACATAGCAAGCCTAAATATTTGTTCTCCTAAAAACAGGGCTTCCAGACCCATAAGACAAAAATCTAATAGGAGTGAAAGAGAAATAGACAAATCTACTGTCATTGTTGAAGATTTCAACAACTGTCTCTCAAAATTTGTAGAACACGTAGATGAAAAATAAATAAGAACGGAAAAAAGCAGCTCAACAAGTTATAGAAACATTACTCCTTGAAAGTTCTTTTTCAGGCACTTTTATCTCATCTAATTCCAACTGCTAATTCAGTTGTTCCTCTAGTGTTCAGAAAGATAAAGAGGAGCACAGATTAAATGGCATAGTCATCTTTTTTTTTAAGTTTAGAATTAAAATAGTGAATTATATATAGAATTATTATATTATATATAGAATTAATATATAAAATATAAAATGCCTTTCTCTGTTCTATTATTGTTAATTTGAAATAAGGTTGTTAAATAAATAAATAAATAAATGACAACACTGTCAACCAATTTGACAAAACTAGTATTTATAGAACACTCTATCTAATTAACAGAATAATACACAATCTTTCAAGTGCTCATGGCACATTTACCAAGATAGACAATATTCTTGACCATAAAACAAATCACACTCACTTTAAAAGGATTCAAGACACACAAAACATATTCCATATCCAAATGGAATTAACTTAGAAATCATTAACAGAAACATATGTGAAAAATTCCCAAATATTTAGTAACTAAATAACACACTTCTAATTAAGCCATCAGTCAAAGAAGAGATCAAAAGGGAATTTAGAATGCATTTTGTTCTGAACTAAAATAAAAACATGACTAATAAAAATATGTAGAATGCTGCTAGTGCAGTGATTAGAGAGAAATTTGTTTTTCTCTACACACCTTTATTAGAAAAGAAGGGTCTCAAATCAATTGCCTAAGTATCCATCTAAAGGAATTAGGAGTAAAAGAACAATTTAAATCCAAAGTTAGGAAAAGAAAGAAATTGATAAGGATATGATTGGAAAATAGTAAAATAGAAAAATATTAAAGAATACAATGCAGATGACTCTTACATCCTGGTATACATGCCTTTATGTAATCACCTTCCCATGAGTATAAGTGGTCCCAGTGATTTGTTTCAAGCCAAATGAATGTGGCAAAGTTGATAGCATGCCACTCCTGTGATTAGGTTATGATATATGGCAAAGGTGATAGAGTGCAACTCCTGAGATTGTTATGTTATATAAGATATACAGGAATGTGGAGCCAGTGACTCTTCTTGCTGACTGGATGAAGCATGAGGCCATATTGAAGAAGCTCATGAGGCAAGGACATGTAGACATCCTCTAGAAACTTCTGGTGGTCTCCTGAACATGAGGGTAGCCTCCAGCCAACAGCCAGCAAAAATCCAGGCCTCTCAGTCAAACAGATGCAAGGAAGTGAATTCTGCCAACAACTTTAATAAGCTTGGAAGTGGATTATTCCCCATTTGATTGTCCAGATGAGAACAAGGCCTGGTAACACCTTGAGTGCAGCATTGTGAGATCTGGAGCAGAAGTCCCAACTAAGGGTCCTGATCCATGGAAACTGTGAGATAAATGTATGTTCTTCTATGTCACTAAGTTTATGGTGTATTTTATGCGCAGAAATAAAAAGCTAATACAGAAAACAAATGCTGGTTCTTTTGAGAAATCTCGTAAGAGTAATCACAAATAACACAAAATTATTTGAAGAAGGTGTATTGCTATACATCCCACAGACATTAAAAAAGATAACATATGAATATGAACAATTTTATGCCAATAAATTAGGTAACTTAGATGAAATGGACAAAATTCTTGAAAGACACAAACTACTAAGGCTCACTCAAGAGAAATAGGTAACTCTTAATAGCCGTGTGTCTATTAAGAAAATTGAAATTGTGTTTATAAACATAGTCAGATAGAAAATCCCAGGACCAGATGCTTCAGTGGTGAATTCCGCCAAACATTTACCAGAAACTCTTCCAGAAAATTGAAAAGGTGGGAATAATTCCCAATTAATTCCATGAGCCCAGCCTTATCTTAATACCAGCACCAAAGATCTTGCAAGAAAAGTTAACCACAGATCAATATCCATTTTGGAGATAGATGCAAAGATTCTTAATGAATTTTTAGCAAATTGAATCCAACAATGCAATCAAATAATAATACATTATGACCAAGTACGGTTATCTTTGGAATTCATGGTTGGCTTAACGTTTGAAAACCAGTCAGTGTAGTTCACCATGCTAGCAGACTGAAAAAGAAAAAAAAAAAAACAAAAAACATAATTGTCTCAATAGATGCAAAAAATCTACAAAATCCAACATCCAATTTCTGACAAAAAAAAAAAAAAACAACTTTCAACAAACTAGGAATAGAAGAGGATGCCTTCAATCCCAAAAAAGAGGATCTACAAAAAAAAACTATGATTAGCATCATACTTAGTGATGAAATAATGCTTTCTTCCTAAGATTATAAAAAAGGTAAGGATGTCTACTCCTACCACTTCTATTTAACTCTATTAGAGGCCTAACCAGGGCAACAAGGCAAGGACAAAAGAAACAAAGGCATACAGATAGTAAAAGAGAAATAAAACTGTCTCTACTTGCATATTCAGCTCTCAAGAATGGGGAGGAACCGAACGCTCAGATATTGCTTATGGAGATATATAATGGTATAATCACTTTAGAAAGTAGTTTGGCACTTTCTTATAGTGAAGCATACACTTATTTGACCCAGCAATCCCACTCATAGACATTTACTCATGTAAAATGAAGACATAAAAGATGTATACTTCCATGTATGTGACATTCTGGAAAAGACAACACTATAGCGACAGAAACATACCAGTGGTTGTCAGAGGCTGCAGTGAGATGAGGTTTTAACTATAAAGTTACAGGAAAAAAATTTTTTGTAGAGACAAAACAGTTCTGTCTTAATCATGGTTGAAGTTACAAGACTGTGTGTATTTGTTAAAGCACCTAGATCTATTATAAATGAAGAATTTATACTGTTTATGTCAATAAACCTTATTTTTTAAAAGGAAGATGAATTCTTGCTCTACGCCTTCAGAAAATTCACTTTCCTTCTCTTTCCTACCCCTCCTTCTATGCTCCAGCTTGTTTTTCCAGCTTCTTCCTTCTTCTGCTGTTATTTATAAATTGCCACTGTACTATGCTCTACCCCATTCACTGAGCCTGAAATTGTAGAGTTGTTACCAAAGAATTGGGATCCTCTCTAAGTCCTATAACTTTATTCCTGTGTGACAAGAGTACTTAGGAATTTTTGAGAGATTCCAGACATCTTAACACTGCACCAACTTCTCCACAACAAGGAATTGATCATTGCACATTCCTCCGTTAAAAATGCATGCAATTATATAAGGCTGTCTTTACAAAATATAAATACAAATATACTAGAGAGAAGGAAAAAGAATAGCAGCTATGTATGCCAGGTGAGGCACAGAGAGATTGAGAAGTCATGTTCTGTTTGTTTGTTTTTTTGTTTATTATTGTTATTGGAATAATGAAAGTGCTCTGGGAGTGACTGGGGTGATGAATGCACAAACATGTGATTACACTGAATACCATTGATTGCACTCTTTGGATGGATTTGTGCTTTATTAATATGTATCAATAAAACTGAAAAAATGCATACATTAATTTCTTCAATTCTACTTTCATTATTCTGTCATTCACATATATATACTAGCAGTCTATTCTGTGCTATACATCATCCTAGGCACTGAAGAATAAATAAGTCAGTGAATATGACATGTAAGATCTCTGTTTATTTGAAATGTATATTCTAAGGGGGAGGGTGGTGGGAGATACCGGCAATAACTATGAAAAAAACTGAAAAACAGAGTTTAGATTATGTTAAATGTTGTGAAGGATGGTGTGATAAGAGTGATGGATTGAGGGAGGGGTGGAGAGTGAATTTAATTGGGATGGCCAGGGAAGGCCTTGAGACATGGGTGAAAGGATCCAGTCATGAAAAAATAAGTCCACACAGATTCAGTCAAAGGGACCAGTAAGTCTAGGACAGGGTTTCTCAACCTCAGGACTATTGACATGCTGGAGTAGATATTTTTTGTGGAGGAGCTGTCCTCTTTATTGTAATATGTTTAGAAGAATCTCTGGCCTTTACCCACTCAATGCTAGTAGCATCTTATCAGTTGTTACAATCAAAAATATCTCTAGACATTGACAAATGTCCCCTGGGGGGGGCAAGATCAATTGAAAACGATTGATCTGGGGTCACTGCAGGGGAAACGAAACACGTCATAAAGAGACTAGAGCATCTGCACATTAGTGAATGAGGAATTGCCTTGTCAGAAATAAGGTCACAGTGTTATTAAGGGCCAGATTTTGTAGGTTTAAATCTAAGTGTAATTGGAAACCCTAAGAGTGTTTAAACAGGAGAACGATGTGATCCAATTTATGTATCAGAAAGATAGCTGTAGCTGCTGTGTGGAGAATGGACTGTAGGAGAGAGGAGTACATCCAGGGAGGCCAGTTAGAAGACTATTGCATTTATCCAGGTGAGAGCTCATGGTTACTCGGACTAGGGAGAGAGCACTGAGATGGAGAAAAGTGAAAAGCTTTCAGATGTATTAGTAGATTGAGGCAACAGGACTTTGAGAAGGATTGGATGTGGGATGAGGGTAGAGGAGGGACTGAGAGAAAGAGGGGAGTCCAGAATGACCTAGTTTGTCTTGGTGCTTCGTGCATGGTGGCAAGGGAAGAACAGATCAGTGGGTAATGGTAGGGATCAAGAATTCTGTTTTGACCATGATAAGTTTGAGATGTCCATGATTCCTGAAAGGGGAAAATGTTTGATCTTAAAAACTTTTAAAAATAACCCCCAAAACAATAGATTTTTTCCTCCTCCCCACTCCTTTAGCCTGCAGCCTCCCACTTAAGTCAATACTAGACTCTATTAAGAATTTCTGGTGGAAGTTCTATTAAATTCTATTTTAAAAGATGTCATCTCTGTGGCAATACCAGAGATAACTATCTGGGGAAAAAATGTGTTGAAGTGCACAGTGTTTAGAATATATCGTATCTGGTTTTTCTACTTCAATTTCCTAAAGAACATAGGAATTTTTAAAATAAAATCCATTCCTAAAAATCAATTCCACTAACTCCTCCATTGACCTTTTAGGCTTTCTAGATCCCTGTATTCAAATTCCCAAGTCAGGGAGTTATGAAATTTTACAGAGACTAAGAAAAATGCCTATTTTCTAGGTTTTGTTAAAACATAGGTGAGGTTAAAGTCTTCTAATTAGCCACCCCACAGCTGTGTCTCTTCATTTGCAGCCAAATGACACTCAAAGAAGAGGAGAAATTCTCCTCTTGTGAACTCCCAGAAATTATTTAGAAATTACTTAGAATCTAATTTTTATACCCAGGGAGTCTAGTAAGAAGGAGTCAGGCTCATTACTGCTTATCAGAAATTACTTTTTGTCTCAAGTCCTATTTTTACACTGAAAGGCCAATTTTGATAAGAAGTGAAGATTGGAGCCAATGAGAAGGGGAAAATCATTGCAAGCAGTGATCAATGAAGCTGGCTTAGCCAGCTTATTTAAAATTTGCCTGAGCAATCTTCTTGCTGATGACCAAATCTTACAAATAATAATTACTGCACTCTCAAGTTGTTTCTAAAAGCCTGAAGGAAAATCACATACTGCTATGATTAAAACCACATCATGATGCCATATGCAAGAGGACAGAGTATAGGAAGGAGCAAAAGCAACTGAAAATAGTGATTTGCTGGTGTTAGGAGATTGTGGCTTTTTTCTTTGTTTTCCTTCCATTTGTGCAGATAATATTGTCATAAGAGGATAGAGAACATTGAAACATATTGCAAAAATACCATAATTTTATTTAATCCTTAATAAGGACCCATCAAACTATGTAATTGACATATCCCATTTTTGGTAAATGTTGCAAATAAGTATCTAAAATATTTTTTATCAATAAAGATCTTAACATGGAGCAGCATATATAATTACCTAAAAATTAATTCAAATAAATTTGCCTTGATTTTATGAAATTAATGTTACTGTTTGCCCTAAACAGGGATGTTGAGTCCTTGTGTTGTTGCACAAGGCCCCATGTGCTTTAACTCCTGCCTTCTGCTCTTCCTGCTTCTTTCTAACTGCTCCCACTCACTCATTCTGTTCCAGCCCAACTGGTCAACTTGCTGTTCCTTCAAAAAGCTCAGTCTCTTCCCAGAGCCTTTGTGCTTGCTTTTCTCTCTGCCTGGACTGCTCTCCACTTGGTTGGCACATGGTTGATTTCACTCAGTTCCTGGTTCAAATGTGACCTAAAAGAAACTCAGGTGTGGCCATAGTTCACATTTGACCTTTGGTGACCACGTTATCTAAAATATCTGCACAGCTCACTCACACCATCTCCAATAGTCACCCTCCAATTCTTCATGCCATCATATTTTTCTGCATACTGGATACCTCACATGTGAAATTTCTTTTATTCATTGGCTACTACTTGTTTATTGTCTGTCTCCCCCCACCCACCACAACACACACACACATGTACACACACAAACACTTGAATATAAACTCCATGAAAGCAAGATCTTGTACCATTTTTCACCATTATATCTATAGTGCCTGGAATTCACCTGGTATAAGGTAAGCATTCTATAATATTTATTGAACAGATGATTGGGTTGGATCTGGTAGATCCAAGAATGAAGTTTAACTTTCAGATTTGATAATCTTAGGAAAATACTATATTTGACATGAAATATAAGTTTTTCCATCATGAAAAGTACTGATGATGATGACGATGATGGTGATGATGATGTTGATGATACCTGTAATTAAATTCTTACTGATCTAATGCGGTATATAAGTTGTTGGGAGGAAGTCTTCCAGGCAGTTTAATTGTTTTCTACCTTTGGATGAGTCACTCAAATCGGAATGGAAATCTTGTCCTCACATGTCATCTTCACATGGAAGATCGAAGTACATATAAACTGGATGTGCTAAGGTCAGTGCAAACATGCAAATGTTCCTAAAGGGAGAATACTTAAAATTAGAAATTGTGTCTTGCCTTGTGCTGTTTTTGTTGTCTTGAACTCTTATTTGTGGGGGTTTTTTGCTTTGAAATTTATTATTTAAAATTTATTTTAAATGTACAGCATTATATTTCATCTCCTCAATGAGATTTT
Organism: Tolypeutes matacus; assembly: GCA_026826555.1. Taxonomy (NCBI): domain Eukaryota; kingdom Metazoa; phylum Chordata; class Mammalia; order Cingulata; family Chlamyphoridae; genus Tolypeutes; species Tolypeutes matacus. Next base: position 427,088 of record JAKSZT010054394.1, on the reverse strand, counting down.
TAGGGCAGAGATCATGCTTTAAAACTTTTAAATTTTTATCCCCAAAACCTCTGGAACTGCGCCTTACATAGCCCAAAAGCACTACATATGTTCACTGACTAGCAATTCTAGAGGGCAAATGCCCTCTGCCAAGTGCCCCATGTCTGAAGGTTGATTCACCCATTTTAGCCTCCCAGTTCTCATGTGGGAAATATATAGGTGTTTTTAAGGAAACTGAATCTCTTCCCTATAGTTGCTGTGAGAATTGATCTGGAGTAATGTTGCTACCAGAGGCGTAAACATACTTCTTGCTTCCCTGGCATCAGAGATTAAATCGCTGACTCTAATGAACTAGAGTTAAAACTACCAAGTTCTTCAGGTTTTGAGATAAATGAAAAACACATTATTTGGGGTGCTTTGTTGTTATTGTTTTTTCCCTGTTCCTTTGAGCCATAGCAAATTGTGATTACTCTCTTTACAATAAATAGATAAAAGATCTCTCTTTCTCATTATTAAGGTTAGGCAAGAGTGCAGGTAATTTTATCTCTTGTAAAAATTACTTAATTCGCTTTTGGTGGAGAGGGGGAAGGGCTAAGTAAAGCTAAAGCCTGTTCCTAAATAACCCACCCTTGGTGGTCCTGTATGTTCGTGGTCTGGGTTATAATTCATTAAATCCCTTAGCAAAACAGATGGCATTTAAAGAGGCACGTGGATAGAAATAACTAAATGCCTGACTACAAAGAAATGTAGCTACAAAACAATTCAGTAATGAACTACTGAACTTGGATGTGGGGAGGACTTTTTATATATATATAGAAAAGGATCTTCAGTAAGTAAATAAGAAGACCTCAGATTCTGAAAGAGACAGTAACAATCTACTTTAGCAATAATAGAAACAACCAGGATCTAAATCTAATTAGTTTTTCATTTTAGTACAAGATTTCCAATTGCAAGTGGAGTTACACAATACACTCTGCAAGGGCCTTGTAGTTTTCCTCTTGAAATAGTGATGTTCAAGCTGTTCTCCTTCAGAGATTCCAAAATGTTTGGCCTAATCCTTCATAAGTATCCAAATACAAGCATATTTTTCATCATGAATCAAAACTTTCTTCACCATAATTTTTTTTTAACATCTCTGCCTGTAACAAGTTCTCTGGACTCATCTCCTATAGCTCTTACTGTGTTAATTGTCTAGCAATTAACAATAAGCCCCTGAATTTAGACCTGTATACATGCGTACGTGTGTAAATAACAGTCCACATATCATTTAAAATCCATATTTCCTAGACACTTGCTTTGCAACTTTGCAATAGTACTAAACTATTTTATTACCTACTGTAGCAGTTTGATATTATTTATGAATTCCAAAAAAAGATATGGATTATGTTTGTAAACTGGTCTGTTCCTCTGGGTATGATATCCTTTGATTGATTTAAATGCAAAGGTTTTAAGTTTACCTGATTAACTCAATTTAGGGCCTTTGATTCGACCACATCAGTAGGGCATGACTCAGGGTTGAATCTCCACCCCTTGGTGAGCTATGTAAATGGACACTCACTCAAGAAGACACATGGAAGAGGATACATGGAAGAAGAGAGAGAGAACTTTGATAGTTTTAATCCTGGGGCCCCGGAGAGAGCTGGGCCATTCGCCTGATAGTTTGCAGCTGAAGAGACCAGAGCCCTGAGCAGCTGAGAAGGCCCGGAAAGAAATGAGCCCTCCAGCCTACAGCTAAGATTGGAAGAAGCCGGGCCCATGGAGCCTCAAGAAGAAAAGGAAGGCTGAATCCTCATAGAGGTCAGCAACCATCTTGCTTCAACACATGCAACAGCCTTTGGTGAGAAAGTACCTGTTATGGTACCTTGGGTTGGACTCTTTAGGGCCTTGTAACTGTAAGCTTTTACCCCAAATAAATACCCTTTATAAAAGCCAAGAAATTTCTGGTACTTTGCATCAGCACACCTTTTGGCAGACTAATACACCTACATAGGGGAAAGGTCCCCCTGACCTTATGTTTGAAACACAGGAAAGGATCTTGCCAGTTTCTACAAAATATTTACCTAATGGTTTTCTCTATGGAACATGACATATTTTCATATACCAAAATGTTCATATTTGAAGCTTTTCATGGAGGAAAATATAAGATTTTTCACTCTTGTTTTTATAAATGAGAACCTGAAGACCTAGAAAACTGTGACTTTCCCACATCAACAGAAAAGTCTTGTGCCCTCCCTGCTCCAAATTTGGGATGGTTTCAGAAATGATGTTCCAAGTTTCCAAGCATTTATTGTAATTTATGTTTCATGGACTAGTAATCATCCCCCACCCCCAAATCATTGAAGATTGACCCACTCCAGGTCTGGTTGAGGCCAAGGGAATTAAAGTAATTATGATGTAAACATGTTGATATTTATGCTAATGCTTGCTAGAAAATGCAGCCTAGAGAAGGTGGATTGACATAAGACCTTAAACACAGTGTGTTCCCATTAAACGTTTCTGGGGAAGATCAGTTTGAAAATGTGAACTAAATGGTAGATTTAAAAGTAGAGGAAGGGAATGGATGTGGCTCAAATGGTTGGGCATCCGTCTCCCATATGGAGGGACCCGGGTTCGATCCCTGGGACCTCCTGGTAAAAAAAAAAAAAAAAAGTAGAGGAAGAGAAGGAAGATTAGAAAAACTATAAAACTGGGGATGAACGTGCAAGAGTTGAACTAGATACATGGGAAATGGAAATGGGCTTGTTTCTTTCCCTTCATCACTTCCTTTTTCACATCATGACATTTTGCTGGGGATTGAGACTTTGTCTCTTTTTCTTTCTTTCCAGTATGCTAAGAGAAACTTGATATAGTTCTTTATCACCCGAGGTCTCTGTTTTTGTAGGGCCTAAACTGGCAGCATTGGTGCCCTTTAGTATTCTTTTCTGTCACTGCTAGAGTAGGAAATAGAAAGAAGACAAATCAGGAGCCTGAGCTACAAGTTTAAACTCTTTATCCTTATAACGATGTGATCTAGAAAAAAGGTAACTTTTGTTTCTATGGGCCTTAGTGTTTTTCATCATCTGTAGTATGGAAATGGCAATACTGACATTATGAGGTGCAGATGAGACAATTAATGTAACAATACTTGGTGAAGCCTAGGCCTCTACACCTTATGTAAATAGTATCATACCCTGCACTAGACCCAACTGCCTTCTTGTTGGAAATTCAGTACAATCAAAGAAATAAGCCATTTCAACCTATTTTCTAATTTAAATTATGTATGATACATATGATTTGCTTCTTTGTTGGAAAAGCAGCTGCTTGCTGACAGTGATTTCCATCATAGGACTTTTCCCATAATAGCTTGAGGTCACAGAATTCGTAGAAATGGGGACTGTTTCTACCATTGCAATCAAACAAGAAATGAAATGGTCTAGAGACAAGTGGCTTAAACACTAAGCACTAGCTCACCAAGGACGAAGGCCATGAGAAGCAAGAGTCATCAGTCTCATGGACTTAGTGTAAGTTAATGAATCCTGATAGCTGAGAAGGGAAAGAAGTCAGCAAGGCCCACATTCTGCCAAGATGCTAAACCCTGAAGAGGTAAAACTAGATATGAAGAGAGCCAGGTTTAGGGAAGCAAGATCAGCTGAATCAAGACTGCCTACAAGACTACCTACTGATGGCAACCCCTGGTCTTATATTATTTGCTGCTGATAGGCGGTCCAAGTATTAGAGCAGCACTTTCCTAGAAAAACATCAAGAAAGAACAGCTCCATTGCCAATATCTAATATCCAGGTTTAAATGACCAGGATATTTCCACCCTGATAAATACTCAGACCAGAAATACTAGTCCTGCTCTTGGGTTTTGTCCAATTATCTTCACCAATACCCTGAGATACCACTCAGGATTATTCCCAAGACAAGGCCTCTTCCACCCCACTCCACTTTCAGAATCCCTTGGAATTTTCTCTGTTGAAGAGTCCTAGATTTCCTTTTCTATTGACTGTTGAACTCTTATGGTCTCTGGGTTCAGAAAATCTATCCCTGCCAAATTTCTTATCAGGTGAATAGCCAATCTTTTCAAAAGTGAGTGGTTATCAAGTGGAGGCATTGGGAGATACCCACTGGGGAGCAGTATTTTATTGCTGGCAAGGTTGAGAATTGTCAGTGCATGTTGATAATAAAAAGCAGATCAACTTTTATATGGTTTTATTATTGTTTATAAATTCTCTACAGGCAGTGTACCCCCCTCTTGCCTGATCCTCTGGTAGGACCACCTCCATGCCTTGGAATACCACGGTCTGAACACAAAGACTTTTGAAACAATTACTTCAAGATTTTGTGAGGTTTTTTGGAGAGTGGGGAGGGCATCAGCCTACCCTCCAAAAAAAAAAGTTTCCTTTTTGAGAAATTATCTTGTCTTTTGAGAAATTATGTGTAAATGAACAAGTACGCCTGTTCATTTACACATTCAACAAGTATTTACAGAGTACACTTAGATCAACGACCTGTCCTAGATACCCGGCCAGCAGCTCAGACAGCTAACAGCTTTCAACTAATCAGAATTATTGAAATGGGAATAATGTTCACACTATGTACCTTGGTGTTACTTCATTCCATGTCCTTGTTCTACCCAAAAGGATCTTGTGTACCAACAGAAACACACGCTGCATGCTTTGGAAGGCCCTGTACAAGGCTGCTGGCTTACACATTGATTAGGTATGGAAAACATTTTCAGTTGAAGGCCTGGAATTGTTTAGACAAACAGGGATTACAAACTCAATTCCAGTTTATTTTAATTTGCAGGCAGCACATTCTCACCGCATTCCTAGCTATCCCAAAATCTTCCTATTTATTATTCTTTTTTCTATTTGCTATAGAATGCAGAGTCCAGGATCTCTTGGCCAAAGATTGACAGCCTGGAACCCTGGAGAAGCCCAAGAACACTAAAGGTAAGGCAGTAATCATTTGCAATTGTGTCTTTTCTACATGGAATCATTCTACTATTAGATTTACATTTGAACTCAGACGATTCATTATTTTAGGGAATTGTTTGTAATCTAATCTGCATTTTTGCCTCATACTGGCTTCAGAGATGCTTAACTAAGTGTTCAGGTTAGAGTCAGTTTTCATATTTGATTCTTTATTTAGTACAGAACAAAATTCAAGTTTTATTATTATTTTTAAACCCACTGGCAGCAGTTTCTTAAAAAATACATGAGAAGAATAAAGATAATAAAAGCAATGCTCTAAGTATACCATTAGAATAACAGTCTAGGTCAGTTTGCTGCATATTGTACATTGAAAATCCTTTATGGTGGTTGTGTTATTGCACAACCAAATGTATATAACCAAATGTATATAGAGTAATGACAATTTCTGTCAGGTAATACAAGGAGCAGGGCAAGTTATGTAGTGTTATATAGGGGTAGATACATCCGATTATGACCAAGTGATAAGAGAAGAAGTGATCAAGTGCCAAAGAAAGACTGAATGGACTGGGACAGGTGGCCGTTTTGCCTCATGAATATTTGCAGGAGCAGAGTCAGGGCAGTGAGCAGATCTATTCCAACAGTGACAGTAGTGTAGGGTGACTGAGTGAACAGCGTGGTGACTGTAAATGCCTTTAAAGACCCTCTGAGATACTAACACATTGTGTGGAAATCATTGCTGACTCTGTTAGTGCAGTTTTGAGTCTGTTAAGCCCTATAAATGTATCTCCTAGATTCTAGTCTTTTTTTAAATCCATACACATATGCCCCAGGGGTAATAGAGAGTGACTGCTTAATGGGTATGGGGTTTCCTTTCGGGATGATGAAAATGTTTTGGAACTAAATAGAGGTGGTAGTTGCACAACATTGTGAATGTAGTAAATGCCACTAAAGTGTTCACTTTAAAATAGTTAATTTTATATTATGTGAATTTCATCTTAATTTGAAAAAATTCCCCCTGTTCAACTCCATAAAAAGATGGAATTTTTCTGACTCAGGGTGCCTCTTTCTTGTAAGTTCCTTTTTCTTAAGTGTTATTTCTCAGATTTAATACTGGTAGACTCCTTGCTTAAACTTACAGCTCATTCAGTAACGCTCTCAGTACCTTCAGCCCTCATGCACTAAGCAATCTGGAGTGGCGATGCGGTGACAGATGTAGACCATTTTACATCAGCATATACCATGCAGAACTGTATGGGAGAGAGTGTGGTCTACGATGTGAACTGTGGTCTATGCTTGGTGGCAAGGCCCCAGGATGTGTATATCCATTACAGGTGATGAGCCACATTGATGAAGGATGTTTGTGTGGGATGTTGTGGGAGGTGTGGGAGGTGGGGAACATGGGAATCCCTGTCATTTCTGTGTAATATCTAGGTGATCTAAGCACCTTAAAAAAAAAAAAAAAAAAAAAAGAATATATATATATATATAACATTTATGTAAGCAAATGCACATATATACATATATATTTATGTATCGTTTTACAAATATTGGTATGTATTGTGAGAAATTTGATTTTTAAAAAGACTGCTCAGGTAGATGTGCCTCTTCCTAACTTATGGTTGGTTCCATGTGGGTCTGCACCAGCTAAAATGTTAATTTTCAGAAAGTCTCCAGCTCATCATGAGAGGGCAGTAGAGAGCAGCCTGACTGGCCCACAGCACCTGGGGGGGAGGGAGGGGGGGCGGGAATAGTAGAAGGTGAGCTATGAAGGTAAGCTGCTTTCAATTTTGTTCTTTGTTTTATTTGAAGTGCATTCCTGGGGAGGGGGGGTAGACATGTCTAATAAGGAAAGTCCCAGTAGTAACACCTGAAATTGACAAATGTACATCAGGAGAAAGAGACAATTCCTGAAAAAACACCAATCTCAAGTAGTCAGAGTTCTGTGTGGCTATCACATACACATGAACACACACACACACACACACACACACACGGGAGGGAAAGAAGCCAGGGGAGGGAGAGAGAGAAAGAAAGAAATGAGAGATTAGTGTTTCATCATCTGAAAACTAGGCTAAGTGAAATCAGCAATAAGCCCAAAGGCTGACTGATTGGGTCTGTTATGATGGCCAAGTTTTGAGGCCACATACCTTGGCTTTGCTTCTTCCATCCTTAAAGGGACCAAAGTGCCACTGGAGAAGACAGTGGGGGGCAGGGTGTGGGGTGATGCCCAACATACTGTGCATTTTGATATCCCTACTCTACAGAGAAATTAGAAAATGTTAAAATGCACAACATTTTCAGTTACTTGTGACCCAGGAGATGACATGTCTTACCCAAGGTCACCAAGCTAACTAGTGGCAATATTAGGATTAGAACCAAGTTTACTTGCCCTAATTATCAATAGGCTATCCTTTACAAATCACAGGAGCAGCAGCAATTTGATATTTGCTAACAAACAGAATGATGTAAAGAAAGTCTGGAAAATTCAATCATTCTCATTTTCCTTAATTAATATTTTGTCCTATGAGACAAAATTTGGAGCTTGAGGGAATCTAGAGATCATTTCTGATTGTCTAGTAAGTAACATGGTAACCAATTAACGTGCCACAGTTTCCTTCAACAGTTTCATCCTTCAGGGATACCTCAGCAGTCATCTATTGCTCTCTTAGCTCATATTCTGACCTAAGTAGGAAGTCTAAAATAGGAGGTCAAGTGGTGCATTGCACTTATTTCCACCTTTTCTTTTCCTCAAGGAAAATCTTATATGAAAACTCAATATTTAAAACAGATAAGCCTTAAAGGATGAGATTTTGAGGATTTTCAAGCCTTACCTGCTTTCCATACCATTCTACCCCTCACCATCCAAAATGGCCCCAGGACTCTACTGGAGAAATGCCTTGGTGTCATGAAAGGGAGAGGGACTTTGTGTCCAGAGATATCTGGAGTCAAATCTGGTCTCCATCTTTTATAATCTGCAGGACACTGATCTTGTTACTTGATTTCTCCTGAGCTTCAGTTTTCTCACCTAAAAAATAGGAGTAACATTGATTTAATAGAGTTAGATTGAGGATTCAGTGATATACATGTATGTAAGGGAATGCTAGGTAAAGAACAGATCTTAAAATTGTTGAAGCTGTAAAATGTCAATTTGATGATTGGAATTGGATTTTTCATAGTATAAGGTAGGTCAACTCACTTTTAGAGTTGAATGTGTATTTTGTTCTGCCAAGAACTGTTTTCCTGGTTGCTTATGGTAATGTAGACGTAGAGTAAATAGAGACCCATTTGTCGGGAGGAAGAGCATTAGAGTACCTTTTTGGCTTGCCTAGGACCTAGCATTAGAAACTGTAAATAAACAATGTTAGGCAATGCTCTGTTCCCATAAGCGTCATGGGGGCTTCCTAGAAAAGAGGGATTCAGACTCTATCTCTTTCCTAGGGTTGGCCCTGAGAAAAACTACTTTGCTAATACTGTTGGCAGCCTCAGGAATGAGGCAAGGGTGAGAATCCTCCACAGGAAGGTATGGTAGCCACATGCTTGCCAGACAGAGCTGCAGGACCTGTGACTCATTGGGCCTCTCCCCTCAGCTGCTGCACAGGCAGCTTTGGTTCCAGTCCAAAACCAAGTGTGAAGAAATTGTAGATTTGTGGATAACACCTTGACAGTACCAGGCCACATCAGAGAGTCAGTACTGCTTGAGAGAGGGTGTGTTGGCTGGGCCTGGGAGTTTACTGGGCCAAAAGACACCAAGGCCAAGCCCGGAAAAGATTGCATCACAGATCAACTCTAGTCATCCTACTCAAGTCCCCTGGTGCACATTTATATAATCTGAAAGAATGAGCATCTCTAGCTACTGTCTCACCAAGTCCCCAGGATGCCAATACAAGAAACAGAACCTGGTACCAACATTTACGCTTCTTCATAAAGCACCAACTCAAAATTTTCAAGCCTTAGAAAATTGGGGTTAGTGCTCAAAAAGAAACCCTCTAATGAAATAAAACGAATGAAATGCGGTTCAGAATCTTCTAGCTTGCCTGGGGCCCCCTGGAAGGAAAGAGTTTGCTCTGATTATCATCAAACTGTGGGAAATCATGACTACACTGCTAGAAACTCACCATTTTCTTTCTTTTTCTTTAACCCAGAAACTCTTTCTTCCCCTTTGGTCTCTTAAAACTTCTTTTAGCAATCATTTTGTGACAGTGACTTTGTTATCTCTCGATCCTGGCTTTTGAGTGGGGAGGATAAAAAGCTTGTTGGCAAGCCCACAGGGATCTGGAAAGGCCATGCCTTTCCCAGCTGACCAGGAGAACCAGGAAAGCCAGGAGAGCCAGAAGCCTGGGAAGGCTGTCCACAGCTGTCTGGCCAGAGTAAAGGAAGAGAGGAAGAGGCTTAAGTCTTAGCTGGCTGGCCCTCAGAAGGTGGCTTCTTCTCCCTTTGGCTGATGAGGCAGAATAGAAGGCCAAGAATTCAGCCATAGTTCCTGTCAGCTTGTCGTCCTGCTTATGGGCTTGTAGAGTGAACTGAGTCCAGAAGAAGACTGAGGGTTCCCTGAGACAGGCTTATAGCTGGGCTGCGAGGAACAGGCCCTCCCTGTTGCCACTGGGGTCAGAATCTCTTTGCCAGAAGCCTCTCTCCTTTCAATTTAGAGGAGATGTGGAGTGAGTGGTAAATGGCCTAATTTGTTGTGGAATGTTTGCTCAGTACTTTGGGAATCTTGTCTATTTTCCCATGAAATTACCATAAACATAAACTATAAATACTTTCATTTCCAAGTGTTGAAAATGTTATTGCACATATCAAGTCGTCCATGGCATTGTCTTAAAGTTTATTTTTGGCAGCAAATTTTACATGACTCCAAAAAGTCATCTTAAAATATGGTTTTTCTCAAAGAGACTTGTGTGGCCTGAATGAAATGTTGATTCATACAACATCGCTCTAGTTGGTACCGATTTTATTAAAACCATTCAATACCTATGCAACATGTTACGTGCAAGGAGGCACCAAGTCTTAAACATTTTTGTTTCCTCAGTGCTTAATATCGAGGAAAAGACAGTGATGCTCAGCAAAGATTCCTTTTGTTCCCCTTCATTCCATGGCCCTTTTGCATTTAGGCAGGGTACCATGACCAATTCTGGCCAATGAAATATGAAGGGAAGTGATGTTGTGTCATTCTAGACTGAGACCGTAAATGTCCACATGCAGTTTTTCATGACTTTTATGGTGTGGTTCCAGGGCACAGCTACAGGGTGAAGGAGCCTGCATCAACTTGGATCCCTGAATAACTATGTGGAGCAGAGCCCTGGCTTGGCTAAATCATAATTGTAGCCAATATATCTGACTGGCACTGTGCTAAGCCATTTGCATGTATTATTTCATTTGTAACAATTCTGTGAAGTATTATCTCCATTGCTCAAATGAGGAAAACAAAGCCTAGAGCAGCAAAGCTTTGTCAACCAGCATGTTTTGAAGATTGCATTCAAATCCAAGCCTTCTGACTCTAAAATTCATCGCAGCACATTTGACTTGCATTTTTGTATATCATATATACTTAATCGCTTCCTTTGTTGGCATGCTGTATGTTTGTATAGGCAACTGAAGGCTAGCTGGAAAGCCCCCAAACACTTAATCCTTATTCCTAAATTCAACAAGTTTTGTTGTTTTAGATCATTATAATAGAGCCTTCAATTCCTGGCAAGGAGAGAATTGCAGTGGGGGTGGGGGAAATGGAGGCTGAAAAAGAGGAAAGTTGACAGCTTCCCAGTTCATTCTAAGTCAAATATTTATTATGGAACTTAATTATTTTGTTTGAGATTAAGTCTGCAAACATCATATTAAATTAGTATTTATCTATAAATTTTAAAAGTAATTACAATCTCCAAAGTTTGTATTGGTTTACGCTTGTTTCAGTTTCCCCTCTCTCCAGCAGTCTAACAGTGATTGTATTTTCTTTTATTTTTTGCTTATTAATTAAGGAGTCCTGGGCCAAGGATTCAGGAAGAACACAGGAGCACTTCTCTCAAGTTACCCACAAAAATGCTGGTAAATAGTGGGACTACAGTGAGGGCTTGTGCAGAGTTCAGAAAGAACAAAGAGAATTATTGGGGAAGGCCAGTATCACACAGAACATTGACATTTGTCCTAGATCTTAAAGTAGGAAGTAGGTAGGGCATTCTAAGCAAGAGCAAGGAGACAGGAAAGGGCTCTATATTTAATATGCAACTGCACTTCATTCATTCATTCATTTGTTTATGTATCCTCCTGTGCTCCAGACTGGTAACTAGTTGAAGCTTGTCATAGGAGGATTGGTAGAAAAATGAGCTGCAAAAGTTATCTACGATGGATTAGACTGATAGGGACTTTGTTGACCTTGTTAGCTTGGAAATTTCATTTTTAAAGAAGAGAATTCTAAATGACCTTTAGAACCTTAATAAGCCTTTATTTTATGAGAGGAGATGGACCTAATTATTAAATCCCCTTTTCTATGTGAGAAATCTGAGAATTTGAAATACATTATTTGAAGGCTAAATTTGAATACAAATTTATGCTGAAGCTTAAAAATAGATTAGAATTATATATTTCTTCCATCTCACCTATCCTTCTCACCTAATCTACAACCTCCCCCATGCTTTCTTCCCCCCCCACAAAAATACCTGAGGTCACTTTGGAAACAAATCCTGGGAATAGGGGCAGGGGACGTGTGGATGTAGACTTGAGCTAACACACCCCAAGCATGCCATCTGATTCAGTTCAGTCAACAGGATAGTTGTTTTTTCTCACGTGGACTATCCCATCCACCCCAATCTGAGACTTCTCTTGCTCCTTCTGTTAGATTTGTTTTTCCTGGTTCCAGTCTCTTCACTTTCTCAGCATACCCTCATCACCCTCCTTTCCAGAGAGGCCTCAGGCAAATCTGCTCTATAAGTATGAATCTATCGTTCATCCAAAACTATATTGTGGCTTGAAGAAGGAGGAGGCAATCATATTAGTAGCCACACTAAGGGCTCATACTGCATGATTAAAAGTTCATGGTGTGGGAACAGTGTCGATCAACATTTCATATGATGGAATAGATTTATTTTCCCTGAAATAGTAACTCAGTCAACCAATATATATTGACTAGATTTGTAAACTAGAAATTTTTCCAGAATTTTGGAAATCCTATCACTGGGATTGATTGTGTTACTTTGTTCCCCCCTCTGAAAAGATGAGTGTTTTCAAAATGGCACATGAACTTGAATAGGAAACTATAATTAAACTATGTCAGTCCCGTCCTAATAATCTGGGTGGAGCATACAGTGAGGAAGGCCTAATGCTGATGGCACCCTTCTTAGGTTGACCTGGATGGGGACATTTATTTTAGACACATTTTAAAAAGCCTTTCCATAGTTACAGATGGCCCATGTGCCCAGACATGGCCAGCTGTCTCTCCAGTGTTGCTATTAGCTTACAGCACGGAAAGATCCAGGATGGCCTGGCACAACCCATTTTCACCACAAGAAAAAAACTCAAATCACAAATTCCAATAATTAGGAGTTAACAACCTCATTTTATATTTGAAGGAGAGTGTATTGTTGTTTAAAATAATTTTAGTCTAATGTTTTAATAAGAAATTTCACTGAAAGTATCTAAATAGTCACAGAATTTGCTTTTTGTTGTTGGATAATGCAGTGAAGAAAACCTAAATGATCATCGTCTATGCAATTCATTTTATCAGGCTTGCCGTTGACTTCATTGATAATCCTGATCAGAAGACAATACTGGATGAACAGTTTCTGTTCCAGGTATTCTGATGTAATCTAGCAAAGAATGGCAGAGAGACTATTGACTCGGTCTCCTCATAGCTCAATTCTATGTAAATGCCCAATCAAGTGCTCATAAAAACTGAAATTATGACCTTCATTTTCTGTGGCTTGAAGTTACAGCAAAAGTGTTCCATCAATAAAATCTTCAATGTTTTTTCGATCCTCATAATGTTACCCAGTAATTCTCTCCTTGAGTTGAGATAATAGTAGCAATTAGGCAGCTTTTATTTCTCAACCTCTTTTAACTTTTGCTATCATATAAATGAACACACTGCCTATATATATAATCACTATAGAGCAAATGCTGGCCGGCATCCAAAATAGGTGAAAACAATTATCCCATTCATGAATTACTCTTTATTTTTCACTCTTGCATGAAAGGTTAAATGTGAATGTGCTCAGTTTGCCTCACTTTTGTTTTGACCACATTTGAAAGCTTTCACAGAGTTCTGCAGACAGGAAAGAAAAGTAAAGTTTGTGAAAATCAAACACACTTGCATTTATGAATGGTCACTAATGGCATGCAATTAAAGTAATTGCAGGAAGGCAAACAGACAATTAACTTGTTGGAAGAGTCAACAAAGGGCAATAAACAGAGTGAAACGTTCATGTCTGGTTGGTTCGTCTTTAAATCCCACAAGTAACTTAAGGAAAGGATGATGCTAACCAGAAGGGCCAGGTCCATGTCAGACCTTTATGAAGCCACTGTGGAGTTTGTGAGGTTAAACCCGAGAGTCAATGACAATGTGTTGGGGTAGTGAGGGGTAGAAGAAAGAGAGCAAGAACTGAAAGAAGGCTTCAGGAACCATGGTGGCTTAATCAGAGAACCTTGATAAGGATTGACTAGAGCAGATGGAAAAGAATGATAAGCATGTAAGTTTTCCTTCACCATCATTCTGTGTATCCCAGGCTTGGGGGGTGGGTGTCAAATTCTTCAGCCCTGGTTGGTCTTGGTCTAAAATCACATCATGCAAGTATTAAGTTTATATTATCCAGCAGGTTATACACTCCTAGGGGACAAAAATTCCACCCTGGAATTCTTCCTTATTTTTTGTCATGCTCAGTACAGGGCTAAGCATCACTTGATGGTCAGGAGCCTCCTCAATTACCCATCCAGGGTCACCATCTCCAACCTGCTTCTGTGTGCCAAGCTCAGGAAGGGGCAGGCATGATGCTAAGTACTAAGTGCCTTATCTCAGGTACTGAGATTGAACTTTTGTAAATCCTATACACAGTCACTGACACACGAGTACTCTGCTGATAATATGAATAAATTTTAAAACATGAATTATATTTTATACCCTAAACATCAGAACAACTCAATAAGTTTGAGGGGGGTGGGGTGAGCCCTGATTATTTCTATGTAAAATAAATGGAAATTTTAGAGTAGTAACTTGGAAACAAATACTTGGAAACCAAGCATTTGGGAGCTCTTTTATTGTTAACTGAGTGACTACAGTGTACTAGGGTCTAGGGGCCATTTGCAGTCAGAGGTGTTCAGGGATCAGATGAAAGCCCACACCTGATGAAAACACACATTGAAACACAAATGGATGTGGTTTCCAATTCTGTTTATTATACACTGTAACATTTCTTAAATTCATTTGCTTGTTATCATTCTTATTGTACTGCCTGCATTATTTATTTCTCACCTAGACAAAATAGCTTCCAGGACAGCTTCCCCAATTCCTTCTCTCCCTGTCTTCAAAGTATTTAATGTGCTTCTCTTAGATAACCTACCTAATGGGTAACTGACCACATTATTTTCCCACTAGGAAACCTTGATGACTCTCTATGGTCTACATGACAAAGTCCAAACACTGTATAATGAAATTCAGGATTACCCTTGATCTGGGCCTAGCTTGCCTTTTGGAACCAATATTCCATTACTCTTGCAGACATCCTATATTTCAATTTAAATAGCACTATTGATGAGCCCTATACATTTCCTGAGCTTTCCCACTCCATTTCCTGGCTTATGCTAGTCCAACTATTCTTTCACATCCCACTTCTGCCTTTATTTCTCTAGTTCATATGTCACCTGAATGACACGGACTCTCTAAATTTCACACCCACCCCCCAGCTTCTGCCTCTGAACTCCCAAGGTGTTTATCAATACCATTATAATTTATATTTTATTTATTCTTAGACCCACTTTAGCTCCTCAATAGCAATCTTTAAAAAAAAAAAAAAAAAAAAAAAAAAAGATTTAATTTATTTATTTATTTCTCCCCACCACTTTGTTGTTGGCATTTGCTGTGTCTGTTCTTGTGTGCTTATCTTCCTATTAAGAGGCACCAGGAACTGAACTCAGGACCTCCTGGGTGGGAGGGAGGCACCTAATCACTTGAGTGACCTATGTCCCTGCTTTGTTGTATCTTTCATTATACTTTCCTCCTTGTGTCTCTTGTTGCATCATCTTGTTTCATCAGCTCGCCACACCAGCCCATTGCATCAGCTTGCTGTCTTGCTTGTCTTCTTTAGGAGGCACTGGGAACCAAACCCAGAACCTCCCATGTGGTAGGCAGGAGCTCAGTTGCATGAGCCACATCCACTTCCCCTCAATAGCAATCTAAGATTCTTGAGGAGAGAACCATTGTCTTACTTCTCTTTGTTACATCATAATAAAATAATAATAGTTTAAATACACACACTTCCCCCCAACCTGTTATCTTCCTTCACCTATAGAACTCCTACTTAAACATAAAGACCCAGTTTAGATATCACTTCTTCCAGAAAGCCCTTCTTGAACCTTTAGTCTGGGTTAAGTACACCTTTGTGTTTTCTCATTACTTTTTTTTTTTTTCTTTTTTTTTTTTTTTTTTATTATGGGTAAAAATCAAAATTCTCACAATACATACAAACATTTGCAAAATGATATATAAATATATATGCATATATGTGTATTTGCTTACAAAAATGTTGTTTATATATATATATACATATATTTTAAGAGGTGCTTAGATTACCCAAAATATTACACGGAACCCACTGGGATTCCCATGTTGCCCACCTCCCACACCTCCCATCACATCCCACACAAACATCTCCCACAGTGTGGCCCACCACCCTCAATGAACTTACACATCCTGGAGCCTTGCCACCAACCATAGATCACAGTTCACACTGTAGACCACACTCTCTCCCACTCAGTTCTGAGTGGTGTGTGCTGATTTAAAATGGCCTACATCCGTTGCCACAACAGTACTCAGGAAAACCTCCAACTCCCAAAGAAGCCACTGTATTTCAACTGCTCGTCCCCTCCCTACCCCAAAAGTGTCAAGTGGCCACTGGCTCCACCTCATTGTTATAATTTCTTGCATTGCTAGAATCACCATATGTGAACAAGAGAATACCATCAAGTCCACTCTAGTCCATAGTTCTTCCCCCAATCCTGAGGGACTGAGATGGTAATGTCCACTCCAACTCCAAGTGAGAGAGGGCTTATATCCCATGGATATGGTGGGTGGGATGATCCTGCCTGCAGATGCAGGCCCTCACCATTCCCTGGGATGGCCATTGCCCATCGTTGTCTCCTCACCAGGTGACTTGGATGAGTCCATTGAGCTGTAGGGTAGGAGTTGCAGCTCCACCTAGATTTCATGCACACCTGGCACATAGGTACGCGGGAGGCTCCAGTCTCTGGAAGTATACCTAAAAACTCCAGCATCGCATATA
This sequence comes from Tolypeutes matacus, assembly GCA_026826555.1. NCBI lineage: Eukaryota > Metazoa > Chordata > Mammalia > Cingulata > Chlamyphoridae > Tolypeutes > Tolypeutes matacus. The sequence goes on along the minus strand of JAKSZT010054394.1, from coordinate 410,712 downwards.
GGTTTGAATAGAAGGGACTGGTGAACCATGTGCAAGGAGGACTTATTTGAGTCTAATTCTGTCACTCTCAGGAGCACAGATTCCAAAATAGAACCCACTGATAAGGCATCAGTCTCTGGGGCTATCCCCCCTTATATAGGACCAGGGTGTCTCTGGAGCTCTCAGGAACCTCACTGAGTGGGGTGATAGGTACTTAGATGTTCTATGAGCTCCTACTGAGGTGTGCGTAAGAGTTACCTCTGGGATGACCTCCCGACTCTCTTTGAAGTCTCTTAGCCACTTGAACTCATTTGTCTTTACCATTTCCCCCTTTTATTCAAGGTCTTTTTCCAGTTGTGTTGCCAGTTGGCACTTGGGAAAAGTTTTCAATGAGCAATAATCGTACCTCGGATAAACCTCATTGGCTACGATACTGCCACTGTGCAAAGCTGCCAGTTGGCACTTGGTATTAATCCCTCGTTGCCAGGGAGGCTCATCCCCGGGAGTCATGTCCCACGTTGGGGGGAAGGTAATGCAATCATATGCTGAGTTTGGCTTAGAGAGAGGCCACATTTGAGCAACAAGGAGGCTCTCAGGTGGCAACCCTTAGGCACCCCACAACTGCAGGCTAAGTCTCATTTACAAGAGCAAAGACTCACAAGGGTAGTCATCAATAAAAAAAAACAAAACATCAGTGGGTCATCCTATTTTGACAGGCACTGTCCCTATACTCAGAGGACTATTGCTGCTCTCTTGGAGACTGTGGCAGAGCTCTCCAGGCTGGGAATTCAGAATCCCTCATTTATTGTGTGATTATCCACCCATCGTGACCATGCCCCATCCCCCGATCCTTTGAATGATTTTGTGTATCTTTCATGTATATTCGGATGAACCAATTCCCACGAAACCCCCCCCAGACACCCCCCGCAATAATCCCCCGCAGTACCCATTGTAACCCTTCTGTGATCCAAATCCTCCATGAACATTTAGTCCATAAAATAGTCAAATACACTTACTAGGAAAAACAAACAAGTGTGATAAGCTTACATGCAAGAGACAAACATAAGGAAACTCAGGGGAAAAAAAAAAAGAGAGAGAGAGAGAAAGAAAAAAAGCAAATAATCAAACAAAGAACAAAACAAAATAAAATATAATTAGTGGATTGGGACATTCAAAAAATGGGCAAAAAAGCAAAGGAAATGCCTTAAAATATATATATATATTCATGTTTTTTTCCTTTCTCTTTTCTTTTTTCCCTTTTTTCCTTCCCTTTATCACTGTGTTATCAGATGTCTGGTGTGCCATGACACCTTCCTCCTCTCAATCCCCATTGTCTCCCAATTTTTCATTTAATTTTCAAAGAAGTTTTAGGTCACAGCAAAGTCACACACGGAGTGCCGGAGACTACCAGATACCAAACCACCCCCGTTCCCCACCCCATATTAACTACACCCCTTTTTTTTTGGTTGTTAGCATTGTTATAACTGTTATGCAGATAGCAAAATATAGCAACTAAAATTTGTCAGTGATTTACATTATAGTTTACAATTTAGATGATACAGTTTAATAATTTTGATGATATTTACCATGTCCTGTGTCCATTACTGTAAGGTAATGAAAAACCTTCCCCATGACCACCAAACAACCCATTAGATCTTGACTGTTCCCTTCTCCCCAGCCCCCCAGGGCCCATGATACCCCATTCTCCCAACCCATGGAATGTCAAGATTCACTGTTACATGCCCTGGGGATTTGAACCAGCCCTTCCTAATCCACCCACCCCCCAGTGCTGCACCACCAAACCCAGGAACACCACCACTCATCTGCCCCATCCCCCAACATGCAACCACACTCTATCCCTTTACCATAGATTATGTCCATATGGGTGATGGCTCAAAGCCTGCTCTTCTCTTACTCTCCTTTGTTAACCTATCTTTCAGACAATGGTTCTCAGAGACTGCTCACTTTCCTCAGTTCAGATCAGTGAGGTCATATACTGTTCATCCTTCAGTGCCTGGCTTGCTTCACTCAACATAAGGTCTTCAAGATTCATCCACGTTATTCCATGTGTTAGCACTTTGTTCCTTCTTACCGCTGAGTAATATTCCATTGTATGTATGTGCCACATTTTGCTTATCCATTCGTCTGTTGATGGGCACCGGGGCTGATTCCAACTTTTGGCAATGGTGAACAATGCCGCTATGAACATTGGTGTGCATATATCTGTTTGTATTTTTGTTTTCAGTTCTTCTGAGTATATACCCAGCAGTGGAATTTCTGGATCATACGGAAGATCTATTGCTAGTTTTCTGAGGAAACGCCAAACTGTCCTCCACAGTGTCTGGACCATGCCGCAGTCCCACCAGCAGTGGATGAGAGTTCCTATTCCTCCACATCCTCTCCAACATTTAGTGTCTCCTGTTTTTTTAATAGCTGCCATTCTGATGGGTGTAAGATGGTATCTCATTGTGGTTTTGATTTGCATTTCCCTGATAGCAAGTGATGTTGAGCATTTTTTCATGTGCTTTTTAGCCATTTGTATTTCTTCCTTGGAGAAGTGTCTTTTCAGGTCACTTGCCCATTTTTTATATGGGTTGTTTGTCCTTTTATTTTCGAGGTGAAAGATTTCTTTATATATGCAGGATATTAGGCTCCTATCAGATATATGGTTGCTGAATATTTTTTCCCATTGGGTAGGTTGCCTTTTTATTTTCTTAATAACATCCTTAGAGGTGCAGAAGTTTTTAATTTTGAGGAGATCCCATTTATCAATTTTTTCTCTTGCTGCTCGTGCTTTGGCTATGAAGTTCATGAAACCATTTCCTATTACAAGGTCCTGTAGATGCTTCCCTACATTATCTTCCAAGGTTTTTATGGTTTTGGCTCTTATATTTAGATCCTTGATCCATCTTGAGTTGATTTTTGTATAAGGTGTGAGATGGTATTCTTCTCTCATTCTTTTGGATATGGATATCCAGTTCTCCAAGCACCACTTGTTAAAGAGACCACTCTCTCCCAACTGAGTGGGCTTCGTGGCCTTGCAAATAACAGATGACTGTATATGCGAGGATCTATATCAGAACTCTCAATCCGGTTCCATTGGTCAGTAGGTCTATCCTTGTGCCAATACCACGCAGTTTTGATTACTGTAGCTTTGTAGTATGTTTTAAAGTCAGGTAATGTGATACCTCCAACTTCATTTTTCTTTTTCAATATATCTTTGGCAATTCGGGGCCTCTTGCCTCTCCAAATATATTTTGTGGTTAGTTTTTCCAGTTCCTTAAAAAATATAGTGTTGACTTTTATTGGGATTGCATTAAATCTGTAGATTAGTTTGGGTAGGATAGACATCTTGATGATGTTTAGTCTTCCCATCCATGAACAGGGAATATTTTTCCATTTATTTAAGTCTTCTTTGATTTCCTTTAACAGTGTTGTGTAGTTTTCTGTATATAAGTCCTTTACATCTTTAGTTAAATTTATTCCTAGGTATTTGATTCTTTTGTTTACTATTGTAAATGGTATTTTTTTCCTGATTTCCTCCTCAGTTTGCTGGTTATTTGTGTACAGAAATGCTACTGATTTTTGAGCGTTGATCTTATAGCCTGCAACATTACTGAACTCCTTTATAAGTTCTAGAAGCCTTGTTGTCGATTTCTCAGGGCTTTCTATGTATAGGATCATGTCATCTGCAAATAATGAAATTTTTACTTCTTCTTTTCCAATCTGGATGCCTTTTATGGCCTTTTCTTGTCTCAGTGCTCATGCAAGTACTTCTAAGACAATGTTAAATAGGAGTGGTGATAGTGGGCATCCTTGTCTTGTTCCTGATCTCAGAGGGAAGGCTTTTAGGATTTCACCATTGAAAATGATGTTAGCTTTGGGTTTTTCATATATACCCTTTATCATTTTCAGAAAGTTTCCATCTATTCCTATCTTTTGTAGTGTTTTTATCAGGAAAGAGTGCTGTATTTTGTCAAATGCTTTTTCTGCATCTATAGAGATGATCATGTGATTTTTTTCTTTCATTTTGTTTATGTGGTGTATTACATTGATTGATTTTCTTATATTGAACCATCCTTGCATACCTGGGATGAAACCCACTTGGTCATGGTGTATAATCCTTTTGATATGTTGTTGAATGCAATTAGCAAGTATTTTGTTAAGGATTTTAGCATCTAGGTTCATTAGAGAAATTGGTCTGTAATTTTCCTTTCTTGTGGTATCTTTATTTGGTTTTGGTATTAGGGTAATGTTGGCATCATAGAATGAGTTAGGTAGTATTCCTTCTACTTCTATTTTTTGGAAGAGCTTAAGTAGAATTGGTGTTAGCTCTTTCCGGAATGTTTGGTAGAATTCAGCTGTGAAGCCATCTGGTCCTGGACTCTTCTTAGTTGGGAGGTTTTTAATGACTGAGTCTATCTCTTTACTTGTAATTGGGCTGTTGAGTTCATCTATTTCTTCTTTCATCAATGTCGGCTGTTTGTGGGTTTCTAGAAACTTGTCCATTTCCTCTAAATTGTCATTCTTGTTGGCATATAATTTTTCAAAGTATCCTCTTATGATACTCTTTATTTCTGTGGGGTCAGTAGTGATATCACCTTGCTCATTCCTTATTTTATGTATTTGCATCTGTTCTCTCTTTTTCTTTGTTAGTCTGGCTAAGGGTTTGTCAATTTTGTTGATATTCTCGAAGAACCAGCTTTTGGTTTTGTTTATTGTTTCCAGTGCTTTCTTATTCTCTATTTCATTTAGTTCTGCTCTAATCTTGGTTATTTCCTGTTTTCTACTTCCTTTAGGTTTAGTTTGTCGTTGTTTTTCCAATTCCTCCAAGTGTGCAGTTAGGTCTTCAATTTCAGCTCTTTCTTCTTTTTTAATATATGAATTTATGGCTATGAACTTTCCTCTCAGGACTGCTTTCGCTGCATCCCATAGGTTTTGATATGTTGTGTTGTTGTTTTCATTAGTTTCAAGGTAGTTACTGATTTCTTTTGAAATTTCCTCTTTGACCCACTGTTTGTCTAAGAGTGTGTTGTTTAACTTCCATATCCTTGTGCCTAACCTGTTTCTCTGGCCCTTATTGATTTCCAATTTCATTCCGTTGTGGTCAGAGAAATTACTTTGTATAATCTCAATCTTTCTGAATTCATTGAGTGTTGTTTTGTGGCCTAGCATGTGGTCTATTTTGGAGTATGTTCCATGTGCACTGGAGAAGAATGTAAATCCCGCTGTATTTGGGTGTAGTGTTCTGTATATGTCTATTAAGTCCAAATCTTCTAATGTATTGTTGAGTGCCTTAGTTTCTTTATTAATTCTCTGCCTAGATGTTCTGTCTAATGATGATAGTGGTGTGTTGAAGTCCCCTGCTATAATTGTAGAGGAATTTATTTCTCCTCTTAGTTTTTCCAGATTTTGCCGCACGTATTTTGAGGCACCTCGATTAGGTGCGTAAATGTTGATAATTGTTCTCTCTTCTTGAGAGATTACTCCTTTTACTAATATGTAGTGTCCATCTTTGTCTCTTACAATAGTTTTGCATTTAAAGTCTATTTTGTCTGATATTAGAATAGCTACTCCTGCCCTTTTTTGGCTATTGTTAGCTTGTAAAATGGTTTTCCAGCCATTCACTTTCAGTCTCCTTGAATCCCTGGGCCGAAGGTGGGTTTCTTGTAGACAGCATATAGATGGATCATATTTTCTTATCCATTCTGCCAATCTGTGTCTTTTGATTGGTGAATTTAATCCATTAACATTCAGTGTTATTACTCGTAACGAATTTCTTACTTCAGTCATTTTTTCTTTCGGTTAATGTATGTCATATGTTGTTTTGTTTCTCTTTTTGAGTTTTCAGTTGTTTTTAAACTCTCCTCCAACTCTCTCTCCTTTGTTTTTTCCTTTCAACTTGTAGAGATTCCTTTAGTATTTCTTGAAGTGCTGGTTTCTTCTTGACATACTCTCTTAATTGCTGTTTATCTGTGAATATTTTGAACTCTCCATCATTTTTGAATGCCAATTTTGCTGGATAGAGAATTCGTGGCTGGAAGTTTTTTTCTTTTAGTGTTTTGACTATGTCATACCACTGTCTTCTTGCCTCCATGGTTTCAGCTGAGAAATCAGCACTTAATCTTATTGTGCTTCCCTTGTATGTGATGGTTCTCTTTTCTCTTGCTGCCTTGAGTATTTTCTCTTTGTCTTGAGCATTGGACAGTTTGACAAGTATATGTCTTGGAGTTGGCCTGTTGGGATTTATACTATTTGGGGTGCGCTGTGCTTCCTGGATCTGCACATCCATCTCTCTCAATAGAGTTGGGAAGTTTTCAGCCATAACTTCCTTCAACACTCCTTCTATTCCCTTTCCCTTCTCTTCTCCTTCTGGGATGCCCATAATGCGTATGTTTGTGCGTCTTGCATTATCAGTTAATGCCCTGAGACCATCCTGGATTTTTTCTATCTTTTTGTCTATCTTTTCTACAATCTCTTTGATTTCAACTGTATTGTCTTCCATATCACTAATTCTTTCCTCTGCCTGTTCAATTCTGCTGCCATGTGAGTCCAGCGTCTTTTTCATTTCTTGACTTGTGTCTTTGTTCGCCATCATATCCATTACCTTTTTAGGTGTGTTAGCTATTTCTTCAGTATGTTCTCCCAGTGTCTTCTTTATATCCTTAATCTCTTCCTTCAGTTCTTTAAGTTGGTCCATGATATTTGTTTGGATAGCTTTGATTAGTTGTTCGATGTACTGCATTGCTTCCTGGTTTTTATTTTGTGCACTGGACTGGTCCATGTTTTCCAGTTTCTCAGAGTCATTTGTATTTTTCTGTTGCCCTCTGGTCATCATATTATCTTGATGGGTTTGTTCAGTTGATTAGCTTTTCTCTATGCTCTGGAATTTTATTTAGCTGTTGGTTCTGCGTGTGAATTAAGTTTTCTCTTTGGCAGTTTTTCTTCTTATTTTATTTCCTTGCTTCTTTCTATGTTCCCTTGAAGGGAAAAGGTTAGGGCCAGAGGAATCAAAAGATGTAAGGAAGGCAGAAGGATAATAGAAATATTGATAAAAGTTAGAAGAGGGGCAAAATGAGACTTAATGAGATGAATATTTAACTTGAGTAGGCAGTGTAGAGTACTAGGAAAAAATATGGAGTTCCTACAATGGACTGGGAAAACGAATGGAGGAATATATATATATAGTGATTTAGAAGGCTAGAATTATGAGGAGGGAGAGAAATAGTAGAGAAAGGTCTGAAAGGAAAAAGTTAATACTAATAAAAAAAAAAGAAAAAAGAAGAATAAGAAAACAAAATAGATGGGATAGAAATTGACACCCTTAAGTTGTGGACCTATGAAAAAATGTTGTCTCAAAGAGCCTCAATAGAAAACAGAAGGCAGAAAGATGCAGGAAGGATAAGCGATAGTTTGTAATACAGAATTAATATATATACAGCGAGTGGGAAATTACTGAATAAGAAGCCCAGCAAATAAGCGACCAGCTGGCAGCACCTATTTAAAAAAAAAAAAAAAGATAGAAGGAAAAAGGAAGGGGGGAGGAAAACGGGAATAATAGCAATAGACCAGAAAGTAACAGAGAGAAACCAAAGATCCACACAGGCAAGCAGTCAAACAGAGCTAAGGGGGGTCAATGATTCCCCTAGGGTCCACGTGGATCCTTCCTGCCTACTTGTGTTTATCAATGAATTTCCCCACAGGGTTCTATATGCAGGTCCTGAAGCAGCTTTTAGCTATTAAACTAAATTAAAAAGAATTTATTTTTCATTTGTTGAGGTGACCTCACTTTTTTTTTTTTTTTAGCCAAATGCAGGACCCAAAATAATTCCTCCTCTAGACCAACCCCCTTACAGAAGGGACCCTAGCTGGGCCCGTGGAAATTAATCAAGCACTTCCCACTTTCTGGACTCCCCAGGTTAGCTGAAACTCTGATGTTAGTCAGTGAGGAGTGCTAAAGACGGCGGACTCCGCCCCCTCGGCGCCGAGCTCCAGCGTCACCGGGCTGCTCAGTAAATCAGTTTGAGTGCAGATTCGCTTCTGCTCCCAGCCTAATGCTGCTTCAGGTCGGCCTATCTGCTCCCCAAAGCCATGGGGCGGTGCAGGCAGCCAGATCAATGTCTAAAAATATAAAATACCCTTCCCTGTCTTCCAACCGAATCCTCCCTCTTCTGGGAAGTGTCCCCTCCTCCTGGCTCCGCAGCGGCCCGGGTCCTATCCCTGGGCGGCTAGGGAAATCAGCCGCGCTGCCCGACCAAAATTCCCCCTCCGGTTCACTGGGTGCTGACCAGCTCGCCTGCTCTGTTCACACAAGTCCAGATCCCCAGAAAATAAAACTTTTTCGCCCCGCCTGCGGCTCCAAATGGCCGTTTTATTTATTTTTTCCCTAACCGCGGGGCTCAGCCGCCTGTGCCAACCTCCACCGGCAGCCTCAAAACTCACGAATCTCCACCGTTCGGTCCATGCCTCCGATCCGCGCAGAGAGATGTCCCAAGCCTCTCACTCCACGCGTGCACAGCACAGACCCCCGGGCAGGACCCCGTCCCCAATCCGCCTTGCTCTGGGAGCTTGCAGTGTGCGCCCTCTTACACTAACGCCATCTTGGCCGCCGGCCTGATTTCTTATTTATTGCAAGGGTAAAAATACTAACTGCACAGTGAAGAAGCTAGACAAGACCTTGGTGAGGTGATAAAGCTAAGCATCTCCATCTCATTACTTTTTGTTCATACTTTCATCTTGGTGTCTATATCGTTATACTGAAATTATCTAACTGAAAGGCTATCTCTGCTATTAGACTTAAAATACTCCCAAGGAATTATATAGTATTAAATTCTCCAGGCCTGGAATAATGTGTCTCATATTGTAGATGCTCAGTACATCATGTTGAATAATTCTTTAAGGACTGAGATCCATAAGAGTTTCCGCCCGCCCCCCCCCCCCCCCCATAGTGATAGAAAGCATGTCCTCCTAGGTGAGGGAAATTTAGACAAGATTTAAAGAACTCTTTTTGAGGTGAGCAGCCATAAAACACTTGCAGTTTTCACGTTCTAAAATTATATTCAGGCTGAGCTTTGTCATCTTGAACTCCACAGCCACCTCCATTTACAAAGTAGCTTTGTGCTTAAGTGCATGAAGAAGATAAGTACCTCTGGCAGATTTGAAAAGGGTTTGGATGGACTGGAGAAAGTGACAAACATTTTAAACTCTTAAGTTCTTTTAGACATGAGTTCCAGTTATTTGCAGTGGGACATTTTGCATGGTTCTCAAACTGGCCTTGAAAGAGTGTGTCCAAAAATTTAAGGCTGATGGATACGAGCCTGCTTTAACTCAGGACCATTGCAGTTTCCAGACGCCTGGCCCCGACACCAAGCCAGTGCGCCAAATTCAAACTCATTGAACTCTTTACTGTGCTCTGAACAGCAGGGGAAGGTGGCTTTTGCATGTCTGCCTATAGTAGTATTTTCCTTTATATGCTAAAACCCTGACCTAATGCTGGGATGGAACACAGATGCATGCTATGTATAGTTCAGCCCTACCTGTTAATGATACAACTTTATATTAGTATACAAAATCATGAAAATAAACAAAGTAGAGCTGAACGTAGAAGGGCTGGGGAGGGGTAGAGAGTGGGAGGAAACAGTAGAGATTACTTCCTGAAAGAATCCAGTTTTCAAAGAGAGGAGAGAAAATATTTGGCAAGGAAAAGGAGGATGGTCATTTCAGGTACCAAGCATGTAGCATGGTGTAAGGAGACTTGGACAGGGTCGAGCAAGGCATGCAAAGGAAAACAGACAGATCCTTTGGGCTGGAGCAGTGGTTCTGGGTAAAGAAAAGCATAGATGATTAAATCTCTGGGCATGTGGCACCTAGTAGTTGATCAGTCTGGGATTTAGACTAAAGAGCTGACTTCACATAATGAAAACAGGGAGCCACTATAAATTATTGAGTGGAGGAAAAGAAACATGATAAACATATTTTTGAGGAAGATTGTTTTATATGAAATATATTGAAGAGTAAAGAAATAAAATCAGGCATCATTAAAGAGTTTGCCACTTTTAACTTCTGAGCTGATGAGGCCTTAGGCCAGTGATGGTGTACCATCTTTACCTGGCCCATCACAGGCATCCCCATTCAAATACAAAACACTTTCAGGATGGCCCCAGCTATTCTTCTCAACACAGTCCTCTGGAAAGCTTCTACTAATAAATGTGAATTGGCAAGCTAGATGATGCCTAAATGATATTCCTAGCTTCGACTATGATGTAGCATGTGGAAGTGATTAAACGGGCAATTTTGTAGAAATCATTTGTAGAATATGCTAACGGGATAAAATGGGTATGGGGGATAAAGAAAAATGAGGAACAGGAAATGACTGAAAACTTAGAAACCCTAAGGGATTACCAAAAATAAATGTTTCTGCAATGTAATAGAGAAATGAGGGAGAGATTATAATTTTTATAGGAAAACATTGAGCTATTTATTAATGCATTAAGATCAGGTCAGTGGGTTGTAATCAACTAGATAGAAAAGGCTTAGTGAAAGGATCAGAAGTAAATTAGGGTTTATAACTTTATTCATACAACACTTAAAATAAATATGTATTGAATAACTATGTGTAGGCATTTCTCTGGATGCTTGGGATAAATCAGTGAACAAAGTAAATATAGATCCCTGCCCTTGTGGGGGCTTATTTTTCAACAGTGGAATGAGACACATCATCAACTTAGTCATAATAAATAATCACAGTTTATTAGAAGATATGTACAGTAAAAGGAAAGATGCATAGCAGAATAAGAATGAGCAGGAATTCAGGGAATGTGAGGGGGACTTAGCAGTCATCTTTTATATATCCTTAACCATTTGACCCACTGTCAGAATATTTGCTAGGAAAGCACCATGCAACTTAAGAAATGTTACTAATTTTCTTATCTCTGATCATAGAGAATCATTGGCCACAGACACTTTAGGCTAAAGACACATGTGCTAGGGTTTTTCAGGGACTAGAGATCATCTTGTCTGTTAGAGTGATCTTGTCACCTTCCAGGAGGGAGAAACAAGGCCCAGGTTATAGCCAGTGGTTGAACAGAACATTTGGTCCACTGGATTCTCCATGTTGCTTTCATGGACAAGTTTATGCACCAAAGGATGATGAGGGCAACTTGCCTCCTTTTTCCATTTAGGACACTGATACCTAGAGGAGATTCCTGGAGGTGATTTTTAACATAGGACTTTTTGAAGGATTTGTTGGGGGATTAAGTCTACTCTCTGGAATAAGAATTATATGGGTTGTATGATTCAGTTACCATAGAACTGTATTTACTCTAGAATAACCATAAATATAGCTCAGAGGAGTTCATTTTCCTTGCTTCATGCTTTCCTCAGTGAGAATTTGTTAAATCTCATGACTCTCATGGCTATGCCATAGTGTCTATATTGGCCCCTTCTCAACTCTCCTCTTTTGTTGTTGCTGTTTTTTAAAGCCTCTTTCTCTGGTTTGCTGCAAACATCCTGCCTGGTTTCTTCCCCACCATGATGGGGTTTCTAATTTCAGAGGCCTTATTGTTAAGTTTTTGGACTTTTTATCTACAAATGTTTAAAGTTAACTTCACATTGAGCCTGTGCAGGAGTTTTTGTTTAGCTCCAATATGCTCACCAACATGCTGGCTGCCAGCTTTACTTGGTAACCTCAGAAATGGCTTTGGACTTTACTTGGTCCTACAACTCTTCTCACAGAGGAGGGCTCTCTCCTCTCTCCATTCTTTTTGGCACAATCAGTGTTTTCTCTGCATTTTGTAGAATTCTAGGCATACTCTGGCAGCAGGAAGGGTATTTTAAGTTTGTTTTCTGGCAGTCAGAGTCATCTTCTGCATGAGTCTAAGATGAAAACATTCCCCACTGCTCAGTGCTTTGACTTTGTCTCAGCAGTAACAGAGCTGAGGACCTTCCTGTGTAGCACCATTAAATATCCCTGCCCCATCAGCAGCCCTGTATATTCCAGTCTCAGCCCTAGCAGTAGCAATGCCGGGCACTTCTGTAGTACTTCAGGGAGGAACACTTCCTGTGTAACACCATTAAATTCCTGGCACCAAGAGTAGTGCAGAAATACTTCCTGTGTAGCACCACTAAATGTTTTGTTACAGGGGCAGCACAGCAACTCAGGATCCTTTATTATCTGTTTCATTTCCAATATTGTTGGAGTGCTTCACAAACACAAAATACCAGCAAATTGATGAGTATAATGTTTTATTCCCTTGTCAGGTCACTCAAGCTATGGAGACCTGAGCATGGAAATGAAGGAATCCAGTCAGGTTTAATGCCCCAAGTAATCTGCAAACTCATAATAGCATTCAAGAAGAAATCTAATGCTACACTACGTATATCCTAAGTGTTTTTCATTCTGTTCCTCATTCCTTAACAAAAAACAATAATGAAAAATACAGTCTTAACCCTATCACTGTCACGAGAGGAGTCAGTTCAAAGATCAGCTTCACAAAGTGCTGTGTGGGGATGGGAGAAGAAAATGCCATGTAATTTCCTATGGGATGAATCCAATCGGTTGATTTGAAAAGTTGTTTATTAAGTCTTTTCCTATTATTTCCAAAGACTGCACAAGGATGATTATAGCATATTGCACCAGACAAACAGACCTTAACATAATGCAGTGATTTACAAATAATTAAGAATATTCACTCTAGAGAACCTTTCAAATTGGAATTTAGGGAGCTTTTATACTACTAAAGGCATAGATTCATCAAGTTCTTGGATGTCATAAATGCCATATCTGTATCATGACTAAAATAAACATAATGAAATATGTGGTCAAGATCTGAGTCACTATTGCCTGCAAGAGAACACAAAAGGGATCAATATTTCTAGATCCACATTAAAGTAACAGGTCACATTAAATGAAACCAACCAAAATATATTTTGGTCACATTGATGTTCTCCAAACATCTAAACATGGTCTCTTTTTGGAGAAGGAATAAAGACAAAATGACCATGATTAGTTAGAGACATAGCCTGCCCCCCTGAAAAACGAAGTCACCAGGAATGAGGACATAATAATACATTTTGCAGAAAGACTGAAATACCCTGGTTGTATTGACTCTATGCCAAAAAAAAGTCATACAATATTTGACCCAAAGAGAGTTGTTCCAGGCTCAATTATGTCATACAACCAGCTTTTTAGAATTATGTCCTCAAATTTGATTAGCTGGACCACTGTCCAGAACTGATGACACATGGAGAGGAAAAGGAGCAGAAAACCCAAGCAAGCTGGTCTGTAAATCTTTCATGAGAGATGAGCATAGGACTGAGCCAGAGTGGCACTGTGGTCCATACCGTATTTCAGCTCGCCAAGAGAGGTGGCGCTGCCCTCTGCCATGCACCCAACTTTGTGAGCTCTCTCATCAGCCACAGTTAACATGATAGGAAAAGACAATAGTGTTTACCAAAGAGAACCAGAAAGACTCAGTTAACTAGCCCCACAGCATTGTTTATTGCAAGTCTACATTATTGGACTATGTTTGTGTAGAGAATGAAAGGACATGGTTGTCAAAAAGTTGCTTGTAAGTGAACTGAATTACAGCAGCAGTGTGAGTTAGGAGAATGGTGGTTAAGAGAAATGTCCAAAGTGTTTAAAAAAGGCAAAGTCTGAAGTCTATACTTATGGCTTCTGAGAAAATGAGGTTTCTGATACTTTGTGACCAGGTACGGGAATTCATTTTCAGTTAAAGCATTAAAAAAAAGTATACAAGGCAGAATCGTAAACAATATTGGGCTATGAAAAGAATGGCTGCAGTCAATGTACCCACTAATATTTTCCATCCATGTACTGAGTGGATTTTTAATGTGCAACCCATATCAAGAAAATAAACAGATGTGCACCCCAAGTAGGAACAACAACAAAAGAAGTTTTATAGGTTTTATGAAGATTGCACTTTTCACGTTGATTCTGTTGGCAGGAGGGCAAGCGGCCTGCATCTGTAAGGTTCTGTTTTATTGAGAAGAATAAAGGTGTTGCTGCACCCCAACAGAATGCTTTGAGCTCTTTCTAGTGGCTCTGTGCCAACTGAGAAACATCGTCTCACCCTTTGCCATTGTGAGCTCTAATGCAAGGTTGCCAGACAGCTCAACATGCATTACAATGAAGAAAATAGGCCGACCAAGTAATCACATCTGTTATCATGGCCTCATATGCACCCTGCTGAAACCAACTTCTCCACCTGCCCAAAGTCATGAGGGAGCACAATTATTTTTTATGAATTCTTGACCTTAGAAAATTCCTTATAATTGAGTTTGTATATTTTTTTAGGACAGAAGAATGTAGGCTAGAGATTTATTTGGTGACACTGATGCTGAATGTATCCCACCATTGACTGCAAATGTATATGGGGCTTAAAATGTCCTTCATGATTTGACCCTTGCAGATCTGTCACTTCTTTTCACCCTGCCATTCCCTGAGCATACTACAATCGACCCATATACACAATTTGGCACTCCCAGATTTTTAAATAATTTTTTAAAAACTATTTTTAATACATATTTATTGTGCAACTATTATATATAGCAGACATGGGCCCCATTTTTACAATGGTCCCTGCCTTCAAGTTTAGTGCAGCAAAGCAATATTAAACAAACAGATATACAAATAAATATTTAAATCAAAGAGTGATAGTTTTATACAAGTAACACATTAATACATTCTCATTGTAAGAACAATCAAGTGATAGACAAATGCAGACTCAAAATGAGTCTGGTTTGGCCAAGACTTAAAGTTGCAAGTGATAAAAACCAAATCAAATTAAGTAAAGTGGATCTGTTGGTCCACATAACTGTGAAATTCAGAGATAGGGCTGGCCTTATGAGTCAATACACGATTAGTTACAAAGGCTTAAATTATTGGCCTTTCTCTCTCCTCCCCTCCATTCACCCTCTCCTCCTTCCCCTCTCTCCTTCTCCCTGGCTATCACCACTATCTAGCCTATCTAGCCCATTTCCTACTAGTGCAGAAAGGCAGGGGTTGGGAGCATGGCTTCAGATAGCTATAGATTAAACACACTTCTAGTGGTCCAATAACAAAAGAATGCTTTCCCCTCCCAGTGTCCATATATAAAATCTCAGAGAAGTACAGTGAGTTTGCATAGGTCATTGGTCCTTGCCAATCTTTATGCGAGAGAATATGTACTTTTATTGGCATCCTCATAAGAGCCTTAAAGAATGGAGGAAGAATAGTTCCCTAAAGGAAAATGGAGGAAATAATTTTCATCCCATTAATATCTATAGATGCCCTTTCTTCCACTCCTTCTAAGGGGGTCACCACTATAAAAGTTAGTTTTTATTTTTCCAAGCCTTTGTCTGTACATTTATAATAAACATCCCTGTATACATATATACACATATGTGTATATATATGCATGTTTGTGCATTTGTGTGTTTGTGTATGTGTACATATATATATTCATACACTTATACATACATGTATAAATATGTATGTATAACTTCCTTTTAAAAAATAATTATATCTATTTTATATATTTTTTTAACTTAGCATTATATATTCAAGTTTTCCATTTCACTAAATATGGATATACTGCATTCTTCTTGATTGTTGAATAATACACAATAATAAAAATGTGTGACACTTTATTTGATACTCTTTATGGGTATTTAGGTTATTTCTAATTTTTAGTTACAACACATTTGATCAATGTCCTTGTGCCTGCTTCTTTGCAAGTCTTTTTCCAGTATAGTTATCCAGTAGTGGTGATCTAATCTGTGTTGCTAATGAAGGTTATTCCAACCCCATTTCTATAAAGAAATATTCTCTTGTGTAGGCTTCTAATACTTTTCAGAATTTTGCTTTTTCTGTTTAGCTCTTTCCTTCATCATATTTTGATGAATGATTTTAGGCAGGAATCTATTATCTGCCTCTTCCAAACCTCCTGCCACCAAATTGCCAGGCACTTGCCTGAGCACCATTTATTGAAGAGCTAATCCTTTCCTGGCTGATTTGAGAGGCCACCTGCATCAAATACAAAATCTCTGATATACATGTGCCTTTTCCTAGACTATTCAGTTCTACTGGTCTATTTGTATATACCCGAATCAGTTATACTGTTTTTCTTTGTTCTTCTTATTTGTTTCTGTTACTACCATTTTTGTTTCACAAGAAATACATATTTTCTTTGCACATGGTTGAAATGATACAGAAATATCCACAGAAAATATAAAAGACCTTTTCTTCCACTCATTGATTCCTCCTGCCCTTCTCTCAGGAATTTTATCTCTCAAAAATTGGGAGATATATTCTGGTTTCCATATATGCATGTATCTATATAGACATGCATATTTTTGGTCTTTTAATATAAATAGGATCATCCTATACGTGGAACGGTCACTTTAACATTCTTGGAGATATTTTTGTAGCAGTGCATATAGTCAGACCTCGTTTTTAAAAAATCACTGCTTGGCATACTACACTATGCCATGAGATATTTATCCGTTCCTCTTTTTCCAAAGACACTCTTTTAATTAACGTAGCTTTATCGTGTTGAAATGTTTAGATCGATAGTAGGGTGATTTTTATTTGCGGGTCAGAGAAGAAAGCCTGAGTCCTGAAGTCACCTAGATGAAGTGGGAAGAAACGCGTCCCAGGCAGGGTGACAAGGGTGAAAGGTCCGGAGCAGAGGAAAGCATGGCCTGGAGGAAATTCTAGAAAAAGCCACTGTGACTAGAACGGAGTCAGTAAAGGGAGGGGAGAGATGAGATGCAGGCTGAGCAGAAGAGAGGGCCAGGATCCTTAGGGTCTTATAAACTATCTGAAGGAATTTATATTTTACCCTAAAAGAGTAGAAAGTCATTGAAAGCTTTTAAGCCTGGAAGTGACATTTCTTCCTTTTTCCTTTTATTCACTCATCTAGGTATTCAACAAATGTCTATTGAAGTGTTCGCTATATGCCACCTTTTTTTAAGTCCTGGAGAAATAGCAGTGAATAAGACACATTGTTAAAAGTCTCTGCTTTTGTAAGCGTATGTTCCTTTACATCCCCGCACCTATCTGGGTGGGACCCTAGGGGTTCGCAGTCTTTAAGGCTTTTTGTCACCCTCATCATTTTCCGTGTCAGCTTTGATTTTACTTCCTCAATTTCTCATCATGGTTTCTTATATCCCTGGTCTTTTGCATAAAAATTTCTCTCCTATAGTTGTAAAGTTGTAGGTTAAATATTTCCTCTGATATGAAGCTTCTCTAATTTACCTCAGCAAGATTTTCCTACCTCTATAATAGCAGATATCATTCTATTTTACCTATTTAACTTTCTTACTGGGCTGTGAGCTCTTTGAGAGAAAGCACTATTTTTGTTTTCATTTTTATATCCCCAAAGCCTGGCATAATACATTCACATGGTGAGTATGCAATATTTACTTTTATACACACACACACACACACACATAATGGAAATGATTGATAAATTGGACTATCTTATATTAGGAACTCCTGTTCTCTAGAAGATACCCTTTAAAAATTGAATAGACAAGCTACAAACTGGTGAGGTGATATTTGTAAAACACACACTAATAAAGGATTACTATTCAGAACATATAAAATACTTCACCTAGTAAAGAAAGAAAACACCAATGGCCCAGTAAAAATGGATTTTTAAAAATGCCTTAAATAGGCATTTTAGAGAAGGGTAAATATACTTGGTCAATAAACATATGAAGATAGGCTTGACCGAATTAGTAGTCAGGGAACTACTAATACAATACCCTTTTACACCCGTTCAACTGGAAAAAAAACCTGAGGAATCTGACAAAATCCAGTGCTGGAGAAGATGTGGTTTAGCAAGTTCTCTTTAAAATTGCTAGCAGAATTATAAATGAAAGTGACTACTTTGGAAATAATGTGGTATTATTTCACAAAGTTAAATATTCATATATCCTGTGAGCATTCATATATCCTGTGATTACCATTATATGTGTGTGTATATCTATATATACACACATGCCAGGAGAAACTTTTGCACAGATATGCATCAGGAGACATATATAATAATTTTTCAACAGTAAAATAACAAAATGTCCTTAGCTTCCCTTTCCCTGCAAAGAGAAGCTACAACTAAAAATAATTAAGACCTCTTTCTGGCAGGAGAATGTATAATAACTTTTGATATTTTCTCACAGTAGTATATTATATAGCAATGATAGCATATGAACTAGTATTACAGAAACATATCTTCATAACATCATGTGGAAGGAATAAAGTAAATCCCGAAGACTCTATAGAGTCTTTTATCACAAAGATCAATAGGCAAAACTGGAGCAGATATGGCTCAAGTAGTTGAGTGCCTACCTCCCACATGGGAGGTCTCGGATTTGGTTCCTGGTACCTTCTGAACAAAAAACGAAAACAAACTACAAACAAAACAAACAAACAAACAAAAACCAACTCAGGATGCCAATGTGGCTAGTAGTTGAGCACCGGCTTCCCACATACAAGGTCTTGGGTTCAATCCCCAGCTCCTGGTACCTCAAAAAAAAAAAAGCAAAACTTAGCAATATATTATTTAT
The DNA here is from genome assembly GCA_026826555.1 of Tolypeutes matacus. Classification (NCBI taxonomy): domain Eukaryota; kingdom Metazoa; phylum Chordata; class Mammalia; order Cingulata; family Chlamyphoridae; genus Tolypeutes; species Tolypeutes matacus. The sequence continues at coordinate 392,163 of JAKSZT010054394.1, read as the reverse complement.
GAATACATGCATACACAGATACATATATGATTTAAAAGTAAGAAAATCATAAATGCAAAATTCAAGATACCATTTCCATCCTAGGGGAAGGAAGGAACATGGAGACACTCATAGGTATTTGTTAATGTAAATATTTTTAGTTCTAGGATTGCAGGTGAGTTTGTGAATATTTATTCCAGTTTAAATTGAAAAATAATATATATATATATATATATATGAAAATATAAAGGGCCATGCCTAGACCCCATAATACTTTTTAAATTAAGACGAGGATTGATCTAGTTAATTCTGTCTACCTAAGGTTATATGCAGTTATTAACCTCTGCTAGAGAAATCTCATTCTGTGTAATTCATCATCTCTCTGGTTAATTTCCTAAGTGTTCCTGTTTCTCACAACAGTAGCTTGTCCCTCACTAGAGCAGAGAGGGACAGTTAAAAAATAAAAGTAAACCAGCTGGTTGAATTAATCTGTAAACGCACATTTAGGTTCTACTCCTTTCTATCACAGTCAGTTTTCAGCTTTGTAAAATTAAGGATCTTGGTCATAAGTGCTTGGTATTAGGCTTCAGAATTTTAGATTCTGCCATGAAATGCAAGATGAGGAAATTCAAGAACGAGATAGTTTCCCAATTAGCATTTATGATTTTAATAATGGGAGGTCATCTTGGTGCTAGAAAACAAGTGAGTAATCTTGGCCACACAAGTGTAAAAGGACCTTAATTAGAAATGTCCTATTCCAATACTGTTACATGAAGTTCCCAGAGTGAAAAAGAAATATTCAAATTAGAATGAAAAACAAGTAAATCTAAATTAGATTGAAAGAAAATAGGGGAGGAAAACAGATGTTTTCTGTAAGATCCTATAAAGCCACAGTAGTTGAGATATAGAATTTTCTCTACAATTTCTGGCAAAGGGAACAAAAATATAAACATAATTAATACTTAAAAAGTTCTCCCCCACTTCCAGCCCATGAGGGAGGGAAACACACGTCTGAGGCAAATACACAAATTGCTCTTCCCAGCTCTCTGAACATTTGATCTTTATCCAGGATTTTAAATGTGTGTATTTATTACACAACCCTGCCTGTGCTTTTATACCTGTCAAATCAATATATAAAGATGATTTTGAAAAAGGACTTGAGAACCTGATTGTGAATGTATTTCTTTTAAGCATTTTTAAAATCCTGGAAATACTTATTTTAAGTAATTTTTAAAATATACTCAGATGATGGGATTTAGAATACCATGCTCTATACTCACATGTATCTTTACAAGTAGCTTACAATACATGGTTGCCAATGGTTTTATGGTAGAAACACACTGGCAAAATTTTCTTAGAGCTGTTAGTTTAAGAATCAACCACTGCAGATACAATCTCTAAACATCCACTGAAGCCAAATTCCCCATAAAATGTTCCCATCCCCCCATCACTTACCCTTAGCATGCCGTAACAGGAGTGGTGGAAACATCAGCTGATGGCACAGAGAAATAATTGCCCATTCTCAGAGTTTGGTACCAGCACAAGTGAAAACTATGCTTTCTGAAAACATACCTCAGCCAGAGAAACGTACAGTGTGGGATTTTGTTAACAACTGTCACCTCTTGGTCTTTTTACCTTATGGTCTTTTGTTGGTGTAACTGTCATCAGGGTCAGATGTAGAGGCTTTCCTTTAGAACAGAAAAATTATACTGGTGAACTGTCTTAGCTAGAATATCACATAATGTTCTGGTAAGTCTTTTGTGGACCCCAGAAAATTCAGTCCTTAAAGCAAACACATTCCTGTGCCTGTAAACCCATTGTAGATGGGATCTTTAGATTAGATTCATTTAAGGGACTTTTAGATTAGATCACTTTTGGTTAGATCTCTTCAGTTAAGGGTCTTTGATTAGATTACGGGATACAGGATGGGTCTTAATCCTCTTACTAGAGTCCTTTATAAACAGAGGACTGAAAAGCCACAGACACAAAGGGAAAAGCTGCAGAGACCAAGAGGTCCCGGAGGCTGGAGACTGGAATTAGTGGAACACTGAGGCACAGAAAGAGGCTCCAGAAAGGCTGAAAGACAAAAGACCTGGAGGAGAAGAGAGAGATGAGCCATATGCATGATTGCTTACAGTCGCGTTCAGGGAGAAAGTAAGCCCAGAAAAGAAGACAGAGACTGGCAGAGCTGCCATTATGCCCTGCCATGTGCCCGATCACCCACAGCTACAACTTGGTGAGACAGCACTTCTTGATGATGCCCTGATTTGGACACCTCTATGGCCTCAGAACTATAAGCTTTTAACCTAATACATTCCCACTATAAAACCAATCCATTTCTGGTATATTGCTTCCAGCAGTTTTTAGCAAACTAAAACACATAAAACTGTGTCAAGCAGTTACCCAGTGCTAGATGTAGGAGACAGAGCATCCCTACCCTCATTCATGGAGAAAATCAGTTCAATTAATTTCCAAACAATTACAGAAGAGGCCTATATATGTATGTGAATTCATAATGATACTTGTTGAATTCATGTTTCCCAGGAACTCTGTTATCTACTTCATGTGTATTATTTCACTCATTCCTGATACTATCCCTGAGAGGTAGAAAGCACTATGATCTCATGTAAATAGGAGCCAGGTAATTTGTCTAAGTCCAGTTACTTGGGGCTAAGCTAGAATTTGATACCAAGTCTGCCTCACTACAAAGTTCCTACTCTTAATCATTTCTCTATGCTGCCATTTTAGACATTTTGTTTGAAAGTCCATTGAAGTTCTTTGTAAAATCCATGGCCTGACTGTTGGAAACAGAGGATAGTTTGCAAACTTTTCAACTTGAATAAAATCTGCACTGGAAAATTTAAGTCTCAAATTTATGCAACTTGAAGACTATGAAACGACAAAGAAAGTCAGCCAGATTTATATATCTTATATCTCGGTAATATATTTTTCAAACTTTCAGTTCCATTCCAAACAGCAAAGAAGCTGCTTGCTTAAAGTGTATTGAATACCCACGTGCTTCCTGGTTCAGGTCCATCTGCAGTCAACAACATGCACTACCAGTCGTTACAGTGGCCTGTGATCAGCTTGGCATCATCTTCTCTTCTATTCACAAATGTCTGTCTAACAGTAAATAGCAGGGATTGCTATAAACACCAGTGATGCATTTTCACTGGCTATGGCTTTCTTCTAGAATGTAATCTTACACTCTACCTTAAAATTGGATATAGCACATGAAGTCCTTCAACCATACAGAAAGTGAAAATGTATATTATAGAGATCACTGCTGTCTGTAAAACAGCTGATGAAGAACCACAAGAGGAGTTTTAAATGCCTTGAAGAAATTTCTGAGCAGCCTTACATTCACAAATAGAGAAAGTGTTAAGTCTTTGTATACTGAAAATCAGTCTTCAAAAGTTTTCATGCATCTTGATTATAACTTATTAATGTATAATTTGAGGAATATTCAATATGTATGACCAGTGAATAGTTACTGTAATTTATTTTACATGATAAACAGCTGCTGAAGGATTGGGCAGTGTCTACTATTATAATTCAAAATGCTTGGATTCTTTCTCCTTATTTTTCTTCTTGTCCCTAAAGTGCAATAAAAAAAAAAATCTGGATTTATATGCATACTAATTGATGAATCATTCTGCACATGATAGCAGGCATTGTTTTGATTGCTAGCATTTATATTTGCATTTAATTGCAAACACAGTTGTTGGAAAATTAATGCGGTTCGTTGTGGAAGAAGCATTTGCTTTAGGGTTTTGTAATAATGTTTGACTATTCCCACGCATTGATTACCATGCCAGTATCTCAGGGAAAGAAAATTCAATGGACAGTCAATAAAAATACTGAATTTTTAAAAGGTCAAGTACACGAGGGACTACATTTCTGATGCCTTACCATTTTCATTAAAAAAATCCGCTCTAAGTAGGAAATGGAACAACTGGAAGCCATCCTTATGGCTGTGCATGACTAAAGGAATTTTGCTAATTATAACCATTCTTGGAACTGTTCCATTCAGGGAAATAATGTAGTTTTCCTTATAATTTCATTTTTTTAAGGAAATAAAACGGAAGAAAATGCAGAAAAAAACTGTTAATTTGCTATTTATTGATGAGTTCTATTCTCCCTTAAAGCCTACTTCATGCCTTGGTTGTAAATTGAAACTTGTGGAGTTAAATCACCTTCTTACTGAACTAACTTTCCTAACTAAGGGTACAAAAGTGGAGGGGTTAAGGGTTTGCAATGGGTAAATTTTAGGGTTTTTTTCCTAGCAGCTCCATTACTATTTATATTAAAACTCTAGTTGCCAGGTCTTGTTTGTGTTTCCTAAGTGCTCGTATCAGTATATTCACTATTCGTGCAGAACACACCCTAGAATATATTCTACTCCATTTGTAGATTAATAAGAAAATACATAGTAACCCTTTAACTCTTTTTTATTCTTTCTAACTTCCTTTTCTCCTCCCTCCTCAGCTCTCTATTACCTTCCCTGATAGCTCAACTGTGTTTGAGCAATTATATAATGAATAAAATCCTGGGACAAGAGGAAAGAAAATTAGGTGAGAGCGGAAGCAAAATTTTGGAGCTTCATTTCTTTGGCTCAAAACCTGTGTTGCTACATATTAAATATGTGACTTTGAGTAAATTTTTTAACCTCTTTGTACCTCAGTTTCTCATCTGGAAAATGGGGATAATATTACCTAACTAATAGAGCCTTTATGAGCATTAAAAGATCTAATACACACAAGATCTTTAGAAACTGCTTATATATAAGCACTCAATAAATGTCGTTAATATGAAGTAATAGTTTTCACACTTTATTGGGCACATAAATCTCTTGAGAAAGGCATTCATGTTGCAGGCTTTTGCACCTCACCCTTGGAGACTATTTCAGCAGGTCTGAGGTACTGAAATCTGCATGTTAAATAAGCACATCGAATGATTCTGAGACAGAGAGTCCCAGACCACAGCCTAAGAAATTTTAGTTTAGAGATTAAAAATCATCATGGAGATTTCTGGTATTTTGCATCAGCACCCCTTTGGCTGACTAATACAACAGGACAGAGGACTTAATGGAGAAGAATGGGACAGAAGGAGAAATATGGAATCCAGAAAATAAACTGTTGGGAAAGAAAGATCACATAACTCTCAGAAACTATAAGTGAGTAAGGAACGGGTATTATAAGTCCAAAAATGCAAGGATGGGTAAGACTAAAGGAGAATAAGGAGGAGACCAGGTCAGTCCAGCCAGTAAGGAAGACACAATTCTAAGACAAGTTAGGGGCAGCTCAAAATTCTCGAGGGCCTGAGAAAGGGAAGCCTGTTGCCTCATATCTGAAAAACAAACCAACAGTGATTTATTTATAAAATAAAGCAAACAAGAATCTTGACTTCTTCACACATGAATTTCTTTTGAATTCCAGTGATCATAATAAATGAAGTGAAGTAGAATTTGGAAAAGGTAAAACAAAGAGAAGGAAGGTTCTAGGAGCTTTCAGCCTGAATATGTGGAACGTACTTTTTAACTCTTCCATATTCTCATGGCCTTTTAGGCTAGAATGGTATATTATTCTCTTCATGAATATTTGAAAAATAAAAACAATTATGAAGTTATTTTTAATTCTAAGTAACCTATTAAAATAAATAAGGTACAGAAAGAATGACATGTATTTTAAAATTCTGCTTGTTAACTTTAATCTTGTAAGTACCCAATTCTCATAAATTTCTCAAGTATTTAAAAGGTGTCCTTCATTGAACATAAAAGTATTATTCAGCTTTGTATAGTTGAAAGAGCTACCTAATGCTCTAAAAAGGTTAATCAAATTTAATAAGATTGTTAAACTAATCAATATTTCTTTTATAGACACATTTTTCAGTTGGTCTCCTAAAAGAAATTCTCCAAGGGAGACCAGGAACAGTATTCACTAGATAATGGAGTATAATGAAAACACTAGGGGCTTACCTCCATTTTTCCATTAAACTTTTTTTTTTAGTTTTCTGATTACTGATGCTAATGTATCCTAATGGAACATTGGAGCTAATTTATTAACATTTCAGATTCAATATTTTCTCTAACTGGTCAAACACTAAGCAATGCAGTGTTTTCTCATGATTTCCAGGACTACCCTAGAACCACATTTTGTTCTCTGAAAGTGCTGGTACTATCTAAACAGGGGCCACCCACCCATAGACTCAATAGAGGTGGATACATTTCTGGGAGTATTTGACCTTTGTGTGTCTATAACATCTTCTCCATTATTATCATTGACGGTGTCCAGCAACATTTCTCCAATGTTCTGGGTGACGTCAGAGCCTAACTGTACCACGAACATACCATCATCGCTCTATTTAATATCTATCCTCTACTTCTCAGCTCCCAAAACTCACATTTTCATTGTATCTCAGATGCTAGTGACTCTGCCATACCCTTAGACCTCATCATCATTGAAATGGTCCTAATACAACTTCCTACCCTTCACCTAAACCTGCTTTTAATCCTCAATAATTCTCTGCTCCTTAACCCCTCGTTTTTCAGCTTGTCACATTTCTCTCCCTGTGTTTTCCTACTTTCTTCTTAGCTTGAACTCCCTTTTAGTCAAGATGAATCTAGATTTATCATCACCTACTTGGCCTTCCATCCTCTCACCTTGCTGACCTCTAATCCAGAAGATTACTTCTTGACAGTGAAAACTGCAGGAGAAAGCCTTTAAAAATGAGCTATACTTTTTGCTATCTCCTCACTTGAGCCATCACAGCTGCATTGCAATCCTTTTATTCACCACTAGTAGGCATTAGCCAAACTTCCCCCAACAATGATTATAAACACTCTCCATTATCTCACAATCCGATTCTCCGTTTTTCTCCACATGATCAACAGACACTCTCATATCTGACACAACCCCTCAATTTTCTGTCTCTTGCTTCACTCTCCATCTCTTCCTTTCTCTGTCTGTGAGAAAGAAGTGTTCCTTTACTTTTCCGTAATTTATCTGTTCTTCTCTGTTTAGTTCCATTTCTTGCTCCTTCTGCTGATCCCTTGCTTCATAAACCATCATCCTAACTTTTGAACTTTCAATATAAATTTTATACTGGTCCCCACACTTAACACATGCAGACACAAAAACCTTTTACAAGTTTCTCGATTCTCCAAGCAGCTGCCTTATTTCTACCCTCATTCCCATCAATGCCAAACAAAATTTCTTTTCTTAACTCCCCTTCTGTCATTTTTTTTTTTGTAGTGATTATTTGCTTTGACTTCACTGCCTTGACACTATTTACTCCCTTCTTAAAATTCCTTCTTCCCTGTGTCATAATTGTTTTCTGGTTCCTTCTTTGTCCTTTTCTTTCTCCACCCCCTTAAAAAGGTATACTCTCCCTCAGTAATCTAATACATTCTCATGGTGCTAGATGTCACTTCTAGCAGACGACTCTTAAATATATTTTTATGGCCTCAACCACCTTATATAGCTCCAGATTCCCATTCTTGATGTCTTTTGACAAATTCTGTAACAGCCTTCCTAGCATCTAAACCAACATATATAAAATCAAAATCATCTTCCAGTATAACTGCTATATTCTATTTTGGTTATTGGCAGTTACTGTTCAACTAGTCAACCACTCTTGAAGGCATGACATATTCCTAATCTTCTGTCTCTTTTTACCATGCTTCCATTTTGGTGAGTCAAGTTTCCAGTGGGTTCGACTGTTCAGAGGGTTCTGTATTAATCCACTCCTTCCTTCTAATGCCAATACTTTATGAGGACTTCATGGCTTCCAGTAAGAACCATTGGACTCTGCCAATAAATCTTCTTACAGATTTTCTATCTCTTTGTGCACTGTGGTCAGATTATTCTCCTAAGGAATAGCTCCAGTACCACTAAAACACCCACTGATTCTTCATTGCTTACCAAACCAAGTTTATACTCCAAAGTCTGGCAAGCATGGTCTTCATGTTTTGATCCAGCCTATTTTAACAAACTTACCTCTCATTTCAAGACCATATGTTTTGGCAGCCATAAAAATGAACGACCTGATCATAACCTGGCTTTCCACCATGTCATTTTCATTCCAGGCTCCCAATAGGGAGGGTTAACCTTATACCTTATACCTCCCAAAAAAAGAAATACTTCCTTTCTATTCTAAGTGTTCAGAGATATGGGCTAACCTGAAGCAAATCTGCAGAATAGGTAAAATTTTGTTTTGTCACCTTCTCATCCCCTTTCCTGCATCCCTCGCCTATCTTGATAACTGCATCAAATTACCATATCGTCATCTAAAGGCTACTAGGGGGAAGTCTTTGGATGAGAAAGGGACTCTATCTCTAGGACCTTATTTTAGAATGAGGAATCCCAGGAGACTGAGTCCCTCCGGGTTATTGATGTCTACAATTACTTAGGAAGATAATAATATTGTCAGTTATGTTCCTGCCTATATAATCCATAAAACATGAAAATGGATAAACAGATTTTCACCAAATTTGGAAAATAAATGTCAGGAAATGATTCAGAATATAGGTTATCAGTTATGTGGAGGGGTGGTACTGAGAAACACCTCAAAGAGATTGATGCTGTCCTTTTAAAGAGTTACCTGATGTACAAGAGGCACCTGTGACTACTGACCAGGAAGATTATATGAACATAGAAGATGGTGGCCTCAAATATGAGCTAGAAATTAAAAATCCCAGGATAGATAGATGTTCCAGGTAGATTTGTAAGTGCTCTGCTTCTTATACTCCCTGTACTATGCACTATAGTTTGTAAAAGCATAATTTATTTACTTAATGATTCTTAATGATTCACCCAAGTACTGAGGAAAGATGAGCTATTAACAATTATAAAAAGCATTGTTGTTGCCTCGGGTTCTGTGCTTGCTGTGCACTTTATATGCATCATTTTAACTTGCTACCCCCACACCACATTTTATGAGATCATTTATTGCTGTTTTCAGGTGAGGAAACTGATAGACATGAAGATTAAGAAACTTGCCTAAGATTGCATAGCTAATATACGGTAGGAATTGGACCAAGGACAAAGTCTAAGACCAAAGCCCTCCTCCACTCTCTAGGCCGCTTATCTGTCTTCAGAAATGGTCTTTCTCTCCCAGCTTCTGCCCCATTCTCAGGCTCATTCATTCAAAACTTCTCCTTGCTCCCTCTTCCAGACTCTGCATATCATCTACTGTTTACCTGCAAAGCTAGAAGTAGATTACCCACAAGGTGAAATATTTATGTCATTTGTGTAAAAAATTAATTAGGAGTTTTATTAGTCAGGACAGGGTTTTCCAGAGAAACAGAACCCATAAGATACATATGGGGGGGAAGGTTTATTACAGGAATTGGCTCACACAGCTCTGGATTGGCAGGCCTCAAGTTGGAAACTCAATGAAAGTGAAGTTGAAATTACCTAGCAGAAGATGAAAGTTGAGAACTACTGCAATGAAGATGAATTGCCCAGGAAAATCTTTTTGGCTGAAGTAGAGATAGAAATCCTTCTTTCTGACTGCTTAAATCCTCAGTTCTCACTGAGGCTTCAAACTGACTGGGCGAGGAGACTCTTCTCATTATTCAAGGCAAACTCCTTTGTTTATTGTAGATATAATCAGCAATAGATGAAATCAACTGCCCAATAATTTAAATCAGTCTGTGAAAACTCTCACAGTAACAATCAGACCAGGGCTTGCTTGACCAAACACCTGGACACCATAACCTAGCCAAGTTGATACATGAAATTAGCCATCACTTCATCCAATTATAACTCATAACAAATATGTAAAAAGATTATGAAATTCATTGTGATATTTTGTATTTAAATATCTTGATTTATGAAGTATAACGAGTAGATCATGATTTCAGGATTGATTTAAGATAACTTCAGAGCTGTCAGTTATGTGATTTTAAGCCACCTATTATTTCTCAGGATTATATTCCTTATGAAACTTGAATGTCAACTGTATCTATAAATGAGGTAGAGTTTCTTGGAAACAAAACAGCTGTTTAAATAAAAAAGCCATGTCTATAAGGCTTGCACTTGCAGTTCTAAAGCTTTTGCAGGTAAATTCTATGTTTATAGCCTGCTATTTTTCTCCCGTAAAGCAGCAGGCTCACCAATGGTGGTATGAGTGATTGTCTTAGTGGCTCAAGTGTGGGTTTTTTGCCCATAAATAAAAGCAGCATCAATATTCCTACCCATGTAGATTTTTTATATCACTGTGGTTATTAGAAGGGTAGTTTCCCAGGATCTGGCCCTTGGACCATCAAAAATAAGCCCAAATCTTCCTCCTCAGCCAAAACTCCTTTTAGTGCTGCAATACCACCAGCACTTCTGATTTTTTGAGAAGGTGTAGTCGTAACTAACATCTTTTACAAATCATAAGGGACACACACAAAAAAATGAACACTTTCCTGGAGAGTTGTTTTTTTTTTTTTTTTAACAAATCAATTTTATTGATACATATTCACAAAGCACACCATTCATCCAAAGTGCACAGTGGCCCTTGGTATAGTCACACAGTTGTGCACTCATCACACCAATCATCACCAGAGCATACTCATCATTTGAACAATAACAACAACAACAAAAAACCAGACAAACAAACAAATAAGAAGATTCCCTACCTCTCAATCTGGAGAGAAGAGTTTTTGACTGGTGAGAAGCCACCCTGCCCTTGGGAAAGTTCTTTCCATTTAATATAGTATGTACTTGGTGGGTTACGCAAAACCTGATTGTATTCACATGCTGCACAGTTATTCTGTCTGAAGCTGTTCAACACATGCCACCAAATGTAAATGGACGGCTAATCTATAAGTGAGAAAATATAAAGATAATAACATCTGCCAACAATTCTTAAATTGCTTGTTTTATGCACATTAACTGTGATTTTATTGCATAGATATTTATATAATTAAAAATAGACTACAATATATTCAGTGCATGTGAATTCATTCCATACTTATCTCAAAAAATAAAATTAAGATAACTTTATATGAATTTTAAAAGATGGATGTTATAATTGACTTTTTCACTGCTTTCAAATACCCCAACAGCTAAGATGACATCTTAGTAGCTTAATAGAGAGGGGGCTAGAGAGAGAAAAAAAGACAGACAATCACACAGACAGAGACAGAAACACAGATAGACAAAAACAGATTAAGAGAGAGAGACAGACAGAGACAGAAACAGAGACACAGAGAAATTGAGGCTAGTCCCCACTGTTGCAATGGCATCTTTGCCTGATATTAGAACTGCTAGAAGAATTTTAATAAATGCCAGTGCTCAGGTTCTACCCACAGAGATTCTGACTTAATCATTATGATGTGGGAGCCAGCCATGGATATATACATACTTTTAAAATTTGCCAACTCTATTCTTTTAAATCCATTCTAAGTTTCCTTTCATCAAACCCAAAGGGGTAAAATAATTTGTCTCATTCTTCTTTTAAAGGTCAATAAGTTGGCTTCCAGATGACCAAGAACGTAGCATAAGGCACTCCAGGGTACTGTTTCCCAGCAGACTCTGAAAAATTAGCCAAAACTGGCAGAGCCATTTTCCTCAGAACACTGGAAAGCAGTTAAAGGTTACAGTAACTGAGAGAGTGTCTAATCAAGAAAACACAGATTTAAAAAGTAGGAGAATCTCAGAATGTGAACCCAGACTGCATTTCAATTGTGGGTCCCTGGCCCCGTTCTGGAGGGAGCAGAGTAACCTCTATGCACATACTAGGATGGCTGTATGTCTGTACCAATCTATCAGTGGCAACCTAAAAGACTGAAGCAAGAAATCCTCTCTGGCTTGCCCTCCAAGAATTTTTCCTGCAGCAAGAAGCTTGGGAACAGCTAAAGCAGTGTAAGAAGCCAATAATCAAAGAGGCCTGGAATAAGGGATTCAATTCTATAAGAAATACAATAAAGCACCTGGGAAGAGAGGAAAAGTAAATATCATAAAGAGTAGAAGGAGCACTGGAATTACTGTAGATAGGCCATGTATGAGCACAAGCCCAGGACAAGACCCAGGCTCAGAATGACAGAAAAGACTCTGCCCTTCATGTTTGCCATCAGCTAATCTTCTGAAGAGGAGTACCAGCCTACACAGAGCCAATTGCAAAGACTGTGAAAGGTGTTTTTGTTTGTTTCATTGGTTAATTTGTTCATTTTGTTAGCTCCTGACACTGAAGGAGGATCTCTCTGTCATAGCATTAGCTGGATAAAACTTGAACAGAGAACTCAGGGATGCAATCCCAGAGTTAGCACATTAAAATATCAAAATGTACAGTATATAACAAAATATTACAAAACAAACAAAGAAACAGGAAAGCAGGAAAGAATGGTCAATACAAAGGGAAAAAGATAGGGGGGTGAGGATGTGGCTCAAATGGATGGGCGTCCATCTGCCATGTGGAGGGACCTGGGTTCGATCCCCGAGACCTCCCAGTAAAATAAATAAATATATATATATATAAGGCGCATGGGCTGCCAGGCTTTGTGTGCCGGTGAGCCGCCAGGCCCCGGGCAGGATGATGACATAACAGGAGAAAGACGCAGGGGAGAGACAAGACAAGATGCTCTGAAAGCCAGGAACCAGGGTGGCGCAGGTGGTAGGACACCTCTCTCCTACATCAGAGGTCTCCAGGATCGAATCCTGCTGAGGACTGGAGGAGGAGGATGAGAAGAGATGGCAGGAAACAGATACAGAGAATTGCTCAACGAATGGACACAAAACAGCAAATGGGGAAGGGGGGGTTTAAATGGATAAAGTAAATAAATCTTTTTTAAAAAAAGGGAAAAAGATAAATATACAGAAACCATCAATAAAGAAAACCAAATTTTGGACATACCAGACAAAGAAGTTTAAAAAAACATGATTCTCAATATGTTTTAGCACATTAAAAATACATGTAGAAAGAACTAAAGGCTATTAAGAAAATGATGAATGAAAAATATAAGACTCTCACTAAAGACACAGAAATTTTATAAAGGAGCCAAACAGACATATTGGTGTTAGAGACCACAATAACTGAAATGAAAAATTCCCTAGAGGATTTCACCAACAGATTGGACCTGGCAGAGGAAAGAATCAATAAACGCAAAGACAAGAAAATCGAAATGATTCAGGCTTAGAAGCAGAAAGAAGAGAGAAAGAAAAAAGTGAACAAAGCTTAAGAGATCTGTGGGACACCATCAAGTACCAATATATATATTATGGGAGTTCCAAAGGGGAAGAGAGAGAGAGGGAGCAAAAAAATATTCGAAGAAATAATGGCAGAAAACTCCCCAAATTTAATGAAATACATGAATATACACATCAAGAAGCCCAACAAACCCCAAACAGGATAAACTCAAAGAGAACCACACCCAGACACATAGTGGCCCAATTGTTGAATGCCAAGGAAAAGCAGAGTTCTGAAAGCTACAAGAGAGAAGCAGCACACTATGTACAAGGAAGTCCTTATATAATTAAATGCCAATTACTTATCAGAAACCATGGAGACAAGAAAGCAGTGGAACAAAATAAAGTGCTGAAAGAAAACAATTGTCAACAAATAATTTTATATCTGGCAAGAATGTCTTTCAAAAATAAAGAAGAGGGAGTCGATGTGGCTCAAGCAGTTGAGCTCTTGCTTACCATGTGGGAGGTTCTGGGTTCAGATCCTGGTGCCTCCGGAAAAAACAAAAATAAAACAACAAGCAAAAACAAATGATAAAACAAACTCAAGGAAGTCGATGTGGCTAAGTGGTTGAGTTCCGGCTTCCCACATATGAAGTCCTGGGTTCAATCCCTGGACCCAGTACCTCAAAAAAAAATAAAAATAAAATAAAATAAAAATAAGAGAGAGATTAAGGAATTCCCAGATTAAAAAAAGCTGAGGGAGTACCTTACTACTAGACCTGCCCTAAAAGCAGTGCTAAAGGGAGTTCTTCAGATTGAAAAGAAAGGATACTGGAAAGTGGATTGAAATAAAATAAAGAACTCTGATAAAGGAAACCATATAGGTAATTAAAAATGCCAGTACTATTGTATTGTATTTTTGGTATGTAAACTCTCTTTTTACTTCTTACAGTTTCTAAAATGCAAATGTATAAAAGGAATGCAAATCAATGGCTTTGGGTATACAGTGTATAAAGATATAATTTGTAAAAGCACAAAAATAATTGGGGGGTTGAAGCAGCTTAGGCCTACTATATGTATATGCTATTCAAGTTAAGTTGGTATCAAATCAAATGATATTATTTTAGATTTTTAGATTTAAGATGTCAAACTTAGTCTCCATGGAAACTACAAAGAAAAATATGATATATATACAAAAGAGACTTATAATGGTACACCACAAAAAATTGGATAAATATGAAAGTAAATATTACAGGAAGAATTGAGGGACAAAATAGATACGACTTACAAAGTTCAAATAGCAAAATGGCAGAAGTTAAAAGTCTTCATCATCAGTAGTTTCTTTAATGTAAATGGATTAAACTCTTCAATCAAAAGGCAGTGATTGTGAACATAATTGACAGCACAGAATTATATATATATATGAATGTGGTTAAAGGGGAAATTTTAAGTTGTATATATGTTACTAGAATTAAAAATTTTTTAAACACCCATAGGACTGTACAAAACAAACAGTGAATCCTAATGTAAACTATAATGTAATTATTAAAATGTTCTTTTATTAGTTGAAACAAATGTTATCACAATACTGCAAGGTGTTAGTAAGGTGGCATATGGGAACTCTGTATTTGATGCATGATTTTTCTGTAACCTACAACTTCTCTAATTAAGAATATGAAAAAAGGCAGAGATTGGCAGAATGGATAACAAAGCATGACCCAGCTCCACACATTTTACAAGAGGTTCGCCTTAAATTCAAAGACACAAGTAAGTTGAAAGTGAAAGGACAGAAAAAATATATACTATGCAAATAGCCACCAAAATAGACCTGGGGTAGCTATACTCATATGAGATAAAATGGGTTTAAGTTAAAAATTGTTATGAGGACAAATAAGGTCACTAGTATACTGATAAAGAATTCAATTCAATAAATAAATAAATAAATAAACATACTAATTGTAAATATAGAAGAGCCTAATGGCAGAGTCCCAAAATATGTGAAGAAAATATTGACAGATTTGAAGGGAGAAAGATGGTTCTACATTAATAGTAGGAGACTTCATATCACCACATTTAATAATGGATACAACATCTAGAGAGAAGATCAATAAGGAAATAAAAGACTTGAATGATACTTTAAACAAACTAGACTTCAAAGATATATGCTTCACCCAACAGCAGCAGGATATATATTCTTCTCTAATGCACATGGAGCATTCTCCAGTATAGATCATATGGTTGATCATAAAACAAGACTCAGTAAATTAAAAAATTTTAAATCATAAAATGTACCTTATGCAACCACAATGGAATGAAGTTAAAAATCAATTACTAAGGGAGACTGGAAAATTCACAATTAAATGGAAGTTAAACAATACTCTTTTTTAAAATATATTTTTTATTTTTTTAAAGATACTTAGATTACATAAATGCTACATAAAAAGTAAAAGGGATTCCCATATGTCCTGCTCCCTATACTTCCCACATTTTCCCACCTTAACAAAACCTTCATTAGTGTGGTACATTTGTTATAATTGATGAATACATTTTGGAGCAATACACTCTTAAACAACCAAAAGTTCAAATAAGTGATCACAAGAAAAATTAGGGATTATCTGGGGGTAAATGAAAATGAATACACAACATATCAAAATGCATGGGATGAAGCAAAGGCAGTGCTAAAAGGGAAATTTATAGCTCTAAATGTTTATATTAAAAAAGGAAGAAAGATCTCAAATCAGAGACCTAAACTCACAACTGGAAAATCTAGAAAACAAGAGCAAACTAAACCCAAATCTAGTGAAGGAAGGAAATAACAAAGATTAGATTGGAGATAAATGAAATAGAGAATAAAAAACAATGGAGACATATAATGAAACCAAAAACTGGTTTGGAAAAAAAACAATGAAATCAACAAACTCTTAGCTACACTGACAAAGAAAAGGAGAAGGGAATGCACATAGCCAAGTTCAGAAATGGGGGGGGGGAGGGGAATTACTACCAACCCCAGAGGGAAAAAAAAAGGAATGATAAAGAGGATACTATGAACAACTGTATACCAACAAATTAGATAACGTAGATGAAAGGGACAAATTCCTAGAAACACACAAACTACCTATACTGACTCAAGAAAAAATGAAAGGTCTCAACAGACCAATAACTAGTAAAAAGACTGAATTGGTAATCAAAGATTTGCCAACAAAGAAGAGTTCAGGACCAGATGGCTTAACTGATGAATTTTACTATGTAATCCAAGAAGAATAAATGCTAATCCTGCTCAAATTCTTCCAAAAATTAAAGTTTAGGGAATACTTTCTAACTCATTCTATGAGATCAACATCACCCTAAACAAACACAGATAAAGATACCACAAGAAAAGAAAATTATAAACTAATACCTTTATGAATATAGATGCAAAAATCCTCAAAATGCTAGCAAACTGAATCTAACAGTACATTAAAAGTATTATACACCTTGTCAAGTGGGATTTATGCCAGGTATGCAAGGGTAGTTCAACATAAGAAAATCATTTACTGTAATACACCACATTACTAGAACAAGGTAAAAAACACATGATCATCTCAATTGATGCAGAAAAGACATTTGCCAAAATTCAGCATCCTCTCTTGATAAAAACAATCTGAAAATTAGGAATGCAAGGAAACCTCCTCAATATTATAGAGAGCGAGATGAATACCAACAGCTGACATCAAACTAAGTGGTGAAAAACTGAAAGCTTTCCCTTTAAGATCAGGAACAAGCCAAGGGTGCCCACAGTCACCATTATTATTCAACATTGTTCTGGAAATCCTAAACAGGACAATAAGGTAAGAAAAAGAAATAAAAATCATATAAATGGAAAAGGAAGAAATAAACTTTCCCTTTTTGCAGATGACATGATCTTATATTTGTTAAAATTCTGAAAAATCCACAACAAAGCTACTAGAGTTAATGTATGAATTCAGCAAAGTAGCAGGGTATGCAATCAACAGGAAAAATTAATGATGTTTCTATACCCTAGTAATGGACAAATCTGAAGGGGAAATCAAGAAACATTTACATTTAAAATGGCAATGAAAAGAATCAAGTATCTAGGAATAAGTTTAAGGATGTAAAATACCTGTACACAGGAAAAAAAAAAAAACAACAACAACAAAAAACTAAAACACTGCAAAGAGAAATCAAAGAAGACTAAAATAAATGGAAAGACATTCTGTGCTTATGGATTGGAAGATTAAATATTATTAAGATTTCAATTCTACCCAAAGCGTTTTACAGATTCAATGCATTTTACAGATTCAATGCAATACCAATAAAAATTTCAAGAATTTTCTTTACAGAAATGTAAAACCAGTCATATTTATTTGGAAAGTGTAGGGACCCTGAATAGCCAAAGTCATCTTGATAAAGAAGAACAAAGTTGGAGGACCCATACTTTCCAATTTTAAAACTTATTGCAAAGCTATAG
The DNA here is from genome assembly GCA_026826555.1 of Tolypeutes matacus. Classification (NCBI taxonomy): domain Eukaryota; kingdom Metazoa; phylum Chordata; class Mammalia; order Cingulata; family Chlamyphoridae; genus Tolypeutes; species Tolypeutes matacus. The sequence continues at coordinate 374,601 of JAKSZT010054394.1, read as the reverse complement.
TTATTAAAACAGCATGATATTGGTTCAAGAACAGACATATAGATCAATGGAATCAAAATGAGAATTCAGAAATAAACCCCCATATTTATCGTCAATTGAATTTTGACAAGGATTCCAAGTCTACTCAATTGGCAAAGAATAATCTCGTCAATAAATGGTGCTGGGAACAGTGAATATCCATGTACTAAAGAATGAAGGTGGGCCCTTACATTATACTGTGCATTGGTTTGAGTCTTTTGTGACTCCAGAAAATTATGCCCTTAAATTGTTCCATTCCTGTGAATGTGGGACCCTTTTGATTGGATTGGATTCACTTAGGGACCTTTGATTGGATTGCTTCAGTGAGGCATGACCCGGGGTGGCTATTGGCCCTCTTGCTGGAGTCCTTTGTAAATGTAGGACTGAAAGCCGAGACACATAGAGAAAAGTTGCAGAGACAGAGAAACCCTGAGAGGCTGGATCAGCAGAGCACAGAAGCAAAGAAAGAAGCTCCTTAGAGACTGAAAGAGATGAGGCCGAGAGGAGAAGGGAGAGACAAAGCATATGCCTGATCACCCACAGATGAGCTCCAGAGAAAGGCAGAGCTGCCATTATGCCTTACCATGTGACTGATTGCCCACAGCTGAGCTCCGTGAGAAAGTGAACCTGGAGGAGACAGCAGAGACCGCTGACATTTTGCCTGGCCATGTGACTGGCATCCAGGATTCCCAGCAGCCAACCTTTGGTGAGACATCATCTCTGATAATGCCTTGATTTGGACATTTTCACAGCCTCAGAACTGTAAACTTTTAAACTGATAAATTCCCATTATTAAAGCCAACCCATTTCTGGTATTTTGCATTCGCAGCCTTCAGCAAACTAAGACATACCGTATCTAAAAATCAACTCAAAATGAATCAGAAACCCACGTATAAAAACCAAAGGTATAAAACTCTTAGAAGCAAACATAAGGAAGCACTCCAGGACCTTGTTTTAGGCAATGATTTCTTAGACTTTACACTTAAAACACAAGCAACAAAAGAAAAACAAAAAATGGGAGCTCATTAAAATTAAAAATTTTGTTCATCAAAGGATTTCATTATGAAAGTAAAAAGATAACCTATAGAATGGGAGAAAATATTTGGAAACCACATATCCAGCAGGGGTTTAGTATCCAGAAAATATAGAGAAATCCTACTATTCAACAAGAAGACGAATAACCTGATTTAAAAATGGGAAAAAATATTTGAATAGGCATTTCTCCAAAGAAGATATACAAATGGCCAATAAGCACATGAAAAGATGCCCAACATCATTAGCCATCAGGGATATGCAAATCAAAACCACAATGAGGTATCATTTCACACCCACTAGAATAGTTACTATTAAAACACTGAAAAATAACAAGTGTTGGAGAGGATGTAGAGAAATAGGAACGCTCATTCATTGTTGGTGGGAATTTGAAATGGTGCAGGTGCTGTGGAAAAGTTTGGTGGTTCCACAGAACATTAAGGAGACAATTAGCATATGACTCAGCAATTCCATGTCTAATTATATATCCAAAAGAACTGAAAGCAGGGATTTGAACATATATTTGCATACCAATGTTCATAGTGGAATTATTAATAATTGCCAAAAGCTAACAAGTATCCTTCAGCTGAGGAATGGATGAACAAAAGAAGGTAAATACATGCAATGGACTTTTACTCTGTCCTAAAATGAAATGAAGTTCTGATAAATGCAACATGGATGAACCTTCAAGATACACTGTTGAGTGAAATAAGCCAGACAAAAAAGGACAAATATTGTGTGATTTCATTGATATGAAATAATTAGAATGAACAAATTCATAGAGCCAGAAACTAGAATATGGGTTACCAGTGGCCATGTAAGGGGTAGGGAATGGGGAGTTAATTCTTAAGTTATACAGACTTTCTGTTTAGGGCATGAGTTTTGGTAATGGATGATGGCTATGGTAGCACAACATTGTGAATATACTTAACTCCACTGAATCATATATTAGAATGTGGTTAAAAGGGAAAATTTTGGTTTGTATACACAAACCAAATATGGTTTATATGTTACTAAAATAAAATTTAAATTTACCGTAGGACTGTATAACACAAACAGTTAACTCAGTTAAACAGTTAACTCTAATATAAATTATAGGCTATAGTTAATAATACAATTATACTAATATTGTTTCATCAATTGTAATAAAGGTACACACTAATGGAAAGTAGTTAATTAATAGGGAAAACTGCGTATGTTTGAGGGATATAGAGGAACTCTGTATTTTCTGCATGGTTTTTCTATAAACCTAAAACTTCTCTAACAATTTTTTAAGTCAATCAGTTTAGATTACATTCAGAAAGATAAATCTGTCTACACATACATACAGATACTCTGAAGAGAAGAAAGTCTTGAACCCATTAGTAAACTTTCCTTTTAACTTTACTTTGCAAAAATCAACTTAACATCCATGCCTCGGTTTGTATACCTGTGAAACAGGTATGCTATGTTGTATAAATAATTCTGGTTGACTCATGTAGAATTGCATCCAAGCAGTAGGGGGAAGTATTGGTCTGGGTGTTTCCAGAAAATTCAATGCATATAATTGAATTTTCTAAGTGGGCAATTCCAGTAAGTTCTGGCAGCTGGACAAATGGGAACTCCTAACTTAAATGTTGGGTGTGTTGTGTTTTTCATTCTCATCAAGAGCCCAGAGAAGTTCCTCAGTTTTCTAATTTACATTAGAAATCTAGCTTTCAAAGTTGCAGGCTAGAGATTTAACAGGGTTAGGAGACATATCACTGGTAGTTTTTTTCAGAAGTGGAGTTTTTCTTCCTATGAAGTTTCTCTCTTACTTTCCTTGTCTTGTGCATTCTTTCTTTCTCCAGAGCTCCTTTGGCACAGCAAACCAAAGAAATTATACAGAGGATAATGCATGAGGGCCTCGCCAGTATGGTGAAAACTTGCAATGGGCTTGGGGGAAAAGACCCCACAAGGGAACAAAGATTTTTCTCAATATCTTTAGTTAGGATATCATTCTGCCTTCTTATTTTATAAGTTCAGATTTAAGGTTTGCACAGATACTTTAGTTCAGAAAGTAGGTCTATATTTGCACTTGATTAATACGTAAGACCAAGCTTCCTCCCCTTCTCAAAGTTAGGAGAATGGGAAGGTCAACAGAGGGTGCCTGGAAATTGTTAGCAGCATTAACAAATGAGCTGGTCACCCAGGGCCAAGGAGCTGAATATGAGTTCTTTAATAAACTGCTATGTGATGCAACAGAGGAAATTAAATTACATCACTTAAAGTAATTGGCAAAGCAATTAGTGCACTGTCCATAAAGCCCATAGTAGCCAAGAATTATAAATTGTGGCACCACCTGGTGGCTGGAGGAGCTCTTTTTATTTTTATTTATTTTTTATTTTTTTATACTATAAGCTTCATTTACATCATTATTTTTCCAACAGCAATCAGGTATTTGGCCTATAGACCTTTTCATCATTGCAATGCTTTCTTGAACATCGATTATTCTGGCTCAGAGGCCAGAAGGTAATTTTGACTTTAGCTAGCTGAACTTAGAATAGAATAAGGAAATCTCTCTCCATGTTTCCTCAGTATTTAGCATCCACACTGATGACAATTTCAATATTTACCCAGAGAAAGATGAAATAATGAGCCTAGCAAATCTGTGCCGTATACATATTGCAGCAGTGACCGTATAAAGACATCACACTTATCATATTCGGCTCTATTCCCAAAATACATTTTTTGACAGAAGACAAATTAGACCGTCACACTGCATGGTGAAGGGACCCATCTCTCTACAAGGGTTTGATTAAATGCCTCTGACCCGTGTCATTGACCACAGAAAGGAGAGAAAGAACATAAATAAATTCTGTGCTTTAAAAGAGCACTACAGAAAGTGGGCTGTTCTGGGAATCCAGCACATTCAGCTGTGTGGTCTGGCTCCTTTGTTTTGGTGCCATCTCCCAAATGAAAGGGCTTCCTGGGATAAGGCCACATGGAAAGAAAGAAAGACACTATCCTCCCACCTCTGCCCTGAGGTGTGAATGGAAAAAAAAATGATAAGGGCTGAAAGCATTAAAGGCATGTAGTAATTGGTAAAATATGTGACCCAAACCATGTGACTATGATAAGGGCATGATACATCATCTTTGATAGATGGTCTCCTTCTATACCAATAAACAGAGTATCATTTGTAGCAAATTTTCAGACTCAATCAGATCATAAAAATGTTCACTGGGACATGAAATGTCTTTTGACACTACATCCCTATACTAATACCATTCCCTCCTTCTACCTTCCATAGTCCTATGACCCAAACTATTAGGTCCAAGACACAAGCAAGTATTCATTGATTATGAAAAATATTTTCATAAAACGTTGTTTTCAGTGTGATATTCCATGAAAAACCAAATAAGAATGACAAAGAGAAGAAGACTATGATCTCCCCTTTCTTTTCCCTCAGTAGTATCATTTTTTGTTTAAAGCTTGGCCTCATTTTGTATTTTTGTCCTGATATTTTATACACATATCAATAATTGTATTCATGGTTGTGCTGATATATCATTAGAGCCAATACAATCTTTTTCTGCCTTAGCTGGTGTCTGTTTTCTTGACTATATACTATCTTATATATGCTGTGTTTAAGTAATATAATACAAAAATCTACATCAACCTAATTTTTGGAACTCAAATTGCATGCTAGATGTCTAAAGAATTTGACCATTAGTATCATCTTGTGATAAATTCTGAGATAAAACTCTTAATATCCCTCTGCTGATACAGCTACTTAGGAAAAAATGGTTCTCTCTATGTTGATTTTCCTTCAAATTATGTACCCCTGAATCACCATTCCTAACATTGAATCTTCACTCCAAATGTAACCTCTTCTTTGGCCAGAAAGAAAAGCAAAGTGAGTGGAACTATACCAGATCCTTATAAATCTTTTGCTCATAGAAAGTGGGAGGTAGTCACTGTGGTGAAGTCAAGAGGTAGACTTTAGAGTATTGTGACTAGTCGGCCCACATTGATGTTGGGCAAATTGCTGTTCCCATAACTTTAAAATGAAGACAATAAATAATACTTGCAGAGTTGCTGTGAAGATAAAAATAAATCAGTTTTGCTCAATGCCTGCCACTTATGCTTAATGAATAGAGTATATGTTTAATAAATTGATGTTAGAGTAAAAGATTTATTTAATGAAGAATTAATTAGTAGTTCACATTTGGGGGCCCATGGCCAGTCCAGGGAACCAAGAACTGTCCTAGGAGTACAGATCTTCAGAGATCTGTCTCAGACTCAGGCTAAGTCTTTACATTTATTTCATGTATTGGGAGCTACTGACTTTGGTCCAGATATGGGAGGTTTGGACTTTTCCTGATCATTGTTTTTGCTTCAGAGATATACCTGTGCTACAAGTGTCTACACAATAGGATAAGAAGAACAGTCTCCTTACAGAGCAGCAATCCTGACTATGGAGCCTCTGGAGTGGACACCTGACCACTGCATGTGAAACGTTGTTCATCTAATATATTTATATTGAGCCTTGCTTTTGAAAAAACACTGAGACATCTTCATTGCACTTCTCAGCATCCTGCGGATTTGGTAGAACAAGCATTTAGAGATGGACGAAACAGGGCTAGGGAGATGAGGTAACCTGCTCACAGTCACGGGGCTAGTGAAGGAGGAGCTGGGGCTAGAACTCAGGTCACCTGACTCCCAGTATATTGTCTTTTCCATCACTTGACAGTGCTGTTCTATATGCCATAGTTGCTGCTGCCAGGTGGGCAGACATGCTTCTGAGGGACAGACTTGTTGTTTAACTCTCATGTTAGTATTATGGTCAACAAGGAGAAAGAAGGTTACACCTTTGAGAATCTACTGAATGTTGTGTACCATTCATAAAAGACTCATTTCAATCTAATAGCAAGCTAAGCGATATACATTAATAGTTGCACTTTACAGTGAGAAAAATAAATTCTAAAGATTTAAGTAACTTACTCAAGGTCAAAGAGAAGAGTCAATGATCTCAAACACATTTTCTTGCTACTACATTATACTGCTCTTCTACATCCAAATCACTGTATTTTGAGGAGTACCTCAAGAATTTCCCACAACAGCAGCCATGTTTTTGGGAGATCCTCAGAGAAAAGTCCACATGACCCAGGAGACACTCAGAGAAGAAGTCTGGTGGTGAGAAAGAAGAACCCAGCAGTGGCAGGGAGGGGCCTGCCAGCAGAGTCCTCCCATTCACCTGCCTGGCCCTTCATGCTGATTCTTCTCTTAGATATGCTGTGGCCAAATAGCTGTAGCTGTGAATCCTAGTTTCAGATCAAAGAGGAACTGTTTCCAGAGTACGTGTGCCATTGTAAGACTTAGGGTGAGAAAAGTGCATGGTGCTCTATTCCACTTTCTTTTACATAGTTAGGTGAAAAATCAAATTCATAGTTAGGTGAAAAATCAAAATCCTAGCTGCGAAGTCAGGACTCGAGGCACAGGATCATTTCATTTCCTTGCAGTCTCTAAGTGCCTGTGGCAAGAAGAAACCTTGAGCCTTCAGGCAACTTAAGAAAAAGGACCAAATGAGAGCATCACAGGGGCAATAAAATAAAAGGTCAGTAGCACAAGAAATTAGAAGAGTTCAACATCTTGTTGTTTCTGTGCATTTTCATTATGTCCACACGTGTACATGTGCTTACACTCAAAAGCACACATCCAGTCTACACAGGGTCTGTGGAACCAGTGTGTAGTTTTTACTTCTTCTAAGGACAAATTGAAATCCCCCTACTCTAATATCAACCTTGGGGGAAGTCCTGCAGCTAAACATGTGCCATTGGGTAGCAAGAATGAATTAATTTAGTCAAAAATTAGACATTTGAGTTTAGTTATTCCTTAAATTGTCACCATAACATGTGTTTCCTTTGTAGTTTACCATGTATGCAAGTATAGTGGAAATGCAAGTTTATGGTCCATTCTGTCTATTTCAGACTATTCAGGATAGGGGATAAAAAAGTAGTATTTAGATTTGATTGGTAATATAAGGCTTTAGAACAGAGGTTCTTAACCAGGAGTCCACAGACCACCAAGAGATCCATGGAAAGATTTCAGGGGGTCCGTGAGCTTGAATTGAAAATTCAAAAAAACATTATTCTTGTGGGGATAATATATGTTGGTGCAGGTGTGATATATTTATTAAATAATACACAGTATAGTGTGGACTTAGTAGGTGGTCTGTGGTTTTCACCTGACTGGCAAAGGGGTCTGTGGAACAAAAAAGGGTAAGAACCCGTGCCTTAGAAGTACCATGGTGTCAAAGGTTCCTGTAACAGAATGTTTTTTTTTCAAGCTCCATAAAGGTGTTTTTCTAATTTTAGACTAGTGCAGATACTATGTAAAATTAGGAGTTTGTTTAAAGTATCCCCCAAGTTATAAGAGCCCCAAAAGACTCCCAAAGGCAACCCCTGTCCCCTGTACCACCACCCATGCACATCCATATCCACACTCAAAACAATGGCAGATACTTTCTGATTAATCTGAGAATCCAATCCAGCCACCTTCATTATACACATGATGAACTGAAGAGCCAGTAGGGATTTTTCATATATAGCAATTTATCAATGAAGTAGCCTCAGCAGTAACCAAAATTGTACTGAGTTCTTGTTACCTGCCAAGAATTCAGCTACATGCTTTACTTATATTTTGACAACCTCAAACACAAGATAGGTCTAGTTGTCTCTATTTTAAAGGTGAGAAAAATGAGACTTCAAGAAAACAAGTGACTTATGCAAAGTTACTGAATTCACAACTGACAGTATTTAAAACCCCGTGCCCTGTTACCTCCACACCCTCCTGTTTCCCCACTCGCAGAAAAAGATGTAACATGCCCAACTCTTTCATTAAACACTTACCTTGTGCAGGCCCTGTGCCCAGTCCTGTGATCACAGAGGCTCAAAATTTTAAGTAGAGAGGCCCATCCATCTTTTTTCACCTGCCCAGCACACCAAGGCTGGCAATGATTCCAGTCAGTCCTGGTGAGTGGGGAGAAACCAAGGGATTTGGGCAACTACATTCATATTTTCTTGGAAGAAGACTAACATTTATATGTGATGGTGGTGGATGTGGAGGTGATGGCACTTGCCAAATTGTTCAGATATTAGCATCCATGCAGCATAATAACTTCACCCTTTCCTGGAGGAACCTCAGTATCTTTTCCTGTGCCAGTGTGTGCACACACATGCAGACACACATACTCACATCAACCCCCTGTGTGACACGGCTGACCAACCTCAGCTTGAATAAGACTTCTTTCCCTTCCATTTCTTCCCACAATCAGACACCAACCAAACATTTGGGATAATTAATGGCTTAATGATATAGGCAGAAGGCTGAGAGACTCCAATCCTTATATTTACAGCCTCTTAACCCCACCCCACATCCCTGACTAACAACAGGCCATTTTTCTTTGCTTCTAAGGGAAAGGCTTTGTTCTACAAAAGACAGCCCCAGTCACCTCCTGTTAAAGAAACCCAAGTGTCTCCAGAGAATCTGGTAGGAACCTGGAAGCTCAGTTTCCACAGCAAACACATTAGGCCTTGGCAGCCAGACACAAAGCCCTCTGCTCAACCGGCTATGGTCCCCCAGCCTTGCACACTAAGATCAGAGACAGTAATTGCCAGGTAGCACCATCTAGATTTGTGTTGTCACCAAAGAGTTTAAAATGGGGCTGCACAAATACTGTATGAATGAGTTACTATGAACCAGATAAATTGTGTAAAATATTATTTGATTAAAAAAAATTTATATCTATCTAGTACATTTAATTGAGAAATGTATATATTTATTCATCTGTGTTTACTTTTTAGTTTTTAATTGTTTGTATTTTCAATTATTAAATGTACAAAATAAAGCCAGAAAAAAAAATGGGAGCTGCCCCTCCGTTACTGTCACTCCATGTTCATCTTCTCTGCATCCACTTCCTAGAATCAGGGTCAGCTCCTCCTGCCTCCTAAATAATTCCCTGGAGTCTCCCCGTGTGCCAGCTGGCCTGGGCTCAGCCGAGGCTGGCTGGCTGCCTCTTTCCTCACCATCCACTCTGCCTGAGCAGCCCGGAGTCTTGCCCCATTATCCCACAGCCTAGGCAACCCTCTCTGGGTCTCCTTCGAGAGGGAGGAGTTCAGAGCGAGCAAGTGATCACTCAACCCCTTGGTGGGAAGCATGTGTTGCTCTCTTATGGTTGATGCTTTGATAGAAAAGTTGGGTTTTCAGAGAGCCAATAAAGAAGATCCTGATGCCCCCCTGAAATGAAAAACAACAGGGATTTATAGGCATCAGACAGATAAAGATCAAAAATAGCAACTTTGTTTTGGATGAAGCTGAATAGAGAATGTAATGTGGCTTTGATGTGCCCCCAAATAGGCTACTTAAGGTGCCCCCTGAATTGAACTTATCCCCACTAACTCCACCCTCTCCCCCTAAGCACACACAGGCAGTGATATGAGCATGTAAGTGTGTCTCCTCGGACAGGCAGCTTGGAACGGAAGAGGAAGGGGCTGACTGGAGAAGCTCACATTCATCTTCCAGTTTCATCCAGTTTCACTACAGAGGAGTGGGTCCATGGGAGACGCAAAAGGGTCTCCCCCATAGTTTTCCTTTCTGGTGATGGAAGTGGAAACTCCCTTCCCTCTATGGAAAAAAAAGAGGAATATCTGTGGATATGGGGGGTGGGGTGGGTGAGGTGATGGCTGGTTCCTTTCAGGAGAGTTTGCCTCGTTCCTGTCATCTGAGACAGGCAGACAGGCAGATGGAACGCAGAGATTGCAGTGGTTCGGCGTGGTTATCAGCAGGAGCAGGCAGCTGTGGGCTAGGAGGGAGAAAGGGAGGCAGGTCTCACAGCAGTTAGATTCACGGATGCAGATAAAGGGAGGAGAACGAGCCATCAGTGTATAACTCTGGTTCACTGCACCTGAGTGTCAGGAGAGATGGGTTCTTTCAGTGTGCCTCTGCTAGCAGCAAACTGTGTTCGTCCACCAGGTCCCTCAACATTTTCATTCTTGATCTAAGTCTTATCCATGTCAAGGGGTATTTGCAGGCACTAATGAGAGCAGAAGTACAACAGTTAGCAAAGTTTAAAGCAGTAGACACATTCTGCAAAGCAACTAGTCTAAACCTTTCATCCATATCAATATCATATGTAAGAGACCTATACTTACAATTAATAGGACAATTGGGACAATATGAGCGTAGCCTGCATATTATGGCATCAATGAAGGTAGTTGTGGTTATGTAGATAAATGCCCTTGTTCTTAGAAGACACTTGTGAACATATTTAGGAGTAAAGAGTCCTGATTTACAATTTTCATATGGTTCATCAACAAAAACAATAATATTATATATATATATATTATATATTATATATATCTATTATATATATCTATAATGTACACACATGTACACACACAGAGAGAAGGAAAGATAAAGCAAATGTGGCAAAATGTTAATTGGTGATTCAAACTCAAGGTGAAGACTATACACACTTATTCATCATTCATTGTTTCCTTTTTTTTTCTTTTTTTGAAGATTTATTTAATTTATTTATTTCTCTCCATACCTTTGCTTTTGTTTTTTGTTTTTTTTCACTTGCTCTATCTTCATTTTCCTTGTTTCTTTAAGAGGCACCGGGAGCTGAATTCGAGACCTCTGATGTGGGAGGGAGGTGCCCAATCACTTGAGCCACCTCCGCTCCCTGCTTTGTTGTGTCTCTCATTGTTTTTTCCTCCCCATGTCCCTTGTTCCATCATCTTGTTGTGTCAGCTCACCCTCTTTAGGAGGCACTGGCATCTGAACCAGCAACCTCCTATGTGATAGGCAGGAGCCCAGTCACCTGAGCCACATCCCCTTCCCATCTTTTTATTCTTGTAACTCTTCTGTAGATTCAAACTCTTTGATGAAATGTTGAAGCAGGGAGTGAAGCACTAGTGAGATGGAGGGCCTGATCTGGAGAAAGGCCTGACATTTGGGATATTTTTGCATGACAAGTTAAATATAAAGGTGTGCAGAGGTGAAGGGGTGGGAAGTGGAATGCCCTGGATGACCTTGACCAGAGTCAGAGAAAAGTCAGGAGAGAGCAGTGGGATTCTAAGTGGGAGCTGGAAGAGAAGAAGCAAATCTGGCTCATTTCTCATTGTTTCCCCTAGGCTGGTCCTCATTGGGATGCAGATTGTGGAAGAGAGTTTAGCCCTGGGCTGCCACACTGTGTACTCTGGGCCTCCAGGGAAGAGTTTTCCTGCATTAAAATTTAAATATTTACCATATGGCCAATTTTTTCCCTTTGCCTCAAAAATCCTTAATAGCCTGGACCATCAAATCCCAAAGAGACACTTTCAGGTTTGTTTTGTCTTTTCCTAAATCCGTCAAGTAAGATGCTTTCATGTTAGGTTTTAGACTCGTTTTGTTACTGTGGTGGCACCAAAGAAGCCTTTGCTAAATTTATTCTTGTTGCTAATTAGGAACAGAGGATATGCTAAGCTTCGGGCTTAAATATGGAAGTTGGCAGGATACCAAAATATGGAATCGAGTCATTATTTCAGAATGGGGTAGAATCCAGGTCTGAATTACCTTGGTAGCTGACCTAGTGTATTGTCATTTTAGACTTCCAGGCCTCCTAAACTATGTGGGTATTCACACACACACACACACACAAACCATTGAATCTCCTGCTCATCCTCCAGAATTCCCCAATGGCTCCTTTTGTAAATGAAGAGGCAGCAGAGCCTAGGAATAGAAGCAGGGTTAGAGAAAGAGTGTCTATGTTGACTTTATACTGGAAGCTATTATTGTATGGAGTGCCGAGTACAATGACATGCCCTAATAGTTGAGAAGAGGCATTTACCACATTCTTAGTTACATTACTGCAAGAGTTACATTATTCCTGTTGCCATATTTACATCACTTAGATCCAGACAGCGACTGCAACGACAACAGCTACACTCATCCTCTAATCCAAGCATAAAGTGGGTCTTTCAAGCCAGGCTTCAGGCATCTACACAGCTGTAGCTAATGCTACAGTGCTGCTAGTATTTAAAGAAAAAGGGAGCAATACCTGTGATAGTTGTCACTCTAGGACCTCTATCATTTAACCAAAATAACCTGAAAGGGTGTTGTTCTCATCTCTTGGAGCCATGTGCACTTCCCCAGGGCGCTAGTGGGACTCTTGGAGCTGTGAGCCTTTAACCTCCCTCTCCCTGACCCCACCGTAATTAACAGGACAATGGGAAAACTAAATGGCACAGTAAAGCAGAATGGTGATGGAGATGAAAATAGGAAAGTCAAATAAAGAATAAAGAGTAAGAAGAGTTGCAGTTGTCATTGCCGTGTGTTCTGTTCTGCCTCTTATTTCCAGGCAACTAGCTCTTCTGGGCTTCTCAAGTGGGATCCTCCTTATATTCCTTAGCTGGGAGCAGATGCTGCCTGGGCTGGAGATGGGTTCCTGGCCTCTGCTGCTGAATTGCCCTCCAAGTGGGTTTCTAAGTGCCCGAGCCAGAGCAAGGAAAAGGCAGTGCATTGAAACCGGGCCTGAGCTCCAGTGTTGTGCTCAGACATGCCTACGGAGGAGCAGAGGAGTATTTATCATAAAGGAAGAAAACAGTAATAGCCCAGAACTGTCTTGTTTGTTCAACTCCAATTTGAATGATACCAAAGATTAAATCTTGGTTTCCAATTGTTTCATGCCAAGGCTGTTATGTTTAAGGTCCAAATATGTGCGCCATATGTCATACTGTAGCTTGACAATTACTTCAACAGGCAGTGTCAGACAGATGGTAAACATTACTACCAGGCATACGTACATTTAGAATTAGACATTTAAATAAATTCAGGCCTGTCTTAAGCTTATTAAAAGGATTTGGGTCTGTAAAGCCATTTCAGGCATCTGCATATGCTAAAGTGTCTTGCATCCAGAACAGATTCAGTTTGAGTCAAGCACCTCCCAGCTACAGATGGCAAGTGACTTGCCTTCTCTTTGAGCCCTGTACCTGCGATTAGGCAAATAATGACAAATAAGCAGAATGTGAAGAGATTTAAACTCAGTTGTTAATATCACAACCATGTATTCCTGTCCATGAAATGGCAGAAAACTCTCCGCAGGGGACATCAGCAACCTCGCTTAAAAGCCCCCTAACTTCAGAGGGAGACATTAGAAAGCTACAAAGGTACCTGCCTCAGGACCAAGTCAGAGTCTCTCTGGTTTAAACCTCAGGCTACAGCAAGCATTTGACATGAATCCCACAAACTGCAAATAAAGGTTAGCATCCCATAGGAGAATTGAAAGAAGGCTTCAGATGAATGTGTTTTAAGTTTTTCCCCCCTAACTATATAAAAACCCTCTTTACACTTTCCTCTTCCAAGGGTTTTGAATCCTATTTGACATTGCAAAAAGGGTCGGTATGGTTTGTGATAGGAAAATATAAATGAGGCTGAGGATGAGGCCCTGAAATTTTAAGTTGCAAAGGTAGCCAAAGCTACACTCCGAAAGGGTGTCCCCATGAAACCCTTTGATCCTTTAAAGACACTGTGTTCCGTCCACGTGTATAATTCACTATTAAAAATATTTCCCAGCTTAGAGAGTTTCTTTGCTCAACATTTTTTTAAACTTTTATTTTGAAATTCTTCCAAACCTTCGGACAGTTAAAGCAATAACACAAACCCCATGCAGAGAACTCCAACATACCCCTACCCACCCCCAGACACCAAGGTCCACCAATTCCAATACCTTCTAACATTTGCAGTGCAATTCTACCCATCTGTCCATCCTTCCATCCATCCATCTGACCATCTGTCTTTCTATCTATCATTTCCTTTCTGAACACTTGAATGAGGTGGTATACATCATGCTCTTTGAACACTTAATACTGCCATGCACATTTCCTAAGAATAAGGACCTTAATTTATGTAATCACCTTAAGTGCAAGTATCAAATTTAACAAATTTAACATTAATGCAAAGCTTATAGTCTGTATTCCAAAGTTTTGATATGCTATAACAATATCCCTTTGAACTTTTTCCTCCTCCCTTACTAGAACTCATCCAGGATCATGTATTCCATTGTATTGTTATTGTCTCTTTAGTGTCTCTTTCTTTCTTTTTCGTATTTTCTTAAATGTTGGAACATATATACAACATAAACTTTCCCGTCACAACCAGCCCCAAGCATACTGTTCAGTGGGATTAATCACATTCACAATATTGTAGTACCCTCATCACCTTCCATTACTAGAACTTTCTTATCTTCTTAAACCCTATACCCTTATGCATTAACTCCCATTCCCCCTTCCCCACATCTGGCAACCTGTACTCTAATTTATGTCTCTATGAGCTTGCATATTCTTCAATATTTTCTCTCTAGTTACCAGGTGGTTTTAATTTAACATCCTAATCTATAACAATCTTGTTTGCTTTGATTCCTATTTAACTTCAATAGTATACACAAACTATGATCTTATGTCCCTCCATCTCCCCCACACCTTTTTGTAGCTCTTGTCATAAATTACACGTTTATACATTATGAATCCAAAGCCAGTGATTTCTGAATACATTTTAAGCATTTGCCCTTTAGACGCTCGAGGAAAATAAAAGTGGAGCTACAAATAAAAAATACAGTAGTACTGGCTTTTATGCTTACCCATATCATTACCTTCACCTGAGATTTTATTTATTCATGTGGTTTTGATCTATTATCCATTGTCCTTTCCTTTCAACCTGCAGAACTCTCTTTAGCCTCTCTTGTAGGGCTAATCTAGTGTAACAAACTCCCTCAGGTTTTATCTGGGAATGTCTTAATCTCTCCCTCATTTTTGAATGACAGTTTTGCCAGGTATAGAATTCTTGGTTGGCAGTTCCTTGCTTTGAGCACATTAAATATGTCATCCCTCTGCTTTCTTGTTCCATGGTTTCTGATGAGAAATAATAACATAATCTTATTGAGAATCTCTTGTACATGACATGTTTTCTCTTGTGGCTTTCAGAATTCCATTTTATCTTAAGGAATTGATGGTTTGATTAAAATATGCCACAGCATGATTCTATTTGGATTATCCTTTTTGGAGTTCGTTGAGCATCTTGGATGTATACATTCATGTCTTTTGTTAAATTTGGGACCTTTTCAGCCATTATTTCTTTGAATATTCTCTCTGCCCCCTTTTCTCTTTTTTCTCCTGGGACTTCCACAATGAACATATTAGCATGTTTGATGGTGTGCCATAAGTTCCTCAGGTTCTGTTCATTTTCCTTCATTCTTTCTTCTTTCTGCCTTTCCAGCTGGATGATTTCAATTGTCTTATCTTCAAGTTCTCTTATCTGCCAGTCCCAATCTGCTGTTGAAACTCTCTTGGGAATCTTAAATTTTTGTTACTGTGGTCTTCAGCTCTGTTTGGTTCCTCTATATTGATACTTCCTTTATGTTTCTCTTGTTTCCCTGATTTCATTTAGTTCTTTGTCAATGATTTCCTTTAAATTTTTAGCATGTTTAGGAATATTTTTTTAAAAGTCTTTGTCTTGTATGTCCCAGGTCTGGTCCTCCTCATTGATAGTTTCTAGTGCTTTAATTTTCTTCTTTCCTTGAGCCATTGCTTCCTGTTTCTTTGTATGTTTTTTAATCTTTCATTGAAACCTGGACATTTTGATATTTTAATGTATCACTGGAATTTAATCTCTGAGGCATCTGTTCCTTAAGTTTTATCCAGTTAGTGTTATGGCATATCTTTGCTTGAATACAAGAAGCTAACAAAAGAAGGAGGTGGAGAAGAAGAAGAGGAAGAAGAGAAGGAGGAGGAGGAGGAGAGGAGGAAGAAGAAGAAGAAGAGGAGGAGGAGGAGGAGGAGAAAGAAGAAGACTGCTTTTCCAGTCTGCAGATGGACCTGTGGGAGAGTGCTCTCCTTCAGGGTTTATCCATAGAATAAGTTGAGAGGATAGTTCCAGGCCAAAGTGAGGGTACCTCCCTGATCCTTTCTACACATGCATCTTGTCTTGGGCACATGAATGTGGCCCTAGGAATCCCTGTATTTACAGTCTCCTGAATGTCCCCTCTTCCCTAGGAAGTTTCCTCAAATCCTGAGCACTGTACTATATATCCTACAGCCAGCAATCCTTTGCCCCAAGCAGCATGGCTTAACTGCTCTCCCGCAGTGGTCTAAAAGAGATCTCAGTGATCTGCTTTTATGCATGCAAGGCATTTTCTGGGTCAGTGAGTGAGTCCCTCAGGCCACCACCAGCCAGATAGGATTAGACATACCTGCTCCCAGTACGTGCATGAGGGTTAGTCTGCTCCCTTCAGAACTGGGACCAGGGAGCCACATGCTGGAAGCATGGGTGAGCCCCACACACAGCCAGTGAGGGGGATGAGGGGACAGCCAGGGACCTGAAATCCTACCCCTGTTAAGTAGCCTTTTTCTTGGTTCATTGCTTTTCCTGTTACTGTAGTCCTTTAACTATTTTGTGGAGCCTTTTCACACTCAACTTTTGAAAAGCAGCTTCAGTCTATGTGCATAGTGCTGGATATATCATAGATGCTCAATAACTTGGAAGGAAAGAAAAAAGAAAGAAAAGAATGGAAGGTGGAAGGGAAGGAAGAAGGAGTGAGAGAGAAATCAAGACTCTTTTCAAATGTATATATAAGCTCAGGTTCCTTACCCAACCAAGTATGCAGACCTAGTATAATGACTGACACACAAATGCTGATTCTTGGCCTTTCTGAATACAAATACTGGCTCCATTTTCACAAGCTGTGTGACCTTATCACATTTCTTGACATCTCTGTATCTCAGTTTTCTCACCTGTAAACTGGGGATAATAATCATTGCTTTTCTGAGGAAGAGATAACAATATATCTATTATGCTTAGAAAAGTGCATGGTACTATATGTCTGCTATTATTTTTATTTTTGGATATAGAGATGAAACCCATTGTTTAATTTCAAACAGAGCCTGATTCCATATCCCTGCTTTCCTGAGTGTGAAAGCAGCTAAGCTCGGAAGATCAAGTTTACATTCTGGACAGCTCAGCACTTGAGCTGAGAACATTTGGAAATGCTTCCACCACATCCATGCCTTTAGCATTGGTGCGAAATCTTAACTTCGGCCTTATGGGTGTGTAAGGAATAGTGTTCTAAAAGCTGGTATACCTGTGTGCTTGTGTGAATGGTAGCAAAAGTAGAATCTCTAAACCCTGGGCAGTGGCTAAATTGAGGCTTTTGATCCACTTACTCGATGAGTTCCAGAAATATATGGAGTGGCTTTTGGAAGTACACGTTCCTCAGTTCTATTTTGGTTCCCCTTTAGTAAAGACATGGTCTAGTGGCTTAATCATCAATCCACCACTCCTCTGCCTGTAAACTCTCCTAGTCCATTTTATGTTTGCCTCCTGTTGTCAGCCTCATTTTGGAATCTGTGTATAACACTCTCCTTATTCCCTGATGTCTAGTAAATAGACCAGGTTCCTTGGCATGACATTTAAAGCCTCCAAAATACTGCTCCTAAATTCTGGTAGCCTCATCTCTCCATACAGTGACTCGCCATCCCTAAATATTGTGTGTGCTTCCATATCTCTACCCCTTTACTTAGTATCCTTCTCTACCTGTTAATAAAAGGTAAAAATAGCTGCTGAAGTGCTATTCATTATTTCAGGTCTATTTGTCCCTTAGCCCCATAGTTCTCAAAGTATTGGTTTTGAATGAGCAGCAGCAGCTGCTCCTAGAGGCTAGTGAGAAATGCAGTTTTCTGGCCATACCCCAAATGCACAAGCAACTCTAGAGGTAGGGCTCAGCAGTCTGGGTTTCAAAAAGCTCCCCAGGTGATTACTATATACACTAAAGTTTGAGAACCAAGGCCTTAGCTCATCATTTAAAATAAATTATTCTTCTCCTTGATTACAAAGCATTTTTCTCCTTTCTTTTTGTATGACACCTGTGCCTTAATGATTATTGAAAACATCCCTCTCTTCTCCTTCCTTTGCAAATGCTTTTAAGACAGAGAGTCTCTCATCCATTTTTGTAACTCCCAACTTGGCCATAGAAGAGTCTCAAAAGTCTGTGAAATTCATTCTGTTCAGTAAATGTTTGTTGAGCACTAAATATGTGTAATTCTCCAGTGCCAGGCCCTTGAAGAAATGAAAGAGAAATGCATCATGGGATCTTAGTCTGTAGGAGTTTACAAACTAGTTGTAATGCCAAGACTTACATATATGAGATGATTAGAGAAAAACACAAAATGGTTAAGTGCAGAGGTACATCATGAAGTGCAGACAGTGAATGCCATGGGAAATCATTAAGACTTTGAAGGGTTTGTCGGGGCTGCTCATAGAGAAATGGGACTTGAGCTCAGCCTGAAAGGCAGAGGATTTCAGGGATCTAGAAGACTGTGGGAGCCTTCCCTAGAATGAGAGCCGGGAGACTTGTCTATGAGCCTCACGCCTCCTCTGATACCACTTCCATATGGCACTTGGTTCTTAGAGGGCTGAATAAGATTCATAAATACTTTATTTTTATGACTCAGGTTAATGTGGTATTAATACCTTGCTTGAATTAACCAAGTACATTATATTCTAATTTATGAGAGGAAAATTTCGGTGTATAGTAAGGTATTCACAAGCACCACCTTCTGAATGGATGCCGATGTGCAATGCTTCCAGTTCCCTTAGGTTTTAAATGGTACCCATGAAACCACCCTTTCAATTACACATACTGTTGTTTGAGCGCCTGCTTTGCAATTAAAAGTTCATCTTCCTTCAGAGCTGCCTTGGGGCTAATTGTGGAGGAGGTAGAATTGGCTTGGGGCATTCCTCCACCCTGGTTGGGGATTCCTTTCCCATCAGTTAAGTATGTGTTCTTGTGCTGTCCAAAGACCACCATTGTGGCACTTCATGCAGAAAAACCTCAAACTCCACATTTATACTCTGCAATTTTTGTGCTAGAAAGTATCTTAGAAATCTTCAAACTTAAATCTTTCATCTTGATAGTTGAAAGGACAGATGCCTAGGGATGTAGAAGGACTTGAGCAAAGTTGCAAATTTGGTAGTCTAACCTCTCTACTAGATCTCACATCACCTGCTTCTCAGAGTAATTTCCATGCCCCTAAATATATTTGGTTGGCTCTATATCTTGGCATTATTTCCCCCTTCCTTCCCAAACTCACTTGAATTGCAATATGTACCTTTAGAAACTTATGAGACATTAAGTCAATAATGCTGATTTGTGCTAAGATGAGTACCTAATAGGTTATAGGTTTCCAAGATAACTTTTTTTTCCCTCTCCCTTTTTTTCTCTTCCTTTTTTCCTTCCTTCCTTCCTCCCTCCCTCCCTTCCTTCTCTTCCCTTCTCTTCCCTTCTTTCTTCTCTCTCTCTCCATCCCTCCATCCCTTCATCCCTCCATCCCTCCTTCTCATTCTCCCTTCCTTTTTCTGTCTTTCCCTTTTTTTCTTGGATATAAATAAGAGAGAAAACAAAGGAGTTGGGTAGGGTAGCATTCAACCAATCCTAAAATTTAGCTTTAATGGTGAGGATTCCTGGATCTCTGGAAGGTGGGAGGGAGAGATGATTGAAAACAAGAATGCCTTTTGCACACCTCAGGCTACACATATGCTTATGAGGGCCATTGTAGTCTGAAATAGGGCCTGTGTCAATTAGGATTATTCCACCTATTCTCAACAAGCAGCCTGCCTGACCTCATGACTGCATCGGGAAAACTTTTATTCTTAGTGTCTGCTAAATTATTTAACTTTAACAATCTTTTGAGGTTAGGCATACTGCCTTCCTTTTTTCTTTTGAATATGACCATGCTATTAAGCTATAATTAAAGTTTATCTGGCTTTGAGTCAACATGCCCAAACTGAAATAGTGCTGATATGGTAAACACTGATTGATACATATATATATACTGATAACCACTTAACCTGCCATAAAGCACAGCCCCTTAGTTTTATAGTCAGGTGTCAGGCAGTGGTTAACATCAAGGCTGCTGCACAGCACAACTCCAGGGGGTACCATTTACCTTGTGATGTGAGGTACCTTTTAGATACTACATGTGGCATCTTCTGCAACTGTGCAGTATAGAATCAGCGCAGCACCAAGCAGTGGCTCCAATTGATATTCATATTTCCCTTTCAGGTATGCACATGGTAGACCTAATATCATCCACGTATCACTCACAATATGCACACAGTTACACCATCAGCAACAGCTGCACCTAGCAGATAATGAGTGTGGAAGGTCAGGTGCCAAACATCTGTGCAGTCCTGACAGGGCAGGGGTGCAGATTACAGTAATGGGGAATCAGTAGGCAGGCCACCTGCAGACAATCTGGAATCACTGGCAATCCCAAGGTTTAGGGGAAGGGGTCTCATCACTCGGGCAAACACCATTGGGAAAAAATATAGGGAATATTCCTAGAAGGCCTGGAGTAGTGAGCAAGTTACCAAGATGGAGACCTGCAGACAAAGGAGCAGGGCAAAGATTATGCTGCCAGAACTATGGTACAAAGTAGGAAGTTGATCTCAGGAGCAAGACAGAAGCGCATTTATAGAACTGGGTCATTCGGTCCAGCAGAACTGGCAGCTACTGGGGTACTGGCAGTGATTTGATTCTGAGTTGCCTAAATGTTGAAGGAGAGCTCTTTAAATCCTTGTGATTAGGGATAGGATTGATCTTAGAGCCTGCAGCAGGGCTTAGTCTATAGATAGAATGAATGTGTCCCCTACAGTGGGAAAGGCAGGCTGGGGGAGCAAGAAACTGCTGCTCTAAGACCTTGACAGATATCTTCCCCATCGTCACTTCCAGTGATGGGTAAAATGCTCTATCATTACCCCAAGGAGGTAGTACATTCTAAAATATCAATAGCTTCAGAAAAGGTATGGATAAACTCATGGATGACAGACCAAGAGTGGATTATTTTTTTTTTTTTTTTTTTAAGATTTTATTTATTTATTCATTTATCCCCACCTTGCTGCTCGTGCTCGCTGGGTCAGCTAACCACGCCGTGCAGGCGGGCCTGCCTTCACCAGGAGGCCCCAGGAACCGAACCCGGGGCCTCCCATATGGTAAACGGGAGCCCTACTGATTGAGCCACAGCCGCTTCCCCCAAGAGTGGATTATTAATAGAGACCAGGAAGTTATGATATGTACACTTAACCATTGGGTGAATGACAGTTATTTCCACCCCAAAAATGACACCATAGTCTGAGAAGGAACACAAGGCAATTGGTCTCTAACTTGCAAAGCAGTTTCTATGCTACTTATAGTCCACTCCTATGTATATGTCAAAATATATATTCACACATATATTTCCTGGCACATTTTGTCATGCAGTCTTTTAATACTAATCCCTATTAAACCATAATTTCCTTGAAGAGTGCCTAATCACCTACAGTCCTGAATAAACATGTGACCAAGGGCTTTGTCCTTCCTAGGTCTTGGGAACTGCATCTTAGGCATGTGTAGAACTGAGCCAAGTATATATTCTAGGAAGAACGACCAGCCTAAAGTCTCAAAAATCAAGTGGCATTTAGGGGAAAATGATAGCAAAAGGATAAATCTGTAACATAATCTTGGCCAGATGGAGTGAGCAGGTTTGGGAGGTTAGATCCAAGATAGATTCCCAAGAGCAATAAAAGATGTAAGTGTGTGTGTGTGTGTGTGTGTGTTAATTATTTTTAATTAGAGAGGTTGTAGATTACAGATAAATCATGCAGAAGATACAGCACTCCCACCTACCTGCCTTATTATTAACAACTTACATTAGTGTGGCACATTTGTTACAATTGATAATAGAATATTATTATAATTGTACGAGTAACTACAGTCCATGATTTATGTTAGGGTTCTCTGTTTGTGTTGTACAGTCCTATGTTTTTTTGAAGCATGTCAAACCAGGGTAATTAGCTGTTAAGGGTACCAAGACAATCAGATAGGAAAATCGTAGGTGGTTCTTCTCTTTAACATTAAATTTTTAGGCCAGTACTTATGCATTGTAATGCTCACTATTTATTGTCAAATGAATTAATAAATATTTGTGCTGCTATCTCACATGGGTGTTCTGCACCTGTTTCATCGAGCTGCATGGAGACTACAATTTGATGAACCTTCAAATGATAATTCATGCTGATGAATGGAGCTCCATCATGTAAACTGAGATTCTAGGGTGTGGGAAAGTACATCTTTGCCCCCACTCTGCATTTGCCATTTTACCTGCATGGCTGAGGTGTAGTATGTGGGACTTGGGGGGAGACTCCAAACACTTAGTCTGTAAGTGCTGCTTTTAGTGAAACCTTAGATTGAATTCTGGTTCCAGGCTTCCTTGGTGTTGTCTCCTGGGGCCAGGAGATGTCTCCCTGTAACTGCAGGAGAAAAGCCAGCTGGAGTGTCACAGGGTTCAGTTATTGGACCTTTCTTCTCTGCCTACACTCACTCTCTGGGTGATCTCATCCAATTTCTTGGCTTTAAATATCTTTATGTCAGACACTCCTACATTCTTATCTCCAGTCCAGACCTCTCTCCCCCAAAGTCCAGACTCTGCCTTCTCAACATCACCACCTTAATATCAAATTTATTGTGTCCAAACTGAACTCCTAAATCTACCTCCCATAACATGTTCTACTTGAAGCATTCCCCATTTCAGTTAATGGTCGCTTCATCCTCCCAGCAGCCCAGGACAAACACTTCAATATGAACTTTGATTCCTCTTTCTTTCACATACAACTTCCAATCCATCAGGAATTTATGATCACTCTATCTTCAAAATATGTCCAGAATCTGACCATTTCCATTGATACCTTCTTGATCCAAGTCATCATCATCAATTCCCTGTATTGCTACAACAGTTTCCTAACCAGCCATCCTAATTCTTTCTTCCCACGCCCCCCACCACAGTCTATTCTCAACACTCTCAAAAATCTTTCAGTGGGTCCCCACTTCACTCATTAAAAGTCCTCTGCAATGGTTAAAAATCTTGCTACTCAAAGTATGGGCCATGGACCAGCAGCACCAGCAGCACCCAGGAACCTGTTAGAAATGCAGACACAGGCCCTTTCCAGACCAAAGGCTCTTCCTTTCACAAGATCTGAGGTAATTAGCCTGCACTTGATGGTTCAAGAAACACTGGTCTACAAGACCCCACATGATCTGGAATCCTATTATTCTTTGTCCTCATCTCCTACCCCCTCCCAATTCACCCCTCTGTAGTCACACTGGCAGTGTCCGCACTGGACTCTTAGACTTTCTCAAATAGTGAAGGCATGCGTTTGACTTACACCCTTTGAAATGGTTGTTCCCTCTATCTGAAGTGATCTTTGCTTAGATATCAACATAACTAACTCCCTTACCTCCTTCAAGTCTTTGCTCAAACATTAGCTTTTCAAAAACGGCCACCCTGACCACCCTATTTTAATTGTAAACTGCCCTTCCCCTCACATTCTCAATCTACTTATCTGGATGCCACCTGTTTTTTCTTAGCCCTTATCAAATACTAACATATTATGTAATTTACTTATTATGTATATCTTTATCATCTTGTCTTCTCATTGCCCAATGCCATGAAAGTCAACTCCACAAGAGCATTCACTGGTGTATCCTAAGTGCCTAAAAACCTTCCTGACACATAGTAGGCCCTCAATAAATAATTTTTGAATAAATAAATGAATGTAGTAGAGATAATCTGCCAATCTGGCGATGTGTATAAACTTCTTCAGCCACCCTTCTATAGTGATAGAGACTCCTTACTCCCAGAGAGAGTACAAAGATTTGAGAAAGTAAAGAAGTAGATGTGATGTCCTCCTGGAGGCAGATCCAGCAGAGGAAGAGTTTGCAGAAAGAGATTTCCTTTCACCTTGAAGAATCTGAGGAGTCAGAGAGAGTTAGCATTTCCCTAGAATATGATATGTGATAGGCTGTTGGGAACATATGTCTCTAGTGAGTGAAAGTCATGAGTCATGCATGGGACTTTTCACTGAGGCTCCTTTTTGTCATTTTGACATATCTCATCCTGTGGGCAGAACCGAAAACCACTGCAATTACCTTTCAAAAATGCCTTTTTTCATCATGCAACCATTCTCCTACCCTTCTTCAGAGCCAAAGCTGTAATTTGGGTGGGTCTGGAAAGGAAGACAGAGATAGAAAGTTTTCTTTTGGGAACCAGAAAACCACACCTCAAAGTGTGAGCCCCAGGTTGGCTCCAGGACTGAGCCCTGGATTTGTAAGCTATTGGTTTCTACTTGTACAGTTGCCCCATTAACCATGTAGAATGGGACGAATGGTTTGGGTTATGGGAGCAGCACCGTTACTGCTTACAGTGAATCTACAAGCCCTTATTTTCTGGAATGCCAGATTCATTTCCTAGTAGTGGTGGTTATATTGACATCAAGTTACCTTGTTGTAAACTTAGCTCATTATCATGCTGAACCACTTAGTGCTACAGTTCATTTCCTCAATATGGGGGGTCAGACCTTACAACTAACTTAAATGCAATTACAAAAGAATCTTCTGGAATGCAATGCTGTATATCGTCTAGCTGCTTTCAGCCAGAGGCCCAACATGACAGAGTCAACTTATGTTTCACTGCTATTGATGATCTAGTTTTGAATTTAACCATTACTGTCAAACTGAGTTGATTTAACAAAACTTTAATTTACCATCTCATCAATTTATTGTACCTTCCCAGAGAATAGGAGGAAGCTTAGAATACTAACAGTTTAGAGCTCCTCCCCATTGTTGCCCTATGTATATAGACAGCTAAGGGATTAGAAAGTACTGTCTCCCTGAAGAGGATGCTGTAAATTAGTATGTGTGATAGACATGTGCCTCGGCCGCAACTCTACCATGCTAAGGAATGAGGTCCCTCACTTCTTAAAAGAAATTAGTTAGAAAAAGACATCATTAAAGTGATAAGTGTTGATGTGTCATAAGATTAATTCATGCAAAATAATTACCAAGCACCAAAATGTTCTCCTAGCAGCAATCTAGCACCTGCTGTCTCCAGTGTGGCAAGGAATCAATGCTCAGAGGTAGCTGTTTTGAATAATGCACTTTGTTTATTTTTATTTATTTTATTTTTTTTTTGTAAAAAAAAGAAACAAAATTAAGAAAACAAGAAAATTGAGAAACACAAAAGAATTAAGGCTTGTTCAGGTATGTGTTAGTCTGAAGAATTTCCTTGGGTGCAGAACAGTGCTTTCTAGAAAAACACCTTTTTAAAAACTAGTACTGAGCTCTAATTTTGTAGCTTCTAGCTCCACTTCTAAGAAAAA
This sequence comes from Tolypeutes matacus, assembly GCA_026826555.1. NCBI lineage: Eukaryota > Metazoa > Chordata > Mammalia > Cingulata > Chlamyphoridae > Tolypeutes > Tolypeutes matacus. The sequence goes on along the minus strand of JAKSZT010054394.1, from coordinate 349,308 downwards.
TAATACCTTGGACAATAGAGTTTTCAGGCCTTTAGCATTATAATGAATGAGGAATAAACCATCATCTACTATCCTTAGATAATCAGAGAAAGGATTGCCCTTAGAGGCAATTGTATGGCTGCCATGGATTCCCCAGCTGCCTGATTTTTCCATTGTGATCACATTGTCAGTTATTGCTTACCAGGAGTTTTCAAAGTGGTGTGTTGGAAATTAGATCATATATTCACAGATTGGAAGGCAGATGTCTTCCAGGTCAGACAATCCCATGCTGAAATCGGCCTACTTGAAGGACTCTTGCATGACGGCTAAGTTTGTTTTTTATAGGAAAAACCTATTTGCTCCCTTCCATGCATTCATTACACACCTATATTGTGGTTCAGGGAGAGCAATGAATTCTATTTCTAGTCTTTCTTTTTCATTTTTAGATGTGCCTCTGGAAACTGAGACTGGTAGCAAAAGATAGCCTAAAAAAACACAGCGTAGGGAGGTTTTTTGTGTTTGTTTCTCTTGTTGTTGCTTATTTGTTCTTTGTTGTTTGTGTTTTTTCCCTTGGGGAAATTTTTATCTGGGAGGGAGCTCTTCTCCTGACCTCGAAATGACCCTTAGCTATTGTATTTCCTTTATGTCCCTTTTTTGTTGTTGTTTTTTAAAGAAGACTAGCCTACACCCAATGCCTCTGGTTCCCCAGCTTACACCCTCCTTAACCTTCTGTAGACTGACTTCTACCCTTCACATCTAATAAAACTGCATTTCCCAGAAGCATCAAGCCAGGGCACCTGTCTTTTCTCTTCTTGAAAAGTTTTGATGCCATTTTTCTCTGGAGGCTTCCTGCTTCCTCTTAGTCACTTAATCCACCCCGACCAACTGCTTTTTTTCCAAACTGGGCCACACCAACTCATGTCAAGAAGCAGATGGCCTGGAGGGCAAGGGTTATGGCTTGTTTCAGCTCTCTTTGGGCTGTACCATGTTCTGAACTTCACAGGAACCCATTAAATGTTGATAATGGTGGTGAGATGGGAGCAATTTCATCTGCCAGGGATATGGTATTTATTTACTTTTTAAACTGGAATTACATGTGTGTTTGTGATGATTTAGAGCAAGGAATAGGACTTTAATTTTTAATAATAAGGAGAACAGGGAAGACTTAAGGGGACAGAAGGAAGTGATAGAGCAAAACCCTGGGAGATATCTAAGTGGTGAAAAGCGGGGAAAAGCTTTGTTTTATTTAATTTTTAAAGCTTAATGACTAAGGATGAGAAACTCTTTGATTCACTCTTTTTATGCACAAATAACTAACAAGAACTAAGGTGATAATCAGGGAGGGATAAGTAATTGTTGATACAGATGACAATCAGAGTTAAGGGGAAATCCACTGGTCACTAGTCAGTGGACACCAGGTTTCATTCAGTAAGGAACATCAGGATGGCAAAAATGACTTGGAAAATAGGAGACCAGACAATCCTCAACCCAGGATAAATGGTTGTCCAAAGTGCCATTTATAAAAATCGAATGCCCCAGCTCACCCGGAGGCCTCCAAGGGCATGTACCTTCTGGCCTGAGACTGGGCCACATCCCCTCCCTGACTTTCACTGTAGCTGCTGTTTGCTTACAAGGGGCAACGAACAATTTATAAGGCTCCAGCTCAATATGATGGCTGGCTCTGCTGCTGCCATTTATATCCTATTAGTGCCTGCCCTCTACTTTCCTCATGCGAAAGTGGCAAGGAAGATTGATGTGAAGACTTTGAAATTCTTGGAGCTACTTGGGAGAAATACATGATGTTGTCGCTAATGTTATCACGAAATGCCTGAAAATGTTTTCATGCTGTGCTTCATGCTAGGACAGATCCTATTTTCAGCCCTGGATTCTCATCCCATGCTAATCTTTCCCCCTGCTGTTGACCTTCCAAGTTCTTCTTTAAAGGATTTTAGTGAAAGAGGGAGATCAGTTTTCCTCATTAAGCAAGAATTTTAGGAAAATCTTCATGACTTTCTAAATGCCGTAAGATAAACAGAAACCCACATCTTCTTGTGTCTCTTTATCTGTCTGTAATTCTGTATCTCCATGATGCCTTGGCAATTTTCACCAAGCAGAATAATGTAGAAAGTAGTGGATGATACAAAATCAATTTTTCTTTGGTTTTGAAATGCTGCTTGAAACTTACTTTTGAGAGCTCTCTCCTGGGAATTTACTTCAAGCATAACAAATCATAATAGTAAGAGTACGAGGAGGAAATTGAGACCCAAAGAAGCTGTGTTGCTAGGTTCTCACCCAGTGGCAGAGTCAGGAGTAGGCACCAGGTCTCCTAGGACACACACTACTGCTCATTCCACCCCCCCCACCACCACCATGTCATACTTTCTCAACATGAAAGGACATTAGATGGGTATAAGATGCTTTAACACCTTTTTACTCACAGCATAGGCAAAACCTACATAGCATAAATTGAACTACCAGACTCACTCTACAATTTTTACCTCCAACTCCACTTGTCAGAATACAGTAGAGAAAAAAACTAGGATTAGATACTGCCTAGTGCTAAAGATGGTATTAGAAGATTCTGGAAGCAATTCTCCTCTAAGAGTTATCCCATTATTACCTGAGTTCTCAATCACAGATGGCCAAGCCTTGAGAGAATGGTGTGAGATAGAGGAATTGAAGTTGAAATGTTCAAAGGTCAAATAATGGTAGATTACAGTGGAGAATCTGACATGAAGGTAACAAGTGCCTTTGTTGGGCAGCCAAGGAGAGGGGAGTGGAGAGTGCCACAGGTAAGCCAGGGTCCAGCTGGCCATGTTTTTGAGGCAGAAGAGTGTCTCTGAGGACTGACAGCAAAGCTTGCATCTTGTGCTTCTTCAGCTTTAACTACCAAGCTACAAATATCTTCAGGCAAGGTAAGTGGGGTTAGAAGGGTTGGGAGCCTGAGAAAGTTGTCCTTTCTGACATAACAAGAGTAGAACTGCCTCTTTTGGAGGGTTTTGGTTCAGAGGTCTTGTCACAAGAACAGTTTTGTAGTTGAGAGAACATAGAGTCAGTACAGGCTCATTTGGTTATACATTGATGTATATACCCTGGCTGACTACAGGTTGCAGCGCTCTTTGAGGGCACCTGGTAGGGGAAAACACATCATAAGTGAGTTCTTGGAAGGTCAGTTATGGAAGGAGGACCCTGGGTTCTCTGAAAGCCTGAAACTTTCAGAAGAGTCTCTCCCCCCACCCCCCACCTTTGGCTATTCCTCTAAGCCCAGCCCAATTGCCATTCTGAGGTTTGTTCTTCTCCCAAGAGTTCTGGAAAGTCTCCCCAACTAGAATGTATCTCCTTGAGGACCTGCTTTTCTTGGATCTTCCTTTGCTCCCCTGTGCCTAAGTCAGAGCTGGCACGTAACAAGCCTTCAGAAATGCTCATTGAAGAAATAGATGACTCCTACTGTGATCACTGTATGCCAGTTCTCTCTGAATATACCTTCACTCCAGATTACAATCTCCATGGAACAGGGGACAACAGTGGATAATATATTGTTTTGACTTTTTAAACATCTTCTCTTAGAACTAGGAAACAAATATAACACAAAGAGTCTTTAGCAGGAACTCCTTGTGGGCGGACTATCTCTCTTTTCCTGCTAGAGCATTGATTATACTTGTCTAATCCAGTGCCTACCACAGGTGGCTGGCACAGCTCTGAGGACACCAGGAAGCCTGGGATGTCCTGAGGAACTGAGGGGAAACAAGGGAAGCCATGCACTGAGAGTTCAGAGAGTCTCAGAATGTCTTGTGCTTTTCAAGAACAGTGCAAAACAATTGTAATTATATTTCAAAATCAAATGGATTAGATTTTTAAAATACAGAAACCCATACAGAAAATCTAGGCAAGCAATGCCATATATGATCTACAGGATATCTTCAGAAATCTAGCACCATGCATTTCTCCTTGTACTGTTTTCCACAAGTGTAATTTATACATCTTGTTTATTGACTGATTTCTGCTATCAATCTCCATGTGGCCAGAGACCTTTCCTATCTTGCTCATACTCTGTCTCCAAGACCAAGCACTGAATCTCAAAATGCATTTATTCAGTAATGAATAAATGAAAAGTTAAGTGGTTCAGCACCCTTTCAAAATTCTTAGCATTATTTTTTCTAGGACAGGAAGCAAAAGGGATCTTTAGAAGGTATAAATGGTGGCTCTGGCAAGCAGGGATGGAGACCTCTCACCATGGGGAGGGGGCATGATGGTAGTAACAATAAGTTTGTATTCTCTTGTTTGCTCACAAGGACCCCTTCCTCTTGATAGTGGTTAGGTGGAATTAGGGAAGGAAAATACGTTAGTTGGGGGGTCCCAACAGGAAGCATATGATATGCTCAAACAAAGTAATGAGGGAGAATTTAATGAATGAATTATTTACCACCCTGAGTTCAGGTTAAGGGACACCTACAAGAGTTGATGAAGCAGCCTGTACTTGACAATGGAGGGGAGTTGTTACTACTTTAGGCCTCTATGGACAAGGGAGGTTGGAGTTTCATGGAGACAGAGACCTGTAGGAGATGGCTGTGAAAAGGGACATGACCTTCTGATAGAAGGACAGAACCAACACACCAGAAGGCAGAGGAGGTGGGGACTAATATCCCTCTCATCTTTGATTTCCTAATGGTGCCTCTCTGGTTGAATCCAACCAAATGCCAGAGGGCACAGGCACCTGAGAAGCTGGGAGGGCAGTCTCCCAGGGCACAGAACATGGTGAAGAAGAGTAAAAAAGTGAATCTGGGGGAGGCAGGTATAATATCCAGCCAGGGGCCCATGCCAGGGACCCTAGGTCTGTTGGAGAGACCTTGCAAGGATCTTGCAGGACTTCAAAGAAGAAAACCCAAAGAGACAAATTTCAGCAACAAAGTGAAGTCCCACACTTAGGATTGCTTCTTTCACTATTCATCCAGTAAACATCATTGAGCATCTCCTCTGTACCAGCTGTGGTGAAGGTTGCTGGAGATAGAGGAGAGAGTGAATAAAGCACACTGCCTGCCTTTGGGGAGCTCCCAGGTAGAAGAGAGAACTGTACTTTCAGAAGAAAGAAGTGATGAGGTTACTGAGAAAACACCTGGGGAAGGTTTCCCTGCCTTCTGGGCTACATCAGGGAGCTTCCCAACTGAGGCCCAGTCTCATCTGTGACTGGAAGGTTGCAAAGGAAGCAGGTAATATAGGGAGAGGAAAGAAGTGTAGATGGGAAGGAACACAAGTGTTCCAAGCAGAGGGAAGGTCAAGTGCAAAGGCAAGAAGTAAAAGAGAGCACGATCCTTCTGTGGAACTCTTGAAGTGATGCCCAGACTTACACACAATGGCTTGATAATTCTCAGTGTTGGTTATTTATTCCCCAAATCCTGTTCCCACTCCCAGTTTTCTCTTAGAAGGCAGGTAAAGAAGACTTGATGGGTGAGCCATTCAAAGAGCTGATCCATTTAGAAAAGTTTGATTTTTATGAACATTCTCTGCTGCAGATCAACCAGAACCCTAAGCAGACACCCCTTCAGTGATGACTGTCATCTCCTCTAGGTGTAAAAGGAGTCAGCATTTCTGCCTATTATTTTCAGATTGCTTCCTCTGTAGGAAATTGTGTCAATTCATCTGGTCGTTTGTGGTTTCACTGTACTCCCCGAGCCATTACATCATTATGTGGTAACTCAGAACTTTCGTGGCACATTATCAGAGTCGACTATATCTGGAAGCTGGGAGATAACAAAGCAGCTTCATTTGGCCTATAAGCATGTTAAACACTCTAGGCAGAAGACAGCTGAATATAAATATGCCTTCCTCCTGACTTTTATCAAGGGGAGGTGAGGGACGTGGGATAGATATAAATTACATGCCCTGCTTCGGTGTAGGATCTATCATAAAATCTGCTGCCACGGATATAAACTGGCTTCAGTGTATAATTTAGTGGAAGTTTTGTACATTATGTCTCTTCCTTGACAAGACTGCTGCATTGTGAATATTGTCCTACCTAAAGATTTAAGCTACTTTATTCCATCCTGAATTAACATGCTCAGCCTAATCCTCATCTCCCTGGGAGACGGCGAATTGTGTGGAGGATGAGCAGAAGGCTTTTTGTGCAGGTGGCTGGGGCCATGTTTCAGCTTGCCTGCATACCATTCCCCCTTGTGAGCCTGCTGATTGAAACTCACTCTAAGATTACCTTGGTAATAATTTGAGCCTTATCAGGGAAAAAAACACACCAAATTAATGAGGTTTCTGCCAATAAAGGAAATATAAAGGGCTTACTTTCCTAAAGATGCCTGATTCCATGAATAAATCATAGACAAATAGAAAGCTTGCTGTAGTTTATGACTAATTATAAATGACTTAATACCAAGTCAGGCCCAAAAGATTCAGGGGTGTGATCATTCTGAAACCTAATTAGTTAGTGGAGACGGTGCTACAGTATCAAGATTTTCATTAATGCAAGGAAGTCTCTTCTCCTCCACTCATATTTAGCATTATCCTGGCGGCAAATAAGGAAATTTATTTTTCTGAGTAGATGAATTGGGCTTAGGCTACTGAAATATACTGCTTCATAATTGCTTTATTGGACTAGGTCAAGACAGTAAATGTTAGGGCTTTTCCTGAGACCTGTTATCACAGAAGGTATTTATGTCTTGCAAGACCAAGTAAGGCAGGAACATATTAATGAGATGACAAAGCATTCGCTCATGGAGATGCTAATGGGCCAAATTGAGTAACAGCCATGGTGACCTGGATATCTCCGTGGGCTGCTCCCTTCCTAAAGATGGGCTGTCTGGGTAGCAAATGGACTCCTTTCTGCTTCCACTCGCCTTTCATGTTCACAGGTGACTTCCTCTGCCCAGTGCAGTGTCTTCACCTGGTGTACTTCCATGTGGCTTTGCCCCCAGCAATGAATTCTTTCTCTTCCCCTTTCTCCACTTCTATCACAGGGGATTGGAGGCAATGAGAATTGACGGTTTACGGAAATAGAGAAGATAAGATAAACAGTGATTGCCTTAAGTCTAGCAATAATAGCAGATTTATAATTGCTGAGAATGGCCTAAAATTAATATGGACGTTTGTAGTCTTTTTTTTTTTTTTTAAGGATGTACTGGGGATTGAACCCAGGACCTCATGCAGGTGTTCAACCACTGAGCTACATCTGCTCCCCAATGAGAGTTGTTTTTTTTTTTTTTTCTTTTGTTTGTTTGTTTTGCTTTTGTGAGGTTTTGGAGCTCGAACCCAGGACCTCATACGTGGGAAGTGGGCACTCAAACACTTGAACTACATCTGCTCCCGAACCTCTCTAATCTTATTGGGCCTTTTAAATAAATATAGTTATGATCCCCACCTTTTTGCAAACAAATGTTTCATAAATGAGCTATCTTTGAAGACCAAGAGTTTTGGTCAAGCCAGGGTGAGATTTCAGCTTGAAATCTGGCTGCATGAAGTTAATCTTCAAGGCTTCCTCTTGGACTCTTCAAAGCCCTCTGACTCCTGGTTAAGTGGCCTCCATTCCCTTGCTTTCTCAGTCACGTCATACTCTCCTCTTTCTTTTTTTATCAAGCCCTGCTCTCTGGCTCATCCATAAAGGCGGGGGAGGTCAGAAGTTGAAAATAAGTATTAGCATTATTAACAGGGAGCCTTACTGTTAAAGTAATTGCTCTCTACTACTTATTGGCTGAAGAGGTTTAAGAAAGGGCCCCTGAATTGGCTGGAGCCTGATTTAAAATGCTCTTAGAGGTCTGATCCCACTGTAAAATCCTATAATTCTAATAGTGCAATATCAGTTTCCAGTGAGGGTAGTAGAGGCAAGGGAGCCTCCCTGGGTCTCTACAATCAGCTGGGCAGCTTCCTACATGACTTACTCATATGGCCATTTAAAGTTGTGATTAGAACACACACACATACACACACATACACACACAACAAAAACTAAAACTAGTCCTGGGGTAGAAGAGGGGAGAGTAAGCTCACCTACTACAGAAGCTCTCTGCTTCTATTGGGGATACAAAAAGACTATCAGATAAAACATACACCTGCTCTTGGTAAATTATGGGATTTCAGCAAGCAGTGCAGTAAGAAAGAGAGGTTCTGTGCTCTCAAACTAGGGTTTCAGCTCTTCAACAAAGTAAGCCTTTAGCATCTTCTTACCTCTGATATGTGCACCTTCATTCTTCATTTCCATTCTTGCTGCTTCCCTCCCTGCCACCCAACTTGTTCTCCTGCAGGACCTTGCTCTCAAGCAGCTGTCAGGTGTGTTCCCCTCATCCTGACCTCCCGAGGGCTTGTGACCACCCTTCCTGGAATTGTATGCCTTTCCTTAGGGGTCTTAAAGAAGAAGACCTCGAAGCTCCCAGGTTCCATGATCAAGGGAAGGGAAAGGGGGAGAGGGGGAACCTTTTGAAGGGCTAGGTGTCCAGAACAGCATCTCTAAAACTATTCTGTGGAAGTAATATTTATTCATGAAAAGAAGGCTCTGAGGTAGGCTGTGACTGAGGACGCTCCTCGGGAACTAGTGTTATTAATAAACCTCCCAAAGGACCAGACTTACTCAGATCGTGGCATGTAGTCAGTCCTACAGGGACAGAGGGGCATGGTCAATATTCAGCAGTGCATGTATAGTTAGAATAGGGTAAGCATTTTAATGTCGCTTAATGTTCAATCTGTAAGGAGTAGATAAGAATTCTCATTATGGTGGTGGGCAACCAGCTGGCCCTGTCTGCCAGAATTGTTTGTCTGCTGGGTTACTTGGGGATTTGGGTTATTTGGTGTTTTGTGTGCATGTGTATGTGTGTGTGTGTTTCTCACCCAAAAACGGAACCAGTGATTCTTAATTGGACAGCCCTTCAATTACGCAGTGTCTCAGTACTTTGCTCAAAAGCTGACTCCTGACAGGAATCACCCCCAAGAGAAGAATTTTTGCCAAATACTTTAGAGTCCTGTGGGACTCAAATATTTTAGAGTTGAGTGGGTGCAAAGTGGGCCTGATTGTGACTGTGCTTTTCTAATAAAAAGGCAGAAACAGAAGAAATAGTCCCCTCCAAAAAAAAAAAAAAAAAAAAAAAAAAATGCTCGAATTTCAAGCTGGCAGTTTCTAAGAGGAAATTTTGAAAAGAATAAAAAATAAAGGTTTTGCTTATGTTTTGCAAGTATTTTTAAAGGTCTGAGTATCTTCAATGCATATTGGCAAAAGAGTGGGTAACCAAATATTGTCTAAAAACACTCAAAAAATCTTGTGATACTAGTTGTAGATTGTTCCAGAGTTTGTTACAGATCTAGTTCCAAAGGAGAACAAGAGAACCAACATCTCAAAGATTTTCTGCGAAAGTAATTGATGGAAAGTGTTCTTGTTCATGTGCGTTTCTATGTTTGGGTTTCTTTTCCTAGAGAAAATAAAGTGTTTGATTGAGTTCACAGCGCAAAATGAGAGAAGCAATTTTGTATGCCAATCTTATAAAACCCAAAGCCTCTTACTTTATTTCCCCACCACGTTTGTTCCCTTTCAGGCATTTTGAACAGTTGGGAAGAAAGAGAAAGGAAACCAAATTTAAATTCTTCTTTAGATGCTTCCTGAGGAAAGGGAAAATATATATATACTGGAAAATGCTTGTGATTTTTTTCATGAAAATTTCTGTAAAATAATCCACTGTTGAAACTGCTAACAGCTGTTTTTTCACACTCTATAACCCCCAGCAGGTAGGAAAATCCCCTGCAGATTTCAAGATATTGCATGTCAGTGTAGTAAAGCACAGTTCTTTAATATCACTATTTTAAGGCCAGGTTTCCAGTATTACTTCCACAAGAAAAGTTCCTGTTCTATGTGAGTAACTGTTTCCTAGCTGACAAAAAAGGGTAATATAATTTTATTGCCAGCCAAACTTGGGGTGGGAGGATCGGTGCTTCAACTCCTCATGCTTGATTGCACTCAGAACAAATCCAAGGAAAGTACAAGGGACCTACTTGATGTAATCCTCAATCTCTGTTTTAAACTTTAATGTGGAAATCCGCAGTCATTTTCAACTGAGTAAGACCAATCCTTCAATTCCTCCCTCATTCATTCACTATATAAATGTTCAGAGGCACAACCAAATATGTGTACATTTTTAGTTTTCTTTTTACTTTAGACAGTAAGCAAAGAGAGAATTCGCAAAAAGAAAGCCCCATAATCTAGATCTTTTTCAGCTCCTCCTGCCTCATACAGGCACATTTTCCAATCTTTCTCTTAAGGTAGTTAAGAGTACAGTCCTCAAACTCTTTGATAGAATTTGCAGTGAGGAATTTAGCACACTATCTGGCCATATAAACTTTCAATAATTGTTCATTGTTAAATATGAGACATTTTCACAAAAAAATAAAAGTAAGCAAAAATGAATCGTGATAGTCTATGCAATTTGCCTTTATGCAACTAAAACAAAATCTAAGTGAAAATAGAAAGAGGTCAAATATGTGTACTGTTTATTGCAAGTGGAAAGTTTCCTACCAAATTAGGTTCCAGTGAAGAAGGAAACTATGTATTGTCAACTTCCTATAAATATATGTATAGGAAATAGACACTTTCAAATTACATGTGCAAAATATCGACCTGGCATTAAGATTGTGATTTGAATTGCAAAGAGAGCTAAGATTCAAACAGGAAATCCTCGTCATAACCTTGCTTCCTTTGCCTCCAAATACACAGATACATTATATTTGATCTTTAATTGCATGACCACACACACTGGAATCTGCAGCATAGTTTTCACTAAAATGATCAGGTATTAGAAAGGAGCTATACATTTAGCAAATGCTATTTTAAATAGCACTTTATATTTTCAGGCAAAAAGACCATGCATATGTGCATATGCATTTGTGATTACTTCATTTTTACTGAAAGAACCCAAAAGTGTAGCCACCAGTCCCCCCTGGGTTGTGCATTAGAACAGAGATTGGCAAGAGTCCAGTGGGACACCACTAGTCTCTATCCAGATTCATCCTTTCTAGGAGGCTGTGTCAGGACAGTGGTTTGTTGGCAATCAGTGGGAGAGAAAGCTCTGGCTGGTTTTAGCCTGTCTTCTCTTCCTCCTGCCTTCCTCCATCATTATTTATTTACTTTCCTAATAAGCCACTGATTGTTCTACACAAGTGCACTGTTCTTTGGAAGCTGGAGTGGATTCTGGTTCTCCAGCACCCAGCAGACTAATAGAAAGCCCCTTGTGGCGGGATGCCACCCATACTTTCTCTCCACCCTGGATACCCCCACCCCACTCCCAGTGCTTAATCCCTTCCACCTCTCTTTTTGGTATCCAAAAAGATACCAAAAAAGAGAAAGATCTTGGCCAAGATGAGATCCTGGAGAACTTTCTCAAGCACCACTGTAAAATCAAATCACATACCAGGATGGCATATTTTAATCCTCTGAAAATTAGCATGTCTTAGTTGACTAGTGTCTTTGTCAAGGATGGTTTCATTTTAAAGACCCCTTACTTGTGTATGCACCCACACACACACGGAAAAAAAAGTGCCCAATAAAAATGGCATTAATTAAAAGGCTATACTGAGGGATGGCACTGCCGGGCTTGTAGGGGCCATGCCGCGCGGGCCCCGGGCCTGCCCCGCTCCCCGCCGGCATGGTGAACCTGGCGGCCATGGTGTGGCGCCGGCTTCTGCGGAAGAGGTGGGTGCTTGCCCTGGTCTTCGGGCTCTCGCTCGTCTACTTCCTCACCAGCACCTTCAAGCAGGAGGAGAGAGCAGTGAGAGATCGGAATCTTCTCCAGGTTCAAGACCATGATCAGCCCATTCCCTGGAAAGTGCAGTTTAACCTGGGCAATAGCAGTCGACTAGGCAATCAGTGCCGGAACTCCATTCAAGGGAAACACCTCATCACGGATGAACTAGGATACGTTTGTGAAAGGAAGGATTTGCTGGTGAATGGCTGCTGTCATGTCCACTTCCCCAGTACAAAGCAGTACTGCTGCGACGGCTGCTTGTCCAACGGCTGCTGCAGCGCCTATGAGTACTGTGTTTCCTGCTGCCTGCAGCCCAGCAAGCAACTTCTCCTGGAGCGCTTCCTCAACCGAGCAGCTGTGGCATTCCAGAACCTCTTCATGGCAGTGGAAGATCACTTTGAATTGTGTTTGGCTAAATGCAGGACCTTGTCTCAGAGCGTGCAGCATGAGAACACCTATAGGGATCTCATAGCCAAGTATTGCTATGGCGAGAGCCCTCCCGAGCTCTTCCCTGCGTGATGGGCACAGAAGACTTAAAGCAAGAGCGAGAAGATGCCCTGCTGAAGAACTATCAGCCTGAAGCCAGACTTCAGCATTCAGAGCTAGTGCATTGGTCAGAGGACAAAAGCCTTGTGGGAATCTACTTCTCATATTGTACTCTCTGGCTTCACTCATTGCCCGGGCCTTACCAGTTGGAACTGTTCTATAAAACAACGTGGAAACTCCAGCCATTCACATTTGCAAAAGACAAAACTACAGACCAAGCTTTGCATGGTGTTGACATTCTTGGATGGATGGCACAACCAATGTTCCTGTGAGGGAGCTGTGACTTGTGTTCCCCAGGTGTCGGGGGTCAAGTTTTCACTTACTGTTCTGATCTGGGCCCATTCGCTGAAAATTATTTATTGGATTTTTTGGAGTAGTGAGAAAGTGGTAAAGTTTTGTGTAGGAAAATGCTTTGCCTTTCTAGTTGACTGTATTCAAGGAAATTATTTTCATTGTTGTCATTGTTCTTGTTTTCTTGTGTTCTTGAGCTTCATGAGTTAAATTATCCTTTTGCCTAGATAAAATGTTTTGTGTCTTAGAATGTGGATTTTCTCTTTAGGGGGTTATTTTTCATTTTGTTTTAACAGCGTCTTCAGGAGCAGGCCCTGAGCACCAAGGAATTAACCATATCCTTACACATAAAATTACCTGAAAAGTCAGACACTGTTCCATTCTAATTCTATGTAAAATTTCTTGCAGCTGACATCACATGCACACAGGTTCTTTTCTAGTGATATCTGAATATGCTTGTATACCTATGTGAGAGAACGGTTTAACCAGGAATTCTGACTTACTGTCCTGGAGGACTCTGTTCTCATTTCCTTTGAAATTGCTGTGTTCTACTCAGCCATAGTACAAAGGGAGTCTCAGGAAAATCATGGGCCGCCTTGTCCCCTTGTCCTATCAGAGAAACCCAGCGTTAAGTCAGTTCTTAAATGGAGATACCACATTAGCGGCTTGCTGAATGTGCTCTTCTTTATTGCTTTCAGCTTCTGCAAATGTAACAGATGCAAATACTCGGTTTCCCATTGATTTGCAAGCTAAATAGTTCATAGTTTACGCTTAAAATGAAGAAAAGAAAATCCAATTGTGATGGTAAAGTTCATGTGCCAACTTGGGTAGGTTATGGTGCCCAGTTATTTGGTCAAGCAGGCACTAGCCGGATTGTTATTGTGAGAATATTTAATGGATTTGAATCATCAAGAAGTCAATTGCATATATGGCTGACTACATCTAAAATCAACTAAGGAGATTTTCTTCACTAATGAGAGAAGTCTCATCTACCAGTTGAAGGCCTTAAAAGGAAAAGTATGATTTCAGCTGCCAGAAGAAAGAATTTTCCTCTACTTTAGCCAGCCAACTTCTCCTGGAGAATTCATTGAAAACCTTTATCCAAGTTCCCAGTTGCAGCCTACCCTACAGAACACAGACTTACAGACTTGCCCATCCCCACAGTCGTGTGGACTGTCTGCTTTCTTAGGCAGTAAACTGTCACACAGTGGCTTTTTTTTTATCCTTAAATTAAAAAAACTTTTTACAAACACTCCCCCTTCTTGTCCCCGTCCCCTGGTAACTTCTAACTTACTTTCTACCTCTGCGAATTTGCTATTTCTAGTCACCTCTTAAAAGCGATATTATACAGTTTTTGTCCTCATGTGTCTAGCTTGTTTCATTAAGCGTAATGTTTTCAAGAGTTCTTCCATGTTGCAGCAGGTCTCATAACTTCAGGTTTTCTAATGGCTGAATAATACTCTACTGTGAATATGTACCACATTTTGTTGTCCATTCATTTGTTGATAGACACTTGGGTTGGCTGTTGTGAATAATGCTGCTATAAACATTGGTGTACAAGTATCTGTGGCCCTGTTTTCACTCTCTTTTGGGTGTATATCTAGATGTGAGGTTGCTGGGTCAAATGATAATTCTATATTTAACTTTTTGAGGAACCACCATATCACTTTCCACAGTGGCTACACCATTTGACAGTCACACCAACAATACACTAGAGTTCAATTTATCTGCATCCTCATTGACGTTTATTTTCCATTTTGAAAAGAGTAGCCATTTTTCTGGGTGTGAAGTGGTATAACATTGTGGTTTTGATTTGAATTTCCCTATTGGCTAATGATGTTGATCATCTTTTCATGTGTTTATTGGCCTTTTGTATATCTTCTCTGGAGAAAATGTCTATTAAAGTCCTTTGCCCATTTAAAAAAAAAAAAAGGCTATACTAAAATCTACAAAATCTAATTTCAAGTACATCTGACTTTCTCAGAACTGTAGTGTTTGGGCAGCACTTCTGTCTCTTTCCCTCTTCCTCTGGGTTTGCACTGTCATTCATCTCTGCTGTATGATTGTGCTAATCTTCTCATTGCCTACTGACTTTTCTTCAAGGCCCTTTGTTCCAGCTCCCCCATCTCATTGGCTTGCATGAGACTCTGAGTTGCTGTGGCCCTGATTTGGCCCCAAACCTTTATCAAATGTCACTGTAGGGAAGCAGATGTGGCTCAAGCAGTTGGGCACCTGCCTATCACACGGGAGGTCCCAGGTTTGGTTCCCAGTGCCTCCTAAAGAAGACAAGCAAGACAGCGAGCTGATGTGATGGGCTGGCATGGTAAGCTGACATAACAAGATGATGCAACGAGATGATGCAATGAGGAGACACAACGAGGAAACATGAAGATACAACAAGCAAGGAGTGGAGGTGGCTCAAGTGATTGTGTGCCTTCCTCCCACATGGGAGACTTAGGGTTTGGTACCTGATGCCTCCTAAAGAGAAGACAGGCAGACATAGAACACAGAACAAACACACAGGGAGCAGACAGCAAGCACAAATAATGATGGGGGAGAGGGGGAGAAATGAATAAATAAAATAAATCTTAAAAAAAAAAGTCAATGTAGAGTCCAGCCCTAATATGTCATTCAAAGTCTCTCAGCTCAACTTTTTAAGAGGGAGACTTTAATTGGTGGCTGGTCAGTAAGTAAATCAATTATTCCTCATCCTCTTGTCTATTCCTGGTCCAACCAGTAAAGGCTAATGGAGATCCTGTGGAGATGTGTCCTTCAAGGTTGTTATCTGTGGCAGATTAAGCAAGAGGGGAGGTTGACTGTGCCTGACAAATTGACTAAATATTTCAGTTTCACTGAAACCTTTTATTAAGCTGAAAATTCCAAATCTCTGTACTGCTGGATAACAGAAAATTCATTATGCATACATATCAATAAGCTCATTGCCCTAAATTTTAGTTGGCATGAGTATAAAAGGAAGTATAGATCCCGCAGCATATTGGCATTCCAATTTGATCATTTGATAAAAACTTACTTGATGATATTGATGGTGATAATAATAATAATGAGACTGCTAAGCCTAAGGAAGGAACAGATCATCTTATATGCTACAATCACAAGTAAAATAGGAAAAAGGACCTCAGATTGTAAATGCTACTATCAATAACCAAAAGAATAGCTACAATAAACTTGAGAAATCCTTGGTGTTTAAGCAAAATTTTAAAATCGATAAACCCTGAAATCATTTTGTGTTTCTATTTCCTACCTGCCAAATGGATCTGTAAATGATAAGAAATCATAATGATTATTTGGATAAAAATTTGCAAAAGGAAAAGTTGAATCCAGTTCAGGAGTTACAGACATGAGCCAAAAGCCAACAAAAAATATTGCAAAGCCTCTTCTCTCTTCTGAAAACTGGGAGGAGGATGCTAAAATGAGAAAATAAACAACCTTGAGCATAGGCCTGGTGATAACAGATTGAAGATAGCATTAATCTATAAAATATGTCATAGAGATTATGAAATGATTCTTTCTGGCTATTTTATCTTTTGAAATATGATAGAGAGTACAATAGTCCACAGAAAGTGTTTCCACTTGGGCATTTCTTTAAAGTTCAAAATAAAGTCTGTAGATTCACTCTCTTTAGGGTGCGTGGGAAGTGGAGAAGTGAAGACATAGAGAAGTGACAGCCCAATGAGCTGAGTGGGGCTATGAGGAGTGAATGGCCGCCCAAGGGGGTGAGAGCTATTACCACTGCCAAAGCTGCTCCCCTTGACTTTGCCCACACCAGATCATTATATTCCGCTGGTTGGAGGACAGGGGGTCAATTGGAAAAAGACTGTTCAGAGTGAAGCTTTTTGCCTTTTTAAATGGATAAGGGATAGATGGGACTTGTTTACTGAGTTTAACATAGAAGCCAGAGCTGGGATGTCACATAGTCCTGTGCTACTCAGACTGAATATACTATGATTGCTCAAATTGGATACAAGATTCAAAATGCAAAATGGCAGAATTGTGTCAGATTTGTGAGTAATGCAAGTGCCTTTAAAATTTCACTGGAAAATGTTACCGAGACATTAGCTTTAACTGAGGTAGAATGACACAGATATATGTATTTGTTATTAAATTGTCACATATGAAATCAATTCAAAGCTGTTTAGTACTTTGTTGCACAGATTGTCAGGGAGCCTATGACTTGGAAGAGGAGAAGGGCAAAGAGGAACACATGGAAATATTCTCAGTATGTGTCCACCTAGAGGACCTCACTAACAAAAGTGCATCTAAGCCGACCACGACCATTTATTCCCTAGAGTTAAATGATCAAATAGCCTAATAATATAATTTTCATTACAAATAAAATAATTACCAAAATTGACATAATTATATTAAGTATATTCTAATGTGTTGACTTTCATAAACAAATACTCATGTAACCAGTTGTTTGAACTGACATATCCCACTGTTAAAGAATCCATTTAATGCTTCTGAATGTTTGATACTCTTGAAGAAATTTCCCATGTCGAAGGGTTAGTTTTTTACCCAGCAAGGATTTTTGCCCTCTCTCATCCTCCCTCGCCTGCACACACACACACACAAATTCCTTTTATAATAACTCCCTCTCCTATCTATCTCCCTGCCATACTGATGAAAAACCCATCCATCATCATGTACATATTATAGACCTACCACTTTGTTCTACATATGAACTTTAGGTTATGCATAGTAATTGTAAATGTAGGTGCTGTAATGTTAAACTCAACAAAGTTAAAAATAACTTGATAAGAAATAGTACAGCTATGGGTGGGGATGGAGCTATTAGTCAATACCTGATACTTGGGATCAGGCAAGTGAAAGGAGTGAAAAGAAAGATTGTGACTGGAAACCAGTGAGATGGAAGAGTAAAGACCTTTCAAAAACTAGTAGAAGATCTGAGAAAACTGTTCTGAAAGGGTGAGCTAATGTTTATGTGCTGCTTACTCTGTGCCAGGTATGGTTCTGAGTGCTTTATATATGTTACTCATTAAACTCTAAAAACCTATAAGGTAGACACTAGTATTCCCCTATTCCACAGATCCTTATGTCAAAACTTACCCAAGGTCTCATGGCTTGGAAGGTGCATTTGCTAAAGAGTCCATGCTCTTCACTTGTTTACCCCTACACTATATGACCTTTGGTGGTTTGAAGCTGTATGCACCACAGAGACACATAGTCTTAAATTTAACCCATTCCTGTGAGTGTGAACCTTTTGATAAGTTGGATCTTTTGATGAGGTTACTTCAGTCAGGATGGGTCTTAATCCTATACTGGAGTCCTTTATAGGCAGAGTGAATTCAGACAGGAGAGAGAGAAAGCCACAGGATGCAAGAAGCTAAACCCAAAAGAGAAGGGAGAGACAAGGAGACACTGCCATATGCCATGCAATGTGACAAACTGAAGACCCCAGGATCACTGGCAGCCAGCCCCAGAACACCAGTCTTTGTAGAGAAAGCATCGCTTTGATAACACCTTGATTGGGACTATCTTTTAGCCTCAAAATTGTAAGCTAATAAATTCCCATTGTTTAAGTTGACCCAGTTCATGGTATTTGTAAAGCAGCCTAGGAAACTAAGATATGACCCCTCAGCCTTGTCCTTCATATAAGAAATTGGATCTAGCATTTCTTGACTCTGGGAAACTATTCCATAAGCAATTCAACAAATAGTTTTTAAGTACCTACTATCCAAAGAGGTAGTTCTCCAGGAGGGAGTAAACTATACATCAGCTAAGGTCCCTAACCTATAGGAAGTTAAAATAACAATAAAATGCACTATAATATTAGGTAGAATGTGACAGAATTATAAAAAAGTCAACACTGATGAATGCTATAGGAAGTTCTCAGAATACAGTAATTAATTTCCACTTGGCAGGGGTTAAGAGATGAGGGTAGAAAGGGAGGGCAAATAAGGGAAGACCTCATGGAGGGCCTATTTAAAAGTTAAAATGGATTTAGATATATGAAGTTTGGATGGCTATTTAGGTTATAGAAAAAAATGCACTGGAAAGTATTAGTATAATTTAGGCCAGTACAGGGAACAGCTGATAGTTTATTAGCTTCCTGGAGAATAATGACAATGAGACAGAAAAACGGTCTAAGTTCAGGTCATGAGCAGCCTTGAATGCCAATCTAGAGTGTTTGGATTTTATTCAGTTTGGAACTGTGAAAGATTTTGGAACTGTAATTTGGGAAGATTAACCCATTATTTAGAAAGCACAGTTGCTTGCGATGTTGATATCTGGCATAGAAAAAGCCATTTATTTGTGTCCAATTCAAAGCAACAACTATATACCTAGAACATTCTAAGAGCATGGTTTTGGGGTGGGTTTGTGCAATGTAGAAATGAATAGACATTATCCCTGGCCTCTGGGAGCCCCATAGGATATTTATTAGTGTTACAAAGAGGTGCAAAGGTTTGTGAAGGCCGACAGGAAAGGGAGATCAATTCTGATTGAGGGCACTGTGAAAGCTTGCAGAGGATTACCTGGTGAGGATCCACCACCTCTCAACAACAAATGCAATTCAGATTGTACGGTTGGCTGCCAGACTCAGCCTCAATGACTTTCCACCCCTGAAGGGCAACTTGGGAAAATTGCTAAGTATGTACAAGTCAGTAATGATATCCATGTTTTCATATGGAAAGTGTATATCATTATTGGTTGCAAGTTGTCTTTTCCAGGATAAATATTGATTATGAATATTGAGAAAAGAAAATGCAGCCAAGACCAAAAACAACAATTAGCTATCCCACATCCACTATGTATTTAGGTCACTAACACTAATCTAAATGTATTTAGGTCACTAACACTAATGTCCACAATTGCCAATGATCTAATATTCTCCAAGGCAGGAGTCATGGAGAAAGCTGGCAAGATGAGAAACTCAAAAAAGCTACTCACTCAGACAAGCAACCACTGAATATAAAAGGCGCAATCTCTCCCTGCACAAGCACTCACTTCATAATCTTTGCCTTAAACAATCTTCATGATACATTTAGATAAAAGGATATGAAGGCATTTAATTCTTAAAAATGTGTGATGCATCTTTAAGCATTTAGATAAAGAAGTCAGAGAGGACCAAGTGATGTAAGAAACATCTTAGATGAATAGAGCCAGTGATTCTCAGAAGGGAATTCTGTTTACCATAATCTCTTGGAAGTGGTGCATAATTGGGAAATCACAAAAAAATATGAATTAATTTCATATTTGGGAAGTGAGAAAAACAAACATTCTTATTTTCATAAGACAAATAATAGAGAGTAAAACTTGAAAAAATATTATGGCTAATAGGGAAGGGTTTATACAGATTATAAAATAACAAAGTAGATCTTAAAGAAAAGATACTATTCATATGGGTTAAGATGATATAAATCTTGTAAGTAAACATGGTGAATAAAAGTACATGGAGAAAACAGAGGTTAACACAGCCCAAAAGGGAGACTGTCTCCTGTGGGGAGACTGTTCAATTGAGAATGTACTTTGCTGCCTTATGTGACACCTTAAAGTCAGGTAGATGAGTTTAGATTTGATGCCATAAGATCTTGGGGAGCCATTATAAGTTCTTAAACGGAGAAAGATGTATTCAAAATTTCATTTTAGAACTATTGGACAGATGTTTTTAGAATGAATTGAAGGGAGAAAGACCCAGACCCTGGAAACCCAGCTCAAAGGCTCTGCCATGAGTCAGGCTTGAAGCTCCGTGGCTCTGGGCCAGAGTGTTGCAGATGAAATGGAGAAGATGGAACAAACTTGTAAGTCATTGCAAAGGGCAAATCAATGAAGTTTGGTGATAGACTGGCTATGAAGGTTTAAGGAGACCCTTAAAGCATGCCTCAGGGGTTTCCACTTTTGTGTCTAGAATAATACATATTATTTATAGAAATGAGCATGCTGACCTTGAAATTCCGTTCAGAAAGGAAGATGAATAGTTTTGGTTTTTGGATATGTGGCGTTGGAGTTGACAATAGATGATCCAAATCTAAAATACATGGCTGCAGTGCAGGGGAGTAGTCATGTTCAGAGAAATACATTTGAAAAGCATTGAATATGAGATTAAGAAGAAGCCAGGACAGAAAACCAAAGCTTGAGAACACTAACAGACTTGGGAATTAGGTAGGGAGACTGAGGAGATGTGCTCAGAGAGGTTAAAAGAAACACATGATGAGACATTTTTTCAAAAATTGTAGTGGATTGATAGAATGATACCATTTCTGATTGTTCAAGACCCAGAAGAATCCAAATGCTGTCAATAGTCCAAATTTCTATTCCCTCCTTTCTCTTTTTATACAGAACCCCTTCTTATCACTTTATTTTGGTTATCTACATAACCTTCTTTACTCTGGTCCATTCTCTTTTTTGAATCTTAGTCTGTTCCTATCAAAGTCTTCTATGGTTTGTCACTGAAACAAATTCCATATGGTCTAGAGATCTAACTGCTGAAGTCCATTATACGAAGTGTTATGAGCTATACTTTCTTTTATGTCCCCTATCTTCATCCTCCTTTCTTCCTCTCCTTTTTAGCTCTTCCTTTTTTCTGTCATTTCTCTCACTACACTTATCCATTACTTCTTCACCTTGTCCTGGGCCCTTACCTCTTTATGTCAGTCTTTCTTTTCAGCCCTCCTTTAGTTCCTACAGTAGATGACATCTCCCATTGGAGGAAAGGGTAGCAAAGTTGAAATTTACTACATATACACATAAAGTGTACACATTATATCAGAAACCAGGAAATCCTCTGAATTCCTTCTCTTGCTGCTTGATACTTCATTTGGACTCTAAAAATTTCTAGAAGAAGCAACACTTAAATTCTTACTGTTTAGCACAAATCTGTTATATGCTCTCATTGAATCATACTCCTCTCCTTGGTAGCACTTGCTGCAGTTGTCATTTTAACTTTTGTTAGTATGATTAGATGAGTAATAACATTTCTTCCATTAGCTTCTGGGTCACCTGGGGACAGGGAGTATGTCTGTGTTATCTCGTATTGTATCTCCAACATCTAGCCAACATCTAGCCCAGTGACTACACCTGAGTAGGCTACCAATAAATATTTGCCAATAAAAGTATGAAGAACGTGGGGCATGTTTCCAGGGGGTTAGAGGCTTTCACCCTACTTCCTGCTCCATTTCCCATAGGACCAAGGAGCACATAGGCAAGTTGAAGCCTTAGAAAGTATCTTACAGCTCTGTGGAATAAAAATGCAAACCGAGTCCCAGTAGTAAACTTGGATCATACCAACCTCACAGAAGAAAGGGAACAGCTTGGCAAAGATACCTTGTAGGGGCAATTATTCATGACAGAATCCATCAGTCTGTTGATTGGTGTCTGGGATAAACACAGTGGCTATCGATGCCTATCACAATACATGAGTATGTGTGGTTATTTAAAGCAGCAATGAATAGACTTCTGTCAGACCAACTTTAAAGTTCTAATAAAGAAGTCCTTTTAAATTGAGCTTAATAATAAATAACATTTTCAAAACGTTCCCATTGTCATAAAACCTACATAAAATTATCTGGTGTCAACACATTGGTATATGGGGAAATACTAATTAAACAATATTTAAGTTTAGAAAATGTAGCTATTTAAAGAGAAGGAAAGAAAGCACAGACACACCTTAAACAACAAGCAGAGATATAAACCCAAAGGAAGAAAAGAAATCATTTCCCTGGTATCAAAGAGATCTAACTAGAGCCCATGGGATAAAATTAGGAAAAGGGATATTAAGCTAAGAATCCTGAAAACCCCTCTTCTTATTGAAAATGCTCAAGCTGTGACTTAAGCTTCAGGGAAATTGATAGCCATGCCTTTCTTGGACAAGGTGTTAAAAAGCATATTGCAAGAAACAGCCTATTTTGCTGAATTTTAAGATGTAGCCAGATAATTTAGAACATAAAAATTTTGTTCAAAGTCTTCCTATATTGTGATGCCTGTCATCACCTGGTACTGCCACTGAAATTTCTACTAATATCTGCTTACAACTGTGTCGCTTACTAGCACATAACCTGATAACAATTAAAACATAAATTTATTTTTTTTTAAAATGGGTTCACATACTCAAAAGACTAATAACGCTGTATTAATGTAAATGTAAATGCCTCTGAGACAAAGGTCATTCACCATATAACCTTGAACTCAGTTTTATACCAAGCAAATAAATATATAAACAGGAGGAAAGAAAGGAAATACATCTTTTGACTATGTGCTTAGCACAGCTGTAAACACCCATGAAACTTCAAAAAACTGTAGCCAAAAGGGCAATGGTCAAACGACGTGGTCCAGGTCTGAACCAGGAGACAGTGGATCTGGGCTCTTCTCTGTCATTACTAAGTTGGATTTCACTGGAAAACCATTGATCCTGTTGGTGCGTGTTTCCTCATGTATAAAAGGGGATGATTCCTGCCTTCCTCCTCTCATGAAACACCTGTGAATGCACTTTGGAAAGTCTGAAGGACTTATAGAAGAAATGATTAGGAACACGATCTGGAAAACTTTTATATTTAGCTCTGTAATGTGTTTTTTGTGCTTATATTTGAATATGGATGTGTCTGATGCTCTGGGAATTCACGACGCTTCATACCATATAATGAAGGCATGCTGTGAACACTTAATTAATTTACAGTAGGTGCTAATTCTTTAATAAGAACTTTAAAATGTGGTTTATTGTGAATAAACCATAATTCAAAGAATCTCCCCACATACAAATGAGATTTGCCTGTAGCTTAGAATAACATGTCAAGAAACTTTTATTTCCAGATCTCTGTGGTGAATGATTGCTGAATGTGAGATCAAATGTTTAAATTAGCAAAGCACCCTTCACCAAAAGACAACTTATACATAAGTCACCCCATGAACTTGTATTGAAAAACAACACTCATGCAGTTATTCTTGCATTCTGTCATCCACTTGTTCCCTGACTGCGTTCAGTAAATGGTGAATGAGTGTACAATGGGTGCTGGTGACCAGACGGGCTGCGCATGGCTGACCTGCAGCAGCGCAGCTGAACTGACAGCGTGGCTGGTGTCCCTTCCATTTGTCCATTGCTATATAGCACTTCTGAATACAAGAATGAAAAGACCAGTCCCTGGCCCCTGGGAATGTTCCATCACATTGAAAGGCAGTATGACCAGTCCTATAATGAAGTTCTTCACACTGCCCTCAGGGAGAGCAGGGAACTGCACATAAGGATGTCCTGGGGAAATTGGAGAGGCTTCAAAAGGAAGGTCAATGTGAACAGAAATAGGAAGGATATGTGGGAACTTCCCAGGCAGATAAGAGGCAGAGTGGAGACATTCCAGGCAGAGGAAAAGCTTTTGTGAAAGCAGAGAAGTGTGAGAAAATTTGAGTATCCCAAGAACAAGTAGTTCATCATTACTGATAGAGAAGAAAGTTGATAGAACAGAGTAGCAGAAGGTGAGTCTGAACAGGAAGCTATAATCAGGTGTAAATTACAAGATTTACCTGATGATAAAGGGGCTCCGTGGAAGAATTTTAATGACACTATCAAATGTGTGGTGAACTCTATGCCAGGACACAGTGCATGAGCAAAGAGATAGAGCCTGACCTCAGGGAGCTTTCTGCAGTGTGTACCTGACAAGATGTGCATGTTCAACCTAGTAAAGAACAAATGCAAATAAGAAATACTCAAGTTATGATTCTGAACATGCTGTTAGGTGGGGTGGATATGGGCTGAAAGCTTTCCAGGAAGATATTTTAGCTCCACTACACTGAAAAGTCAGCAAGGTAATTTGATTCCCATAACTTCTAAAAGGGTTCCTAAGAAGACCATGTGAACATAAACAATTAACCAAAGAGTTCAAGATGAAAGAATCCCTATTGTAAATAAAGAACTTTCATACCCAGAATCATCCAGATTTTCTGTTATTCTCAGCCTCCAGAAAATTGCTTGATCTTGACTTTACTTGGTTTTATGTGGACTCAGCCAAAACTGATGTTTCTAAAGGCAATTTCTATGGAGCGCAGTGAAATGGTGCCAGAAACACATGGGAGAGAAAAGGTACAGGGGTAAAAAAGAACTGTGAACGAATCCTCTTTGCAATTCCAGCTTTCCTTCAGAGATGGCTGTGGTCTTTCCCTTTTGCAAACTAGCATTCAAAAACAGAATCCTATATCTACAGATGATCTGGGGGAGTAACCCAGCTGTGCTTTTCATATATGCACCTAACTTATTTCAAGGGTGTTTTTGTTTTATTTTTACAGCTGCAAAGTATTAGGCATCCAAAAAGAGCTGCCAAGAGTACAATCAGATGAATTAGCTTAAAGCTGGTTTTCATGGTATATTCAGAGCTGTTCTAAATAAGTTCCCTGTGAGGTTGCTGAATACCCTGAGTGATCAGAGCTGTTTCCCAAACAGAGTTGGAATGATTATTTCCCCATTTGCAGCTGCTTATTTGATTTTTTAAAAAGACCCTTCGAATCACGTTCACAGTCCCTTAAAATTGTTCTATATGCATGTATGCAGAGTGAGGATGCTGTTATAACAAGAAAAATGGAGAAATTAACAGTCAGTGAAATCCTCCTAAAAACCAATCACAGAACTCAACTGCAGGTGCACCTCTGTTTTATAGATATGCTATAATGGTTAGCTGACAATAAATTCCTAAAATACTAAATCCTATTTTCCCTTTGACTTCTACTATAATATTCAAGAAATGTACATTCCCAAAGCAAAGTACTCCAGTGGTCCAACAAGAATATTTTTGATGAGGAACTTAGACTAAAAGCCAGGTCCATGGCATTCTGGAACGTATAACTCTTGGAGAGCTTATACTGTTTCCTAACTTAGCAATGTCACAACCCTTAGGATGTCCTCTATACTATAGCTGCCCCTCCCTTCAGTAAGCCCTAGAAGCAGGTCTTATTCCTGATTGTCTGCATGCTGCTCTTGGACTCTAGCCCCGCGAAGCTGCTTGTTTTGCCTGGTGATTTGCAGTGGCTGGTCAAAATTGTGTGTAACTCACTAGCAATGATACCATTCAACTCGAGACCTGTTCCAACTTAACATCTTACCAAACGAGAGGTTGCAGCATACCTGTTTTCCTCCTTACCCATTCCAAACATTCGTGATACTGTTTTGCTTAAATTGGGGATAGTTTCTTTTTTCTAAGATGTTTGTTTCTTTTTTAGTCAATAATATTTTCAGGTGTTGATTGTCAATACTACATACAGTAAATAACTAGACTATCACGAAAGCACTAGTGTGACCTTAGGGAAAACATGCCTGGTAAGTCAGATAGACTGTTCTGTAATGATCTGTGTGTCTGTTCAAGTTAGATATGGAGCTTAGAAGAGAAGACTCAGCTCATGCGTCTTCCTGACTTCCAGGCTGAATTAAGTGCCCTTCCTAAGTGTTCCCACAATGTCCCATGTTTTTACATTGTTGATAATTATCTGTTGAGACGTGCTGCCGTCATTAGACTGTGCACACCCTGAGTGGAGGGGCAGTGCATGATGGTAGCCTCAATCTAGCACTGCCTTGTCCACCTGCATCACCAATGCTCTAACAACACATGGCACATTATAGATGTTCAAAAAAAATGATTTTTGAATCATGGTGCTACAGAAGAATCCTGAAATAGAAGTCAGCCTACATTTTAGTCTAAACTTACTATGTTGCCTTGGGCAAGTTATTAAGGCTAATCTGTTTCCTCAACGAAAGGGTTTGGACTAGGTGATCTCTGATGTTTCCTTCTAGCATTGGCATTTGACGACTGTTAGAGGGCTATTTCAGTTCCATGATGCCGGTACAAGAAGATGTAAAACTCCTGAAATTGATTCTGGCCAACTGCACAGTGGCAAAACCTTTCTTCCAAACATGTCAGAATAAAGCTAAAATTATGCTTTTGAGAGGTCAGAAAATGCAGACTTTTCCAGACCAGAAGTGAATTTCTCAAGTAAGAAATCACAGCATTTGCATCTACAGAAAGTGATTATAGTCATTAGGATTAGGATCAACTGTAACAGTATAATCCAAATATGAATGATTTAAATGAGGTAGAGATTTCTCTTTCACATTACAGCTGGATGCAGGCAGTCCACACTGGCATGGCAAGTCTTAAGACATCCTTAAAGGCCAGAGTCCTTATATCTTGTTATTCCATTTTATGTAGTCTCTATTCCAAAGGTTATGTCACAGTCCAAAATAGCTGCTCCAGCTCCAGCCAACACATCCAAATTTCATCAAGCAGGAAGGAGTAAAGAAGAAAGAGAACATTTCACTCTCTGTTTAGAGAAGATTTTTAGAATTTGCATATACCACTTGTTCTTACATTCCATTGTCCAAAATTTAGTAATATGGCTTCATTTATCTGGCAATGGAGATTAGGAAATCTAATCTTTATCCCAGGTATCCCTGTGCCTTGCAAAATAAAAGGCTTTCTATTACTATAAAATATATTGAGAGTGGCATTAGGGGACAACCAGCAGCCTCAGACATAGAGGTATATATATATTTATGAGAATAAGGAGCAGTAGTGGTACCCAACATTAAGGTGGCTTGCAAAGTAGTTCGTGGGAATTCAAGTTCCATTTCAAACAGACCCTTTGGCACTTATGGTCCATTATAAATCATGGATGCATAGATATTGAAAAATTCCAACGTCAAAAATAACCATATAAAAAGTGAAAGGCCAGTATTTAAAAGTGACATGAAAAGCATGAGGATTAGATGTAGCATGAATCTCTGAGCTAATCTTTCCATTCAGGACATCCAGGGTCAACTGAACAGGTATAATCCATTACCAAAATATCATTGTCAATGGCAACACTGGTAAAATAAGCACATGGTCTTCCAAGGTTATTATTTTCAGGGAGAAAAATTAATTTTATACAAAAGTTTTGATATGATTATTTAATAAGTTAGATTTGAAAAAAAAGAATACCCATGTTATCCAATCTACTTATTGAATATAACAGAAAAACAACTTGCTCTTTAAACTTAGGTGGTAGAAAGTAAGCCTGGAGCTACTGGTATTAGTTTTTCTCCCACTTAGTGAGGGCCCATCTGTAGTTGCAGCCAATACACAGGATAGCAGAACTGAGTAATGGCGAGTGAGTTCATTGGTCAAGTCCTTGGATCCAGCTGTGCCTGAAGGTTTATCAGCCATATGAGCTAATCAATTTCCTCTTTTGCTTATAAAAAGCTATCTACATGAGAATTTTTATTAAATGTATACACAACTTTTTTTCCTCTCCCTATTAGATGCTTAATCTTGTTGGTAAGCTTGCTTTGGAGATCAGAGGCTATTCATCTGTAATATAGTAGATGAAGACATTATTTAGTTAATTTTGATCACTGGATTCAACCAAACTTAGAGTGCAGGTCCAAAGGTAATTTAATTTTAGATGAAATTAAAATGTTTTAACACCTACCAAATAGATTTAATGAAGTATTTTTAAAAGTCTATTTTTGTGAAGTTAACTTTAGCAGGCTTACTTGTGATGGATCAGACACTCCAAGGTTTGAGAATGCCATCACCACAAACCCCGTTGGGTTGAAGTTTTGAAGACCCTCATTAGAATGCAATTAAGTATTTTTATTCATTCATTCATTTGCTCATTCATTTATTCAACAAATAGCTATCAAGCAGTTCTGTGCTCTTACTATGTGTCAGGCTCTGTGATGGGAACTTGAGACACAAAAATAAGTTTAAAAATACCATGGTCCATTATCTAATGGAGCTTATATTTTAGAATCTGGATGTATTAGTACTCCAGATTAACCTCTAAGGTCAAACAATTCAGATTAGTTCTTGTCATCAAGAAGTCCAGAGAAAATGGAACTCAGGATGGATAAGCCATGATGGAAAAAGGAACCAAAAAGGCTTCTAGATGATGTAAGGCCTTGAAAATATGGAGCAAACTAGAATGCTTCTGTACGTGGTTCTGGGAACAGAGACAACAGATTTAGGGGAGTCAGAGTGATCAAATGGGGAGGGAAACATATGAGTAGAGGGGACTTGTTTCTCCTTTGGACAGCCTTCAATACAGCTCCAGCCTATATCAAGTATTTCTTCTCTTAAGAATTTAGATCAGCAATCCATTAAGTGGCCTGAACGGTTCTATCAATCAATAACTGGACAGATAGTTTCTAAGGACAACTATATGGAAAAATCTAAACCTGTAGAAGAGCATGTTGTCATTGAAAGTATAGATTTATCTAAAGCTTCCATAATGGGAAATTTCTGTACATAAATCAGATCCTTTTCAAAATGGCAGGTGTTGGCGGAAGAGGAATTGCACTGTTGATTGTACAAGTGGGTCAAGCAAGCAGCAAATCTATAGCTTGCCATGAAAATGCAGACATATACTAAAGGGTTGACTTTCTACTTCCAAAATAAAAACTGCTTTCGGACTCTGAAGGAACCCAGAGTGGTACTTCAAACTGCTTTGATTGAAAATTGATTAATACTTTAGGTGAAAATATGTAACCAATTGAATTGCAAATTAAGGTAAATTATAGTAGGCTGCTAAGTTATCCATCACTTGGTGAATACAGTAGACATTTAACGATTTGCACTGTATCTCCCATGACCTAATCTGGATTGAATGACCAATAACTAAGGTTGTCATTGGCCTGTCCTTGAAGACACATCCCTTAGGCTATAATAGCTAATCATATTAGAGTTCACCTAATGCTACATCAACTTTAGCATAGGTCAGTAGCAATACATCACACCTACTTGATATTAACAGCTATTAGCTTAGAATATCAACCTTTATTCCCAATTAATCAGTTTCTGAATTGAATGATGTAGTCTTATTTTACTTTATATTTCTATGAATAGGCTACTCTGAGCTTAGCCCTTAAGGTTTAAGTAAACATGATCAATTTTTATTATATATTCCTAGTATCCCTATTATATATTTCATGAAAGAGCTAAGAGATGAAAAAATGCCTTCTGCTGTTCAGAGGACAGAATGAATGAAAGGAACACTGGGTAGAACATCTGAAGACATCCTGTCTTGTTCCAGTTCAGAATGGCTGTACTTAGCATGTGATGCCACCCTTTCCTAAATATATCTCCTTTCCTTTCCTACTTCCTCTCCCAGTGTGGTGACAGTTCCACACCAACCACCCACAGCCTCCACTTCTCAATTTCTGCATTCTCAGCCTTTTCAACATCTGGTGAAGGGCCCCTTTCAAAAGGGAAGCAGAAAGCAGGAAGCTGTACAAAGCACAAGGTAGAAAAACATAGAGGGATGGAAATAAGTACTGCCTGAAGCCCTTACCCCCAACATACACTTACAGTTAGACAGGCTTACTAGAGCAGACTGGTGTGGGGAAGAAGTGGGGAGAAGAATGGAGTTGGCCCTACCAAGAAGGATAGGGAAGGTTTCAAAGTTGTCATTGGCTGGTACCGAGAGTTTTCATTTAAGGCAACTGAAAACTCCAAATCCATGTGAGTGAAAAGAGCTGGGGAACAGAGTGAAGAAAGACAAAGAGGAGTCCAGAGTATCATCAAAACAAAAGAGAAAAAATGAAATTATCAAAAACTCCAATTTTATGGTTTGGGAAACTGAGGCTCCAAAATTATTTAATTTTCCCAAGGTTACACAACTAGAAAGTAGTATGGAACTGGGATTCTAAACCAGACTTGTCTAACCCCAAAAGTGGGTTTCTTTTTTCTGCACAATATTGTCTGCCTTACTAATAAAATCTGACTAAATAATCCATATAAGACAGATGTAGCTATATATTTGTAAATATATTAAATCTCTAAGTACCTGCAGTAGCATCCTATCGCAATACAAAGCATGGTTGCAGATTATAATCAAGCCTGGCTTAAGTGTTCTGAACTGGAGATTCTAGTCGACCAGGATGGCAGTTTAAGACACACCAGGGTACCTTTCCCCTACTTAATCTTTGAACGATTAGCAAAAAAGGGCAGAGCAATCTTCCTCAAAACTCCGGAAAATAGTTAAAGGGTTGCAGTAAATGGGAGAGTGCTAAATCAAGAAAACACAGCTTAAGAAAACAGTAGGAAAAGCTCATGGCGCCCTTACTGACCCCACAACCTCCACCTTCCTGGTGCAGGGAGAAAATATTTGGAAACCACATATCCAATAAAGGTTTGCTACACAGAATGTATAAAGAAGTCCTGCAAATAAGCAGTTAAAAAGACAAGTAACCCATTTAAAAATGGAAAAAAGACTTGTAGAGACATTTCTCCAAAGAAGGTATACAAATGACCAATAAGCCCATGAAAAGATGCTCAACATCACTAGCCATCAGGGAAATGCAATCAAAACCACAATGAGATACCATTTCACAGCCACTAGAATGGCTATTAAAAATAAGGAAAATAACAAGTGTTGGAGAGGATGTGGAGAAATAGGAACACTGTGTTGTTGGTGGAAAAGTAAAACTGTGCAGCTGCTGTGGAAGACAGTTTATAGTTTCCTCAGAATGTTAAGTATAGAATTACCTTATGACTTGGCAATCCCACTTCTAGTTATATGTTGAAAAGAATTGAAAGCAGGGACTCGAACAGATTTTTGCACATGATTGTTTATAGCGACATTCACAATTGCCAAAAGATGGAAAGAACCCAAATGTCCATGAACATAGTATGTGGTATATTTATACTTTGGAATATTACTCAGCCATAAAGAAGAATGAAGTTCTGATACATGCAACAAGATGTATGCACTTGAACACATCCAGTTGAGTGAAATAAGCTAGACACAAAAGGAAAATTATTGTGTGATACCACTGAAATAATTAGAATAAGAAAATTCATAGCATTAGAAACTAGAATCCAGGTTACCAGTGGCCAGGGAAGGGTAGAAAATGGGGAGTTAATACTTAATTTCTAAAGTATCTGTTTGGGGTGATGGAAAAGTTTTGGTAATGGATGATAGTGATGATAGCAAAACATTGTGAATGTAATTAGCACTACTGAAGTATATTTTTTAATGTGATTAAAAGGGGAAATTTTAGGTTGTTTATATGTTATTAGAATAAAGATTTTTAAAAGATAAAAAACAGGACAATACAAGGCAACAGGTGAAACCTAATGTAAACTAAACTATAGACTACAGTTAATAATGTAATTATAATATTGTTTTATCAATTAAAGCAAAGCTGCCACACTAATGCAAAATGTTAATAATAGGGAAAATTGTATGTGTGAGGGGAGGTATATGGGGACTTCATATTTTCTGCATGATTTTTCTGTAAACCTACAACTTCTCTAATTAAAAAAAATTTTTAGTGTGACTGGGTACAAAATGCAGCAATAGAACCCAGAGAAGCCTGTCTACCCTTTATATTAGGACGCATGACCAGCATCTTGTGGCTGTGAAGGAGAAACCCCTGGTGGTAGGACTTGTGCGTTTGGCGTGTCTCTCAATGGAAATGATTGACTGGTCATACTGGGCCATTCATACTCATATTTCCCTTGAGGTCAACCATCTGCAGATTCCAGTCAGAAGGCATCTGTGTCCCCAGGACACAGTTGTATTCCCTGTGCAAAACTAATTGGGATGTAGCCCATGACCTTGGCCCCATCACACCGTGTTCCAACCCAGTTCTGTCTACCACATGCATGTCAAGAGCCAGACATTCTAGCTGACAGAAATAGTCTGTTCCCTTCTTAGACTGCTCTGGGGAGAGTCGATGGTGGGATCACTGCTTATAAAAATACACACATTCAAATAGCTCTGACTTTATGTGAACTTGTGAAGCTATTTTTATGTGTAGATCAGAGTCTTTATATGTATATGTATGCTTGTTGGAGAGATTGATGTTTCTGGGGGAGCCTGATATAGGTGTCTGGGAAATCAAGATGACTTCAAAATTTAGGAAAAAAGATGAAAATACACTTCAAAATCAAAAGCCACTGGCTTATAAACACTTGTACCTCATAAGCCCCTGCTATGGTTCCAAGAACATTAGCAACCACAGCATTGCCACTAATCACAGAGAAGGTGTCATGGGGCTAAATTCATACTCACTGATTAGTTTTATATAACCCAAAGCTAAAGACACACCTTACTGCAGACTAAAATGTTTTCTTTTCTAACTTTACTAGCAATTTTTGTGCACTATCTTGACTAGGATTTTGCTTTTTTGTTTTGTCTTGTTTCAAACATCAAATATTCCTGCACTCCTCACATTTCTATGCTATGTTAGTTTTCGAGTTTTTTTTTTTTTTTTTTTTTGGGGGGGGGGCTTTCAACATTTTGCAAGTCCCAATAAAATAGAAGAAAATATGTTTTTCATCTTTGTTCTTCTTTAATAGAGATTTGTTTCAATCATGTTGTTATCTTCACTTGAAAAAGGAGCCTCATAGAATCTTAGTTCGAAGCTCAAAAATGTACAAATAGCATTGAGGAAACATTAGAAAACTAGCCACATTAGCCTAAGGCCTCTAAAAAACCCTTATAAATGTATGTCTAAAACATTACTACCTACATGAAAGCAGTCAAAATGAAGTCAGTTTCAGCTCTCTCTGGCTGTCAGCCACACTGTCCAGGTGAAAAAGAAGACAGCTCCACTTTCTCACCTGCATACATCCTAGATTAAATCCAGAAACTCAGGACACTGTGGAATTTCCCACTTCAGAAGTGAAAACGTGTTTTCCCCCCAAAATAGCTAGCTTCTAACACATTTTTCTATTGATTCAATTTTTATCCCTGCTTCCTTTTATTTGCCACAAGCTCTTTGAGGAAAATGATGTGCCTTAGATAAAATAAGTGTGCTCTGCCTACCGCAGTTGATGGGAACTGCGCGTGTAGAAATGAAGAACTTTTCAAACTTTCCTAATTTAGTAGTTGGGAATCCCCAGTGAAGGGCTAAGTGGTAAGAAGATCAAATAGCTGGAAATGCAGAAGTGGGTCCTGAAGCAAGAACATTTCCAAAGCAGGCTTTAGTAGACATCATGAAGAGGCAGCTGCTGCTCAGCTGAGGGGACTGCTGGTTGCTACATGTTTTTATTATCTTAAAATCCTCACACCTGCCAGAAACACCTCCCTTTGGAACAAGTTCAGTTCTCTCTTGGCCCTTTCCCTTCTGGAAGCAAACACAGAAATAGGGAAGTATACAAAGAGTAGGCAAGGGAATTTGCACATGTTCAAAAATATGGCAAGAGTCATCGCCCTTTCAGTGTAGCTTTCACAGAGCTCTCCTGAGTCATCCTGATTGCCATTTGGATATTCTTCAAAGCAGCATGAATGCTCTTAAGACAGCACATTGTGCTCCCCAAAAAAGGTTGACAGAACAAGGGAATTCCCTTCAGAAGCCCTGAGAAACTAGCATTTTGGTCTATGAGGTGGCAGTGTGTGTGTGTGTGTGTGTGCACGCATATATGTAAAGCTTATACAAATGTATACATATATATATAATTTTCTGAATATGAAATAGCATGTTTATTGTAGACATTTAGAAAAATTCAGGAAAGTAAGATCACATAAAAATATAACAAATTTTCCTAGGAGGACTTTTTGTCTATTTCAATTACTATTATTTATTATATTATTATCATCATTATTATTAAGAGCCACAATCGTGCAGCATGAAGCAGGACATCCACTCCTTCTAAGTCACGCTGTGAGTTATAAAGCCATGCTTTATAAGACCGTTTGCTCTCAGTCGACTCAACGAGCCCTGGGGGCTGAAAATACAGATATTTACTTCGCTGTGTGTATCAGAGGGTTTTCGCCAGCCCCTCTGGAGTCAACCGTTTGTATTTTTTTTCTACAGTAATTGGCAAAGGAAACACCTGCCGAGAAAGCCTCAGTCAATTCTGGGAGTGGGGCTAGAGGGCCTGGCCTACTCAGGCTTCCCTGTAAAGGAATCCCTTCCCTGGGTACATGAAGAGATGCTTCCCAACGTTCTGGCAACAAGTCAGAAGTGAAGATCTGGCCCTTAGGGTCCCAGAAGCCCCTCCACTTTCTGGGTAGGGGCAGGGGCTCTGGGAGGACTGAGGCTCCTCTTAGTACCCTAGAACATCCTTTGCATTTCCCAGCACATTTCAGGAAATGACTGTCAGGATGTGAAGCCCTTCTATGGTGAGTTTGTGGTGAGGTCATGTTTTCCATGATTACAGTGCTATTTCACATCATGGAGCTATTATTGGGGGAAAAACAGTCACTGCCATCTTGCATCAAATGGAAGAAATATTTTAAACATTTTAAAATCTAAAATATCAACAAATTTTTCACTGTGGTTTTTCTGCACAGGAAAGAAATAAATTCATTTATGTGTTACCAACTAACATAATCATCTAGAGCTACTAATCACTAACCATTTAACTAATCAGTACTCATAACTAGGAAACTGGCTTTTAGAGTTATTGAAATGAAGACTGTAAATCTTATGATACTTATTTGTATAATTCCCTCCATCCCCATACTTTTTAACTTTAAGAAAATGAAAGGGATTCTGAAAGTTGGAAATTGGGATTTTCTTCACAGACCTGAGCAAATGTCTCAATTCACCATGGTGTATCTCACTCTTGTTATAAAAGTCCCAATATTTGTCTAAAATTCCATGGGAAATAGTGACAAAATCATTGAAATTTGGATCACCAACTCATGTTCTCCTCTTTCCCCTGAAAGTGCTCTGTGGACAATCTAAGTTCTCATTAAGGAGAGGAGGAATCTCACTGCCCACGTGCTGACACATGTGAGAGAATAATACCTTATGTTGTCATGGTATTTTATAACTTTTCAAGAGATTTTACTTTTTTATATCATGGGAAGCTAAAATTGAAAGAGAAAAAAAAGTGATTTGAAAACAAATTTTAGAACTCAAGTTTCCTCTCCTTCCAAGTTTTGATACTTACATGGTTTTAATCCAGGAGAAGAAGGCCAGTCAGCTTCTCTGGGACCATTATTTAATATTATCAGTGTAAAATTAAAAAAAAAAAAAAAAAAAAACTCAAATACTCCTCTAACACCAAAGGCAAGATGGGAGTGGAAGAATTAATAAGGAAGAGGCGACAAAGAGTTTCCAGTTGTCTTATTCTCCTCCATGTCTCTCAATGCTGTGTGCTCCTGCTTTCAGTTAATTTTGTATACAGATCTTGATAGAAAAAACGCCTTATTTGTAGGGCACAAAATGGGCTCCCTAATGTGAAAACCAAGCTATAGCAAAAGAATCTGAGGTGTTCTCAGGAGAACCTTGATGACTGTGTTTATCTCCATTGATAGGTTGACCCAGCTACTGAGAGAGGGGAAGAAAGCCTCTTTTCTCCCTCCACCCATCTATGTGGGGTCTAGTCCTAAGCAGTGATGGACCAATGAGTACCATATTCCTGAAGGTATATAGCAGTTCCTTTCCAAAACCCCAAATAACTCTGGAAGCTCATTTGCAAGAATTATTCAAGAGGTACACGGTGCCTGTATTATTATCTCAATCACTCTCCTGTGGCTGAAAAACCGAGGTATTATAAGCCCCAAGAAGCTGACACTTGTGATTGCTGCCCCAAGCAGAAATTTCCCAAAATAGGGGCAAACTTTTATGTGGAAGACAATGTAAAAGTAAATATGGCATCATTTTCAAAAGTGTACCTTTGCTATAAAAGACGTAAATGATTAACATTATAATACAAATTATACTAGAACCATCATATACGAAAGGTTAAAGCTATGATTTTTATGAGCGCTAGGACAACTTAGGATATGAATAAGCTTTTGTACCTTGCACCACCACTTATATGGAGGTTTTCACCTTTTGATTGCATTGATTCAAACTTATGTCTATCTTGGGCTCCCGAGTGACCTATGTGAAATGAGTTGCTGGCTCTGACCCATTCTCTCGTGATTAGATGACCACAACTCATGATCCGTATTGGTGGGAGCTCAGAGAGGTTATCCATTGCTTGGCACTTATCCCCTATGCTATTCTGCAGTCGGCAAAGGTCTACTCCATGCAGGGCACCATGGGTGGTCCTTTGTGTATTTGGTTGAGGGAGGGTTGCAGGGTTACAGGGAAGGGGTGATCTGAATATATATCTATTTTCACTGTGACTCTCTGAGGCAGCCATAGCATGGCAGAAGGCCAGGTGGTCCTACAATATACACAAAGGCTGGTGTCCTGCCATGGGTAAAAGAGAAGACCCACTTCAGCAGGAGCTGGGACCTTGGATTAAGGCAATGAATTGGTGGAAAAAAGAGGTGAGAATGAAATGATAAAAAGGAGGTGTAACTCTACATACTCTATTTTCCATCACAGTTTAGTGCTTCCAATACATAAGGGCAGATACTTGAGTGAATTCCCTACCCTCAACCCTGTCCAAGTCTCACATCTGGGGTTGTATATGTGTGTGTCCATGTGTGTATATATTTCCCTGTGAATGCTGTCATACTAATATCCATCAAAGCTGTAGGAATAAAAGGCTTTCACCCAAGGCCAAAGATTCAGAGACATAGTAAATGCTTTAGAATTATATATAACATCATTGAAACCACATAAATAAACATTTTATTGTGAAATACACTAAGGTATACATTGCCAGAGGTCATGAAAATTGGTGAAATACTTTGAGAAGCAATTTGATCTTGGGTATCAAGAGCTACTAAAATAAAATGTGCATACATTTTGTCCTGTGAATCCCACTTGTTGGAAACTAGCCCAAGAAAATAGAATAAAAGAGAGATCCATCTGCATAAAAGTGTTCATCACTGCACTATTTATAATAGTGAAATACTGGAAACCATCTAAATGCCTAAAAGTAAAAGAATAGTAAAATGAATTATGGCATAGTCATTCAAAAAAATATTTTGTAGCCAGTTAAAATGACAACACCAAAAATGCACAATATAAAAAACTGAGGAAAAACACAAAATTTTATATACACTCTGGTTGCAATAGTGCAAAAAATTTAAATAGACATAAGCAAAGACAGCAGTGATAATGAGCAACAATAAAATAGCTATGGAGAAGATATGATAGTAGGTGATTTCTTTCTTCTTCTATGGCTTATGACTTCCAGTGTATCTTTTAACAACAAGGGAAGAATGTATAAGCTTCTGCTTCTCATCAAGACAATGGCAAACAAAATTATAGGACAAGATCCCAAGAAGTGGATTGTGTGTGTATGTGTGTGTGCACACGCACACATTTTAAGTTTCTCAGAGGCGATGGCATCTTTAAATCTTAAATTCCAAATTGTGGTTGTTTGGAAAATCATGGTTTTGAACATGAGAACTATGACTGTGAGACATTTCATGAGCATTAAGTTCAAGCAAAATTATGAGGAGGAAAAAGGTTTGATTTTATTTCACAGTGGCAACCTGTTTCAATTCTGTGCCCTTAGTCATAGAACTAATCTTTCTAAAGTTACAGGTGAAATCACTTAAAAATTTTTCACACTTCAAATGACAGTTTTGGAGCTCTAAAGAATGTAAATATTTTTACTTTATCACATAATTGCCTCTAACTACAACTTAATTTAACTATATAACTATTAACTTATATAACTATATGGCTGGAAAATTGTTTTCTAAAGTGGTGATGTCCCAGTGGGATTGCATAAAGCACCTTTTGCCCACACCCACGCCTATCACCCTTTCCCTTTTTGCTGGTATATTACAGCCTTGCTAATAGCTCACATTTCCTGCCTGAAAGAAACATTTTAAAGCTGCTGATATGTTGTACCAGTGAATATTGGACTTTAAAGAGAGAACACCAGGGGAGTAAAAAGACTTTAAATCACAGTTATAAAAGGAATTCTGTTTGGGATGTCAACCAGGCTTCATTCATCTGTGCATTAGAAATAGTTTTTTCTAAATTATTTCCATCTTACAAAGGACATTTCAGACTTCTTTGATAAGAAGACAAGAGAATGGTGGAATGTTTGTAAAGGAATAGATTGCATCTGGGGGACTTTCCCACATCCAGTTTTAAAGGTGGGTTAAAATTGATGATGTGTATGTTATTAGAGAAATATAAGATCTAGAATAAGGGAGGAAACACTAAGATCAAAAATAAGTGAGAATACTACCCTGGGGCAATTCATTCCAGGTGCACTGTGCTCTTAGTTGCCCATTTTAAGAAGAAAGGTGACAAACTAGAATGTGACCAGAGGAGAAAGATGAGGATGGCAAAGGATAAAGAAAGATGGGGAAAGAAAATATACTTTTATTTAAGCATGTATTAGTGCCAGGAATCTATGAATTATCTCATTTAACCTTCACTACTCTGTGAGGTATCTATAAATGTCACCATGTTATTAATGAGAAAGCCAGCAACCAGGAAGACTGGGTAACTTGCCCAAGGTTAAGCAGCTACCATGTGGTGGACGCAGGATGTGAGCTTAGGCACTCGAGAGCCCTCAGTCACAAGCGTTTCGCTCTCTAGCTTCCCTCCTTAGGCAAGAGACGGGAGTGTAAGGAATTAGAGATGTTTAACTTGGAGAAGAGGGGAACAGTATGTGAGTGCAAATTATATGAGGAAAGGAGTACATTTTATCAGTGCGGTGATGCAGACCAAATGATTGGCATTTGGAAAGAAGCTGTTCTTTGAGAAGGAAAGGGTGTAGCAATGGAAGAAGAGAAACTTTGTCACAGCATAGATTTACCTACGTTGTCCGTGACCCTAGCCAGACAGGACATATGTGTTAATGGCTTCAGGTTTCAGTGTTGTTGTTTTTTTTCTTTAATGCCTAAGAAAGCAGCTTTGTGTTTCTTACCATTTTGCCATCCCACTGCTCATTTTTAGCAGATGTGTGGCTGCAGAGCCAAGGCCAAAGTGATACCCAGATAGTGAATGGTGACGATACATGAAAGGTATACAGACCCTTGAGTCCGTCCTTGTATGTCATCACTGTAGGTAACATCTGTGATAAGTTTCAGATAAAGGTTTTGTTTTGGTCATGTAGCTTCTGTGTATTTTCTCTAATAAGCCCTCAGTGGGGAAGTTCTGAAGCAAGGAAGTCTGTGTTCTCAGGGGGATTATGATGATCTTCAGATGAAACCATGCTCAGCAGGGCTCAAACCAGGATAAATGATTTATAATTATATGTGAAGACACGATTTGAGCAGCATATTAGTTTTGCTCTGATGGAAAATAGCTTTGCTTCCCATAAGCAGGCAATGTTTTCTGGACAAGAATTGACACTTCTAAACAGGCCCATCTTAAATACCAACTCTCTAATGTATATTCAGAGAATGGATACATCGGTGTTTACCTACAACAGGAGGAGGTAGGCTTGAGCCACTTCCCAAGCAGGATGCTGAACTGGATTTTAAGGCCTAGAATGCTGGTTTGGGTAGTCTGAAAAGTAGGTGAGTTTTGTTTGCAGGACCCAGATTTACCAGCCTTTTAAGAATGTCCTCATACTGCTCACCCCCACCCCCAATAACCTCTGTGATACCCTCTCCCTCCTC
Source organism: Tolypeutes matacus (assembly GCA_026826555.1). NCBI lineage: Eukaryota > Metazoa > Chordata > Mammalia > Cingulata > Chlamyphoridae > Tolypeutes > Tolypeutes matacus. The sequence continues at coordinate 309,388 of JAKSZT010054394.1, read as the reverse complement.
ATGTAATTTTCTATCTTCTCATACCTGCTTTTTATTATTAAACTATCTCAATTTCCAAACTGTATAATGCGTGTTCTTTCAAATCAAGCTGACAAATTCAATATAACATGATAATGGCACATATATCTCAAAACACCACCTACTCCATTCAAAACATTTGCATTTTAATAATGGCTTTCATTGTTTTAACCCAAAAGAGAAAAGTGAATAATCTGAACTAAGTATTCATTCCTGAAACGGTAAGAATGTTAGGTACTTTGCCTAACGGAAAGTGGGGACAACATGTTTAGTCTGGTGGTTTAGTATAATATGTTTTGTTCAGTGTTTCTAAAACTTTTCTGAGCATCAGAATCACCTGAAAGACAAAGTACAAATTGTTGGGACCACCCTAGAAATTCCGATAAAGTCAGTCTGAGGAGGGGCCCGAAAATTTACATTTCTACCAAGTCTCCAAAGTATGCTGATATTACTGGTCAGGGAACCAAACTTTGAAAATCGCTAGTTTATACCTACCTTTCAGGACCTTTGGCCATAATCAAATCACATGATGCAAAATGTCATATGTAATAGGTGGCATATTAGTCAGAGTTGTCTAGGGAAATAGAACCCACAGGAGCTATCTGTCAATAGTATGAGATTTTATAAAATTGTCTCACACGACCATGGGGATGCACAAGTCCAAATTCCTTAGGGCAGGCTGAAAGCCAGCGACTCAGATGAAGGTCTTTGTTGGGTTCTTCAGGAGACACTGGCTGTCTGAAGCAGAGATGGGAGTTCTCTCTCTGAATGCTAGAATTAGTTCTTTTAAGGTTTTCAAGTGATTGGATGAGATGTCACTCACTGCTGATGGCAATCTCCTTAGTTGATTGTAGTTGTAATCAGCTATCTATGTAATCAGCTCACTGATGATTAAAGTCCATGAAATGTCCTTGTATTACAGTTAGCCCAGTGCTTGCTTGACCAAACAACTGGGTACCATTACCTGGCCAAGTTGACACATTAGCCTAACTGTCACAGGTGGTGATTGCAGTTTTGGCCAAATTTTGCTAAGGGAACCAAAAAATAGATGTTTTCATGGTACTCAGTGCAGCTTACTTAGAAATGATCCACAGAGCCATTCAAACCAGAGTCTCCAGCCTACATGCAACAGAAAGGCATCCAGTGGAGTTGCCGGTTGGGACTCTTTGGGCACCTGAAATGCCATGTGTTGATATGACCCTCAACAGCACCTCCCTCCATGAACACTGTTGGTTCAGCATTGATGGTGTTTTGTGGACATGAGAACAAAGAATTCACCAGAATCCAGAATTCCAGCAAAAAATACAAATGCCTCCTGATGGTATTGGCACACAACTTATATGTTTTATTTTTAATTGCCATTCACCGTTACACTTTTTAAAAGTATTTATTACACAAACAGCATGATAATAGCTTTAATAAGAAGCAAAATGGAAGAAGAAAATTATTCCACAGTATCACCACACCAACAAGTTATGGCTTCCATTTTTGTACTCTCTTCCAATTATTCTCCATATGCACTCACAATTTTTTCCTTGTTGTAATCATAGCATGGATAAAATTTTATTCTCTGCTTTTCCTACTATAACTGTGTCATAAATAAATATTATATGAAATAGATCAAGAAATGAATTTTTATAATAATTCCTTATCAAAAATATCAAATTTGTATATATTCTACACCTATTATATGTGAGTCACTATGACTAAATTTATGCAATACAGTATTAAGAAAGTTTCTTGGCTTTCCTGGTATTTTTGTTGATATAGTTTGTAGGTCATACATTATAAGTGTACACTATAGATGCCGCCTCAAAGATATTTCTGACATACAGAACTATGTGAGAAAAATTATGCAAAACCCTTTTCTCTGACTACTTTCTCCCTTTTGTGGAGCCCCCTGTCCCCAAACTATCAATCCTAAGGGACTAGAACAGGGCTGAGGTTGTGTGCTTCCTTCCCTCAGATATGGAACTAAGAAGATGGAGGACAGTAACTGGGAATGATCTTTTGGACAAGTCAAGATCTAGATTGAAAATATGAAACCAAGGTGTTAATTCAAAGGGTATCTAATAGGTTCAAAACTGTCTTTACCCCTTACTAGCTATGTGACTCCGAGCATGGCAGTCAATCTCTCTGAGCCTTGAGTACCTCATCTCTAAAATGTATGTGGTGATGCCCAACTTAAAAGACTTAAAAGTAATGATAAAATTAAATTAAACAGTGTAAAGCATCTAGTAGAGAACTTGACATATAATACAATCTGAATTAGTGCAAACAGTTATTACTAGTTATACTACTATCATATGGAGGGCAGGAATCAGGTATGGTACAGAAAATCAGAATGAGTGAAGGGGATGTGAACTTAGGAGAAATTCTACGGCAGTTTCATATAAGATGTAGACATAGTTTCTTATAAAAGAACAGGAGGGAATTGTGTGTCTATAGGAGTCCCTTTCACACAGAAAGCGTTCTATTAGTGTCCTAACCAAAAATACCCCTCACCTACTAAAAAAGCATAGCTTTGACAGTTAGCTACCTAATTTAATTTGGAGAACCTACAGTTGTGATTTTACTATTTGATTTGAGGTTAGCAAGTTCTAAACCATCAACAACCTCACAAATGCAATGCTCTGAACCAGACCAGATATGTAGATGAGCTTTGTGCTTGAAGTCCATGTCTCCGGTGCTACCTTCATTAAGCACAGCTAGAATATGGCCTGCATCAGCTCACTAATACTTGGCCACCTGCCAGGTGCAATGAAATTAGCCCGAGTTCCAATCTTTATAAAAGATGAAATGAGGATTTATTATTGCCTTCATCAAGCAGAACTGATATTTTCATTAAAGTTTAGTACTTACACACTTCTGAGAGTAGGGTCTGTTTGCTCTCTGTTTTGGTTAAGGAAATGACATCAGGTTTGCATTTTCTTCTTAGTTTTGAATTTACATGCTTGTTAAGGGTCATTCAATATATTGGGGTCTATTAACATCTTTTCATCAGGAAAAGCCTTAATTGTTAGACCTGGTAACTCCGCTGTTAGAGTTGGCCCCTTAATTTGTTACCCTACAGTAAATGCAAGGTCAGCTGTACTGTTAGTGGGGAAAGGATTTGAATATAAATTTGTTGCCATGAAGAAAGGCACTAAATGAAACCTGGAATTCTGATGAAGCTTGGAGCATGTGCAAAGCTGCACTTTGACTATGCATCCCTGAGGGAGGAGTGGACAAAAGCGGCCTAGGAAGCCTCAGCGGCCATCCAGAGGGATCTGTTACCCATTCTCTAGATCAAGTCATTTCACTTCACTAGACTTCAGTGATCTCTTCTGAAAAGGAATAACAGGTTTAGATCATCTATAAATTTCTTTCCAACACTGACCTACTGTGACTTTACAGGACATGCTTTCTGTAGCCAACCACTACATTTTACAAATTGTGAAGTTTGTAAAGCCACAGTTGAGCCTCGTTCATTTACCCATCCAATTAGTATACCAGTATCAATCCAATTGTATACCAAGACCTACTACCAGTGAGGTTCCAGAAATAAATCCTTGCTTGAAGCTGATGCTCAGCTCTAACAGGAAAAGGCATGTATATAAAGAGCTATGATGCAGAAAGAAAGTGGCAAATGCCTCAAGCAAAGTAACAGGATACACTGGAAGCTCAGGAGAGGCTTCATGAAGGAGGTATTGAATATAGACTTAGAAAAATAGAATGATTTAGGCATGCAGAGACTTGCACAAGGTGAAAAGGAGTATAGAACATATTTTTATATGCCAGCTTTTTCTAAAGGCATAGGACATCACCACTCATCAGGCAACCAATCACTTGATCATATTCAATTCAACCTAACTCTGGTTGGTTGTATCTAGGATTTCAGTAAAAATCTTTGGGTTGTTTAAAATAATAATAGGTTGACTTATGCTTTCAATAAATTTGATAAGAAAGTATAGTGCATAAATTGAATATTTAGGGGAAGAATATGTGATGGGATCAGTGTAATTACAAAAAATAATGGCAAAACATTAGAACTAAAGAGTTCAAAGAGAAAAGAAATCAGAGGAGACTGAAGTAATTAGGAATGACCTCCTAGAGGGGATGACCTTGAGCAGAGTCTTGGAATAGCAACTGGCTTGAAAAAGGAGAGGTAAGACATTCCAGAGAATGCTAATAAATGGGAAAACTCATGGATACTTGAATGAGCTTAATATTTTCTAGGGACAGATTATCATATTGGAAATGGAATTTCTGTTCTTTGGGTATGGCTCAAAATTAGTATAGCCTATGTCCCAAGCCACTAGGGTCAAGGGAAACAGGAAAAACATCATTTGTAAAAACACAGCAAAGAGCCCATAAACAATCCTGAGGAAATTAGGGATAAGACTGTAAAAACTATTCAAGTGAGAAATTTTCCTCCAGAATGCCAAAAAGGGAGTAAACAAATTCTGTCATCAAAAAAGCAAGTATAAAGCTGAACAGAACCATCAGAAACAAACATTCAGTGCTCTGGAAACCAACCAAGGGCATATAACAAATTACATAGCTTTCATGAAAACTTCTGAAGTTAGGGTAAGAGCAGTATAAGTTGGTGATGTTCTTGACAATATCTTCTTCCACATCCCTCCCATTTCTATTATGCCATGAAAACTAGCACCGTTTCTACCCATGCCAGAGAATGCTCCAGTGTATTGGAACATCGGCAGTGTAAGTATTAATCTTGGCACTGGCTAATAGGGAAATCCTCTGTTAGCCTGAGGTCATGTTCCATTTGGGTCAAGCATTGGACTATCAGGCCAATAGGAGATTTACTAGGAAGTTTTAGGTGGTGAGACAAGCATAGGGAGCTTAATAAACTCTCCATATCCTGAGCTGAGTGGAAGTTGGGAGGATGTGCAGGAAAGACTGGAGTAGGCTCAAACCATCCAAATCTTCTTGGTAGATGCAGCTTGCACATATAGAAGAAATGGAATTGAACCTGTCAGAAAGCAAGAGTTAGGAAAAACTTGAAAATGGACTGAAAGTAGATGTGCTGCCCAGTCCACACACATGCTATAAGCAAGGAGTGGTTGTCTTACTGACTGAAAAAGTTTGACCATAATTTCTGACCAACCTTTCCTCAGCTCTAAGCTATACAGACATAGGGATGCTTCCTAGGAAGTGGGATTAAAAATAAAAAAAACAACACAAACAAAAACACTGAATCAAGACATTGGCAGCTGTAACTTTCAGAGGAGACATACTTCACAGATTTAGTCCAGACAAGGTACTAAACAAATAAAAATCGATAACACTCAGGGAAAAAAAGTCAGAATCCTAGAGTTGCTACAATATATAAAAAATATCCATTAGTTAACAAAAAATTGCAAAATGTGCAAAGAAACAGGAATGTTTGACCAATATTCAGAGGGAAAAATGCAGTCAATAAAAAATGTCTCAGATTGCTCCCAGATGTTTGAGTGCAACAAAGACTTTCAAAGAAGATAACATGTTCAAAGAAACAATGCTTAGTGAATGAAAGGAAATCATGAAGACAATGACTCAACAAATAGAGAATCTCAGTAAAGAGATAGAACATTTTGAAGAAAACCAAAAGGAAATTCTAGAGATGAAAAATACAATATCTGCAATGAAAACTTAACCAGAGAGTTCAAAAGCATATCTGATTTTGCAGAATCAAAAATAACTAGTAAATTTAATGATAGATCAATATAGGTTACCCAACCTGAAGACCAAAGAGAAAAAGATTGAGGAAAAATGAACAGAGCTTTAGAGACTTATGGGACAATATCAGTCATACTGTCATACATGTAATTAGAGTTCCAAAGGAGAAGAGAGAAAGGGGCAGAGAAAAAAAATGAGATATAATGGCTGAAAATTTCCCAAATTAATGAAAAATATTAATCTACATATCTAAGAAACTCAGTGAATCTCACATATAAAACCCATTGAGATCCACATCTAGACACATAGTCTAACTATAGATAACTAAACTGTTGATAGCCAAAGAAAAAGAGGAATTCTTGAGAGCAGCAAGAGAAAAATGATTCATCACATACAGGAGAATTATTAACAACTATTTTATCATCAGAAACAATGGGGACCAGAAGTCAGTGGGATGACACCTTCAAAGTACTGAGAAAGGAAAAATCTCTTGCTGACTAAATATTATATATCCAGCAAAACCATTCTTCTAAGTTAAGGTGAAATAAAGACATTTCCAGGTAAACAAAGACTGAAAGAATTTGTTGTATCAGACCTGCTTTACGATAACTACTATAAGAAGTTATTCAAGCTGAAAGGAAATGACACCAAGAAATAGTGTGAATCCAAAGAAAAAACTGAAGAGTGCTAGAAATGATAAATACGGGTCAATATAAATATTCTATGAGGGAGATTAAAAATATAAGGAACTGGAAAAATGAAAATATGCATAATAAAATTTATGGAGCATAGCTAAAGTTTGCTGACAGGGAAATTTTTAGCCTTAAGTGCCCTTATAAGTAAAGTAGAATGGTACCAGCTCTATATAATCTGATTTTCCACCTTAAGAAACTAGAAAAGGAAGAGCAAAATAAAATCCAAGTAAGGATGAAAACAGAAATCAAAGAGCTAGAAAACAAAAACAATAGAGAAAATAAATTAAACCAAAGGCATTTCTTTGAAAAGAAAATTCACAAATAATAGACTGACCAAGAAAATAAGAGAAGACACAAATCGCTAAAATTTAGAATAAAAGTGGGAACATCAATACTGAACATAGAGAAATTATAAGGATAATAAGAGAATATTATGGACAATTTTATGCCAACAAATGAGACAAATAAGATGAAACAGATAAATTCCTAGGCAAATATATTAACATAACTGACACAGAGAGAAATTGAATAGCCAAATATACCAATAAGAATTTAATAAGTTGAATTAAAAGTTAAAAATCTTCCCACAAAAAAAATCCCAGGCCCAGATGTTATCACCGGGGATTTTTATCAAATATTTAAAGGTGAAGTTATTATACCAATCCTATACAAACTCTTTCAGACATTTCAAGAGGGAACACTTTCTGATTTGTTCTATAATGTCAGTAGAACCCTGAAACTCAAAGACAAACAAAGGCATTACAAGACAAGCATATTACAGAGCAGTGTCTCTTGTGAATGTGGATGTAAAATATCTCGCAGGAAGTAGATGTAGCTCAAGTGGTTGAGCGCCTGCTTCTTACGTACAAGGTCTTGGGTTCAATTCTTGGTACCTCCTAAAAAACAACAACAACAATAACACAAAAACACACACAAAATAACAAAACCTCACAAAATAAATTGCATGTGCAAAATATAAAAAGGATTTAAAATTATGACCAAGTAAAATTTATCCCAGGGATGTAAAGTTAGTCTAACATCTGGAACATCTTTTAATATAATACACTGTATCAGTAGAATGAAGGACAAAAGCCAATAAATACAAACACAAGCATTTGACAAAATCCAACACCCATTAACAATTAAAAGCTTCAACAAATTAGTAATAGAAGGAAGCATTTTCAATCTAATAAAGGACATCTACAAAAAAACTATAGCTAATATCATCTTTAGTGGTGAAAGATTGAATGTTTTCCTCCTAAAATCCAAAACAAGGCAAGGATGTACATTCATGTGACTACTATTCAGCATTGTATTGTATGTTCTAGCCAGTAAATAAGCAAACAACAACAAAACACAAAACCTTCTAGAACAGGGGTTCTTAACAGGGGTCCATGAACAATAATGTTCAGAAAAAAACATTATTATGTCCAATTGTGGGGACATATTGGTGTGAATGTGATATATTTATTAAATATTACACAGTATAGTGTGGATTTTGTAAGGGTCCATGGTTTTTACCTGACTGGCAAAGGGATCCATGGAACAAAAAAGATTAAGATCTCCTGTTCTAGAATGAAAAAATGAGTTTGGCAAGGTCACAGGATATCCTTTGTATACAAGATGAGTATACAAAAATAAGTATATTGATATATCTTAAAATAAAATTAATAAAAACTCCATTCACAATAGCATCAAAATGAATAAAATAAAGAATAAATTTAACAAAAGAAGTACAAAGTTTTTACACTAAACATGATAAAATGACTTGGAGAGAAATTTGAAGAAAATATAAATGGAGAAATATTTCATGTCTATGGATTTTAAGACTCAATATTTTAATAATTCCAATTCTCCCCAAATTGATCCATAGATTCATCGCAGTCCCTATGAAAGTCACAGTAGGCCTTTTTTGTAGGAATTGACAAAGTGACTCTAAAATACAAAGGACCTGGATAGCCAAAACAATACTGAAAAATAACAAAAAGAACACTACCCAATTTCAGGATATATTACAAAGTTACAGACATCAGGATAGTATGGTATTGGTATAACATAGACATAACATAGACAGCCCAGCCAATGGAAAAGAGTAGAGAATCCAGATATAGACCCACATATACATATACATGAAAACATTTTTTTTTTTAAGTGCAAAGGCAATTCAGCATAATCTTTCAACAATTGGTGCTGGGACAATTGGATATCCATTTGCAAAAAGATACATTTTGACCCTTACCTCATACCATACTCAAAAATTAACTCAAATTGCATCATAAACCTAAAAGTTAGAACTCAAACTATAAAACTTCTAGGAGAAAGCATAGGAGAAAACCTTCATGACCTTGAGTTAAGCAGTAAGTTTTCATATACAACACTAAAAACATGAGTGATAAAAGAAAACAATTGATAAATTGGATTTATTAGAATTAATCAATTTTACTTCAAAAGACACCTTTCAGAAATGAAAAAATGAGCCACAGATGTGGAAAATAATGTTTGCAAATCATATTGCAAATCATACATCTGATAGCATTGAATAGACATTGTACCAATAAAGACTTACAGATGCACATGTGCCGTGAAAAGGTGTTCAACATCATTAGTCATAAGAAAAATGTAAATTAAAATTACAGTAAGATATACACTCACTAGAATGGCTTCAATAAAAAAAAAATGGAGACAGTGCTAAGTGTTGGAAAAGATGTAGAGAAACTAGAACTCTCATACATTACTGGAAATTTAAAATTGTACAGCCACTCTGGAGACAGTTTGGCAGTTTCTTTAAAAGTTAAATATAAAGTTCCCATGAGACCCAAAAATCTTAGTAAACTTAGTACTCTACCCAAGTTAAATTAAAACATATGGCCAAAGACTTATTTGACAAGATTCTTAGCAGTATTATTTATAACAGCCAAAGACTGGAAATAACCCAAAAGTCCATTAGCTGATGAATGGATAAGTAAAATTTGGTACATGCATTCAAGGAAATACTATTCAATAAACAAAAGGAATGAACTATTGATACATGTTACAAAATGGATGCACCTCAAAAGCTTTGTATTAAGTGAAAGATGCCAGGCATAATAGACTACATAATACATTGTTTTATCTATATGAAATGTACAGAAAAGACAAATTTATAGAGACAATTATGAGATTAGTGATTGTCTCTGGAGTTGAGGTTGGAGGCAGGAATTGACTACAAGTGAGCTCAGAACTTTATTGTGTGATGGACATGTTCTAAAACTGGGTTGTTATGATGGCTTCACATCTTTATAAATTTATGGTAAATCATTTAATTTTACACTTTAAGAAGTCTTGAAATCCATTACAAATTCCAGAAAAAAAATTGAAGAATTAGGGAAATATGTATTACACTGTATGCCACTCTTCTAATCAAGAGTCCAAAGAAACTAAATGCCTACTAGGCTTGATTCATTATATCCCTTCTACCAGGAATGCTTTCCTTCCTACCTGCAGTTATCTTCACTCCTACCCCTACTTCATGAATCAGCTCCAAAGCCTTTCATGAACTTCCTGGCTAGTTGTAATACCGTACTTTTGCTCCCACCTCACTTTAATTATAGTTTTCTTTTGACCCTATTCATTCCTATCATAATTAAATCGTATGTTTTAGTTCTTCCTCTATCTCTTCCTTTCTGGACATTACCAGGGTAAAAAATAAGGCTTACTTTGTATTCCTATTAGGTTCCAGTACTACGAACGATATGTTGAAGATGCTTAACCAATACTTGTGGAATTAATAAAAGTATCATAATTACATAGGTTATTTACCATTATAAAGATCCACATAGCCAGCACTCTTGCCAGTGATGACTTTTTGGCCAATGTCTTGTGGTAAGTGAGTAAGGGACTTCTCTCACACTTTATTTACCCTTCCTAACAGTGACAAGAGTTGGCAGTTGGAAGCCTCTGCTTTTTGCAAGTGCAAATCCATGATCAGCATCTCCCTTGTCTTGCCTCCTTTGAGAGGTTTCTCATCACCATCTTAACTATGACGTCAGAGGAGTGTTTTGGTTTTTCTGCTGTGGTAGGTTGTGGTTGGGAGAATGAGCTGTGTTTGGTGATGCCTCTATGGCATCTCCAAACAATTTCCTTCATGCCCATTCATAAACTGTGGTGTTTATTCTTTCATTGGTGTTTAGTCATGTACCATGTACAAAGTGCTGTTCAAGGTACCCTGGCAGACACTAAAAGTACAAAAGGCAAGTGTCATCCTGGTCAAACTTACCCTCCATGTGCTAGAGAGAAAAACCCTGTTCACTAAAGGCTATAATGAGAAGAGCACATAGTGTTCCTTAACACTTTGGTTTCCAGTTCCACTTTTGGCATGGAGCTGTGGGAACTTAGGCAATTAAACTCTAAGCCTCTATTTCTTCATATGTGATATGATAATAACACAAAATATTAATGTAGGTCCCCAATCCCTTATCTGAAATTTCAAATTCCAGAAATCTCTCAAATCAGAAGCTTTTTTATAACTCTTTTGATGTCAAAACCTGACCTGATCTGAACTTGGTTGGCACAAAACCTTACTTGAACTGATGTAAGGCTATTCACAGTCTTTATTTAATCCCATTTAATGAGGATATTCTTATATTTTGCTGAAGAAATATGGGTGTATTTACTTACTGGATGTTATTTCAGATGCTTTTGAGAATGTTTTGTAATTTATGATATATGCACTGTATCATCATTTTAAAATCCGAAATACTCTGAATCTGGCTGACATCTAACTATATGGGTTTTAGATAAGGAATTGGGGATCTGTTCTTAGTGTTTTGTTTTTTTTTCAGAGAATTAAGTGAGATAATGAATGGTGTGTAATGCATCACTCTTCCTTTCCTTCTTTCCACCTCCATCATTGTAAAATTCCAGAAAAGTAGTATGGAAATGCAAATATATTTTATTCAGTGCAAATCAGAATATCAGCAAAATTTGTCTTCATTCCTCCACTTCCCTTTGAGATCCTCTCTCCTTACTCTTTTCCTCTTTCTCTCTTGGCCCTCAACCTTGCCACTGACCATTATTTTCTTAGTTTATGACTCAATTATAAAAGCTAAAATGTTTTTTAAAATATCTCAAAAAATGCCCCCAAAAGGTTCTCTAAGAGTGTAACTAAAGAAGCAGCTTATTATCCTGGAGTTTTAGGCCCTCACAGTCACTTCCTAAGTACATGACCTTGGCTTAGTAATGCAATCTCGCAGAGTCCCTATTACCTCAGCAGCAAAATTGAGCTAATGTCTCACACCTGATCAATGCAGATGGCTAGATGAGGTGATCACTTGAGGTCGTTTCCATCTCGAACACCTATGAGGTTCTGGGTCCACAAAAGACAGAAAACACTCTCAAAGCTTTTAGATCACGGCTACCACCTGCTCTGGTTCATGATGGGCCACTTCAGCCACACTGAGTAAGAGAGAGATCCCTTACTCAATAATGAATGGAACAGTAATGAAAGGAAGAGGTTCGAGGCAGGTGATGGGGAGGAAGAAGACACAAGGAGGAGGTCAGGCTGAAGTGAGTTCACTTGAACTGAATGTGCTTTGAATCAGTCTATATATTACTGAATCACAATTCTTGCATCAAGGGTTCAGAGCGTAAGATGAGCTCCCTCAAGTGCAGAGACAAGGTGTGTCTCTGGGGTTTTCCAAGGTGAGGGAAAGCACAGAGGCATTTGTGAGAACTTCTTCAGTGGGTCATTTTGCTTTAATGCTAAGTTGGAGGCTGTGTTTTGTTGTTAAGAGAGCCTTTCCTACATTAGAAAACACCTGATTCAAATCTGGGCTGTGCCACTTACAAACTGTGTGACTTTGAGCGAGTCATTCAACCTTCCCAAAACTGAGTTCCCTTGTCTGTAAAATGGTAATAATACCTCCCTTCTAGGATTGTTATGAGAATTCAATGATCTAATGCATGGAAAATACTTCATGAATTGCCTGTCACAGGATAGTGTTCAAGAAAGGCTAGCTATTTAGTCCTGAGAAAAATCTGAGTTCTGAACAAAGATGGAAGATAATTTTTATGTGATTGTATGTTTGAGAAGTAAACAATATGATATTACAAGGACAGAAAAATGAGTGGTCCTCACCTTTTGCTCCTTTGGACAAGGTGTGAAAAAAATTTAGCTTCTCTTACTCTCTGGAATGAGGTTATTGTTGGAAGCTGAAATCTGCTGCTTGGAATTATTCTGCCACCAGTATGTATAGTAGCTGTGGAATGTCATAGCAGAATAGATGTTCAGGTGTTAGAAGGGGTTCAAAACTTCTTCAAATAATTTCCCAGTGGAGAGTCTCTGCTTTTGATTATAATTTAATGGCATATTTGGTCAACATTCTCCCATTTTTTTGAGAAAGATGTGTCATAATAAAATTAAAATAATGTAAGATTTTGCACCAGAAACCCAAGCCCCTCTGCTAAGTATAATCAATTAGAAAATGTAATGACACAATAGTGAGAAAAAAGCAAACTTCAGATATAGACTTTTAAAAAGATATGCAGCAAGACATTATCAAATAATGTTGAAGGACATGAAAGAAGATTGAAAAATTAAACTATTTATACCATGGACAGTTCCTCACCTTTCAAGATTGTTGATCCTCATGACCTTGGCCCTTGTTCCTCCTGCCTGAAATACTTTCCCTCTCAATCTTCCCAAAGTTCTTTTATCCTTTTAATTCAAATTTCTACTGGGATATTCCTGTGTACCCTCCCTTCTTATACAATATTCTCTATTTTCCCTTCATTTCTATTTCTTCCTGGCTCTTGTTACCCAGCACTATAGTACATGCTTTTGCTTACATTTTTGTTTTCTGTCTTCCCCACTAGCATAAAAGTCCATGAGGGGCGGGACTCACCAGGCTCCTAGAACCAGCACTAGGACCTCAATAAAAATTATTGAATGGATAAATGAGCAAATGAATGAATAAATGAGTAAATGAATGAAATCACTAAAAAATTAAAATCAACAAAACATTTAAACAAGTGATGCAAAGAAGAGGAAACTCACAGCACCAGTAAAACATGAAAAAATGTCCAGCCTCACTAGTAATAACAAATACTAATTAAAACAATAATGTAATATTACTTCCACTGGACTTAAAAAAAAAATTAAAACAGGCCAATTCCAATTTGGGGGAGAACATAGAAATATCAGAACTTTCCTATACTGCAGGTAGGGACATAAGTTGGAGAGCAAGGTGGAATATTTAGTAAAACTGAGTGTTCTCATACCCTGAAAAGTAACATTGTCTGTTCTTGAAAATACACTATTTCAGTTATGGACACATGCATTTTTGTAGCAATGCTTATAATAGCAAACAGTCAGAAACCAAGCAAATGCCCTGTAGTAGAAAAAAAGGATAAAAAATTTTGTAACCAGATGATGCAGTACTGATAAATAGCAGTAGAAATGAGTTAATGCTGAGTGAAAATGCAAGTTTCTTGCAGAATTTGTCACAGAGTATCTATAAATGAAAATTTACAAAACATCTCACCATGCCATTTACGATTAAAGCCAGGACCTGCCCACATTATGTTGACTAAATTGGTGCTTAGGGTCAAAAAAGGAGTGGGGCTGGGGAGGAAAACATAGGGGAATTCATTCTCTAAGGGAATTCCTTATTGCCTTTATTTTATATTTCTTTAAAAATTGCATCTCAGATAAATATAGCAAGATGTTAATATTTATTCAGTTTAGATGGTGGGAACATAAGTATTTGTTATGTGCCTTGATACTTTTTTATATTTTGCTTTTTGAAATAAAAAAAAATCAACAAAATTAGGCACCAGACTTACTAGTACTGTGCTTCTGTTATTTCATCTTAAGAATGAGGATATCTATTTCACTGACTTCACATTACTGTAGAGATTAAATGAGATGATACATGTAAAAGTGCTTTCTAAACCATAGAGCTATATATTATTATTTATGTTATTATGACCATCACCAAGTCGTCCATCTTATTCCTCAATGCCTATAGCTCCCCTAATGGTCACTCAGTAGAACAGCAGTTTTCAAACTGTGCCTCATGGAACCCCAAGGCCTCTATAAAAAATTCCTTGCCATTATTTGGGGAAGCAAGGAAACAAGATTTCAGGTCTCCTATTCTATTTCAGTTTTTATCTGTTTTCACTTTGGGCTTTCAAATAAGGTAGCATTTGAAGGCAAATCATACAGCCCTGTATTAACTATAAATGTTCAATCATCACCCGAAGATGAAAAAAAATGAAATTAAATCTGATTCTGATTCTGCATCTCCATTTGAATATTGATGAGAAATTCAAAATCTGTTAGTGCTGGATCTCCCTTTATAGCCTCCCACTATCCCCTAAGATCAGGCAAGGTTTCTGCAAAGCCTGGAGTGAGTCAGTGAAGCCTGTGTCACCTGAGGCAGCCAGAGACCAGGAGCTCAGGTCTAGGCACAAAAGAGGCTGACAACAGCCGTTCGCTTGAGAGGAGCAGGCATCGCTCCAGGGCACCCCATGGGTACCACGGATCCCTTAACTGCGTTCCCTTTCTAGCCTTTGAGTTTTGCTCTCCTGGGATTGACTACTTACATCTCTAAAGGAACACAAAAGTTGGCGTCCTTAGAGTGGAGGAGGGAAAAAGGCAATGAAGGAACACACATATACACACACATTACCATGTCAATAAATTATTTGCTGTGAAGATTTGAAAATCGCTGACCCAGAGCAACGTTTCCCTGTGTTTTGTTTTGATTTTTAGTGTGAGGCCTTGTTTTTTGACATCAAAAAAATTCCAGAGCCCTTTTCTACCCAACTCCTCTCCCCACGCAGCAATCACTTGTCTTTTGATTGAAGAACTGCACAGAGGCACGTGGACTCATGAAACACGTCGGGATAGCTCTACCCAGCACATCCCGTGCTGACGGCCCACGGGCTCTGTACTCGCCCCGTGCAGACCTTTGACATCATCTTCAGACATCACAGTTACAGAGATGTATTGGCAAGGTTGAAAAAAGTCGCTCAGGCTTTAAATTGTGGCCCAGTACCAGATACCAATGCTTAGCATGAACTCTACAGTAATATCTTTTTGGTAACTCCTGTAGTTGCCTTGTAAACAGTAGAGTTATATAGGATTATGTGTGTGCATGTGTGTTGTGTTTTTTCCTTCTGTTTAAATATAGGTATTTAAATATACCACAATTTTTTAAATCCCATTTTGGCATTTCTTCTGTTTAGTATATATTAGACTGAAAAAAAGAAAAATACGTTACCACTTCATTCCTGAGATTTTTCTAAGGCTTTCTGCCTCACAAGGGATTGAAAATCTAATTTGATCATTGCCTCCCTTCTCAGCTCCTCTGGTAAACCCCAGTGCCCCACCCCACTGCCATCACAGCCCTGGCCTCACGTGGTTCATGCTAGAAGAAAATGTAGGGAAACATCTTCAAGACCTTGTGGTAGGTAGTGGTTTCTTGGATCTTACACCCGAAGCACTAGCAACAAAAGAAAACATAGATAAATGGGACCTTCTCAAAATTAAACACGCATGCTCAGTTCAGTTCTGAGTCCAGGAGACTGTCCATTGATGCAACAGCTATACAGCTTTTCCCAGATTGTGTCATTCCACATGATTAAGTTGTGGCCAAAAGACACAGCAAGGTCCAACTTAATGCTGTAGATGATCGGAAGAGGCCAGTGGAGTCACAATGACAGAGTGGCCCGATGCGATGAGAAAGGCCAAATGTTTAAGCTAATCTGAAGAGAGTCGCCTAGATGGGGTTGGGGAGTTTTAGACTCGATGGACAGATCCAAAAGCTGGCATAAATTTTAGACCTTGCACAATCCACAAAGGCACAGAACAACAAACTTTATCAGAATTTCCTTTCCATCCCTGTTCCCCTCTCGCCTGTCTGCAGGCTATGGCTCAGTCTTTATCTTGTACATTCACCATAACTTTTTGTTTTAATTGACAAGGTCATAAGTTCATCACTCATGGAAAATCACTCTCCAGCCAACTTATTTGAAATATACTTGAGGCTAATATAACTATACTCATTCTGTAATTGGAACAGAAAAAAAAAATCTTGGAGCCCAACTGGAAGAAAGCATTTAAAAATAAAACAAATAATATTTTCAGAGACTATGTTCCTGGAACTTATACAAATGGCCTCCACAGCCACTGGCCTTGAGAGGGCCAATTAAGATGGTCTATTGTCTGATTAAAGAATTTTTGAGTTCAGAGCAGTACATTAAGTAAAAAGGGTAGCTCTTTGAATTTTGCAATGAATTTGATTAACCATTTACAATTACAGTGATTTTAAAACATCCCAGAACCATCACCAGGGTTTACTCTGGTCTTAAGAAAGCTAGATATCTGATTCTGTCAACTATTTTGTGGCTGGGATGGTTTCCTGATAAAGCATTGCAGAGAATATTCTGTTAAATAGTTTTACTTAACAGCCATGATTTAGGCATAATTAGAGTTCCATAGACCTCCTTGGATAATGTTCAATAA
Source organism: Tolypeutes matacus (assembly GCA_026826555.1). Classification (NCBI taxonomy): domain Eukaryota; kingdom Metazoa; phylum Chordata; class Mammalia; order Cingulata; family Chlamyphoridae; genus Tolypeutes; species Tolypeutes matacus. The sequence continues at coordinate 292,507 of JAKSZT010054394.1, read as the reverse complement.
TAAGAATAAATAATAAAGTTTTCTAAGATCCACAGATAAGTAAGTTTCCTAAGACCATTTTTGGTAAGGAATAGAAATTGGCCAAATGGTGGCCAAGTTATGAAAATATGGGATTTGAAAACTGGGCACAAGAGATTATACAAAAGCACGCACACGTGTGTGTGCATGTTATGTCCTTTATTTCATTCTTACCTGGAAATAACATAAAAGATAATTTGGCCTTTTAGTTAAAAGTCCTTGAAAAACAAACCTATTATTTTCTGGTTGGAGCTATGTTTCCTGTCCAGGACTTTGTTCAAAATGTTTTAGAAACAGAAGCCAAATTATATATTGTCATGGGTTTAGATCAGCATCACTTTCGACTCTAGAAAAGGTTGAAAATGTCAGCTTAAGAAACACCTCCTTTATCACGAGGCAGTATATGATTCTAAAAGGAAAGGCCATCTGGTTAGTACAACCATCTCAGCATTAGATTTCATCTGCATGGAACAGCTAAGTCCAAAACCTTTCTTAAATTATGCCCTATAATAGTGGCTAATTCTCTCTGACCAAATATGTAGTTTATAGATCATGTTATTAGTTTTAAACTGAGTTTTTAAAGTCACTACTATCTTTAGAAATAAATTATCTGTGTACTGCTATCTTTGTCATTTTTAAACATGTTACTGTAGTATATCATACATACAGAAAAGTACACAATTTGTAGTTTATCATTTTTTTACTTGGATTATTGGTCTTTTCAAATGAAAGGTTTCATTTTTTAGAGCAATTTCTGTGTTCATCATGGAGGTCTAGATAGAAAAAGTCTTGGGGCCAAAACCTTAGTCCCTCTTTAGGATGGAGCCCAAGGTCCTGAAGGTTTAAAGAGGTACCTGGCCATTAGATATTCTCATCTGGGTCCCCCATGCTTTGACTCTGCTGCATATATTTTATTCCCCCAAGCTCGGAGCACCCATTTGTCAAAAGGAGATCAACAAACCAACCTTCTTTCCCACCATAGCTGTGATAAACCCTGGTCCTTCTTTTATGCAATGCCACTGCCACCATCTATCCAGAGGATCCCAACCACCCTATCTCCTGCTTTCTTAGGTGGCTGGGGTCAACTTTCAGAACAGGGATGTGTTGTCTCATGTGTCTTTTCTCTAGTGAAACATTAAGCATCAAATCACATGCATTCACACACACACCCAAACACACAACTGTTTCTTCCACTATAAGAAAAATACAAACACAGGATATATATTATTGCTTTTCCAGGGAATCTTAACATATTCGGAGTCCTAGAATCATTATTTTGAATAAGGAAATATTTGTTCAATTAAATAAGTCATTCATTATTCAATGGATATTTTCTGAACTTTTTGCCAAGCACGTGGCAGAGTTTTAAGGAGAAGCAAGTCACATATGGTAGCCTCTATCCCTATGGAATTATATTTGAAAAATAAATTGAACTAGATCATTTGAAAAACATTATTAAAAATTATTGAAACTTGCAAAAGAATAAAGACGTTATAAAAAATAAAATTAATCCCTAAATCAAGAAATGTCTCAAATGCCCAACACTATGATAAGCATTGCGAATGATAAAAAGACACTCGAAACATGTTAGGAGAAACAACCAGCACAAATTACTGGAGACAAAGTGCATTCTTAAGTAAAACAAAGAATATCAAAATGACTTAATGTAAAAAAATCAACAGCAGAAATGTACAAAACACTTAATTAAAAATGAATAGTAACCAATAATAAGCTTAAAAAGATTTTTAAACCATGACAGCTTACAAAGTACTTATTTTACAAAACGAAGTTAAGAAAATAAGCTAAAACACTGAAAATGAACTTTATAAAATAAATGAGTTTAGTCACAAAATGCGTGCTAAAGAGATTATTTGAAATTCCCAAGGACATATCCGTTATTTTAACATAACAAGCTTTCATTGACTTAAATACTATTCTGGAACTCTCTAAAAGTGACCAATCATTTAGGGCCTATCATTTCTTCCTTTGAGATATCATTGAAAATCGTCCCATTTTGTCCATTCCTTCTGCCACTACCCCAGCCCGGACCCTCATCTTGAGCCTCACTGAGATTACGTGGTGCATCACTGCAGGTTTCTTTCTCCCATCTCTCTAACTGCGTTAACATCATACCTTCAATCTTCTTAAAATGCCACTGTTAAAATATATCCCTCGCTGTCCATTAGCCAGACTGCTTACACCTAACAAACCAAGTCTGAACTCTACCTGACTTTAAATTTCCAACTTAATTTTCCCTCCCTTTCAGCCAAACTCTCACTCTCAGCTACTTAAATATTCCTAAAATCCAATTAGCCATTTCATACTCCATGCTTTTGATGTCACTGGACCCCTCATCTCTGATGTGATCTTTTCTCCACCATGTCTGCCCAGCCTGAATTCATCAAGTCTTCTATGACAGAGCCACCCTGCACTTGACTCTCATCACAGCTTTTCATTTTCGAGGGAAGTTTATAGACTGATCTGAGATTTCAGGTTGATAATCCTTCAGATAGGGGCACTATGACTTGGTTTTTCTGAAATTAAATGGGAGACCCTCAGCTATCTCTTGTTGTTTTTAATTAGAGAAGTTGTGAGTTTACAGAACAATCGTGCATCAAGTACAGGATTCCTATATACCACCCTATTATTAACACCTTGCATTGTTGTGGAACATTTATTACAATTGATGAAAGCACATTTTTATAATTGCTCTGTTAATTATAGTCCATGGGTTAACTTAGGGTTCACTGTTTGTGTACTGTAGTTCCATGGATTTTTTTTTAACATCTTTAATCTGTTACCATATATACATCTTAACATTTCCCCTTTTAACCGCATTCAGATATATATTTCAAGGCTGTTTATTATGTTCACAATGGTTTGCTACCATCACCTCCACACATTACCAAAACATTTGATGCCTCCATCCTAGGGACATATGAGCTCTTGAATCTTTTCTTCCATTTTACCTGAGCCAATGTGGAGGGTTGATATAAAATCCTATATAGATATCAGTTGAGAGAACTCTGTGATCACTATTTCCCCAATCAAAAAGAACCAGGTTTTCTCTCTCAAGGCCAGAGAACTCTCATCGAGAATTTAACTGGATCTTGTATGAGCAGATAAAGTGCTTATACTTTCCCCTTTCTTGGAGACCAACTCAGATACCCAGCTGGCAGACATAAAAGTTTTTGTGCATAGCAAAGCTAAATGTTTCTAAAAAGCAGTGATCATTTGAGAGCAAAGCATTCTTATGCAAAGACATAAAATAGTTTTTCTGTAATTTTAACCTCTAACTATTTGTGTCATGATAAATAATCTTTTTCAATATTGCTATATAAGTTCTTACTTATGATGTTTTGAAATAAAACAACTACTAAATAAGATCCAAGCTTTTGTTGCAGAGACTGATCTTCTCCTCAGGTCTCTGTATCTCCTAATTTCCTCACAAAGCTAAGCAGAGTTAATATTCAAAAACATAATTTCAATTTGGTCTTATTTGGGTATTAATACAGTGATCTACACTGTAAACAACTGCTCCATTTTAGTTCTGTCTAAATCCTGGTTCAAACTGTAAAATCCAAAGAATTCTCAGCTTCTTGTTGAGGAAAATCTAACAAAAAATCTGATGCCAGAATGTTCACTGGATGAAAGGGTTTTCAAATGGTGTTTGCTAAGCCTCACCTATAAGGTGAAATGAGATCTGGGGATCAGATCACTGAGCTAATTGAAACAATGGGACTATGAACACAATTGCTTTTTAACTCATTGAAACAAATTAATCATATCAATTATGTAGCAAACTATTCCACTGTCTCAATTCTTCTGAGGGTCCTGAAGAAGGGTCAGAGAATGTGCCACTTTCTCCCAACACATAGTCTTTCTTAAACAGAGGAAAATATGGTAAAGCTGCCAGGGGTCTGGGCAGGGGTTGGGGTAGAGAGCAAACAAAGTTAGTAAGAGAATAGGCCCTCCCCTAGATGACACCACAAGAAAGCTTTCATGTGAGTGTGGGGAGGGCTAAAACGACCCAGGGTAGAAGGTGAGGTTGATGGGGGCTGGCTTGTATGAGAAGTCATTGTTCTAGCCATAAGGGCTTTAAGGTAACATCCAAGAGATGACGCACAAGAAATCAGTAAAAACTTTGTGATATCTCTCACCTTTGTAGGTGCAGAAACTGGATCAGGGGCATGCAGCTTTAAAAATCAACCAGAATGGATATGTTGTAAGTGCTCTATACATATCATTTAAATGAATACATACCATCTTTTCTGCCTCCTGGTTTTCCCAGTCTGGCTCAATAAGGAGCTATGATAGAGAAAATTCTGGGTTTACTCAAATGAATCATTTGTATTGCAAAAAAAATTTCATATGACAAAATGATTTGCAATGATACTCCCTTAAACTGGAGGTTTCTGACTGCATTCTTAATTGACCATGATTGGTTAAAAAGATCCTGGAACTAATTTATTGTCTAAGTTGTACTTATTTTTAGTTTTAACCAAAACCCACCTTATGTAATATTTGGAATCTAGCTTGGAATTTACCATGTAAAATTCAGAGTAATGTAGGTAAAGAACTGAAATAAAGAAAAGGCAAATGGATTTGTTAGGACTGTGGGTCCACATACTGCTTCCCATCATAGGTAAAGAGCCCAAGGGACAAATGCCTTGGGAGTGGGTAGGAGTGCAGGTCAGGCACCAAGGCAAACCCCCCCTTGTAGCTTCAGCCCCTAAATGAAGATATGAATGATGGATGAGGCATGAGTTAGAGCAAGGTGGTCCAGTCTGCACCCCACCAGTGAAATTATCTCAGAATCTGGCAGGCCGACATCCTCACACAGCCACAGGTAAGGAGGACTGTCCTTGTCTGAGCCTCTCATCACTAGGCTCAGAGCCTGCTTAGCTGCACAGGATCATTGCTCCCTGCCAGCAATCACTGGGGTGTTCATTGTTCATCCTGCTGGCAACTTTAGGACTGAATTAGAGGGCTATTAAAGCCTCTTACAGTCCTGTGAGTCTAAGATTTCTTTTATTCAAATGCTTACTCCTCGGACCTAGACGAGACACTAGCAGAAGATTTTCAGGCAGGAGTTTTTTGTGGCTTGGTATAAAGGTCTAATCCTCTTTTAACACTCTCTCTGTCCAGGCTATGTCATCCAAGCCTTTTCTGCATCGCCTATCAACCGAGAACAAAACAAGCCCCATGTAGTTCTCAGATCTGAGCAGGTAGATGCTCTCTTCTGTTTCAGCTCTCATTACCTGTGTGCATATTTTATACATATGTATGTTTGTATATCTAAGAAATACTTCTCAGTATTTATGCGCACATGTAACGCTTGCTCTTACCCACAGAAGAAACCTGCTGTCAGCAAAAGCATTAATTGTGTTTCTGTTTATGCTTCTATTCCCCAAGCCAGGATTTTTGTTTGAGTAAGAATTTGTGCCTTAATTATAAACGTTAGTAAGTGAAAAATGTTTGCATTTCACAAATATATTTTCCATTTCACAATCCTTATAGCTGAAAGTCAGGCTCATGAAATGTAATATTTGCCTGCATAATTTTCTCTCCTTTTCCCCTGGTGTTTTCACTTCAACAGCAAGGGTGAAGAAAGTTATACAAGCATATGGGTTCACCCTAGCAATCATCATTAATCTTTGCTTTTCTCATCCTTGTTTACTATAAGACCAAGTTAAAGTATATCTGGCCTTTCTCAAACTATTCTACAGCAATGCTTCACAGTCCTGAAAAGTCATTTTCAGCAAAAGATGGGAGTAAAGGCACATGCATGCATGCACGTTTCTGAGAAACTGTAGACAGAGATAATTTGCAAGTGATGGAAAGCTGATATTTATGGTGTTTAGGATATTTTTTAAAACTGGGACATAAGCATCTCTAATTCAAGGGGAGAAGCCAGTGGGTTGCTGTAGAATTATTTTCCTCCTTTGTGGGATTGATGGTGCTCTGGGGAAAATCTTCTGCCTTGCAGTTCACAGACGATGGGGGGAGAAGTGTGAGAGGGAACTGGACAGTGATTGAGGAATGATGGCTAAAATTAGTTCTTGTTTCCCCTCCCTTACCATTAGCAGACAGTCTGCTTCTCCAGCTGGCTTCTGTTGAAGTCAAAAAGTTAACCTTTTCACTGCCTTGGCAAGGACAAAGCGTGTGCCACTCTTGCCTGTCAGTGTGGTTAGAGTCTTAAAAATAAGAAAGTATATGTGTAAAAGGGTCTTGCTGATTTTTCTTTGCAGGATGGATGCAAGGAATAAATGCTAATATATAAATATAGTATTTTCATGTTTCATACATCAATAATTGCTAATTTCATTGAGACATTTCTAGATAGTAGGCAGTGTTTTCAGCACTTTACATGTGTTATATTATGTTTTCCTCAAATAACCCTTTGAGATAAACATTCCTAGTATCTCTAATTTACAGATGAATAAACTGAGGCACAGAGGTAGCTCGCCCACCATGACAAAACTAGTTAATGGTGGGACTGGCATTCTCTCTAACTGTAGGTCCTATGCCCTTAACCACTGTGATGAATTATCTTAATTAAGATAGTAGGTCTTAGATTAGTAAGATGTACTGAATGGATGCATAAAGGTAAAATTACATTACATAAAGTAAGTGCCCAGTAAGTATTGGTTGAATAAAATCTGCCCTGCCATGACCATGAGTCAAGTCATTATTTAATCTCTGGCCTCTTCCCCTTGCTTCTTGTCCCTTCCAGTTGTGTATGTGGTGTGTGTATGTTCACTAAAACCTAAAAGATCTAAACTAAATTGAGTGTAGAGGATCTATGTATAATAGAAACTTAACTCCAAAGGAATATTCAACATATAATACACTTCTATATCTTTGCAACAATGGGATTAAAATGCTGCTCAAAATGAAGTCTAAAAAGAATAACACAAACTAGCTAAACAGTCAAAATTACCAAAAAACATGCCATCCAAGACCCCATGTTTTTCTTTCCCCAGATTTTCTATCTGCTATGTTTTGAGATAATCCTACTGGCCAGAGAATTTTATGCATCTAGGGTAGATGTTCTCACACCCTTGGGTATACATGAAGCACCTAAAGGACTTGCAGAAGACATGGATTCCAGGGTCCCCCTTCCCCCGAGGCAGACTCTATAGGTCTGTGTCGGAGGGTGTCTTACTTTGCCTGAGCTGCTATCACAAATACCACACAGTGGGTTGGCTTAAACAATGAGCAATTATTGGCTAATGGTTTCAGAGGCCAGAAGTATAACATCAAGATATTGGCAAGGCATGCTTTCTCTTGGAAGACTGTGTCATTCCCAGCAATCCTTGGGGATCCTTGCTTTCCTGTCACATGGCGATGTCATCTCCATTCTTTCCCAGGTTCCCACTGACTTTCCAGCTTCTCCCTGTGGCCTTCGCCTTGTCAGGCCTCCAGTGATTTGAATTAATCCCCACCCCCCACCCCCCATTCAGTTGGCACTGCCTAACTAAAATGAACATCTTCAAGAGGTCCTATTTACAGTGGGTTCACATCCACAGGAAAGTGGATGAAAATTAAGAACATGTCTAAATTGGGGTCCGTAACTCAACCTACCACAGGGGGTCTGGAAATCAACATTCTTAAAGAGCATCAAGCTTTGAGAAACATTGATCTAGTTAATGAGGAAATGCCTCATGTTAAAAAGGATTGCCTCTTTTTGCTATCCCAAGACAGGAAGGCAGGTCCCTGTACTTGGCCTCATAAAACCTCATTTTGCTTGTCTTAAAATTTCCACTGCATTCATTTTGCTTGGTAAGTGACATGCGACTGCAGAACATAGTAATTACATGTTCCTGAAGACTACTTGGTAATTTGCACTTAATAAGACCAAAAATAATTACCCTGTACTCCAATCTAGAAAACATAAATAATGGTAAATATATGGTACTCACCATGTAATTACTTTGCCACTCCACTCAACTCTCCATAAGATTGAGCAGTTACTGAGGAAGTAAAGAATCATAACAAAATAGTCCATATTTTGCCTGATAAACTAAAGCAACTCAGCCACAACATTTGCATTTTCAGGCGTTTTTTTCTTAGGTTCAGAATTTAAATCTGAGAAAATTGAAAGGAAAGAGTATTCCTTAGTTCTTTTGGGGCTCTCTGATTTGACCTTTTACTTAGTAGTGCTAGTCAATTTCCCTGAAATTCAGTTTTTAAACCTGTTAGGAATATGACATAACCCACCTGTCTGGGGTGACCTTTCAAAGCCACTTCTAATTCTGTTCTTTGACTTAGTAGAAGAGGGCTTAAATTTTAGGTATGAGACACATTTATATGGGAGGAGGGACGGAAGCTAGAGTCGCCCGAGCACACTTAACTGCTCACAGTTAGCCTTGAGGTTCCTTCCTAAAGGAATGAGCTCCACAATCCTTTCCACAGAGCACTGGGACCCACCCAGGGTTTCTAGGTCCTATCCTCATCCACTGTACTGCCTCTGCAAATCAATCCATAATTAGAATCGTGTATCAGTAATGGGTAAAAGGAGTGTAGAGATCATCTCCTGTGCCCAGAAAGGGAGAATGGCCTGGGTAACTATCAGAGTCACTGTGCTAGTTTTTTTGTTTGTTTGTTTCCAGAGAACATATGCTCCAACAGAGATTTTGAATCCCCTTTCTCCTTACCGTTATCACCCCCACCTGAAGCAGCCATCATTCCTTTGAGGATCACTGCAGCTCTTGGAAGGGTCTTGTATACTAGCACATTGGGAGAGAGAAAAAAAGAGACAGATCCATTCATTTATTTATTTGACAAATATTTCTTGAAACTTTCTTATGCACTGGGCTGTTGAGATGCTAGGAATATAGCAATGAGTTCAACAGAAAAGTTCCCTGACCTTACAGAGCTTAAATTCTAGTAGAGCAAACAAATGCCATCAGTTCTGCTATATGGCTTGTTTTGAAAATGCAAATTTATCCCAATGCGATTGATACATTAGGAAACAATTTGATCATAACGCTAGTTTCATGTTTGTTTGTGCATGATTCCATCCATGAGAAACACTAGGTGAGCACAGAAAACTGCACCCAGCTGAACCAAGCCATGTGGGAAGACACAAATGCACGTCCAACATCTACCTGCTCCTCAGTGCATTGCATGGGTTATGAGCCACACCCATCACATCTGCTGCTACAACTTTCCATCTGATTACACATAACCATCCTTCTACCACTTCATGCTAACTCACAAGCTGCAACCCTTCCCATGCCTACTTCCACAAACAAACTCCAGATCCTTTTCAAGATAAGTAACTTATCTATTGTAGTATTTATGTATTTCTTACCCATTTAACATGTGTAACAACCTGCCACCACTTTTATTAGGTTTCTATTTTTTTCTCTTTTAATATGTCACCTACAAAGTTTTTGAGTGTTGGGCCCCTAACCCCATTTTTTCCCTTAAGCCCTGTATTTTTTATTGTGCAATTTTGCTTAACCAGGAACACAGAACTAATGTGTTCTAACTAAAGCAGAACTAATCATATGTAGACAAGCACACTAACAAATAAGCAAGATAATTTCAAGAAACAGCAAGTGCTGTAAAAAAATTAAATCATAATGTGGTTGTGAGGTCCTGGCTGGAGTAGGGAAGTCATAAAATCCTCACTAAGATGGTCATATTGACCTGACACTTGAATAGCAAGAAGGAGCCAGCAATGCAAAAATCTGGGAAAAGAGGGCTTCCAGTGGAGAGGTTGGAGGGAGAGAATCAGGGAGGGGAGGAGGATTAGTGCAAAGGTCCCAAAGCAAGAGTAAACTTGGAGTGTTTGAGGAACAAAGAGGGCAGAATAAGGAGCAGAGAGGTGGTGACAGTAGCTAAGCCCCACCAACTCAAGTAGACATAGCAAGACTTGTAAGTAATTCACATTTTATTTTAAGTATGATCACAGTCATTGGAGGATATTCCACTACTGATAGGAGAATCCATTCAATTTATGGATGAATTTCCAAGGACCAGAGACTTTAAACCTTTTACCCAAGCTCACACTGCCAGCCAGTGTCAGAGCCTGGCCAGACTCCAGGTCTGGATTTGAAATCTAGGTCTCATAATTTTTTTTTTTTTTTTTTTGCATGGGAATAGACATCCATATGCAGCAATTCCTAGGCAAGTCATCCATTTGAACTCTGGGTAAGAGGATATTGATTGAGGATTTTTCCCATTGTGTCCTAAAACAGATTCTGGACCTTTTAATTGCTTCCTCAAGCACTTTGATTTGGGGAAGAGATCCAGTTTAACCAGACTATGTGCGGTGTCCTGTTTCATCCCACTAATGAAAGGAAAATAGACCAGACAAATGCCAACCAAGCCCTCACAGATGCTAGCAGGATGTGTAAGGCAGCCAGCCTTGCTCAGGGCAACTGCTAGCGTGCAGATCTACCAACCTGAGTAGTGCTTTTAGAAAGTCTAATGATGCAGTCAGTGGATGTCGGGACCGTTCTCTATATTCTTCCTTTAACTGACGTAAAACACAAGACATGAGAATTTCTTGACAAGGCCCAGCAACGAGTCACTGAAAGAAGTTGTGGGATTTCTCTTCTTGGATGGATTGATACTTGTTTTTTGTCCTTTATCAAAGCCAGTCAGAAGACAAGAATAAATTTAACCTGACAGTAAGCTAAATGCCACAGGGTAAATACCATGGCCAAAAAAAAAGCAATCTTTGTGGGGTTTTGTTCTACATTAGGCAGAAGAGGCAGCTGCCTCTAGGGTGTGATGGGTGATGTGGGCAAGCGGAGCGCGGCTGGAGCACTGCCGGGGAAAGGGGGCCTTGGAGCAGCGGCTGCTGTGCAGCCAGGAGCTCTGCCCTGCTGGATCCTCCTCAGTCCTAAAGTCCTGTGCTCAGTATGCCAGTCTTCTTTTTCAGGACTTTCTTTACTCTAGAAGCCCAAGGAGGAAGGAAGAGTGATGTGCCAAGCAGCTCTGTGATCCTCCAGCTAAGCTTCGAAGCTCTTCTTCCTAGCTTCCTCCCCACTCTCCAGTCTGTCGACTTCTTAAGGGCACAGCAGGATCCATTTGTAATTCCTACCCTCACCTAAGCAACTTGCTCTCCACCCCCCACCCCCCACCCCCCAAGCTACATCTACTCAATTCAGAGTCCTTTGAGCAGATACTGCTTTAAGTTTTTACCTTTTTCACAGTTAATTCACCAAAAAACACCACTAAGCCTTTGGTAATGGTTTCAGGAAGCAGGGCAAGCCTCCATTCATTCATTTAAAAAATCATCTGAACTAAGCACTGTTGTAAGTGATAATTCATCTATGAACCAGACAGACACAAGTCCTGCTCTTCTAAACTTCTTCTTAGTATATAGTTTCCTTTGGTGTTGTATCACAAGGGAGATACAACCCTTTTAGATGGCCCTGAAACCATCTCCTTGGAGGCAGCAGTGATGCTTGTGAAAAATGTAAGTCTTCAGGGACCCATTCCAGATCTACTACAGAGACAGAGTTTCCAGGAATGGAGCCTTGGAATGTGTACTTTTTTCAGGCTTCCCCAGGGATCCTTATATAAACTAAGTTTAGGAATGAGGTATGGTAGCTGAAGAGGTTCTTTTTCTTCCTTCAAGGCTGACTCAGGAGCTAGTAAGACTCTTCAAGAATGATTTCTTTGGAGGCAGCTTGCCTTACAGATAGGACTGGGAATTGTTCGAGTCCTGGATTGAGAGCAGCCAGAAAGCTCTCACCCAAATAATTATTTTCGAGGAGACAATTGTTATCTAATCAGGATTGCTTCCTTTGTGCCCAGGCAACATCCTCTTTTAAAATAAGACACTCATAGGCATAGCCTGGCAGCTAGTTATCTGTACCTCAGTGTAGACAAGGGCGCCACCTCCCTGTCCTTGGCGATGGCCGGCAGAGAGCAGAGGACTATAGAGGGGGAATTTGTATCCCAGGACATGTTTCCAGGATGGCATGCCAATCTTTTGGGAAAGGTAGCACTAGGCACCTCTGCCAGCATTAGGTGTTAGGGGCTCAAGATGGGAAGAAAAGAAGGGAAGAGGAGGCAGAGCATGGCAGGAGGGCCAAAAAGGCAGCTAGAAAGGCTGAATTCTCCTTCACAGCTTTGCCTACAGTCTGATCTTCAGATAATGTCACTTTAAGGACAGACAGTGGACACATGCAATCTCCCCTGTCCTTCTTTTCCACCCTCATTTTCCTTGCCACTCATTTACAGCCCCCATAACTTCTACTTTGCATTCAAGTTATTTATGTGTGTGTCTTATCCACACACACACATCACTACCATATACGTTTGCCCTAGTCTGTAAACTTCTTGAAGGCACGGCAAGATCCACATACGATTCATTTCTGCTACCTCCACACTGCTGAACAGCACTTACAGGTAGAATGTGCTGTATAAATATTTGTCAAAGGAATGAATGAATGGGTGGAAATTTAAGGAGGCCACAGCCTGGCTCTGCCTAATTTATTCAGCCCCTGGCATAGCATCCCATGCAAATAGCCATTTAATACTTGCTTTTGATGATCATGAAAGTGATAATAAAGCCCTGCAAGGAATGATTGAGGATAAGGCTCTTTATTGTTGGTATCTTTTGTTGTAACCTGCCTCAAATCTTTTTTAGAAGTAGGCAGAGTATAAATAATAAATGAGTGGCTAAGGCTTTAAACTCCTGGGGCCTCTCCAGATTTACCAACCCCTCTTCCTACCCCTAGGGCAAAGAAGTTTTCTGGGGATAGAAGACAAGAGAAGAATTCTTTGCAACCATTCATTTATTCATTCAACAACTAAGTTTTGAAAGCCAGAAGACCATGTTTGTCTTAAGCGGTAACCTTCCAGGGTTTCTAGACAAAGTTACTTCTTGAGGCCCCTTTCAAGGCTATGATTCATGATTCTGCTCAGAAATGTTGGGGGTACTGATGAAATAGTATTGCTAAAGTCTCACAATCGCCAGAGATTTAGTGAATATATGCAGGCAGCGGGACACTGTCGTCTCTCTGTTTATCTTAATACACCCACACCTGGTAAAATTGCTTTAATGCTTTGTTTGGCATCTGTTTATGTCAAGTCAGATCTTCTCCCAACACCCAAATAAAAGCTGATGTGACCTCACATAATGTAGTATACATGTCGCCTTGTAATAAACCCTGACAAAAGATATTACTTGATTTTTAAATGCACCAAAATGGGAATTATTTATGATCAGATTTACCTTTCCTAAGCCCTTTGGTGGTGGTGGTTGTAGCTAAATTATACCAGCTGATTAAAATAGGCAGTCAATGTCTGTCTTCCGTAGGTGTCTTAACTTGCTATATGTACTTTTGGCAAATATCACAACATTATTTTAATCTGTAAATCGGATTTGTCAGGTCTGATTCATTTAAGTGGTCTCAAATTCTCCCTGACAGCCCCAGTGTGGGAGCCTGTCCTCATCTTGAAAAGGTAATATTGACTGGGTCTTGTTGCTAGCTTAAGAGAGGCAAGAACACTGTGCAGCCAGAAATAAGAGAACGACAGACCACCTTTCCTACAGCAGGTTTCAGCAAGCGTCCCACAACTCAACCATGCAGAATCTTTTCCCAGAAATTGGAAGACTTTGAGGTAGGGGATAAGTCAAAGAATATTATTTATATCAGTAGTACTATTATTGATAACAAAAAGAATAATGTATTCAGCGATTACTATGTGCTATGTAGTGTGCCGTGCAATTTTAAAAATGCGTTATCCTATTCAGTCTCCACAGTAGCACTGTAATGGCGGCAGTATTTTCTACATGCAGAAGGTCACTTTGAGAAAAGTTAGAAACCTGCCCAGTATCTCTGGCTCCAGCTTGTGATCCTAACCACCCACCGGGTACACAAACTCTGCATGGAGTTACTTTCACCAACTTGCTGCTCAAGAGGGCCAACAGGGGACTGTTTGTTCGGAATTACACCCCACCCAAGACCATAGGTTCCCCCAGTCCTGCAATTCTCACATCAATAAACCTAGGCATTTACTGTTTCTCAGCTTTTAAAAATGAACAGCCATTTTTACAATTGAAAAATAATGGAGGGGAGCAGATGTAGCTAAGTGGTTGAGCACTTGCTTCCCATGTATGAGCTCCCGGTTCAATCCCTGGTACCTCCTAAAAAAAAAAAAAAAAAAATGAATACTTACTTTTGACATCTACTGATTCCAAAAATGACCAAAGGTGCCTTTTAAATGAGTTTTATATACTATTCATTGTGCCTCTTCAGATGAATTTATGAGGTATCTTTTATTTGATGTTCAAATAATGCTTAGCAGGCAGAAGAGTTCAGGTACCTCAGAGAAGACATGACGGGGGCCATGGCTCATGGACAAGAACCAGCACTCTAATTTAGAAGACACAGCAAAGATGCTAGGAAAAATTCCAAGATCTGGGTTCCTGTCCTCTGCCTACTATAGTGTAGCCTTAGCTGGGGAGGGCAATTAATGACCCTGAGCCTTAGTTTTCGTCTGTTTACAAAGGGTAGCATTTTACCTACTTTCTAAATTGGCCTGGGGGCCTAATAGGGCCATCTCTGTGAAAGTGCTTTGTTCACTGTAAAGTATTACGCCGCTGCAAATGCAAGGCGGTCACATTATCCAAATGTTATGTCCAATCATTGTATATACAATATTTTGCTTTGGGAAGGTAAACCACGTTTAAACCAACACCATTTTAAAATGGAGTTTTATGAGCAAAGCCTCCCCCATGTCCCAGCAGCTGGCTCATAGTACCAGTGCTTTGTTCATCTGATTAAATGAATTTTATTCAACAAAAAATCCTATAGAACAGATTACAAGCCCTCGACCCTGTAGCCATCAATCTGTAAAGAAAACTGTTTTGCTACTTGTTTTGTGCTAGAACTATATTTAAATGCTGGGTGAGATTTTCAAAATGAAATTTGATAGGTTTTTTACAAGGCCTGCCTGTGTTTTTGTTCTCACTCATCTCCCCAGGGTGCTTCCAGTGAGACCTGGAGAGTTGCCAAAGGGGTAGGCTGGAGAATGAAGTCTCCAGGGGGTCTGGGTTTGAAGGAAAGAGAGGTTAGAGCAACGGGTGATACCAATGTAGGAGAAACAGAATGGGATAAAGGGTTTCAGCTTTCCTGGATGGGCAGCTATGGGATGAAGCCTCTTCCTGCAGATAGAGGAGCCTCAGGGCACTTGAAAGGAGCAGCTGAGGAAGAAGGAAATATGGCCCCAGAGAGTAGAGAAGGGCTCTGGAAGACCAGATTTCCTCACCACCACCTCACCCTACCCACCACTTGGCTCAGTCCCCCAGGTTTTGAGATCAGACTTATCACCTCTCCTAGAGTTCTCCCCTGGCCCTCACTTCTTCCTCTCAAATATTGCCTTGTCTTACCTTTCCTCTCTCCACCTTACATCCCCACAGACTTGAGGGCCCAAACTGGTCACTGCTGACTGCATTTCAGGCCTCTCTGAAAAGCACCCTTTGTTGAAAGATAAACTGAAAACCTAACATACCTTCTACAAAACTGTCCATGTTATATTGAAAACCTCCCGCTTCATTTAGATTTAATAGCACAGAGAAGAAAAAGCATGCTCACTGTATGGTATAAAAAATAATTTGCCTTCAGTACTCAAGAGCTGGTGTTGGCCATTGTTTTCCATGAAGGGTCAGATCGTAAATATTTTCAGCTTTGCAGCCATGCAGTATCTGTCATGACTACTCCACTCTGTTGTAAGCAGCCATAGAAAATACGATGTAGCTGTGTTCCAACAAAACTTTACTTACAAAAACAGGCAGCAGGCAGGAGTTTGCTGACTGCAAGTCTAGAGCAATAATTTCTCCTCCTCCTCCTTCTTCATCTTCTCCTTCATTTTCTTTGTCTTCAACTTCATCTTTTTTGTCTTTTTCGTCTTCGTTGTTATCATCATCATCTCCATCTTTGTTACCATCTCTGTCTCCTTCTCTTCATCCTCCTTCTTCCTCTTCTATGAGACATCTCCTTCCTATCTTGCTAAATTATAAAATGCCTGAATCTTCTCCCCCTTCTCCAATTGCATTGACAGGTGAACTTACTTTTCCAGCTAAGTGAGAGTTGAGCTGGCCATGCTGGTTTGCTTGGATTGATATGGTCCCTCTAAAAAGAGTGCCTAGAAAGTTGTATGCAAGCATGTACTACCATAGGAAAGCACTGAAGACAGATAGTTGGATATCTAATTAATGAAGAGATTTCCCTTGCCACCTCTGGAAAGACTGAGCTGCAGGGCTTCTTCTCCCTGACTCCTGCCCCCCACATGCACTCCCAGCTCCCTCTGTGGGGAGTAAGGACTCCAGCCATGACCCCAATCAAGTCTCACCCTTAACGCTCCAAGATTTCCTTCCACTCTACCTTTCATCTCTGGAGGCATCTGGGACCTGAAGGTCGCTTCTTAGAAGCAAGTGAGGCTTGCCTTTCCCAGGGGACTTATTCTTTTCATAAAGGAACAATTAACTCATAAGACATTCCAATAAAGTTGACTGTCCAAAGTACAGAATTGTAGCCTATTCTCTTCTCTACCCTCATCCTTCAGAGGGTGGTATGCTCCCTCCACTAACCTCTGAGGAGTTGAATCCTTGGATCAGCCTTTCCACTGCCCACTCCTGCTTTTCCTCTTATAAGTCATGTTCCTCGGACTCAGTACAAAGAGCCATTACTCCAGGAGAAATTTTCAGTTAGCAAAAGAACTGCACATATCTGAAACCACAAATCAGGAATTTGAGACTGCAAAGAGCCTCCCTTGAAGGCTTTTGCAGTATGAAAACCAGCCATCTGGATGTTTTGTTTTGTTTTTTTTTTTTGAAAGTCTGAGACTCCTCTGTGTGCTCTCTCTGTGAAAGAAAAAGTAAAGTCCCTGAAAGAATTTAGAAAGTAGGAGTAGGGGTTTAAAAGACAGTTACACTTAGACATGATCAGTATTTTCTAGAGGATTCAACATTTTTTGTCTTCTAGTAATAAGCAAAGTACCAAAAACAGGGTTTGTCAGTCCTGAATTAAAAGTAGTGGTCCTCAGTGAGGAGGAGGGGCCATTGCCCCCAGGGGATATTTGATAATTTCTGAAGACATTTTTGGTTGTCACAACTCAGGGGCAGAGGAGAGCTACTATTGGCATCTAGAGAGTAAAGGCCAGGGATGGTGCTAAACATCCTACAATATACAAGATGTTGTATAGTCTTCACAGCAAAGGATTATCCAGCCCCAAATGTCAATAGTGCCAAGGTAAGAAACCTGAGGTAAAGGTATCTCCTGTTCTGAACAGCCTTGTCCTATTGGTGGTTAAATCATGAGTCTATAAGCTGGGTTAGTCAAATAAGAATTCCCTCTGGGGGGATGGGTGGCTACACAGCAGGGCTCTGCCCCCTCCATGCCCACCTTGATTATGGCTGCAGGAAAGGGTCAACATATGGGAAGCACTGCCCTGGCTCTTGTCTTTGTGCTGAGCTGTGTGTCCCTCTTCAACTTGTTTCCTCCTATCTGTGGAACCCTGACTTTATCAACGACACTGCACCCATGCCCCTCTAGCTCTAATACCTAAGGTAGGAACTCCACCCCAGGAAAGCCGCCCCCCTTTATTTTTTGTAACAACTGTAGGTGAGCGTGCATGTCTC
This sequence comes from Tolypeutes matacus, assembly GCA_026826555.1. Taxonomy (NCBI): domain Eukaryota; kingdom Metazoa; phylum Chordata; class Mammalia; order Cingulata; family Chlamyphoridae; genus Tolypeutes; species Tolypeutes matacus. The sequence continues at coordinate 274,872 of JAKSZT010054394.1, read as the reverse complement.
TAGCAGCTATTCTGCATGTAGGGGAGAAGAGGAGGGGGAGGGCCAGCTGGCTCCGATTTTCTGACAAACCTCCTGATCCTACTCCAGCCCCTGCTTGCTCTGAGTGTGGGCTTCTCTCTGGGCTCTGTTGAAAAAGCAAGTGCTCACTATTTCAGAGGTCTGTCCCTTAGCCTGTTGAGCTGTGGGTTCCTTGACCATGTTTTTTATTCCTCTTTCAATCTCATTCTATCTGCTTTTCATCTTTAAGAAATTTTTCAAGTTTTTAGTCTGCTGATGTCACCATTCTTGCATATTTCTTTGGTCATTTCAGTGGACTTTAGGGAGTAATACAGGCAAATGTATACCAAAGTTAGCCCTCATAGAACACGGAGGTCACTGATGACCTTTCAAGAGCAGTGTCAGTAGAGTGTGCAGGCAGAAGCCAGACTGCAATAAGTTGAGATTTGAGAAAAGGAAGGCACTTTGGTTACCTATCTTACTATGGCCTATACCATGTTAAAATTTAGTAGCTTAAAACCACCATTTATTATCTCTTACAGTTTTGTGGGTTGACTGTTGCTCAGTTGGTTCTAGATCAAGTCTCTCATACAGTTGCAATAAGATCTTGACTGGGGCTGGAGTTGTTTGAAAACTACATTGGGCTTCCTCACTCTTAGGTCAGGTGCCTCCCCCAGAATGACAGGAACTACGGGGGGCTGCCAAGGCATCAATCTCTCTCTCTGTGCAGTCTCTCCACATAGCTAATCTGGGTACCCTCATAGTGCAGTAATCTCAGGTTACTTGGACTTTTCACATGGCAGCTTGCTTCCCCCAGGAGATCTATGTGGAAGATGCAAGCTTCTTACGAGCAAACCTCAGAAACCACACAGTGGTACTTTGCTGTATTCTTTTGGTCAAAAAAATGAGTCATAGGGTCAGCCCATCTTCAACGCAGGGCACCACACAAGGACATGAATGTAAGAAGGTGTGGTTCATTCTTTCTCAGGCCATTTCTGGAGACCGATTAACGCAGACGGTAACAAGGGTTGGGAAAAATTCTTTAAAGAAGTTTGATTTCCAAGGAGTAGAAGGTTGATAGAAATGTTTCCTTTTTCTTTTCTTTTCTTTTTTTTTTTTAACAATAAATAGGATATAATACATAGGAAAGAAGATGTGATCCAGAATTGAGTTATAGGATTTGGCTTTCGATTGTAGAAGAAACACTGTCTCTGGAGAAAAGCAGGAGAGGAAGGATGGAAATACAGCAAATATGTGAATGAAGAATGGAAGGTGGAGGTGACTACAGAAGTTTCAGGATACTAAGAGAGTTCCCATTTACTAGCTCCTACTGCTTTTTTGTGTCTGAAGAAGCTAAATTATCTGCTAGCACTGATAAGAAATGTGAGTGGAGGTAAGGCTTGGAGACAGTGAAGTTTTGAAGTAGCCCTAGTGGAGAATAGAAAAGAGAATGGACTACAATGAATATGCACCAAAAGCAAACAACAAGCAAACAAAAACACCAATGTCTGTCAGTATTAAACCTTTGGGGGAAACACTTTCGGGATTGGGGAGGGATGACACCCGAGAGGGAGTTGTTGATATTTCCCATTTTCAGTGGCATTCTTTATGACATTTCCTGATTTTTTCCAGCCCTGACCTAAGTCTCTAGTAGTCACTGAACTAAATGTTATTTCTCAAATCAAGGCAATAGGAGTTGGGAAAATATGATCACTGTTTCATAAGTACATTTCATTAAAAATCAATGTCTTTGTATTTGGTAGGCCACAGGAGAAGGGTTAGTAGAAAAGAAAAGTGTTTTGAAAATTAGTTCAAACATCTTATCCAAACATACTTAGAGAATGCCCCACTCTGTCATTGTGAACAAATCCTTCCACATTCCCTTTCACACATCCAACTGTACTTGGAGTTGGAAAACTAGGCCTAAAATATGAATTTTTTTCTGATTCAGACAGCACAGATTAACTGTACCTCATCACAGAATTGTGGTCATGGTTGGGTCATTTTGCACTGATTGGCTGGGGGCAGATGAGAGGCAGTTCCATTTTCTTCAGTGTTAATTTCAGCTATGTTAAGTGTGGCCATTTTTGTCAATGATCATGGAGTGAGTTTCTGTGATTAGTCATTTAACTATATGGTAATTGCAAGCTAAACAGAGTGTTTACAACAAACCCCTTGGTTAGGAGATGGAGACTATGTGAATTACACCCTATGAAAATTACATAAATAAAAATTTGCATCTAGAAGGGCCCGTCATGAAAATTATGAAAAGATTGTGGAATTTTTATTCACATTGTATAGTAGCTCCATAACTGGCAAACAAATTGCAACTGTAGTCCATAATACTTTACATCCTACAATTATTCATCATAACGGCATAAATATCACTCAGTTCATTATAAAAGATAACAGTGTTGGCAATCACAATAATTGTTTTTCTATCAGATTAGTGACAAAGTACTATAAAGAACATAACCTTCCAGAATACATTCACTGATGGGCTAGGCAAAGCTGTCTTGGCATGATACAGGTCATAAAAGGCTGTCTTGCCCTTTGGCCTCTTCCTGAGAACCACAGCGGTACCATTCAGCTCAGCTAAGTGTCCTTGATTCTAACTTGGTCTTGAATTTCAGGAACATTCATAACTCTTTGTCCCATGATTAGTCAAGTAAAGTATATACCCTAATTTCAAACAGGGAATTACATGAAAAATTTTGAAAATCAGGATTTTTAGGTTGCATTCTTGAGTTCGAACAATTGCCTGGAAAAAAAAACTTTCATTTTTTTTTTAAGTAATAGGGAGAAAAGCTTTAAACAACAGGACATTCTTCTTCTTTTAAAAAATTGAAGGAAAAGATTTCAAGGTAAAGTAGCATCATAGTCAACTATACCTGAGGGAATTTAAATTTATCGGTGCATAGACAACATAGTTTACCATCTCTTGCTCAGCAAGAGAGACAGGTGCCTTTAAGGCTTACAAGCTCTGAAAGATAATATTTGTTTCTCTATAGAGCTGAAATCATTATTATAAGACTCATTTTGCCTAAATTTCCTAGGTACAATGATAAGCACCTTCCTTATTTTGAGAATAGAAAATTTACTTCTTTTGCCTTCATCCCAGGTTTTTCTTTTCCTCTTTGCCCTCCTTTTCCTTCTTCTTTTTCTCTTTAAATTCCAGTTTCACTCTGAAAATAATTTCCCTTTTCCAAAGTTAACAGACCCAACAATGTGACTAACAACTAAGACATTTCCATGTGTGTTTTTCAGAGAAACCCACGCATAAATTTTAAGTAGGTGGTTAATGGCAATCATTACATTCTTGAGAGAAATTACAAAAAAATATTAAGTCATTTATGTTTTAAATCAGCCATTATTGGGCACCCATCATATACAGACACTTTTCTAAAACCTATGTTTATGATATGATGTTCCAAGCACAAAGTAGACATTTAATGTTTATTGAATAAATGCTGTGCCTGCTTCCAAGAAGCCTCTGTCTAATGAGGGAGGCAGACTTGTATACAGAAAATTTTAATAACTTGGTAAGTATTCTAGAATAAGGAAGAAGAGCTAATTTTGCAGAATGTTATTAGGTGTGATGTGTAAAGCAAGGTATCCTTGGGTACATAACTCTTTTCAATGATGGATGAAATAAAGACAAACTTTTTTCTCTATATTTCAAGAGAAGTTCTCTGAATCTATAATATTAGTAACTAAGAATCTCTGAAAGGGAACTTTATACTATGAAGCACCTCCAACTCCCACCTCCACCCCACTCCTTTGCTCTAAAACCAGGAAATCCTTTATTTAGAAACATCTCAGGGGTCAAGTGTTATGTCAGATATACCCTGGGAAATGCTGCCATTAAGAAGTAGGGCTAGAGCTTTAGAGCTTTGACTTCCACAGGGTAGTTCACAGAGTGGTGCTGGTCCTTGACAAAGATGTTACGAATCCACAGCAATATAGGAAACACAAGGACAATGTCATAGTTTATTAAGCTATTTTTTTTTTTTTCAATTTAAGGGTTATCTTTATTTTGAAATTATGTTTTTCCCATCCTTTTAGTGTTAAATTTTCCTTTTCAATGAAATAATGGTGATAGGAGAACATAATTTCTCAAATATTCTTATCGTGTTTTAAATTAAAAGTTGGCATCTATATACCAGTCCTTTCATTTTGGCTTATTTGTATTGTTCTATTAGATGATTAGGTATCAACTAGTCCAAACCCAACATTTATAGATGGAGAAAGCAATAACATGTTAAGTATCATTTGTGCAAATGCCATGTGTATTGGAAAAGGCCACTCCGCAATCAGAGACTTCCTGGCACATATTTAGGCACTTCAGTGCCTTTCACAGCATTAAGAATAATAGAGGGTTGAATGGTTTGTGCTGTCAAAAGCAAAGCATGAAGTGCTTCTTGAACTGGTAGAAAATTAGAACCAGTGGGATGCCACGTGTCCATTTCAGTATTTTTGTTCCAGGCAAATTCAAGACAGTACATGATTGATTATGATTAATTATATTTACTTACACAGCTCTCTTTGTGGATATTTCCATCTGAATTGGGAAGAAGTAAAAATTGAGCTGACACCTAGGAATTAGTCAAACTCACAGCCAAAACTTTCTATTAATCTTTCAGATCACCACCATTTATAAAATAGTCCTAAAGTTACTTAATCTCTCTGTATGAAAGCTTCTTCAACTGAAAAAAATTGAAAGGATTAGACTAAATTATTCTGAAGTCCTTCCAACTATAAGTTTGAGGGATTCTGTGACTTACCTGGAGTTAAACATTAAATGAGGGCCACGTTAGAGTCTATATCACCTAAAAGTTCTCCCTTCCTCAGTGACTGATAGATTACCAAGGCAAAATAATGTTTAAAGCAGCTCAAGGATCTGTTTGGAAATCATAAGGGAGAAGAAAAAATATCTGTAAATGATCAACAGGTGGCACTTATATATTCGATACTATTTTTTCCAATTTAAATATTTGGTGAGTATGTCCTCTGAGATGAAATATCAACTTAAAACACCTTGGCCTCCAAAGCTTGGCACTCAGCACAGCCTGAGGTCCCTTTTCATGTCTTCCTATGTCCTTGTTTCTCAGAATGTGGTCTTCAACTACAATAGAGGTTGGGAATTTATGGGGATATGCTTGCCTTGATTTATTTTTTCAAAAAGTACCTGGAATTTGGGGAAACTAAGGTGATTCCAGTGTTCACTCTATAAGTTATCCAGATGATTCCTGAAGTAATAAAGCAAGTACATTTCCAACTTAGAGAGCCTGTACATACATGATAATTCAGTACAACTTAAAACACACCTGTTAGATTTTTTTTAATAAATATGAGAACTAAAATATACTTTGAGATTTTGTGTTTTCTGTTTTCTTCCATTTTTGAAGTTCATTGTATTTTTGAATGTTGATTTTCTTTTTTTTTTTTTTTTTTTTATCCTGTTTACTAATGTGTACAAAGTGCTGTTTCTGCCCTGAGGCTAGGAATGTTCTAGGTGAACTAACGAATCAATTTTTGCCCATTAAGAAAGAGCACTAAAATAAAAAGACTTCTAAGCTTTTTGATGGATTCAGTAGCTATTTTCTAACTTTTTTTTTTTTTAATGGCAAAAGTCCAAGTTGAGAGGCAATCTTATTGCTTAAGGAGAAGAAAAGCTCCCTGGTCCCAGAGAACTGTTTGGATTTGGGGGATTTTTTTTTTTAAATCCTGGAGTATAGATCAACCATAGCATCACTTGGTGGTAGTGGTATTATTTTTAGTTAAGTATTTCTACCCCAAGTTGAGAGACATGCATATTTAAGATGTAAAATAAATGCTTCTGTAGAACAAACTGGAAGCTTGCCTGGAGTTAGGCTGAAGTGAACATGTAACACAGCTATGGCTTTTGCACAGGGCAGTTCAAAATACCTCCCTTCATTTTTCAGAGTCTTAGGCTTATAATATGATGAAGTAACTGATTTATTTTGTAGCATGTGAAGCTTCTGGCTTGCTATATCCAGATTCTGGGTGTCATATGACTGAACCTGTTAGTAATGTGTGCTCTTCCAGCCTAACTATTAGAGAAGTTCCTACAGAAAAATGAGATAGGATCTTACTCTTCATGAAACAAGTAACTCAGTACACAAAAAATTTTTTTCTTTCACCTGTGGAGGGAGATAAAATGTGATGTGACAGGATCAAAGATCTTCAAGTTGTCAAGAGTTGGAAAAAAAAAAAAGTTTCATGACTACAATTTCTAGCCTAACTTGCCACAGTTTTTAATTCAAACTATTGGTAGATTCTCCTCAGCTGAACGTATTCCTAATTTAATGGTGGAATTAAATGGGAAACTGGATACAGTTGAGACTCCAACTCGGTTTAAATCATTCTATAATATACAGCAGAAGATAAATAAAATTAGAGAAAGACAAGCCAATTTACTAAGTGAACAGACATCCCCAGGCTATGTTTAATGTAGTATTGTGGTGACGAAGACCAGAAGTAACAGAAAATTCATCCTCCTCTCTTTTCTTTTTTCAGGTTTTGACCACAAAAACCAACCTTCTACAAGGTAAGCAACATTATACTATTCCTCAATTTGTTGGCAAAGCCCAGCATAATTTTACTGGCTTTGTATGCATTTTTACTGTTTTCATATGGGTCCCAAAGTCATGAGTTTGACATTCAGAAGGTGCCCAGAATTAAGTTGTTTTTTGTGGTGCTAGTGATGAGAGCACCTTAGGAATATGGCTTGCCTACATACTGGCCTGGATACCTCAGTGGAAGAAAGAAAGGGATAGAGGGTTAGAGCGAAGTGGGGGGAGAGAGAGAGAGAGAGAGAGAGAGAGAATGAGCCTGAAGAAATAAATGAGAGACAGGGAGTTTGTCTCTGTTTTTCTTGCTTGACTAGTCCTTTTATGAGAAAGCAGACTCTTAGTCTCTGATGTTCAAAGACAGAAGAAGGTTTCTTTGTGAGCAGCTGTGGCAGGGCCTTGTACCTCTACTAAAGCCTATTTTGGAAGAATTAGAAGCAGAGCACCCCTCAGCGTGGCCCCAACTCTTCAACTCCATTGAGGTCTTTCTGCCCAGGTCCAGCAGGATAGCATTTGCCAAGTTGTTCAACTTTCCAGGAGCGTCTGTCAAAACTAGTAATTGAGGATGTGTTAATCACATTAAAGAACACAATAGGAACCCTTTTTAATTTCATTAGAAAATCAGGATGCATTTGATGTGCACCATCTGGTTTGTGAATGCAGGAATAACTTTTTCAAAAAGGCACATTTCCAAGATCTATGTTTCATATGCTTCAGAAGGAAAAACCCATAAGCAGTTCTATTTTTAATGAGAGCAGTGCTACAGCTAATAAGAGTGGGGAGGATTTCCAGTATGTGCCATTTCTCCTAAACTACATGTGTTTGCAGTATATTTGGCAGACTTGTCCTGATTAGAGGCTGGGCTTCCATTGAAAATTTTTTAATTTTTCCATGTGTTAATTGGAAAAATAGAGGCATCATTGGAGTAGAGCAGCTGGTTTCTAAGGTATTAATTATGGCTCCATCGTATCTCAAAGACTAGTGTTTTAAAATTATTTACTGTTATTTACTACATTGTTTCAAGAAACTGTAAGTTTTCAAATCACAGAAACAGTCAAGTTAAACTTATATAGTGAATGCTTTTTGTAAGTGTCTTTTAGGTGCAGTCACTGTTTATAAACAACAAGCAATAACAAGACAGTAAGAACATACCAGATTTAATATTGGTACTCTATGTTTCGTCTTTAAAATATTTATATTTTATTTAAACAAAAATTCAGCTCTAGAAGGTAGCCATCGACACTATATTGTATAGCTCTAGAGAGGAATGTCTTTGCATAAGTAAAGCCACATTAAATGAATAATTCCATCAGCTTCCAATATGATTTTTTAAATCCTATGCAGTAACAAATATGATTTGTGAAGCAATATGTCGCTCTCCTTAGCCTTTCAGTAATTGAAGGCATCTCCTTTATGTATTCCACGAGTCCAGCTCACACTGATGAAGGAAGCATAATTACATTACAGACAATCTCATCTAAGGTAATTACAATTGTCGCCATCAATCCAATTAAACAGGATAACCAACTCCACTGAGTCAGAGCCACAAAGCTTTCTGACTAAATCCTGGCTCTGGAATAAAAGTATGATTGAGGATTTTGAGAATTTTCACCTGCTGAAATGCTTATAGAAATAGATAACAACTTTGAGAGAGATGTTGAGAGAGGGTTGGGGTTGTGTGTAGAGAGTTTGAATAAAATGGTAGGCCTTTTTTACATTTACTGATAATTTCTTATTTCTAAAAGTCCAGAAATCAGTGTAGATTTTCGCCACCACAGCTTCAGGCCCCAAAAGGTCTTTATGGAAAGGTTAATAGAGCATCACTGCAGCATAATGATACCCATCTGGCATCTCATCCAAATCCAGCCCTTGATCCCACTATTCCTTCAGAGCCCTCTTTCTCTTCCACTTTAATGTGTAATACACCATTTCCTTCATGCCATCCCCATCTGTGCACTTGATGGAGGAAGTTGGCTTGAGTAAACCCTCCCTGAAAGCTCTTGCACTGGTTTATGCTGGGGCAGTGTGGGAGACATACGGAATATCACTAAGAATTATAGAGGTTTAATGGCAAGTGGAAATTAAGCATTTGTCAGACTTCGCCCCTGTCTATATTGTCCAGGTATTAGTATAAGCCTTGTATAGCATGACCAAGAGAACAAGAAATGAGAATGGTATCACTCACTGAAACAAGAGAGATTTAACTTCTTAGAAGCAGAGGTGAGTGCCCTTTCAACATCCTGTTCGAAAATGAGGAAGCAAGGATATGCTAATGAATTCAAAGAAAGCAATGGAAGGAAATAGTCTGAGAGAGCTATTGAAATGTGAAACTTGGTGAGATTGAATTCACTGTTGTGAAAATTCAGAATTTCCATTAATATACAATATATATTACATTCAGAATGTGTGTTTCTTTTATCAGAAATTAGGAGGGTAATTTGTTGGATTCTTTCTTTTTTATTTTTTTTTTCCAAATTGTAGGATCTAGCCTTGGTCTGATTTTATGACAGAACCTTTAAAATAGAGTAGATAAAAGGAATCATTCATGGTAATAATTGCATAATGCTGCATAATAAATTATGCTGAATTGTAGCAGCTTAAAATAAGCATGTATTATCTCAAACAGTTTCTGATGGTCAGGAATCTAGACGGAACTTAGTTCAAAGTCTCACACATGACTGCAGTCAGAATGTTGGCCAGATTTGCCAACATCTACAGATGTATCAAGGAATTCTGGAGTGCTCTAGAATGTGGTTTGAAAACTGATGACCAAGAATATGAATTCTTGGTTAGATTGTGATATGATAATCCATTTCCATTACCAACTTCTTATTGGCCTCTATAACATGTGAGCTGTTGAAACAAAAGCCTGAGCCTGATCCTAACTGGAATTCTCAAGGCCTTACATTGGACTGTGTGTCTAATTCAAACTTCTTCAGAAGGCACCCTCTGGCAATGGAAAGATCATGGGCAGGAACCCTGAGACCCGAGTTCTGATACTGTTCTTGCTGCTGAGCTGAACCATGACCTCAATGTTTCCATCTGTAAATTCCAAGAGTCAAAGGAAGTGATCTCCATTGCGTCTTCTAGTGCTAAAATGTATGTGATTCTAAGAAACCTCCAAGAAAATTGTTTAAATAAAGTGATAAGGATCTTTTCAGGCATTCTTGTTGAAGCTGTGGTCAAAGTACTGGGAATATATTTAGTTTATTTAGGGAGAGTAAGAGCTTATATTTCTTTTTTTAAAAAAAAAGTATCATTTTGCAAATGTTTGTATGTATTGTGAGAATTTTGATTTTTACCCATAATAAAAAAAAAAAAAAAAAAATCATATCTTATTCCCCCAGTCACCATATACTTTAACTGACCCTGAAAATTGTGTCTCTAGCATGAAATTTTACCATTGGCTGGTGTGGATATAGATCATCAAATCAACAAGCAACCTTATAAGTTGCCTACTCTCTCAATATATAGGTGTTGAAACCGAGGCCCAGAAAGGTTAAGGAACTACTGTAGGGTCACAAAGCAATTTCGCAGCAGCAGCAGATTGTAATCTAGAATTCCTGAGTCCTGTTCCTTTCTACTTGTCTGCTACACCAAGTTGTTGGTGTGTTTCTTCTCATCTACACCTTAAGTGAATATGTGCCTGTCTTTAATTTTAAAAAACACAGACACATATCAAGAAATAGATCACTATTGGTTTGAAGGGAAACGTGCCAGTGAGTTTAAGAAGATATTTTCATTGATCATCACAGTGTTAATTAAGATGCCATCTTCTGTTTTACAAATCTTGCAAATGAGTAATCAAGTTCTTTGAGGAAAAAACTACTTTGGAGAAACATGCAATATGGGCTTGCAGCCTATATATTTTGTACCCTTAGACATGCTGAAACATTGGGTGGGGTTCACTGGCATTTCTTTGAGGAGAGAGAAGCTGGTGGTAGATGAGTGGTAGCTCTACAGACAGCAAAGGGCCTATGGGGGAGATGCCAGAATTCTGCTGGCTGGCTGCCAAACATTTCTGCAGCTTCTTTCTTCTGTCTCTTCTGTTTGTCCCATCTTATCCCTTTTCAGGGTTCTTTGCACTGTCTTTCATATAATTGGGGTCATAATTTGGCCTCCACCCTCAAGATTATTACTTAAAAGTTTTCCAGCTAACATGTAAACAAAGACTCTGTTCTTTCTGCAGTCAAGATAATATGGAATGGGTCATCCAGATGCCAAATGGGAATAGATTTAGATTCTCTGCCATTTCCTTAAAAGAATATCATGGCAATTTATTTACTTAGCTCATTTTAAAGATGTAAAAGTCTTTAATCCACAGATTCCTGATTCATAAACTTTTCTTCCTCATGTTCTGTCACTGGCAGTTATCTTTCCTCAATTAACCTAAGTGACCTATTAATGTCCAAGAACTCTATAATTGCATATGTGGTTTTACTTGCAGAGGAATTTTCATTTGCAAACCTTAACTATAAAAAAGGAGCTCAGCCCTCTTACCACTTTTGGGAAATGAGAATACAGTTCTGCAATAATGGTTTTCTAGATTTTTATTAACATTGTGAAGTTACCAACTATTATCTTGAGGGAAGGGCTTCCTTTTTGTTTGTTTTTTCCACTATTATCTTCAAATTTTATTTTCCTATAGTTAAATAGTGATGTGTCAAGAACTTATAAGCATCAAATAACCTCTCCTGTTTGGGTATAAACATTTATATTACCTAAAAATATTTATTATTTACGATCAGAGATGTATTATCCCTGTGATACATCTTATAATAGATTTTCTCTGTATCCACATACAACAAAATACCCTATTGACTTCCACCTAAAAGTCAATATTTACTTCTCTGAGATAAGCATATTTAAACCATATTTTTGGCACCTTGTATGTTTCTGGCATATCTAAATGAGCATTTATATGTCAAATACTTCTCCCTTTGAATTCCATTGTAATCCCTAATAATTTCCTAAAGGAAAAATTATGACTTATATGAAAGTAATTATAATCAAATTTACTCTTAGAATTATTAAGAAGTGCTCTGCTTTTATTTAGTCTGTGTTCATATATTTTATTCTGGTTCATACTTGTATGGGGAAAATTAGGCAAATAATTAAGGAACTGATGTGTTCTTCCTATATTTATTAAGCTCACATAAGGCCCCAGTGCAATGGATTAAAGTTGTGTTGTAAATTTTTACTGACTCTCTGAGTCGGGATGTTTGAGTGGCCACACTGCTCGTGCCACTACTCAGATTGTGTAACAAACGGAAGAAAGGACTAGCCTTAAGCTTTGTGATGTATATTGTGCTTCTGTATTACCCACACAGTCCACTGCATACAGCTTAATAAATAAAACTTTAAAAAATGAAACAAGAGAGTACAGAGAGAGGGAAGGTAAGTGTCTACCGTGTTCCAGCAGAAACAACCAGGTTGAGATATATATATTTGGACAGAATTCACTAGTTTATTGCTACCATTATATTAATATATATCCAGAGTTTGATAATAGGGTGTAAATGTTGATTCACCAGTTTAAAAACAGAAGACAAAAGCCCTTTTCAGAAACCATTTCATCAGTCTCTTCCTATTTAGGTATGTCCTATCTTGCGCTGTTCTGGCTTTGAGAGACAACTCCCCTAAACATTCAAAGGTACATTGGCAGGTCTTAATTGATCCTAAAGGAGGTCTTTGAAGTTCACTGCTTCCAAATTTATTTAAAATTTAAGTCTTGCTGCACTAAAATAGCATATATATGCGATAGATAAATCAAAGGACATACTAAATCTTAACATCTGTAGCCCAATTAACCTGACTCATCCCCTTTCTGCTCATGCAGAGTTCAGTTCTCTGTAAATTCCCTCCTCCCCAGGTACCACTGGGTGTCCCCAGGTGATGTCTCACACGTGCTTAGGAACAGCATTCACAGCATGTGTATCGCTTGATATGAGGCTCCACTAGCGGCGACACCCTCTCCACTGCCTGCTCTGGCCCTACTGCCTTGTACAATACCCACCAGGTGCTGCTACTTAAGCTCTGTTCTGCCTAATGTCTTGTGTGTCCCACTGCCCTATCTGGCCAGTTATTACCTCCCAGGGCTGCCTTGAAGATGTCCAGACTGCAACAGAGTAAGGAGAATGGATGTCATCTGTTGTTAAAGAGTAGTCTTAAAGAAGTGTTGCTTGAGTCCCAGTGAGTTAGTTCAATGTCTTGAAGATTGTTTTTCTAGCCCTCTCCTCCCTCCGGGGCTAAGCCATGCATCCGTGGTCCTGGGCAAGAGACGGATTTTAGTCACAGCTGCCTTTCCAAAGGCAGACTCCCTACTCCTCAGAATTTTACATGCTCAAGATCATCTTGACGGAGGCTTTCTTCCTTTAGAACAGGTTCTTCCCAGAGGACATTCAGTACCATCCCCTGCCCCCAGCCCACCCCCTCTAGAACCACTGGGCCTCCGCATCAGTTCAAACACATGCCCAGTTTTACTTGAATTCCAACAGTGCATTCACCTTTAAGCCAAGCCACCATCCCAAACAACTTTGGGTTCCATATGAATAAACTTTTCTTATGCCTTTACTACCAATGTGACAAAAATGAACAAACACGTTTGAACCTTAGTGGTGGTGAGTAGCAGGCTAAGGTTTAAGCTAAAATCCCCACTACAACATGCACATTTGCTGTTTTTCACTCTTTTAAAGAAATATTTCTCATAATCTGTTTCCTTCCTTGATATATTATCTTATTCATAGTATAATAATTTATTCTTGATATCATTTTTCTTCCAAACTTTTAATATAAATAGCAATACTCTGTGCTGAAATATTAAAGAAGAAAATTTTACCAGCACTTACTTGTTTTTCTAACACAGTATTATTGCTTTGGGAAGTAGTGTTGTGAAAAATTGGTGTGGTGAAGAGAATTCTTATCCAAAATTATTCCAAAAAATATAGTTAATAAAGTATAGAAATGCCCAATACGATTGTTTCCAAAGTAGAGAGCAGAATGAAAGAAAGGAGAACAGAGAAAGACAACAGGTATTCTTATATATCTCGTTTCAAAGTGGATTAAGTTATATAAGGAATGATCGTATGTTACATGGCAGTTAAAAATTTTAAACAGCTCAATGTGTTCAGAACATTTATCTTTATGTGGCAAATGGCACACACATGACTGAGGGTCTGTCATCGTGCCTAATACATCCAGCACCTATAAGTACATGCACAGGAAACCTGATCCTGATGGAGACAGTAGCAAAGATTCTTGTATTGAGGTTGCACATAATTGATAAGCCTCCCTGCCCCCACCTTCCTACACACACACACACACACACACACACACGAGCTTGTCTTTGCTTCAGAATTTAAAATATACCACAGTCTTTGCTCTTTTTTACATTTCTACAAGTTCCATTTGCTACATCCTAAATATTTAACAGTAAGGAATTGGTTCAATAATGACAATGATATATTTTTATTGCAGAAAATCATGCAAATGTTAAAATGTTTCTTATTAAATTTTTAATCATGTGGGAAAATTGCCAAGCTAAAATATCAAGTGATAAAAACAGATTACCAAACTTTATATACAATGTGATGAACATGTATGTGCAAATGGGTGGATGTTTTTATGTATAAGATACACGAAAACATGCTCATGATGCTCATCCCATAAGAGCCACCAAGGTGAAAGTTGAGAAAGCAATTGTCAGAAGTTATGTTTTCAGAATAGGCTATGGTTTTGATTAAATCAAGGCAAAATGCCCACATTTCAGTGGAGCCAGTGCAAGATGAGGAATAAATGCCAAAGCTGAGCAATAGTGGCATTGAGGGAAAAAAGCAGGAGTAAAGATGTAGGATGAAAATAGAGTGTAAGGGAACAAAGAGGAAATGAACAGGAACAGAAAGGCAGATGGGTGTTTCTGCCCTTTGGCTTTGTCCTGAATTGATGTAATCATCTGTGGAAGTGGAGTTAGCTGACTGAGAGTGGAAACTGATTGCTGGGCATTGGAATGGAATGTTCTTGAGAGAATAGTATACTGAGTACAAGTATGATAGAAAAAGCCTACCCTTTATGCTATCCCTGTGATCATACTGTTGTCCCTTTGCATGCTGGAATTTGTAGGTGGACTCCTTAAAATCATTGAGCCTGCAGTTATGGTGACTAAACCTCAGGATTCATAGCGACTTTAGATGGAACTTTCTACTGAAAAAATTAGCATTTTTGAGAATAAAATACACATACAATGCAATCATCAGTCCCTCGCCTACTTATATTGAAGAAATTCAATGTATGTCTCCCTTTGGTGCAAACTTAACACAGTATTATTGCTTTGGGAAGTAGTGCTGTGAAAAATTGGTGTGGTGTAGAGAACTCTTATCCAAAATTCTTCCAGAGGGCTAGGCTTGTAGACATCTTGTGTTCCTTTTCATATATATATATAAATATATATCACTTCTCTCCTCTTCTCTAACTTGCTGATTCTCTGCTGTTGTTTCTGACTATCTGTAGCAGCCCACAGGACCCTTCCAATTCGCCTGGCATCCTGAACCTGGTTTTGTTAGCAGTGTCAGAGCAAATGTCCAAGAACTTTCCTCTGAGTGAAGGGCATGGCTTTGGTGCTCAGACTTCTATAAAAACTATTCTGATAACTCAGTGACTTGCTTTCCTTTTTCCTGGATAATTGAGGTTGACAAATAAATGATGTCTTATAAGCAAAGTGCTATCAAGCCATAGCTCTCTTAGCAACTTGCTACAAATTTGCAACTTTCATAACTTCTGGCTTAGATACTGGAGTTATAAAAACTGCAACAATACTAATCTAGAATTTACAATGGAAAACAAGTTTTAGAACCAATGTAAATGTGTTTATGGAAAATGTAGACAATGTTGTTTCATAATAGTGAATTTTAAGCTATATGGAACTTAACATTATAGATTTTTTTTTTTTAACCATCATTATTGGGAGAAAGAATGTCACATATTCTAAAATCTAAGGAACTAAAAAATGTATATTTACCTAATATACAGTTAAATAATTGACCACAAATACAGCAATGTGAAAGTCCCTCACACTCAAATACATACACACTTGCAAAATAGACTTATTTGATCTCAATGCCCTTTATCTTACCCATTCAATGGAAGGGGGGGGGTGGTTCCATGAGCCTCGTTTATTCATTCATTTAGGAAACATTCTACATTTCTACTATATTTCTACCACTTTTTAAGTTAATATGCTTATTCATTCATTAATCACATATTTATTGAGCACCTTCTATGTGTTAGACATTCCTCCCAGATGTTGGAGATACAACAGTGAATGAGATAGACAAAACCTCCTCTCTCATGGGCTTAAAATTCTATTCGGAAAGACAGCAAAAAACACATTCATAATATGAAAATATCAGGTAATGCCAAGCATTGAGGTGAGATACCAAGATTAGTAACACTCGACCTTTGCCATCATAGTGCTTGCAGGAAAAAATGTAAATAAAGAAAATGTTTTTATAAGTGCATCTGGACCATTAAGAGTTCTCCCAATTTTTAAAAATGAATATGATTATTTGGGGGAATACTTAAGCTTAGGACTAAGTGGTGGATAAGCCTTTTCATATCTACTTTTAAAACATTCCTTAAAAAATGTCAGGTAGTCCACAGAGAGATGCCTGAAAGATCCCTTTATAGAAACTTAAACAAAGTGAAACAAAACAAAAAAACAAATGCATTTGAATCAGTAAAAAAAAAAAACTGCCTCATAACATACTTACAAAGTGTGTCCCCAAACCAATTTCCCTGGGACCTTCTTGGATGATTAAGAATCAGGTATCAGGGAAGCGGCTGTGGCTCAATCAGTAGGGCTCCCGTTTACCATATGGGAGGTCCTGGGTTCGGTTCCCGGGGCCTCCTGGTGAAGGCAAGCCCGCCCGCACGGCGTGGTTAGCTGACCCAGCGAGCACAAGCAGCAAGGGGGGGATAAATGAATAAATAAATAAAATCTTAAAAAAAAAAAAAAAAAAAGAATCAGGTATCAGCTCAAGATGGCAAAGTGAGAAACTTCAGGACTTCATCCCCCAACAGAAGCTTTGAGCAACCAGCAGGCACTGGCAGAAACATCTTTCTCAAAGCTCCAGAAAACAGTAAAAGGACTGCGGTGATAGGTCAAGTGCTGAATCAAGAAAAAGGCTACTTAGAAGCTGTGGGATCCCATGGTGCTCTGGCTGGTCCCTCACATACACGTCACCAGCTTGGTGCGAAGCCAGCCTGTGCTCCCTTGGAGGATCCCTGGTACAGGCTCCAGAGGGCGCAGAGGAGCCCTCATGCACATACTGGAAACATATATGGCTGGCCCCATCTATCTGGTTGTAGCCTGCAGGACTCTCTGTCCCAGAACTTGCCCTGCATATAGAAGGCAGCTAACAGAGGTCTCCCACACAATGCTGTGGGATAGTCGTCAAGTGGCTGCCTGGGACAAGGGATTGCTGGCTGTAGGACAGACAATGCAGTGCCCAGACCTTGAGGAAACTGTTTCCTAAGGATGAGGGGATATTCCTGTCCACAGGGAAATCCCCGCAGAAACCCATCCCCTACATTTTGCCCTGGAGCTATCCTCTAAACTCTTTGTATGGATAAGCTCTGGGAGAGTGCTCTCCCACAGGTAAATCTGCATAAACTGGGAAAGATGTTTTCTTTTTTCCTTCTTTTTTTCTATTAGCTCCTGACATTCAAAGAAAGTTCTGTCCTAACACTAGCTGGATGTAAGCTTAAGAAACAGATACCTCAGAGTCTATATTCAATTCCAGCAATAATGCATTAAAATATCAAAAAGTCGAGGTTTCAACAAAAGGTTACAAAATATACGAGGAAATAGGAAGCAATAGCCCAGGGGAAAAGGAGAAGATTAAAGCATTAGAAACCATCAGTGGGAGGATCATACCTGGGACATTCCAGACAAAGTCTTTTTAGAAAATGGTCCTAAATATTCCCGAAGAGCTAAATGAAAAAATGGGCAAAGAACTAAAGAAATCAGGAAAACAATAGATGATCACAAAGAGAGTATCAATAGAGCAATGAAAATTATGAAAAGGAACCAAACAAGGCTGAAGAACACAGAAATTTAAAATTCTCTAGAGGGGTTCAACAGCAGAATGGAGCTGGCAGAAGAAGCAATCAGTAAACTTGAAGAGATGGCAATTGAAACAATCCAGTCTGAAGAGAAGAAAGAAGCATGAAGAAATATGAACAGATGAAAATGTGGGACACCATCAGACATACCAGTATATGCATTGCAGGAATCCCAGAAAGAGAAAAAAGAAAAAGCAGCAGGGAGAATATTCAAATGGCTGAAAATTTCCTAAATTTAACAAAAGAAATGAATGAACACATCCAAGGTGCTCAACAAACTCCAAACAAGATAAACCCAAATAGATCCACACTATGCCATGTTATAATCAAACTGTCAAACGCCAAAGATAAAGAGAGAATTCTGAAAACTCCATAAAAGAAGCAATGTGCCTTATACAACGGAACTTCAGTGTGACAAGGGATTGCTGGCTGTAGGTTAAGTCCTAGCTTCTCATCAGAAACTACAGAGGCAAGAAGTCAATGGGAAGACATATTTAAAGTGCCAAAAGCAACAAAAATGCCAACCAAGAATTCTATATCCAGCAAAACTATCTTTCAAAAATGAGGGAAGGATTATGACATTACCAAATAAACACAAACTGAGAGATTTCATCACCACTAGATTGGCCCTACAAGAAATGCTAAAGGGAATTCTGCAGGTTGAAAGGAAAAGACACTAGACAATTGACTGAAGCCTCATGAAGAAATAGAGATCTGCAGTGAAGATAATGGCATGGGTAAATATAAATACCAGTACTATTGCATTTTTGGTTTGTAACTCCACTTTTTTACTTTCTACAGGATCTAATATACAAATGCATAAAATGTAATGAGAAATCAGTGGTTTTGGGCTCAGAATGTTTAAGCACGTGATTTGTGACAAAAACTACATCAAGGTGGAGGCACAGAGAAGTATCAGAACATAGTGTGTGTATACTATTGAAGTTAAAATAGTATCAAAGCAAATAAGCTTGTTATAGATTTAGAATGTTAAATTTAAGCCCCATAGTAACCACACACACACAAAAATATAGCACAGAATATGCAAGCTCATTGAGACAGAAAGTAGAGTTCAGGTTAACAAGGTTGGGGAGAACAGGTAATGGGAAGTTAATACAAAATGAGTGTAGGGTTTCTGTTTCAGGTGAAGGGAAAGTTCCAGTAATGGATAGTGGTGAGGGTACTGCAACATTGTGAATGTCACCAATCCTACTGAATGGTATGCTCAGGAGGGTTTGTGATGGGAAGATTTATGTTGTATATGTGTTTCCCAATTAAGAAAAAAAAAAAAAAAAAACTAAAGAGATGACAATTAAACGTAATGCATGATACTGAATGGGATCCAAGAATGGAGAACAAAAGGCTCAAAAGGACATAAGAAAAAATTGGAATATAAAATGTAAGTTTTATATTAATGTTAAATTTCTTGAACTTGATAAGTTCACTTAAGGTGATTACTCAAGTGAATATCCTTGTTCATAGGAAATGTACTTGAAAGTATTATGTGTTCAAGTTCCATGATGTGTTTAATGTACTCTCAGATGTTCAGAAGATAGATAGGTGAGAGAGAGATTGAGAGAGAAAGAAAGAGAGAGAGAGAGAGAGAGAGAGAGAGAGAGAGAGAGAGATGGACTATGGCAATGGTGGAAAATTTTTAAAAATTGGTGGATCTGAGTATCAGGGGCTATGTTGTGGTATGGGGTTTGTGTTATGTTTTGAAAATGTCCTATAAGTTTTATATTATTTCAAAATAAAGCTAAGGAGGGCCCCAATAAAAAACAAAAGGAGGAGAAACAGCAGCATTGTCTTTGCTTTTAAGTACCTCATGCAGCAATTATGAGCTTTTGCACCACCTCCCTCCAGGCACAGCAGGCAATACGTAACCATTTAGATGTTCGAGTGGGTCAACATTGCTACAGTTTGTTGCATCAAGTGCCAAACCCCTTTCTTTTGTCAAAACTCTGATTTAACTCTTTGTAGTTCAAATCCTTCTTCCTTTCCAGCCTCTCATTGTCCTCCAAGAAAGCAGAGCTTCCTCCCTAACTTATTTGGCAAGAACCATAAGACTTATGCAGTCACAGATAAGCCCATCGTCCCTGCTCCACAGTTTGTTAAACATCTGTCTCTATAGCTCTCCTGCTCTTGCTAAGTATTCATAAGCACATAATAACTCCCCAGTATGACTGTAAGTTCCTGGAGAGTTACCATCCCAAACATCTTTGTAGGACCAGGTTCTTCTGATAGAGTGCAAGACACACAGTAATTGAAACACAAGGCATAGGAGTAAGAATGTCCTATGATTGAATCCAGATTCTGCCACTTAGGACATTTGACCTTAACAATTTGCTTAATCCTTGAGCTTCCATGTCCTCATCTGTGAAACTTGGTTAATAACAGTATTTTAAAAAGTGCTTGCTCATGGATTTATTTTTCGAAGAAGAAGAAGTTTGAGGGTTTTTTTTACCTACTCCAAAGAGTATTCACGTCAAAAAGAACAGTAAGGAAAACCTAAAGGGTCAATTATAACGTATTTGAATTTTGACTTCAGAATCTTTTATTACCACATCAGCTCAATGATAATAAAAGAAAGAGAGGCATGCTGCACATACAAGGGGAATACTATTTTATTTAACACTCATACAAAGCCTCTACATAAATTTTCTTTTTTGTGAAAGCATTTGCATTAATAAATCAAAAATGTGGAAACCATTTTAGGTAGGATGATAAAAATTTGAAATGGACATGGGCTTTACATTTTAAAATCAAAATGAGAATAGTGTCATGCAATATCCAATTACTCAAGAATACAATTTTCTCCTGGATGTCTGGTAAACTCATAACACATGTTAAGAACCAATTCAAATAACATCTCCTCCCAGAAGCCTTCCTGAAGATTAACTGCATTCACTTTGCTGAACCTTTAGTCCTCTTTGCACACTTGGGTATGATTAGATCATACTTGAATTAATTATTTACTGCTCTCTCACCCTCTTTCAACTGTAATCTTTTTAATTACTTAGACTTTGACTAAAAATCTCTAATTTCCAATGCTCTACTTGGCTCTGGTACAAAATAGGTTTGTTTTGTTTTGCTTTGTTTTGTTTTGTTTTGTTTTTAAGGGGGGGGGGCAGTGGACGGCAGTGCATGGATTGCTGGCTGAATGTCATTGCTCTCCAAAGAGCTGAATCTGAAGACAAAACTTAGATGAGACTGGAGAGGGTGTTGTTTATGTGAGTAAATGATGAATGCATGAGAGGCTTTTATTAAGTCAGGGTTTGGGTATGTGCTGTCTGTTGGAATTCCTAATGTCCAAGATGGAAAATTAGATGTCAAAAACCAGAGACTGTCCACCCTGTGTCTACTGTATACTTTCCTTTCTTAACTCCCTGCCTCTTGTCCCTTAATGGAATTCAAATCCCAGTTCTCCCGCCTTCTCTCAACAATTTTATGACTTTTAGAAATGTTGAGAACTATTTTAGGTCCCCCTAGTTATTTCAATTGAACTGCTAAAAAGCAATGGATTTTGGCACACAGGCTTTTTTACACCTGAATTTCTAGTCACATATTAGCCCAGGGCCAAGACTTAGAGCAGCAAACATAGCTCCCAGGCATGAATATTAGCAGGAATGTGCTATTGCCTTCTATGAGCTCACCAATGAGACACTTGCCAAAGTCTTCACTGTGCTATGATCTCATAGTTGAGTTCAGTCGGGGTTTCTTGCAGAAGCTGGATCTCCTTACTGTTCCTCCAAAGTCTCTTTCAAGGTTACCCATAGTCCATGGCAAAGAATAAGGGAGAATTCATCATCTTTCAGACTCCAGTCTGTTGCTTGGAGGCTTGTAGGAAACTGGCTGAGAAAATCATAGTAGCTGATAAGAGAACAGTGAAAACTAGTGAGACTAATGGGATGATGAAAGTTTTGCTGTGTATTGTGTGATAAAAGTCACCCTCTTTGTTGCCCCTTTAGGAGCGGTCAGTAAAAATGGATATTATTTTTCAAAGCTTCTGGAGACAAATTTTTATTTGCCTTGAATGTGACACCATAACAAAGTAGACTTGAGAAGAGGGAAATGGCCAGTTTTATATGTTTTGTTTCTTTGTCATTTTTTTCACTTTAAAGAAATACTGTAGAACATTCTTTCTTTCTATGAGAAGCATTTAGCACAGTACTTAAGCATACTCTGCAGAGTTAAAGTGTTTAGTTTAGATGCCAGCTCTGTTGACTTTAGGGCAAGACTCAGATTTTCACCTATAAAATGGGTACCACCTCTTAGGGCTGAGCTGGGGATTACTGAGATTATCTATGTAAACATTTATAAGAGTGTCTAGCACAAACTAAGGGCTGCTCTATAGCTATTAGCCACTCCTAACATCTCTTTCTCATTTGAGTCCCTTTCCTCCAATTGAAATTTCACCAGGCATCCATTTGGTATGGTCCCGATAAGATGTGTATTCTAATTGCTGTCTATTCTTCCTTAATTGAGTTGATTCTCAAGGTTAATGCATCTTCATCGATTTATCCCAGCAGAGGCGGAAGACAGTTCAGAGAATATTCAAGCTGGGAGAAACAATTTTGGTCCCAATCTGTCTTGCTGGGTGACCTAACCCTCTCTGGGCTTTAATCCCCTGTCTATAAGATTGGAATAATACTCATGGCCCTCTTTCAGTGCTTGGATTGCTAACAGAAAAGGAGCATAGCAACTTATAAATATAAGGAATTAATAGGGTCTTTCTAAGTCAAATAAGACTGTCCTGAAAGACAGGCCCATTTGTTTGGAAAAGGATCTGATCCGAGGAGAGATGTTCAGATGCCAACCTATGCAAGCAGATCTTTGACCAAATATCTAAAAAGACTGCCTGGGGAAGCAGAGGAGGCTGGGTAAACAAGCTGATTGGCTGGTGCTATGGTAACACTTCCAAAAGAGATTTGCCTGTGGCTATGTCTACACAAGCTTCTGAAAAGTAAAACAGTCAATCAATGAGTTGTATTGTCCACTTGACACTTCAACCGATCAATATGGCTGATCTCATCACTGAATTAATTGGGTTGCTTTTCTGTGCTGTAACTATAGGGATTGTGTGTGTTTTTCCTATTATAGAAATAGTAGAGTTAATCTCCCCTCTCTATTTAGCTTCATGTTTGACCACTGCCATCTTTCTGTATTGGGAAACAGTAGAAAGATGAACAGAACTGAATGAAAATACTTTTAAAAATAAGTGTATGGTGCAGCCAAGGTTGAATGACTGTTGTAATACAGAATAACTTCATGGGTAACATCAGCCAAGGTTACTGAGTGTTAATATCAGTTTCTGCATCTGTGATGGTTTGAAGCTATATGTACCCCCAGAAAAGTATGTTCTTAAAGTTAATCTATTCCTGTGGGTGTGGACCCATTGTAAGTAGGATCTTTTGGTGAGTACGATCTTAACTTAAGATGGGACCCACCTCATTCAGGGTGGGTCTTAATCCTCTTACTGGAGTCCTTTTTAAGAGAATGGAATCCAGACAAAGAAAAAAACCCACGGGAGCAAGAAACTGAAAGCAACAAAACCCAGAAGGAGGGGAGAAGCCAGCCAACACCACTATATGCCTTGCCGTGAAACAGAGGAGTCCAGGATCGCCGGCAGCCAGTTTTTGGGAAGAAAGCGTCGCCTTCATGATGCCTTGATTTGGACCTTTTCATAGCTTCAAAACTGTAAGTGTGTAAGCTAATAAATTCCCATAGTTAAAGCTAACACATTTTATGGTATCTGCTTTTGGCAGCTTAGCAAACTAGAACACCATCTATAAACTGAGGCTAATAATACCTTCTTCTCAGAATTCTTTTGAAGGTTCAGAGAGGTAATGTGTGTGAGCATGTGAGCATGCTTTATAAAGATTATGTTCTGATAGTTTATAAGTATCTTCTCTCTGTCCATTTGTATTGCCTCCCTGAAGGAGGTGAACTGACATTTCTGTATTTTGACTTAGGGGCCAGCACAGCTGTGAGCACTCTCCCTCTTGAGTTAGATGAATTGGGGGAGGGGGAACCTCAGCAGGTAACTGCTGATGCTGCATGCCTAAACCAGGCAGTAAAAATCCTGGCAGAAGGAGCCAAACCACTAAGGGGAAGACATATGTTAGGGACCATTAGGCTGGTCAAACACTACTTCCCTGCCTCTACTCTCTATTGCCTTGCCTCTGGGTGTCATCTCTTCTCCCCTTTGAAGGGAATTAAGCTACTTGGTGTATATGTTGTGTGGATGATGGAAGAGAGCATTATAGCTATCTACAAATCTTTAATTAAAGCTCTGCAGCAGAGGGTGGGAGAATGCTGTCAGTGGGATTGTTTAAAGTCATGGGTGACATTTACTTTGATATGCAGTAGAGGAGAATGTGGCATCTGTGAAAAGCTTAACTTGGGTCTCAAGACCGGAACCCACATGAGCTGTGTTCCCTGGTCATTGACAAAATAAGTACAATAAGTACAGGATGTTGTGTTTTTCACTACACTAATTTTATTTTCTTAACAGCAGTGCTCCTTAAAGTGTGGCCCACAGACCAGCAGCAAATGCAGCAGGAAGCTAGAGAGAAATGTAGATTTCAGGCCCCCCAGATCTCCTGAATCAGCCTCTCAAGGCGAGTAGCCCAGGAATCCGGATTTTTTAATAAGCTGTCCCAGTGATTCTGATGCTCAGTAATGTCTGAGAAACATTGACTTAAAGGACTGCTCTTTTGCCTGAACTTGGGGCAATAAGATGCCTTTTTAAAAAATGAAATGTTGGTAAAAGTAAATGGAACTCTTATCTGTGTTTGTTATAATACCCTTACTTGGAAAAATATGAGATTAGCAACCCAATGTCATTTTTGTTGCCTGAGAAGTCTGCAGGTCCAGGAAACAAGTTTCCTTTGAGGGT
The DNA here is from genome assembly GCA_026826555.1 of Tolypeutes matacus. Lineage (NCBI taxonomy): Eukaryota > Metazoa > Chordata > Mammalia > Cingulata > Chlamyphoridae > Tolypeutes > Tolypeutes matacus. The sequence goes on along the minus strand of JAKSZT010054394.1, from coordinate 250,266 downwards.
CTTCCAAAGCTTACATTGTATTCATTTAATTTCTTTTTCTCCTCATTCTGATTGCATTTGCTCTGTAATCTAGGATGTAAGCAAGGAAATAACAAGTCTAGAGAAGAGGGTGCAGTCACAGCAACCAGGGGTCAAAATACAGCACCCAAATATGAACTCAACACTTGAGACAGGCTTGTGCAGTGACACTTGCATCCCCTTTGCCTGGACACTGGGTCTCTATTAAGTAACGTCAGACGGCGTACACGTCCTAAAGAGCAACCTCCCAGGGTTGGTGCCCAGTGAGTACCCACCCTATAGGGGAGCAGCTGACATTTTTAAACTGTTTAAATGGGTATGTACCTGGGGAGGAAGGGTCTGCGGAGGGCCGGTCCCTGAGAGGAGGGGTGTCCTTAAGCTACTCACACCTTCTGGAGGTGGGGGAGTGTGAACATATGCTTCAGCATGTCAGCACTCAGCTCACTTTGTTCTCTACCTGAAGGCAATGGAGACTTCTTGTAATTTCAGGGCACAGGGGAAAGAATAACTAATATTTAAAGTTTAAAAATTAAGATGAACATACAGCCTCTGGTTAGTTATTGATCCAGTTCTGGGTTATTTTTAAAAAGCAAATCAGCCAGCTGTGCTGACACTCAGTGTATTCATCTTACCTGCTTCATCATGCTGTCAGCACGCTATAATCTAGAGGGTACTAAAGGCAATAAATTAGGGGGTGGTTGTTGCAGCTGAGTGGCTGTGCTTGCTTAAAAAAAAATACCCTCTATTTGTGCAAATATTATTTCACTGTGGACAGATTTTTTTCATCTTGGGATTAAAGGGGATCAGAGGAATACACCTTAGCTACCCCCCTCTCCAGCATGGCTAGGGAAAGCTGAGGCAGGCCAAACCCTAACCCCAGGCAGGCCTCAGGCAGATGGCTAGTGACCATTCCTAGAAAAAAATGCCCAGCCTGACTGTTTTGGGGCATGCCACCTGGTGTCCTGGCTCTTGATAGCATGAAATCCTAAATGTGGAACTTAATTGGAAGGCAGAAAGGTATATTGGGCATGACACAGGATTGCATGAAAAGCACTTGTATGGTACACACAATGGGCATATCTAGATGGGACTTGTCTAGATGGAATCTTCCATCCTCCTTAGTTCATAGTCAGTGGTGAATAAATATCCAAAAATAGCCTAGAACTCAGCTAACCTGTTCCAGTTCTAGATGGCAGCATTTTCTCAAGCCTCCCCTGGGTGAAGACATGTGCATGCATCCTTGTCAACCCACTACAATGGCAAGTCAGTGCCCCACCAGCTAAAATCTGCAGTGCTTACTTGCATCATAGATACTTATCTCTGGCTTTCTGCTAAATTGAACTAAAGGATCAACAAATGTCATAAACCACAGTCATGACCAGAAATAGAAATGTGGGAGTTATAAGCTCTACATGTCCAAACTCTCCAGGACTGATTTTTTTTTTTTTTTTTTTTTTTTTAAATTTTAGCTGAATTAGCTAAATACATAACTCCAGTGAGTCAACAGTAATGACTCACTTTAGATCTTCCTTGGCAAGGAAGTCTAAACCTGTGTGAAGAGAGCAGTTGTGTCTGATCAAGCCAGCTGGGGCCTGTGGGCAATTGCTGGGAGCTCCAGAGTGCCTGGGTTCACAGGCACAATTTATCCCACTTCCATTCACTGCTCTTGGATGTTCCTGGATACTCCTATACACTCAAGAACCAAGAAATGTTTCAGGTCTCATCCCACATCTTCCAACCCCACTCCCCTTGCACAGAGCATGCAATCAGGAAATCCAGATTTGGGTTTCACCCTCACAGCTTCCCTTTTTGTGACTGAGAACCTAAATTGACTTCTCTTTGCCTCAGCTTTCTTGCCTGTCAAATGGGCACAGTTCTATATACTCCATCTTCCTCACAATTCCGTTGTGAAGAGCTATCAAGGTAGCACATATGAAAGCACTTTGCAGCATGAAGAGCCTTATGAAAACTAAGAAGTTATTAGTTCTTAAGTATAGCACTAACCCCACCTGTGATCTCCAAAGTCTGTGAAAGCTGGCAACTCTTGCCTCCTTGATCCGTGGGATGGTGGCCCAGAGGGTTGTTAATGAGGAAGAAGTTCCTGATGGAACCACTGAGAGGGCTGACTCAACAGGACCAGAAACTCACCCAGGAATCATCAGTATAGACTGCTAGTGGTTGAGGTTATAAATGACTTCCTGACCATAACCTTTTGTGGTAGCTTTAAATCAGTGAGCCTCTTGAATCTATGCAGGTCAAACCCAGAGATTGAAAACAGGAGAGGAACTGCTGACTCAGCTACACTCATTCACAGGAAGTCTCCAACCTTTGGCATAGGAGTAGCCAAACAGGTAGACAACTTCCTTGTCTCCAAACGAGGCTGAACTTCTGCTTGATTTCCATGAGGGAGGTTTCCTCTAGCGTTACCTCTGTTCTGATCATGAAATAGGAATATGCTAGAGCCAGGAAATTCAGCCTACCCAAAGAACGCGCACAGAAGCTAGTAAAGAATTCACCCAAGCTTTTGAGGAGCTGAATTTGTCTTTAGCACCCTTACCCTTTTAGTGCTTCTCTCCAAATTCCCATCTCCTTCTCCAGAAACAGACCCTGAGCTAGACAAGCACTACTTCCATGTCTTTATTGTTTGGCCTCTGAATGTCATCTCTTCTCCCCTTTGGAGGGAATTAAGCCATGTGGTGTGTATGTTGGGTGCATGGTGGACCCTGGGTGTGACTGATTTACTAAGGAAGTGCTCAAGGGAAAAACCAGTAAGAGAGTAGGAAAGCAGTCCAGGAAAGGAGAATGAGACAAAGCAAGTGTATGTTTTCAGGCAAAGTCTCAACCCCAGCCTGATCCCCTGGGGAGCTCTGGAGCCTAAACTATAGCTCAGAGTCGGTCCTCACTGCAGGCTGGGGAGCTGGACCTCCGTAGGCCTGCACTAGCCAGTCACTGGTAAAGCCACCGGGGGTTTGTAACTCTCAGACACTTATGGTGCTCTGTGAGCAGCAGGCTCAGGGCCTCCAGCAGCCCTCAGGCAGTCCTCTGAAGGGAATTGCAGGTATGACCCTTAGAAGTAAAAGAAAACAGAAGCTGGGGAAGGAGAGTGTGGAAGTGGTAGAAAGAATCCAAGAGGATCTGACAGCTCATATAATGTCTTCCACACACTCCAGAGCCAATCAACTCTCTGGTTCCACAACTACCCTTCTCTTTCCTCCTCCCATGTCCTACAGCTCTCTTTTCAAGTCAAAAAGGAAAGTTCTGTCAAATCTAATTCCTATTTGCTCAAATGGCATCAGTAGCTTTATTTGCACAGTTAATACAAGATCCATATCATGGAATTCAAGTGCCTTCTTGACCTAACCTGCCTAACATCTGCTGATCCGCCCAGTCTCAGTCCGTGTTCTGTTTCCCTGAATACATCATGTCGTTGTATATGTCCTAACTATTTCTAATCCTGCCCACTTTGTGGGATTGCCCTCCTTCTCACCCTTCTCCTACCCTTGAACTCCAGCCTCAAGATTTAGCTTGTCTTGCAAGATTCAGCTCAGTTCACCTCCTCCATGAACTTTGCCAATCTCTTCCTTTACTTAAGCTTTATGACTCCTTCCTTTGTACTCTCACTACATGTCATGTTTGTGCTTTACAAAGTGGTCCAGTACTGGTCAGAGTACCTAGAATCATAAGGCCAGAGGATAAAATCGGTGCATGTTTCCTGGAGCATGATTTTTACTGGATGATTTTTGGATAAAAGTTAAATATTTTTATGGATAATTTAAAACATGTTTTAATAGCAAAATCAACCCATATATGTTGTGGCATAGGGTGGTAATTCTCCTGATTTTTAAGATGGAAAGGTGAGAGTTACATGAAATTTTCCACTAGCTTTGGCCATTGGGGACATCATCTCCCTGAACTACTCAGGCATGGACAGACATTCACTCTCCTTTAGGGAAGTTTGAGATGCACTGCTACATGTGTGGGACCTCAGTCATCATAACACTTACTGATTTACCTGCCCATCTTGCACCACTAGCTCAAGCTTCTTAAGGATAAGAACTAAGTCTAATTTATCTCTATATCCCCAGAGTCTAGTACTATTCATGGCTGGAAAATGCATAGTAAACAGTTTAACAAATATTTGTTGAATTAATTAATTAACTAACCTTCTCACTTTTTACTGCCACTACTGAAATTCAGGCCCTCTCATCAAGACTATTACAGTGACTTCCTAACTCATCACTCTGCTTTCCCATATCCCCACTCTGATCTATTCTTCACAGAACCACCAGAATCATCTTAAAACATCTCTGTTTCATTCCCAACCTTCAAACCTCAAATGACTTCCTAATAGATCAAGAATAAAATACCAAATACCATTGATTGTACACTTTGGATGGATTGTATGGTTTATGAATATGTTTCAATAAAATTGATTTTTTTAAAAAGAGTAAAATCCCAAACTCCTCAACCCTAACTTGCCCCAACAGTTAGGACCCTCCAAAGTCACCACCCTACACCCCTACACCACTAGCAGTCCAGACCTGAAGATCCAGATCCAGAGGCCATTAATCACCTCCCCTTCTTGGAAGGCCTTCATGGACCCTTCACCACAACACCTCAAACCTGAGGGGCATTCCCTCATCTTATCTCTTTCTACTGGAGACACCTTTCTTTCTACCTTGAAATGCATGTAATTCTCCCCAGTGTTGGGGAAAAAACATTCACTGGTCTTCTAGATTGATTAAATTTCTTCTACCAGGCTCAGTTCCTCAAGTGGTTAGTTCTGTTTCTAGTAAAATCCCACCGGTTCTTCTTTTTAACCTTCATTATTTCACTTAAATGGCTTTTCTAAGATAACCTTGTACCTAAATGTAGTAGTGTTGATATTTTTCCTCCTTAGTTCTTTCATTGTTTTGCTTTCTAATTGCTTCTGAAACCGTCAACCACATCTTTCACATGGTTTTTTTCACACTGTCTCCCATGATCTGGGCTCCTGGATGTGTTGATCTCTGTCAGCTCCTTTATGAGCTCCCCTTCTTCCTTCCATGTGTCTGTCCCCCTCTACTCTCTTTTCTTTAGGGAGTTCTCCTGGTGAGGTGTCGTTAAACCTGCCTGTGTAAATGGTTCCAAAATTATCAAATCTTCATTCTCTCTAGGGACCTCTATTTCTAGATATTACAGAACATTTCACTTGGCTCTCACCCATCAAGTGAAAAAAATATATATAAATCTATTCTTCTTTCTTCCTCATAATTAATGATATGGTAAGCTAGAAAATATTGCAGCCATTGAAGAAAAGAAGAACCAGGAGTAAAGGTATTTATCAGGAACTGAGGTGATAGAGAATATAATTAACTTGATTCTGGATATACTAAATATGAGGTATCAACCTCCTGTATATTGTTGGAGACCCACACTTTGAATTCAGTTGAGTGGACAGATTTAAAATATAGTCTTAAAGATCATAAGCGTAGTAAAGATTGCTGAGGGAAAAAGAGAGAGCAAAGGAGATAGAGTAAATATTGAAATTAAAAACCAGCTACGAGAGACATTGTTGACTATCTACCTAATAGTTATTGTTCCCTTTCTCTCTTGCTAATAGAACCCTGATTTTATTTGGGTTTGGGATAGGTATGTCCTGCAGAGGAAACTGGGCACTTACAACTTCAGGAAGTTACTCTTGATTTGTCTTAGTCACTCATATGCTAGTGATTTTTTTAGGAAAGAGCATATGATAAAAATTCTAACCAATGAGTCATGAGGGATATCAGCTTCAGGGCCTCTGGAAAAGCTTTCTTCATTCCTGAAAAGAAACTTGTGAAAACCATCCCTTTTTTCCTATCTCCAAATAGCACTCTAGAAGGTTGTGCTGCCTGGAGCCTCTGCAGCCATTTTGTGATTATGAGAGACAAGCAAAAGAATTACAAAGACGTTGAGACAGAGCCATGAGATCATTGGGCCTTTGAATTAACCACATTTGGAGCTACCTGCCTCTAAAATAATTATTATGGGAGGTGAAAAATATCCTTCTATTTTTAAAGCCATTTTTAGTTGAGTTTCTGTTATTTATAGCCAAAACAATTGCAATAATCAAAACATAATAGCTAACACTTCCTGAGTGCTTATTTATGGCAGGTACCAGTTACATGCTTTACCTATATTAACTCATTTAATCCTCATAATAACCCCATTAGATGGGTAAAATTATCATACCTATTTTATAAATAAGGCAATGGAGGCAAAATAATGTTTCCTAATAGCCAAATATTTCCTTACCAATATACCAGTCAATGGAATAATCATTCCTGGGACTAAGCTAGGATGCATCATCCAGCAAATTAGCAGCCATTTAGAAAATGAAATCTGCTTAGATACAAACTTAAGTATTTTATGAAAAGCATGTCATCCAGACCAGTTAAATTTTCTCCTATAATGGAGTAGTATCCAGGATAGACAAGAGAGAAGGTACAGATGTGATATATCTTCTTTCACATACTAAAAAAAAATATTTTCAAGGCAATTATGCCAGGTGACGGAGGAGAAACAAAAGGAACAGACTTATATCCTGACTCAGAGTGCTTGTAGTCCAAAAGGGAACAGAAGACAGACATATAGATAGCTGTAATGTAAGTCTTCTTCAAATCTTGCTCTCTCTCTCTAATCCATTCCTCATCCTGAAGGGGGAGTCATTTTAAATTTTTATGCAGAACAATCTGAGGATGTCAGGCTCCTGCTTTAAAAGTCCTTTGGTGTCTCCCGAAGGCCTCAAAGTTCAGATCATTTAACCTGGTTTACAGGCCCCTTATGAACTGACCCTGTGACTCTCTCCAATCCCATCTCTCACCAGAACCCTTGGTCCCCTCTGTCAGTATCCAGAAGAAATATGATCTGCTCCTCCCACCCTCAGACCTTTGCACCTATTGTCCGGAACATTCTTCCAGTCCTTCACCTGGTTCACCCCTACTTGTCCTTCATGCCTCAACATAGGGTCACACACTCTTGGAAGATATCCCTGATCCCACAGACTGCATTAGAAACCCTGCCTGCACAGCTCCTGATGTTTACCCATATTGTAGCACTTATCCCACTGCCTTGTACATTTCTTTTAGCCTAAGGGAAATAGATAAAAAGAATTATTAATGGCATTCACCTGAGAAGCTATATTAAACATTTTCTGGTAGGGATTTGTCATCTCTTTATCACCTCTATGAAAAACTTGAGAATATATTCATCAAATTTGTACATAATATTGAATTAGATGGGGTTACCAGAAGTCTAGATATGGGAAAAAAATAGAAAGTGTTTGTGAAAGATTAAAAAATGATTTCATCAGCAAACCTGAAATTTAATATGGCAAATGCCAGGTCATCCTCCAAAGAACACAAATCCAGTCATACAAATATAGAATGTCTAAAGCATAAATATAGTCAGCATATAGTTAGGCTGTATCACTAACCATGAGATAAATGTGAGCCAGCAATGAAGTGCCGTTACAGAAAGAAAATGCAGGACAGATTCATATTTCCCAGATGTATTAAATAAGTTTTGATATATTAGGGCTGGGAGGGAATTTCACCTCTGCTGTAGCTTTAGCAAGGTAGAGCATCCACTTTAAGCCACCAATCCATAAACTTATGAAATATATTTTGAGGAAATATTGAAAGAAATAAGATTATTTAGCATAGACTGGAGAAAAAAAGTACTGTCTCTGAGAATCTGGAAAAAAAAATGATGCTCCATTAAATTTTTTAAGTATCTTCCAATTAACAAATACATTACACTGAAGAACATTATCTTATTCAATTTTCACAACAACCTTGCAGCTTAAGTATTATCACCATTTTACAGGTAATTTTTTAAGTGAGAAGGTTGAATCGCTCTTTTATGTCCAAGAAAGATCAAATGAACTTAATATTTTAGGTGACAAATAATTTGGGGGCGGGGAGAGAATTTTGTTCATGGGCAGGAAAAGTAATTCCAAGCCAAAGCCCAGTACCTAGTTATAGCATAATTGTTGTAGGCTATAATTGCTAAGTGATTGAAGTGAATGAATGCATAAATACAGACAGTTGATAAAATAGTTAGATGAGTTATTACTGGAAGTTATAAAATCTCTTGTCTTAACAAGAAAATAGGCAATCATCTGCCATGAATTTTTCAGAAGGGTGGAAGCCAAATGTTTGATGTGTGCATCTTCATCAGTAAAATATCTATTGAGAATACACACAAACATGAATATTTATTTTAAATTAAATGCATGATTATGTACTACTAAACACTATGCAATATTCACAAAAAAGTAGTTTAAAAGAATGAGGTAAACTATAGATAAATATAATTTCATCTATTTCCTTCCTTTACCTTAATAACAGCTCTGGGGTGTGAACACACCCCATATTGGGGACCTCTAGTAAAGACATCCACCAGCTAAAGATTTCTCAGGGCTTAAAGATGCAAGAGATTATGAAAAGCAAGAAAAACAAAAACAGATGCAAAATGTTGGTGGAGAGGAAGAGAGAGGAAGTGAGAGCAAGTGAGCGAAAGCAAAAGGGAGCGATATTAATTCAGTATCAGTAGACATTTCTTTATATAACTTGTGCCTAATTCCACAGCTTTCCAGGCAGATAGCATGCCGAGGCCAGAAGTCTTGGTCCCATGGGAATGTATTGCTTGCCTCAGGAGCTGTGAGAGGATGTCCAGAAGTTCTGGCTGTAGGTGAAATTAGGGTTCTGTCTAAGGCAACTTCCCTAACAATGCCCAGGGTCAAAAGAGCAGGCACAGAATTTCTTGGATGTACTGGTGCTATGATTTGTGACCCAGAAGAATACGAGTTCTATGACTGTGTGGTTGCCCTTCAAAGGGAATGTTACAGATGTTCCCACACAGAAGTACTCTTTCTAATCAACATAGCCAAAAAACCATGTGTTTCTCTGAGGGTGGACTGTCTGAATGACTAGTCATCAGCTTTCCCAAGACTTGGAGAAACTGAGGCCATTCAATAAAATCCCTGAATTCATCATTCAAAAAAAAATTTTTAATGTGCTTTCAATATTTTCATTTGACCAAGAAAACAAGAACGATAAATTAAAGAACTCCTCAGAATACAGTAGTTTTGTCAGTGCTGCTGCTGCTGTTTTGAATTGTCCTATGACACTCAGCTTTTTTTTTTCGTGGACTTTTCCTTGACACTGTGGTACTCTTTTCCTTTTGAAAATGTTTAAGTACCACTGGTCGTGGTGGGAACAAGGGGGGAGTATTAAATAAGTAAAAGGAAGTCAGCCTTGAATGATCTAACCAGAAAAAAAAACAAAAAACAATGCTTTGGATGTTCCATAATCCATGCAATTTTGTGTTTAAGGGATGTTCAGAATTTAATCTTCTGACACTTAAAATCATTTGACTGAGAGCAGCAGGCACAAAGGAACACTAATAGTAGGGACATCATATGAAACAAGATATAGAGCATTTCTTACTGGAAGAGTCTAATTCTGGAAAAGCAAGCTGGTGAGAGAGCGCAAGAGAACAACTTATCCCCACGGCCAAGCTTTCCTTGGTTGGTGCAATGAGATTTGTTGAACAGCTTTCTCAGGTGGTAGCACTGACTTGCTTAGCAATTACTCAGCAATTCTCCTGCCCTGGGGACGTAGGGTAGGATTGGGGGAAGGGGAGAGAGGGTAAGGAAACAAAAATAAATTCAGCTTTGTCTTTGACATGATTATTCTCAGATCCTTTTATAGCAAATGCTGCTCTGAGACCAGTCTAGCACTTAATGGTACATCATTGAGAGTATTTAAATGCACCCATGAAGCAAGAATTATGCTGATGTGGAATTATGTAAATGAAATAGATGATCACATGAGCTGTATTACAACGTTTAGTATAAAGAAAGGGGTAGGAAGGCAGTAAAGTGGAGTAGAGGCTAAAAGGCTAAAATTCTAGGTCTGCCCTCTAAAATTATGTTTCCTAAATAAAAATAAATAAATATATATATTTTTTTAAGGTGTGGGGGCTTGGGATTGAACCTGGGATTTCATAAGTGGGAAGCCAGCACTCAATCACTGAGCCACATCGGCTCCAAAGTTGGTTATTTTTTTGTTTGTTTGTTTGTTTGTTTTTGTTTTTAGGAGGCACTGGAACCAAACCAGGGACCTCCCATGTGGGACCACTTGAGCCACACCCGGTCCCCCTTAAATCAATTTTATGCTCATTTTTGAGCCATTACTGTTACTCGTTTGAAAAATGGAACAATAATACATACCTCACTGAGATATTGTTAAGGATATATTTTATAGATAATAGGTGAAAAGCACCTACCAAGCTAAGTGTCTGCCACATAGAAGGTGCTCAATGAATGCTAGTCCTCCTCCCATCCCCATTCTATTATTTTTAATTAAACTTTTTTATTTTGTGATCATTGTAGATTCACATGCAGTTGTAAGAAATAATACCGAGAGATCCCATTGTACCCTTTGCCCAGTTTCTTCCAATGGTAACATGTTACTAAACTGTAGTACAATATCACAAACCAGGATATTGACAATGATTCAGTCAACATACAGGACAGTTCTGTCACCACAGGGATCCCTCTTGATTTTTTGTCCACCCATAACCTCTTCCCTTAGCTCCTGACTCTTAGCAATCACTAACCTGTTCTCTATTTCTATAATTTTTGTCATTTCAAGAATGTTATATAAATGGAAGCTGTCTTTCTCTGTGTGTACTTCTGTTTTCAGTTCTCAGTTTATAAGCCCCCAGCAAGAAGGCAGAGACCCAACCTAGGTCAGGCCTCACTGCTGTAGTACAATCAAAGGCCCTAAAGTGATCTAGTCAAAAGTGATCTAATCAAGGTCCCTTAATCTAACAAAACCAAAGGGACCCACACCCACAGGAATGGATTAATTCAAAGAACATTGTCTTTTCTGGTATTCACAAAACTTCTAACTGTCACAGTATGTCTCTTGATTATTTTAGGTCTTTAACTTCTTTCATCAGTATATTGTAATTTTTACAAATTACAGATCCTGTAAGTATTGTTAAGTTCACCTAAGTGATTATAAAGGTTTTCTGTTTTTCCTTTCAGTTTCCACATTTTCATTGTTAGTATATAAAAGATTGATTTTTGCATGTTCTTGTATCCTATGAACTTGCTGAACTCACATATTATTTCTAAGGAGTTTTGGTTTGTTTTGAGTTGTTTTTGTGTGTGTGTTGCGTGTTTGTTTGTTTTTCATATATTCTTGGGAATTGTCTAAGTAGACAATCATGTCATCTGCAAATTAGAACATCTTTATTTCCTTTCCAACCAATATGCTTTTTTTAAAAAGTCCCCCCCCCGCCCCCACCTCATTATTTGTAGTCACTGTCTGCTTTCTGTGTCCATTTGATGTGTGCTTTCTGTGTCTTCTCTTTAGGAGACACCAGGAACTGAACCTGGGACCTCCCATGTGGGAGAGAGATGCTCAATCACTTGAGCCACCTCAGCTCCCTGGTTTGTTGTGTCTCTCATTGTCTTTCCTCTTTGTGTCTATCTGTTGCATCATCTTATTGTGTCAGCTCACCATGCCTGCACATCAAGCCAGCTCACCTTCTCTAGGAGGCACTGGGAACTGAACCCAGGACCTCCCATGTGGTAGGCAGAAGCCCAATCACTTGAGCCACAACTGCTTCCCTCAATATGCTTTTTATTTCTTTTTCTTGCCTTACTACAGTGGCTAGGGCTCCTAGATGCATGTTGATTAAGAGTAGTAAGTGTAGACATCCTTGTCTTTGTTTCCCATCTTAAAAGAAATGCATTGTCTTTCACCATTATGTATGATATTAACTGTTGGGTTGTTTTGGGGTTTTTGTGTGTTTTTTGTAGATGCTTTTTATCAATTTGAGGAAGTTTCCCTCTATTCCTAGTTTGCTGAGATTTTTTATCATGAGTGGATGTTGGACTTTGTCAAATGCTTTTTTGTACATTAATTGATATGATTATGTGATTTTGCTTCTTTAGTCTATTGATATGAGGGATTCCATTGATTTGCCTGTTGAATAGCCTCACATACCTGGAATAAATCTCATTTGATCGTGGTGTAAATCTCTTTTTATACAATGCTGGATTTGATTTACTAATATATTTTTGAGGAGTTTACATTCTAGTTCATGAGAGATAATGCTCTGTGGCTTTCTTTTTTGTACTGTCTTTGCCTGATTTTGGAATCAGGGTATTATTAGCCTCATAAATGATTTGAGATGTGTTCCCTCTTCATCTGTTTTCTGAGAGAGATTATTTTAAATTGGTATTAATTCGTCTTTAAATATTTGGTAAAATTCTCCATCTGGGCCTGGAGCTTCTTGAGGTAGTAACTTTGAATATTAACTTGAGACATTTCATCATTTCTAAAGTAAGCATTTAGTGCCATAAATGTTCCTCTCACCACCTGCGTTCAGCTTTATCAAACATATTTTGACATACTATATTTTCATTCTCCTTCAATTTTACAAATTTTTATTTCCTTTGGGACTTCCTTTATTTCCTTTTGGATCTGGATTATTTAGAAATGTTTTGTTTAATTTCCAAGTGTTTGGCGACTTTCTTGTTGTCTTTCTGTTGTTGATTGTCAATTTGATGTCATTATGTTGAAAGAACACATCCTGTTATGGTTTCCGTGATTTTAAATTTGTTTGAGGATATGGTCTATCCATGGGCACTTATTTAAAAAACTGTCTTCTGCTGTTTGGGAGTAGAGTGTTCTATATTTATCAATTAGATCCAGTTAATTGATCACATCATTCAGATTTTCTATACCCTACTGATTTTCCATCGTTTAGTCCTATCAGTTCCTGAAGGAGGGTGTTGAAGTCGCCAGTTATAACTGTGGATGTGTCTGTCTCTCCTATCAGCTCTATCAGTTTTTGGTTCATGTATTTTGGAGTCTTTGTTGTTTGCTATGTATACTTTTAGGATTGTTATGTCTTCTTAATAGATTGATCCCTCTTTGTCTCTAGTAATTTTCTTTGCCAGGAAGTCTACTTTATCTGATATTAATACAGCTGTCACTGCTTTTTTTGGGTAAGGAGAGAGATCATTTGCGTGGTATATCTTGTCTGTCCTTTTACTTTCAACCTTCTTACGTTGTTAAGCTTGAAATGACTTTTTTGTAAGGAGAAAATAGTTAAAACATGTTTGTTTGTTTTTTTCCTTTATTCACTCTTCCAGTCTTTATATTTTTAATGGTGTATTTAGACCATTTACATTGAAGGTAATTACTGATATATTAGGGCTATGTCTGTCATTTTATTTTTTTCTGCTTCCTCTGTTTCTCATGTTTCTGTTTCTTCTGCTTTTACCTTCCTTTGGATTATTTGAACATTATTTTTAGGAATCCATCTTGTTTATTTATACTGCTTAGGAGTATATCTTTGCTTATAATTTTTTAGTCATTACTTTTGGCTTTATAATATACATACATAACTTATCATAGACTACTGGTAATATTTAACTACTTCAAGTGGATTGTAGAAACCTTACTTCCATTAGGTCTCCTTACCTTCCCCACTTATATAATTATTATATAATTGTCAAGTATTTCCTCTACATATATTAAGCACCATATTAGATGGTGTTAAAATGTGTGCTTCAACCACCAAATATGATTTAAGAAATTCATTAGAAGTAGGTAGTCAATTATATTTGCCCTTATTTTTATTCATTCAATATTCCTTTTTCCTTTCTGAATTTCTAAACTTCTATTATTATTTACTTTTAGATAACATCCTTTAACCATTATTTAAGGAAAGATTTGTTAGAAACAAATTCTTTTAGTTTTCATTCATCTGAGAATGTCTTTACTCCTGAGGATAGCTTCTCTGTATATAGAATTCATAGATGACATTTCTTTCTCTAAGTACTTGAAAAATGAGGTGCCACTTCTGGTTTCTACACTTTCAGATGATAAATCTGTTGTGATTAGAAGTGGTGTCCCCCTATAAGTAATGTGTCATTTCTCTCTGGCTGCTTTCAAGAATTTTTCTTTGTCTTAACTTTTCAGAATTTGAATTATAATATATCTTGGGACAATGTGTCTTTCTTATGTTTATCTTGTTGGGGTTCATTCTATTTCTTAAATCTATGGACTTATGTCATTTGGCAAATTTGAGAAGTTTTCTGCTCTTATCTCTTTGAGTACTTTTCAATACCACATTCTCTCCTCTCTGGGATTCTGAAGATATAAATGTTAGTTACTTGGTTATTATCCCACAGGTTCCTGAGACACTCTGTTCTTTTACTCACTGCTATACAGATGGGGTAAATTTTATTTATCTCTCCTATGTTGATTGATTCTATCCTCTGTCATCTCCAGTCCATTTTTTAACCCATCCAGAAAATTTTTTATTTCAGTTATTATATTCTTCAGTTCTTTAATTTCCATTTGGTTCTTTCTTACAACTTCTGTTCCTTTGCTGAGATTTTCTCTTCTCCCATTTGTTCTAAGATAATTTGTAGTTGCTTACTGAAACATTTTTATAATAACTGCTTTAAAATCTTTGTCAGATAATTCAAACACCTGATTCATCTTGGTTTTGATATGTTGTCTTTTTTCATTAATATTGTCATCTTACAGGTCTTGGTATGATGAGTGATTTTCAATTGTCTCAGGAATATTTAGAAATTATAAGACTCTGAATCTTATTTAATCTTCATTTTTTTAACATGTAATCCCCCTTTTGGGTATTGCTCAAAGGCCAGACAGGTGTATATGTCCAACTTCCTGCTGGGCCCCACTGACACCACACCAGCAAATGTGGGGCATTGACTCATACTGTCTTGTTGCAGTTGGGTGGAATAGAAGTTCAGCTCTCCCCTTGGTCCTAATGACACCTTTCTGGTAAAAGTGGGGCACTAACTTGCATCGTCTTATTGCCTCCAAGTGGGAGTGAAAGATCACTTCCCCAGAGGGTGCCACTGGCTCAAACCACTTTGTTTCTTCATTGTGGGGACAGAAGTTCAGATCCCCACTGACACCAGGGGAGGGAAGGGGAGGAAAGGAAGCAGAGTGTCAACCTCATTGATGCTGAGTGAGGATGGAGGCTCAGCTACCAATGGGTCCAGATAATACACATAAAGTTGAGAGGGGATGGCAGGAGAAAGGAGAAATGACTAGCCTTACTTCACATCACCTTGTTCAGTTTCTTTGATGCTGGGGGTTGTGGAGGTTAAGATTGCTGATGGGCCCCATTGACACTACTCTGGTGGGGGAATTGAAGTACTGCCTGCCTCTGCAAGGTGGAGAATGGACTATCAGCTCTCTGCCCACCATCACCATCATGCAGGGGAATCAGAGGGTTATTCCTCGGGGTCAGGAGGGTGGCGTAGAAGACCAACTCCCTTCTTGCTCTGCTGAAACTGCAGTAGAGGGTGATGATGTAGGGTTTCCATTGGTGTTTAACTACAGTATGGCAGAGAGGTATCGCCAAATTTTTTTCCTTTTTTTTAGACCACCCTTTTCCCAGTCCTTTGGATAGGGGGCATAGGCCATTTGGGAGCATTTTTAGTCTGTTCCTTTTGATGGTTCTGAGTTGAAACTTCTGCAGCTGCCTGTGCAGAATATATTGGAGGCAATACAGAAACCCAGGAATGCAATATCCTGTCATTTTTCAAGTCCCGAGGTCCTTAGGCAATCTGCCTTCTTCCTTCCACATTTCAGAGTCTTCCTATGTTTGTTGTTGTGTTACATCCAGAGTTTCTTTAGTTGTAAGAGGGAAGACCTAGGAGTAATGGGCTTCTCTACTTTGGTGGAGTCAGGTGTCCCCATTTTATTTTAATTTTTTACATGTGACTTCTTTATTTTTTTTTTAAGATTTATTTATTTATCCCCCATCCCCACCCCCCCATTGTTTTTGTGTTCGCTGTCTGCTCTCTGTGTGTTCTTCTCTGCTTGTCTTCTCTTTAGGTGGCACCAGGAACCTATCTTGGGACCTTGTGGAGTGGGAGAGAGGTGCTCAATATCTTGTGCCACCTCAACTCCCTGATCTACTGCGTATCTTATTGTCTCTCCTCTGTGTCTCTTTTTGTTGTGTCATCTTGCTGTGCCAGCTTTCTATGCGGGCCAGCACTCCATGCAGGCCAGCACTCCTGCATGGGCCAGCACTCCAGCATGGGCCAGCATTCCGCACAGGCCAGCACCCCATGTGTGCCAGCTTTCCACTCAGGTCAGCTCGCCACACGGGCCAGCTTGTCTTTCACCAGGAAGCCCCAGGAATCGAACCCTGGACCTCACTAATGGTAGACAGTAGCCCAATCGCTTGAATCACATCTGTTTCCCTACATGTAACTTCTTTAGAACAAAAGTCTCTGATTGTAATTGCCAAATTCAGATTATATTTCCCATGGAAGATGGGACTTCACAGATATCATGCATATAATAAAGTGAAACATATTTTTAGTGAAATCCCTTCAATTGGCATATTTCATTAAAGGGATGTGCTTTCATATGTGATTTTCATTTGGCATCTTCACTCTGGAGAAGCTTTTGGCAGTAGGGATGGCATCTTGTCATTAACATCACAAAGATAAGCAACAAATGAATGGATGGACTCTTTAGAAGGGAAAATCAATAAAATCCTATACCAGATCTCTGTTCTGTGCATGGGGCTACCTTGAGCAGGCCCAAGTGCTCATCCCAGAGTCATAACCTTCAGGCTTTGGACTGTGCTCCTCCAGAACAAACACTTTGTGGATTGTGTTTTCTCTGAAACCCCCTATTAAAGGCCAGATGTTACAAACTAGTAACTTTCCATTAGGAGATAATTGTACCATTTTATGACAGACTTAGAAGGCAAGGCTTGGCTTGAGATCCAAACACTCTCCATTCACAAACTGAGCAGCCCAGCAAATTGGTACTGATATCAGAATGGGTGTTATCCCATGGGTGTATCTCAGTGCACTTTTTTTTCCCAGTCCATGGGTTGATGGTTTATATGAAACTGGTCAAGCTTCATTGTACAAATATATGCACACTACACACCTCAAGTGTATGAGTGGTATACATTTATTTTGATCCTGAACAATTTTTCCATGAATTCCTTGAATTATTTTCTCACCTCAATTTTTATGTAGGGTAAAGTAAGGAATAAAGGTCCTTTGTTAAACATATTAATATATAACTGGATTTTGTAAAAACAGTTCTTTTTCCTTCCAGTGTAAAACTGTAAGAGACCAGAGTTATCCATGAACTTTGGGGATGAATCATGTACTGGGGCTCCAATTCCTATTCCACATTCTCTACCTATCACAGGACAGCTCATGTTTGAAGACCCAGCCCAAATGTCCCTGCATCTGTGGAGCCTTCCCCAACCCTTCCAGTCAAAAGGAGTTGCTTCTTTGTTATGTCTTCATAGAATGTTTAGGTATCTTCTTATCATTTTTCCTGTTTTATAATAAATGATAAATGAGCCCATTTCTCTGATCCTAACCCTAGAATATAAACCCTTTGAGGAACAGGAATAGTTTTATTTTCCTTTATAATGTCCATAGAGTCCAGCATAGCCCCTGCTTAGCATATAGAAGGTGATCCACAAACATTTTACAGTGATCATCAACTTCAATTATACCTTCAACTCTCCCAGAGAGCTTTTAAAATTATCCATTTTAAGACCCCACCTGGACCAATTAGATCAGAGTCTAGAAATGGAACGCTGGCACTGGGACTTTTTAAAATGCTCCCCAGGGCATCGAAATGTGCAGCCAAAGTTTTAGATCTGAGCTTTGGCTGGCAGGCAGGCAGGCAGTGATGTCAGCAGGTACTATGACAGCTGTTAAGCATGTTGTCAATACAGTGTAGGAGTCAGAAATTGTGTCCTGGTTGTCAGTGTCTGTAAAGACTGGCCTTGACCAAAAAATTAAAAATTTACACAATTAAATACCAAAATATCTCATTACAGAGGAGGATAATTCTATTTAAGGGCGTCAAGCACACATTGTTTTCACAGAGGCAATCATGAATATTTAAAATTCATCTATTGCTTTTGCTCTCAAAACAACGCAGATGGAAAGCAGAACTGACTGCAAACAGGCATGAGAAATCTTTTGGGGACGATAGAAATGTTCTAAAACTGGACTGTGGTCATGGTTGCACAACTTTGTAAGTTTACTAAAAATCATTGAATTGTAATAAAATAAAATGAGTAAAAAATTTTAAAAGCATCACAGAGAGAATCTGCTGTTTTCTGAATTAAGGCCTGTTTAAAACTTTAATCTTATTCTTGAAAAGTAATGTTGAGCTTCGCTGAATCAACAGAAGCTCCAAAAGGGACAAAAATATACCTCTATTTGTTTGTCCCTGGTAAAGCTGTTGTTAAAGCCAGACGTGGGCAGAATTACAATAGAGGGGCATGCTGTTTGCACGGCTCTCTCCACGTTCCAACCTGGATTATGGCCATCCCATGAATTTGCCTACCCCGAATCCCTCATCACTTTGGACCTGCCCTCTTCAGTTGGGGTACACTCTCAGGGATCCCCACCCCTGCAAATACTAGAACCCTAGGTGTTGCCTTCTGGCCAATCCTCATCTATAAGTTCCTTATAGGATCCCTGACCTCCTAGCATCAAGAACATCTCACAGCCAAGGCAAGAGATTCTCCTTTATCCCAATGCAGTTTTATGGGTCCTTCCAGGCAGCACTTCTCAAAGGGCAGAAGCCGTGCACATTACTGAGTCCGTAGTACAGAAGGGGCCCCAGGACCTTACCTGTTGCATATAAATACAAATCTCCTATAAATGTTTTGGCTAGTCTGCTTGCTGTACGATCCCCAATTTTTTTTTAACCTAAGCCCAAACCTGCTCATAGCTACCTTAGGCTGGACTGAGGTAAGGCAATAATTTGAAACCTGATCAAAGCAGCGTTCCTGAAATCCTGGCTGAGGGCTTACCTAGAGGTGTGTGATGCTGCTGAGAGAAGGGCAGGGTAGGAGGCCCAGGTGGGACAGGCCCAGAGCCCATTTATAGTTCTGAGCAACTCAGCTCTGGCCACTGTTTTCACACATTCTCTCAGCGAAAGTGAAAGGCCTCCTTTGATCTGAACACATCCTCTCTAAAGTCAGTGCTGCTACCACCTATTGTTACTGGAGTGTGCTTTGGGAGACCAGGCCTTATACTCCAAACAGCTAATGAAAGACTCCTTTCAACCCCAAGCAGTACCTGAGAGAGGTTCTGATAAGTGCAGGATTTTGGATCTTGTTATATTTCTACTTATTCTCTGTTACCCATTACGGATTGGGAAGTGTGAGCAGCTGCTTGGCAAGCCCACCCACTAATCTGACTTAGACTGCCCTTATTACTGCCCCCATGATAAGTCACCTGGCTGATACCGGACATTCCTTCTTCCCAGGGTATCAATGGCAGAGGGCCCATGGGCCTTCTGGCATGCTCGGGAAACAGGCACATTTTCACATAACCTTCTGTCACCAGCATTTTAACAGTCGTCCACGGGAATGACTTTCACATTGGAAATCACAAGCCAGGTGGTGAACAGGTGTGATGCAAGGCTAAGCTTCTGGGAGTAGAAAGGCTTGTACAGTCCTTCTAACCATGTAAATTAAGTAGTTGCCCACGAGCCTACGTGATTTACAAGCTGCCCTTTCTGCTAAGTATCTTCAACTCTGTTACCAGTTCTCCATGGAGGGAACGTGCCACACTTCCACAGCACCATGGACAGTCTTTGTCAATGGCCCACATTCCAACATGGTTAAGGAACTCCTTATGTAATGGAAGTCCCAGACAACACATAAATCACACGGCTTTCTTCTGGTGCCTAAACTGTCTGAAGTAGTCATCATCAAACGATAACTTTAAAAATATTTGAGTAGAAAGATTATGCTGCTGACACAAACAACTTATCTGTAGGCTATATATTGTATGTGCAGGTCTGACTAAGGGTGTGGCGGGAAAACTAGATTTTATTGGCTTGCTCATTCCTTGATTTTGTTTTGCTTATATAGAACAAGACCCAATTTCTCAGTTCTCTAAACTCTAGAACCACAGGTTAATGACAGTTTCTCTCTGGAATCCTTTCAAGAACTGATGATATGTGGTTGAATTTGTTCAGTAATATTCCCTGAGAACCTAAAGCTACTATGTGCAGGCCTTGCACTAAGGAGGGCACAAAGGTAGGTAAGGATGTGAAATTCTTTAAGATGCTCCAAGGACAAGCACAATTAAATTAAGGATTATTGTAACACATTGTGCATTGCTCAATAGTCTTGATTAAACTTTTTAGAATGATATGACTACTCAAGTCACTGCATTAATAAAACAAGCACTAGCACTCCTTAACGTAACAAATGTGTATGAGTCATTTATTCAACTTCTTTCTGTCAAACAAATGTTTGACAATAATCAGATGATAATGAAATGTATAATTAGTAATAAAAATGCCAACATCTGTTAGCTTGTTATTACAGACTGATTTTTCAGTGTACTATTTCAAAAGTGTCACCATTAACCTAATTTATATTAAAATCTGCTCAATACAATCTGCTTTCATTAGTTGTTAATTTGGGTTGGCACATGACAGCAAGGAGATACTTTCCTCTCTGCTGTCCCGTTTCTCACTTTTGTCTGAACCAAAGATTCCCCCAAATGCCTTTAAAAACCACCGCCTCAACTCAAATGTGTCGTTGGCAGATGGATCAGGTTTGCTGGCCGGTTGCTCTCAGCTGCGAATGATCGGTCCTCTGAGCCTGAGGAAGCAGGACTTGATCTCAGGAAAGGGGCCGGCCCTCAGCTGCAACCCCTTCTGACACTCTTCCATCCTGTCATCGCATGTCTGTGGCATCCCCCCACATCCGTGAACAACGGCCTTTGCAGCCTGGGCTACTCTCCCAGCTGGGAGGAGATGGACTCTTCTCACACTTGGTTCCATTCTGTCAGGAGGGTCTTTAAACCACACCCACGATTAGGGTCATTCAAAGACTAAGGTCAAATCTCTTTAAAAGGACAACCCAGCAGTGACCAGATGTTTTCCACAAATGAAAAGCACGTGTAATTTTTTTCTTTCGAGAACTATCGGAACCAGGGATAATCTGTTGTGTGGGGAACAAACAGGCTGGAGCTGAGGTGAGGTTCCCATATAAGAATCATCACACCATCTGTAGGGAAAGTACTGCAGATGGGAGGGACGGAGGGGCCACAGCAAGAGAGTACATAAAGAGTGTGGCCTATCTTTGAAGATGCACTTGCAAACTTGCCTATCTTTACCTTAGAAAGAACTTGGGAAGTGATCTGAGCCTGGGTGGAGCTCAGAGAAATGTCCCACGCTGTAGTGCAAGTAATGATTCTCTTACAAATATGAAATTAGTACCCCTTAAAAAGCTTTCAGTGCACTTAAGGGATTACCATTAAAAAAAAGTTGCTCATTAATTGATTAGAATGAATTTTACACCTCCATGAGATCTTTTGAGATATTTTGCTTAATAGCTTTAGTTGATGTATTGGAGATATTTCCCTCTCTCCTTTTGGAACCGTGGGGTCATCAGAGTTGGCTACATGACTCCTCACTACTCAGTGATGGATGCTTCTCAAGTCAAAGTTAATCAGTCACAAAAAACATCCTAATTATGTTCACTCAAAGTAATATAATATTAATGCTAAATATGGCCATAGGCCAGTCTGGCAGGAAAGCTGAAAATTACATACCACCTCTTTCTTTCAAACATAAAGATTATTTCTTGAACAGAAAGTAGAAATAGTAATGTTGCACACCTACACGGCCCTTTATGTTCAAGAAACCTCAAAGTACTTCGCCGATTATTCTTCATATCCACAGGGCTCACATTCCTCAGGAAAGGAAGTCACTCGTGATAAAATCCCAGTCCCCAATGGCCGGCCTTTTCAAAGCCAAGTTAAATAGAGCAGAGTAGGAGGGGGGAGGAGTTGCTTCACTTCTCACAGCTTCTTCTGGCCTGGTGGGCCACTGTGGCATCCGTCCCTCCCTAAATCCCTTCCCACATGATTATGCCACTTGGAGTTCAGGGTGAAATAATGAGAGTGACCATGGTGAGCTGCAGGGACAGCAGGAACCAAAGGCCACTTGTAGGAATATCCTGGGCTTTAAGCAGAGTTTAAAAGCAAGTAGAAACCCTTCAAGACCCTAGGGCTAAGATGGAGTGAGAATTGGTTTACTAGCTATGAAATCTGGGTCTCTCTATCTCTCTATCTGCCTTCCATTTCCAAAATACGTACATAATTTCTTCCTTGCTGTTAAAAAAGTACTGGAATAGGACCTGGAACCCTGGGTAAAGGTTACAGATATCTGCTTCTTGGATTCAGGCTGGCCAAGCTCTTCCAAAGAGCCCTTGGCCAGGAGTTGGGGAAAATGCAGCTCCTTCTTTGAGGAAGAAGGAATCCCTCAGGCTTGTCCCACCTCAAGTCCCATTCTTTAGCCAGGCATCCGGGATTGACCAAACATCTGGGACACTCCCACATTGCTCCCTGCCTCCTGGAGCTATAGCTGTCTTCATACCTCCTTGCTCTTCAGCCACATCAAACTAGTTTTAGTTCCTCCACTTCTCACACCTTGTACTCGTCCATCCCTCTGCTATGAAACATTGTGCTCCCCACCCCTGCCCACCAATATTGCTCACTCTAGAAAACTCACCTGAAATGTCAGCTCTTTGATAATCCCCAGGCTGGGATTAGGCACCACTGCTCTATCTGAAAGCCCTCTGTGCATGCTTCCATTAAGAAAGAGAGCATGCTGTGCTACAGCTCTTGGTTTCTTAGTCTGCCTCCCCTCTGAACTTGAGGGCTGTGTGGCCAGGGCTCAGCACAGTGCCTGGCACATGGTAGCTATTCAGTAATTGTTTGCCAAATGTATTGTGATGTTTCCCCAGCCTACCTACCTTGGTGATAATGACAGGATCAGATATTCCTGTAATTTAGAGACAAATTGATGGATATTATCATACAGATATGTCATATGCCTCTTGAAGTGGATTCTAAATCAGCCAGAACTGGTAGACACTTTAGCTCTGGATACTGACAGAGAGAGAGCAAGAGTGAGCTGGAAAGGAACTTAGATCATTAGTTCACCCCCCTCTTTTAACAGATGAGTAAACTGAGGTACAGAGTTTAAATATCTTGGTGAAGGTCACACGGAGTGCATGGTAAATTTTTGACTTCAGAATCTAATGCTCTTTCTACTCTCCTGCACTATGTGATAGAAATAAGCACATATACACACTCAATAAATAGCTGCTGTGCATACACTGTGAGTACAGCAGGGGGCACAGCTTTATGGACATCCAAAGCCACAGACCTTGCCCTTGAAGGCTTCTCCCTCTAGTTGGAGAGGCAAAGCATGTACACACACATCCAGATAAAAGCAATGCAGCAACCTGAGAGGAGTCACAAGGCCTCAGCAAGGGCTGAAATGCTGCAGACAGGAGTCTGTGTGGGGGAGAGCAAAGGGGAAGCAGTAGCAGAGCAGAAGGAGAGTGGGCCATGACCTGTGAAGGTATGGGCAGGGGGGTGGGGGCGAACATGCAATGATGGTGAGGAGGGCCATCTCAGACAGGGTAAGAGCAGAGCAGTAAGGCTCTGGGTTGGGACAATGTATAGTTTTTTTCTGTGCTTTTACTACGAATCACCTCAAATAGCATCTTGGAAATTAGTGGAGTAGCTAGATATAGTGAGAGAGAAAGAGAGAGAGTTAGGATTGGAGATAGAGAAGAAGATGGAGACGGAGGCAGGAAGACAGTCAAGGCAGAGATGGGGATCAGGATGGGGATCAGGATGAGGATGAAAATAAGGCTAAAGGTGAAGGAAGGATAGGAATGAGGTAGAGATAAGGATTGATTTGGAGATAGGGATGGAGACCGGAACTGAAATGAAGTATAAGGATAGAGGCAGGATAGAGATAGAGGTTATTCATTCTACAGCCCTATAGGCACTGTCCACTCAGTAGCAGAGGTACTTCCTTTAACTTTATAAAAATACTGGTTAATGATGACTGAGTACTTACTATGTGACAAGCATTGTTCTAAGTCATTTAAATATATTTTCATTTAATCCTCACAACAGTTGTATGAACTAGATTGTCATTATTATCCCCATCTTAGAGATGAGTAAGCTGAGGCATAGAGAGTTTTAATAATTTGCCTATTCACACAGCTACTAAGTGGTAGGATTTATACCTAGTTCACTTGGCTTCAGAGTCTCTTCACCACTCTGATATCTCTTAATCAAGAAATATCACAATTACCTCAAACACTCACATATTATTTCACAATCCAGCTACCAGGAAGGATTCACCAAGTGCAGGAGGAAATGGAGTTTGGAATTTAGTCTCTCCTGTGTCATAGATGGGAGATACCTTTTTCTGTGGTTACCACACTTGTATTGGCAATATGGTCATAATGAATACACCACACACGGTAAGTCCAGAAGGTTAAATGTATTACTTTGCAGATGTAACCTCTGCCTCTCTCATGGTGAATATATATTTTGGACTAATTACTTCAAATGCACTTGGCTTTCTCTGCTACATAAAGTATTCAGAGCCTGCGCTTTCCAGGCTTTGGAAGATGTGACAGACAGAGGAAGTTAGGTCTTTCTTGCACAACACAGTCTTTCAGTGCCCCAGCAAAGCTTCTGATGCAGGTTTAAAAGAGGATCGGTCGAAGCTTAACTATAGGGCTCAATTATGTAACCATCAAGCTGTCACAGATTACATGGTAGAGCAGAGCTTCTCAAACTTTTAGGGACTTGCTAATCCCCTGAGGATCTTCTGATTCAGTAGATCTAAGGTGGAGCCTGAGATTCTGCATTTCTAACAAACTCCTAGGGGGTGCTGACATTGCAAGTGTCTGGACAGCACTTTGAGTAGCAAAGTCGTAAAGCATGTCTTTGAGGACAGCCAATCAATGTCCTTCTTTCTGGACTACAGACCCTCATCCCTGGGTGCATCAAGGGAGTTTAAAAAAAATAACTATGACTGGTCTCACCCTAATTTTTCTGTTTTATTTGTTGTAGAGTGATAAAAATCTTTTAAAGGGCACAATATTTGTGCCATTCTTTTTTCTCTTACTTAATATTCACTCCTTCAAATATAATATACTTCTTAAAAATTCATCAGTTTCTGGCATATTGTGGGCACTCAATGCATGGTTAATAAATGAGTGGAAATGACATACAGGTGATAAGTGCATGCACACTTGCACAGTCAACATTAAAAGTCATCGTGTCTTAGCATAATCCATATTCAGTTAAGTAAAGTTGTTTAACTCTGATGAAATTGAGCTACCTCAACAATACATTTTGACCAAATTAATTCTAGCCTTCTGCTCACTAACAATAAGGAGGAGTTTTCCAAGTCAAATAATTTATACTGGAGGGGCATGGAAACAACTAAAGGGGCTTGTTGAGCCTGTCCCACTCCCACCAACTGTAGGAGTTTCCTTTGGAAGCCTGATTTAGCCTCAAAGAACCAAATGAAGTTCACTAACATTAAGAGGGGGACTAAATTTAGTATATTGGACTTTTCAGGGGCACGATGTGCTGATATGTGTGTCTCTAGGAGGGCAAACACATCTGTTTCCAAGACAAGAAAAGAACATCCACACTGTTGAAGATGCTGATAACAGCCTGTCCACGGGGAAGTTAGCATGTGGGTGCTGGCACTCTATTTGCAAATTGATTAGGTTCCAAATCTGTTTCATGACTGGCAGCTTTACTAATCCACAGAAAAGTGAAAAAAGGAAACTTGGCCAAATTATGGGATGCTGTAGCCCCTTATTGGAGACATTTTTAAGAAATCAGTCAAGTTGTGGATAATGAGCATCTTTTCTTTCCCCTTCGTCTTCTTCCTCTTCTCATCTATTTTACTCTCACTGCTGTCCTCACTGTAACAACATCAACTGAAGGGATCACTTCTCCATCTCTGAAGACACCAGGGTAGCCATATGTTGCCATGAGTATTTTATAAAGCATCCAGGAAACAATAAAACCCTCCATGATTGTTCCTTGTCCAGCTCACTCCCCAGCCTTGCCTCCCAGTCTTCTCTTTTTAAGACTAGTGTCCTTGGGGATTGGCTCCAAAGTGGTGGCAGAATGAGGGGCATGTGTGCCAGGCGTGGGAAGGAGGAGCTCTTGAGGTCATGGTGACTACCTCAGCACGAGAACTGACTGAGCATGGTTAGCCAGCATTTCCAGTTTTAAAAAAGGAAAAGGCCCTTCTGAGGAAGGAACACTGCTGGAATCATTTAGGGGACAGAGGAAAATCTCCTGATGGTATTTTCAGTATTTTTAGAGTGGAAAAGGAGAAAACCAAATTGTCCCAGCTAAGCTGGAAATGTTCTGTGTATGGGCAGTATGATTCTAAAGCACTGTATTTTACTCTAGGCCCCAAGATCTGAGGATATACTGATCCATATTCATACTGGATCATACCATGTACCTGCTTTGTTGGGATATGATTACAGAAGCAGCCAGGGACTTAAACTTCAGGATGAGAGTGAAAGGAAATGACTGCTTCTGTGCATAGGACTAGATTTACATCTTCACTAGGCAAATGTGTCCTCTTTAGCAAAATATGTCACTACCTGAAAAATGTATCATTATCCACCATCTTCTCAGACGGAAAGCTGTGGTAAACAAATCTCATGAAAGAACAAGATTTTCAGAGACCACAGAAGGTCAGCATTTAGGGTTCATCCTGACTGTAGCTGTGACCAAAAATTATCAAGCAGAACTGTGGTTAATTGTGCAGCAACCTGACCCTTCATATTCCACTAAATCCCCAGATGATAGTTCTTTTTCATCGATGCTGATTCAATGACAGTTACAATTTTAGCTTACTCTAGGTTTTTCAAAGACAAGACAAAGCAACATAGTTTGCCTAAGTAGTCTAAATGTTGTAATTACAATTCTCCTATGAGAGTAATATTTTGGATATAAGGTGTACTTTACAATGTAGTGGATTTTAACTACCAAGATATACACCTTTCTAAGTAAGTCCTATTAAAACAATTTAATAGTATGTCAACATGTAGCAATGTGTACATAAAAACAGAATTATGCAGTTTGTTTTCACGCAGTGAGCTCGTTCTGCTGGAGTCTGTCAAGTGCTATTGAAGCTCTCTTTGAACTAACAGGATTGCATAATTGGGATTGTATTCATTGAAGGTCTTTATTCTTTGAACTGACAGATGAAATGCCTGCTAAGTTACAGAGGGTACACTCAAGTAGTAGTATTTTTGTACATGTGCAAACGTGCATGTTCATATGCATTTCCCTATTTAACACAGACACATTGATATTTTAGTGACAAAACACATGCATTTAAAAGAGGAGGAAACAGGAACACATTTATTCTTAAATCAGCCTGGCTCATTGAAGATGAAACTAAATTTACACATTTTGAATCTCTAAAGTTCTACTGAATGGAGTTTTCCTAGATGAGAAGCCACACTGAGCTTGCCCAATTGTGGGCAAAAGAAATTGGCACTGACAGCCCTCACTGAGGCAAATTATGCAGGGGATCCAAATAGCCTGAATTGTTCTACAGATCATAAGATGGCAGGAGCTTGTTATATCGTATGGCTCAGAAGCACAGCAGTGGAACACTTCCCATATTGGAGCAGAGACTTAATATTCCATCCCTAGATAGGGTCAGAGGGATGGTGGCTGAACTATCCCTTTCCACACACTAACATGCTCATGTTCTGGGAAATTGGGGAAATAAAAGACCCAACAGAAAAACAAAAGAATGTAAGCTTACTTAACAACACAAAATATATAATGTGTATGTGTAATCTGTACACCTATATATTTAGATATGAATACACATGTATATGTTCATGTGTATATATATATATCTTTTATGCACCTATTTTAAAATATCAATATTAAATTGATGATACAAAATATAATATATGTAAAATATATCCACCTATGGATGGATGTATGAACACCTGTGTATATTTGTGTGTGTGAGTGTGTATCTATGTAGAGATATCCTTTCTTTCTATGGGCCTACTTAAACATATCTTTCCAAGATGGAAGTCATGACCATGAGAGATCCATTTAATAACATGAATGAAATGTTAATTCCTGCAGCTCTGTGTGACTGTTTAAGGAAGAGAAAGGCTGTGGAAGGGCTTAGGTATAAAGAATTGGATACAAGGCTGTATGTGTCACTTAAACAGAAACATTGAGCCAGATAGACAGATGGAAGAGACACATCTCAGAGATGTATCTGTGGGGCAAAATGTACTAAAAATAAATGCTTGACACAGATGTCACTGAGTCATTTAAAGCTGAACTGCACAAGCCATTGGAACATTATCAACTGACAGGAGAACAGCTATCCAACACCAATCAAAGTGGCCTGCACAGGAAGGGGCTTCCTTCAGAGAACTCCCTCATAAAAATAGAAAAAAAAGGGCCCCCGCCCTAAGTCCCCAAAAAAAAAAAGGGGGGGGGGTGACAACTCTTTCTTGTGCAAATGCCTGCAGGACCAACAGATGGCAGTTCACTTTCACAGGAGAAGCCAAATGCCTACAACTTTGCAAGATATTGCTACAAGAGTTCCTGTAGGCACTTGCCAGTGTGAAAGACTGAGGGTTAATAGTGTACTCTCCAAATTTCCTTCCTGATCCCCTCAAAGTCTTGGCTGAAGGAATGTTACATGAAAAAGTACAGACTACACTGAAAGTATTTCTTATGAACGTAGCTGCTTACCAACGTGAGGCATAAAATCGATGTGGGAAGCAGGATTATTGGCCCCTCTTATCAACCACCACCACCACCACAGATAGCATTTGCCAAGCACCTGTGACGTGCTCATAATGCCATAAGCACAATAAGCACATACAGGCATCATCACATTGTATCCTCCCAGCAATCCTGCAAGGAAGGATGTAGTATTGAGTTAACCGACTTGCCCGAGAGTACACTGCTGGCTAAGTGCAGAATTCCAGAGTAGACCCAGGTTTGTGTCACTCTAGAGACCTAGCCCGTGATGGTGAAGCTCTACCACCTCTTTCAACACGTCCATACACCAGTCCACAGATGAAGAAGTTGTCATTGCCTGGGGAGGGGCATGTGATACCGAAAGAATGGCAACATCTCTGTCCAAGAAACCACTATGCTACACAGAAACTCATAACTATGCCCCTTGTGCTTAATTCAGATTTGAAAATATGCTGCCTAGCACATGAGATGCTCAATATAAATATCTAATCTATGCCACAAAGTCGTTATATAAAAGGTGTACCATGGCTTAATAGCTGTTTTGTTTTATAGTTAGAAGAGTAGACAGAGAGACTACAACCAAGAGAGTGACAAAAAGGGGCATAGCTCAACAATTAATTGTGGATTTTTCTGGCATTAGATGGAAAGCTCCATACATTTATATAGTAGTTTGCTGTACAAGAGGTTTCGTTTCAAAACCCACATTTATTAACTAATTTTACCTTCGCAACAACATTGGAACATGAGCAAAACAGTTATTTTAGTCCCCACTATACAGATTAGGAAAATGAGGCTCAACAGGACTAAGTAATGTACCAAAATCACAAGGTTAGCCTCAGACTGACCTGAGAGATAAGTCTAAGGTGGTATTTCTCTTTCTTCACTACATCTCATCTCTGCTCAGATCACCCTTCCCACTTGGGAACAGGAATATGACATTCCAATTTGCTGAATGTTTAAGAAGGAACTTTAAAATAATCTGGAAGTTAATACTGGTCATACTGTTTCATTAATTCATTAGAAGAGTCAATGTTTTCATGTGCTCTTTGTTTATTGATTACTAGTGAATGCCTCTATTTTCTTGTTTCTAGTCTTATTAATTTTTAGACAAAGTTATATTTTAATGGCATGGAGGGGGAGAAAGGTCCATTTTCATTTTCCTCTGCTGTAACCTACACTTATCCATTAATTCAGAAAAAAAAATTACTGAGCTTCATTAGTGGAGACACAAAGATGAAATAAACATCATCTGTAATCAAAGAGCCTCTACCAGCAGAAATTTCTGTCTAATTCTTAATCTAGTCATAACTGATCTGCTTGAGGACTTTAAAGTAGAGTTGGGCCACCCTTGCATTGTGACTCTTGACATATAAGGAATGTTCTAGGGTTAGTCAACCACCCAGGATCTTCCTGTGCCCTGCCCTATCTTCAGTCTTCATTTATTCCCAGTGGATCTTCACCTGCTAGTCATACCTTTTGCTTCTAGACAATAGCTAATATATCTAATAAACTCTCTGCTATTGTGTTTGGCACCATTTCTGGTATTCAGCTCAGCAATTTTGCATGGTCTGTGTCCTACACATTTCCTGATATACTTTTGACAACAGCATTTCACATTATTTCAATTTAGAATGTTGTGCTGGTTTGAATCTTATTTGAGTCCTGTGCTTGTAAACTTATTGTGGCTGGGAACTCTTGATCAGATTGCTTTTGTTGGGGGCCTTTGACTAGATTACTTCAGTGGGAATTGATCCGGGGGGGTCTTGTGGTCCTCTTGATGGAGTCCTTTATAAATAGAGTACTGAAAGCAGAGACACAGAGAAAAAGCGGCAGAGACAGAGAAACCCTGAGAGGCTGAGAGAGAGGTCCCAGAGGCCAGAAGTTGGAATCAGCAGAGCACAGAGGCACAGAAAGAGGCCCCCCCAAGAGGATAGGCCCACAGAGCAGCTCAAAGCTGAAGAGATGAGGCCCAGAGGAGAGGAGAGAGACAAGGAGACTGTCATTGTACCCTGCCATGTGCCTGATCACCCACAGCTGCAACTTGGTAAGACAGCATCTCTTGATGATGCCTTGATTTGGACACCTTCACGGCTTCAGAACTGTAAGCTTTTAACCTAATAAATTCTCATTATAAAAGCCAACACGTTTCTAGTATGTTGCATTGGCAGCCTTTAGCAAACCAAGATAGATGCTTTACTTTGCCATCTCCTCCCAGGAAACCTACCCCTCTCTCCACACACATGAAGAGTTTTAGAGTGATGGCTCATCTCCACATAAAAAGCCTTCTTACCAGTCCTTAGAACAGTACCTCACTCTTAATATTTGTTGAATTAATAAACAGCTATAATCCGAGGTATGATATACCACAAGCCCTCTATAACAAACAATAAAGCTACTCTTCACCATCAGTACCTGAAGGAAATGTGAGCTATTGACAGATGAATGAATTGTGTCCAAAACTTAGTGCCTTTAAGATCTAGAGAAGATCTAAGCCTCAGTTTCCTTGCTTGTCATATTAAATAAGATAAATGTGAAAACTCATCATAAAAGGTAAAGTTCTATAGAAATGTATGAGATTATTATTCTCATCCCCCAAAACTGCACCATGTGCCCATCTTCTCTCCCCTCTCCAAACAATAATGCACACTAACAAGGCAATCCTAAAATATCTCCTTCATTTTGTACTTCTTATCCGGAAAATCTTCATTGCTCTCCACGACTAGGTCCTGACCTCTCTACTCAGAATTTTCTACCACTTCTGTCTTATGTGAAGCCCTCTTTCATCCAGGCTATACCATTCCCTCCCTCGTGCTTTTATAGCCACTGGGTCTTTCCCCTGCCTCAACATACCTTGTGTCCTTCAGGATTGGCCTAACTAAATCTAGGAGCACTTCCTTAATTTCTTAAGTTGGCAGTGATGTCATCCTATTCTTAATATGCATAACCTTATTCCATGATTTTTTTTTAGGTACCCAGGCCAGGAATTGAGGCTTAGAGACCTTGTATGTGGGAAGCCAGCTCCCCTGAGTTGGTTTTTGTGTTTGTTTGCTTGTTGTTTGTTTTTTGTTTTAGTTTTTTAGGAGGCACTGAGGATCAAACTCGGGACCTCCCATGTGGGAAGCAGGCACTCAACAGCTTGAGCCACAACATGGGAATATTTCTTATACTTGGAATCCCCTGCTTCCTTCACACAGTGCTTTGCACATAAAAGCTTATCAACTGATAATTGGGTGAATGAATTCTTCTAAGAAACAGAAAGATGATGGAGAGAAAAATACAAAATCCATTGTGTTCACCAGATATGCCCAACTGCATTTTCTGTGATTTTTGCAGGGGAGTAGGATGTTAAGGGTTAAGAAAACTACTAACAACTGCAGCTGTTTGTGGAGGAGCTCAAGGACATTATAAGATTAGAAGAAATAGGACTTTGAAGTCCATGCTAGTCTCTGGAATTCCCCAGTTCTCCCCTCAACCCCCACCTCAAAAGCCACCCTCCTCCCCCACCCCTTTCTTCAAAGCCTTCACCCCTTTCCACTCTCCAGGGAGTGTTATGTAGCAAAATGCAACTGTGGAATTATGTAGCTGGATAATGTTGAGGACTTTTAAATCATATATAAGCAGATGTCCCTGCTGGGCATTCTTGGTCCACTTCAAGAGTTGACTATGCTCCTGTGGCATTCAACCTTACCCTGGAAGACTTAAAGACCAGACCATGTGCTGTTGTGTTCAGCACATCTCAAAAGAAAGCAAGACCAAGAAAGAATAGAGAGCTGGCTTGGTGTTATAATTGGCTTATCAGTGTATCATCTATTTAAGGATGTGATCATTTCTGTCTCTGCTTTGATTCAGCATTTGATGTACAACATAAGGCTGCTGCCCATTAGTGAGTGGAAGTATTTTGAGGGGCTCTCTGTCCAGCTGCAGCAAAGCTACGTTTAAATCAAATTATCCTTCAGTGGCAGCGAAGAAGATGATTTAAGTATTGAAACCTACAGAAGCCTAGTACTGCTTGTACATGGCGTTCATGGTGCCAAGAACTTAAGTACATTTAAAGACTTACTCTCCATGCATACGTATTACTCCCAATTCTCCTTGGCTAGGAAAGAGTATGATAAAAATACTTCTGTCTTCTTAGCAGATAAACATGCCTATGCACCTGGCAAGGTATAATTGAGGGAAGATCAGTTTACAAGGCAAATGCAAGAAAATGAGAAATTTTCTTAAATCAAGGCTGAATCATGCTTTACATTGAAAAACTTCAAATAGAACTGTAACCTGAAGCTATTGCATATATCTATGCTTAATGTGCAACAAAATCTCCACATAAAAGGAAACTTGACTCCGCAGGAAATAATAGACTCTTCAAATACGCAATGAAAATAAAAATCACAGAAAGCAGAGAAAATCAACTGCTAGTGTTCATTTCCTAGTATCTGTGAAGTATTCCCCAACCCAGGAAAAATACCAACTCTTTCTTAGCAAGTCCTGACGAGAACAGAACTGATGCTACTAACATCTCCATGTTTGTTGAGTGCACATTTGACAGAATTGTTCCTTTCTCCCTATATGGACCCCAATGGCTCTCCAGGAGCCACTTAGACACCTAACACCAGTGCAAAGTCTTTCCTAATCACTCACCTACACCCAACAGCATTTTTTTTAATTCAATGAAGTTCTCTTAAAATAATCTAATATGCCTCCCTAATATTTTATATATCTTGTCCATCCAACATTATAACTTTCTTGGGGGTGCAAACATCTCATACTTCTTATATGCTGCATAACAAACAGCCACACTAAAGGCATGCATGTGCACAAAAGGCATGCTTGTCAAATCCATGAAGAGATTAACTGAACATTCATCAAGAATTAAAGGCCCCTGCCATTGTCCATTCCAAAATCAGTACAATGCTTCATTAATGCATTCAACAAATAGTAAGTGTTCATGAGAATTACTTGTTCCAGGCACTCTTGGAACTCAGTGGTGACAAAATAGGGTTCTTCATCTTGTCCTTGGGGATTTAGAGTGATAGGAAATCTTGTCTTCCATGTTGATGTAGTCATAAATCTTCTACCAAGGTCTTACAAGATTGATGTTGTCTTCACCTAACATTAGGAAGAAAGGGGTGATGATAATCTTTCCACCCAAAATCTGAAGGTTCTTCCTCTTTCTGTTTAATCCAGTGGTGCTAGATTACTGTTTTCACTGCTCATCAGTTTTGTAGTTTTATGATGGATTTTAATCCTTCACTCAGTACCTTTCATAACCCTTTATTGAGGATGGTGGAAGGAATGGACTGGTAGGGTTTCTACATCACCTTCAGTTCATTAGGTCTTAACCTGGCTGCAAAGTGAAATTCCCTGAGGTGTTTTTAAATACAGTCAAGATGCTTGGGACTTATCCACTAAGATTCTTATTAATTGGCCCAGATTAGGGCTTGGGTATTCATATTTGCTTTTTTAATTTCTTTGGTGATTTAAGAACTACTGTTATAATTTCTGCTTCTCCATAAAAATATTTTTTAAATCTTTCTGCAAGAAAAAAAAAAGTCAGGGACCTAAGCAGAGGATAATATATGTGCAGGTGTTGTTGCTATAAAAACTTACAAGATGGCCAGAATTCCAAGAAAATTGCATGGGCCAATAGCTATTGTTTTAAGTGAGCATGCACTTTATTTTAAATATTGTAATTATATTCAGGTTCCCTCAAAGAAAAGTTGAAACAGGTCATTTTTAATATTTGGAAAAATGTGGTACAAAGAGCATAGGTCTTGAAATTTAAAAAACAGAGCCCCACAAATTATTATTGTGTTCTTGAACAAGTAATGAAGCTCCTCCACACCTTAGCTTTTCCATCTGTAAGTTGACAATAATCTACTTAACAGTGATAATTTGTGTTAAAAGAAAAGTTTCAATTAAACATATTCTGTTTAAGAAGGCATAGGAAAGTATCATTCATTTTGAGATAGTTCATCAAAAACAAAACTTAAAATGTTTAGAGGTATTCTTAATCAAATACAAACTGTCATATATTTTCTTAATGTCATCAGAGTTTTTTAAAACACCAGAAGCATTTAATGAAAGTCAGGAATAATTTAAGGAAGTCCACTATCACTGTTCTTATTTGGTGTTGACTGAGAATTTATAGCCAATAAAATTAGGAAAAACAAACAAGTATAAAAAGTGGAAAAGAGGAGGCAACATAGTCATTATCTGCAAATGATACAATTGCATACATGAAAATCTCAAGAAAGTCATCAAGTAAGGAAGTTTTAGAAACCTTGAAGGACTTCAGCATGTTACTGGTTATCAAATTAACCCCCAAACAATACCTTCCTGAGATACACACACACACACACACACATGCACACTCACACATGCAATGATTTAGAAAATATAATAGAAGATACTCTTTAAAATAGCATTGAAAAAGATAGCTAAGGATAAACTAAACAATCAGTCTGCCCGACTTGTATGAGGAAAACTTTACAGCTTTATTGAGGACTGAAAAGGGCCTACCTTATTCTGAACAGTAGGTATCAGTATTGTAAAGATGTCAGTTTTCAAATTAATGAATTTGATGGAATCCCAGTGAAAATATCAAGGGAATATTTTAAATTAGAAAGACACATTCTAAAGTTTTCATGGAAAAATGAACACATAGGAATAGTCAGAAAAAGTTAGAAAAATAGAAGTAATAACTGAGTTATAACCCAATGGCTATAAAAATATATATTTCTATGTTAAAACAATTTGGTACTAGCACATGATATACAAATGGGTCAATAAAATGTGGTAGAGAGTCCAGTAATAGATTCAAACCTATCTATAAAATTTAGTATATTATAAATGCAATATTAAAATCAATGAAGAAAGAGGAATTAGTCAGTAAATGATATTGGGAAAGCTGGCCAACAGCCTGGAAAAAAAATAAAGCTATATCTATTACCAAATACAGATGGATCCACAAGTTAAATGTTAAAACAAAAAATGAAAGTTCTAGAAGAATATATGAGGTCATAATTTTTGCATTGTTTTTTGTTTTGGTTTTGACAAACTTGTAGGGAAGGTAGTTCTAAGCAAGGACATGATGATTTATAATTTTGATGACAAAAATTTTAAAGTGGTTGCCTGGCAAAAATATCAAAAAGCAAATGACAACTAAGATGTTTGCAGCTCACAAAAAAGGACTGATTTCCCTTATATATACAGAGTTCTTAAAAATCAACAAAAGAAAGGGCAAAGATCATGAACAAAGAGGTCACAGAAAGAGAAATTCACAAGGCTTATAAATATATGAAAACATGCTTAATCTCACAATTAAAATACATAAATTTAAAAAGCAATACAATTTTACCTAGAAATTAGAAAAGTTTGATTATGCATGTTGACAAGAGTGTGTGTAAATAGATGCTCTCATTTTAATTTGACCCCCTTTCTTTCAAGGGCAACTTAGTGATACACATTAAATTTTTAAATCCACCTACTCCAAGGCTCAGAAGTTGCCTTTTTTAGGAATTTATCAAATAAGTAATTATGCATGTACTTAAATATATATTCACAGGACAAATAATAATAATAACTATAACTAACACTTACTGAGCATTCATTATGGACCAAGCATTATTCTAAGTGATTTACATACAGTATATTAATTTATTAATATATGCACATTCTATGAATCACTGTATCAATTGCGAGCACTTTTAGCTGCAAATAACCAAATACCCACTAAAATGTGGTGTAGACGATTCAGATGTTATCTCCTAATTCAAGGAAGTTGGAAATAACTAGACCCCATTGCATGTCTGTGGTATAGCAATTCTATAAAGGCTGCACTCTGGCTGGTGCCTCTGCCATTCTTTTGGGCCTCCGTCATGGTGGCAGAAGCTCTATTCTTCAAAACCTTACAAAAAGTTATACAATAGCACAGAAGCAGGAAGAGAGCCAATTCTTCCTTAGTCCATCTCTTTGGATCACAAAGCAAAATCTTTCTGGAAGCTTTCCCCAACAAACTCTCACTTAGATTTCATTAGTCATATAATATTAATAGCAACAATTATTGAGCACTAAATAATCACCAGTCACTACCCTAAGTTATTTTATCCATTCGCTCATTTACTCTTCACATATCCTTTACAAAGTAGGTATTATTATAGTCTTCATTTTGCAGTTAAGTGAGCTGAGGCCCAGTAAGTTTAAGTAACCTGCCCCAGTTTCACAGCTAATAAGTGCTGG
Source organism: Tolypeutes matacus (assembly GCA_026826555.1). NCBI lineage: Eukaryota > Metazoa > Chordata > Mammalia > Cingulata > Chlamyphoridae > Tolypeutes > Tolypeutes matacus. The sequence goes on along the minus strand of JAKSZT010054394.1, from coordinate 213,278 downwards.
ACTCAGGATTCTTACCCAGGCAGCCTGACTCCAGAGCCACACTCCTAAACAGTGAACCATTTACCAGATCTGGAGCTTGTGCCTATTCTTAAACTGATCACTAGCAAAGGGGAATGTAATTGCCAATCTTGCTAACACCAATCTTTTTTTTTTTTTTTTTTTTTTTTATCCTCTAAGACTAGGAGAGGGAATCAACTTATTTTAGCATGATAACTTAAAAAGAAGGAGGAAATAGTTGCTGGATAGGCATTCAAAAGTGTTTGCCATGGATAAGTGCAGATACTTCATTCTCAATCAAAAAAAGGAAATTGAGGCATAGAAAGGTTAAGTAACTTGACTGAAGCCATACTTCTTTGTAAGGGGCATAAGATAGTTCTTGGAAAGTTATAGCAGAGGCCTGGAAACCATTGAAATGTGTATGAAAAGGATAACTGGTTAAATAAATTATGAATATATATATATATGGATCTAATGTGATCATTTGCCACACTTTAAAGAATGGGGTAGATCTATAAGGATATAGAAAGACCTACAGTATGTATGTAATGTTTTTAAAAATGGCGTGGTGCAGAAAAATAGATATGATATGTGGGCAAAAAACCCACATAGACACACGCAGACTATCATGCTTTCATATCTGCCTATCTCTGGAAGGATGAATAAGCAACTACCAGGAGTTACTCTGAGGAAGTGGACTAGGGGCCCAGGGTCTGTGAAAAACTTACTTTTTTGGTAAATAGCCTTTTGTAATACTTGAATTTTTACCAAATGCATGTATTACTCTTTTCAATTAAAATATCTAGTTTATTTAAAAACTGTTAAGACATTTCAAGCTATATTTCCTCTGTTTCCAGAATGATTCACAAACTTCCTGAAGAGTTTGAAGAGTTGATTTTTCCCCCCTGTATTTCTTTATACTTGTTTGGACAATTTGAGAAGAGAATTCATGTTTCAAACACAAATTTAAATAATTTGAAAAGCAAGCAAAGTCTGCTGCTTTCATCTCTTAAAGTTAGATTTTAGATAGGGAAGCACAGTAACGTTTGCCAAATGTCTTCTTTGAGCACAAGAGAGGCAGTCACTTGTAGACGTTCAGTCTTTTCTCATATTCACTCAATCTTCTCAGCAAACAAAAGAAAAGTATATTTCCTTTCTTAACCAACTTTAGGCACCACTTTTCATTCTGCACATTTCTTTAAGAAAGATTTACAGACAATCCCCTTCTCTGCTCCCTCCTTCTCCATGAAACCCTCAATCTGTACTTCCCCTGGGAAACTGTTTCATAAAAAATGCACGGACAGATTGAACTTGGTCTTTTATTTCTTTGTGAGGTGGTCTCCTTTAAATGCCTTCTTCTTACTTACATACAATCATATCTATCTTGCTCTTTGAGTAAAAATGAAATAAAAATTGATGATGAAAATGCTGATGATGTAATCTCTGCCCACCAAGCTGAATTAAGATTTTTTTAAAACAATTTTGGCATCGACACCTTGGCACTGCCCCACTAAATCTACAAGCCTTAAGATTTTCTGGGTGAGGGGTGAAGCTATGGAAACTGCATGAAGAGCTGGCTTCTCACATTCTCTCCTGAAGGGAGGAACTCTGAGAGAAAAACAGTATTAGTGAAAAGCTCATTCCAGGAAGTGAACAGAGGAACTGAAGCTGCAGCTCTGTGGGAAAATGGAGACTCTGAAGGTAAGAATGTTTGTGCGTCCAAGAAGAAGAATGACCAGCTGTGTCCTAAGAAGGTGATGTTGGAGTCCTTTTGTTCAAAGCATACCATGTTGCCTGGTTACCAGAGATTTTGCTCTAAATGTCAAAAGTGCAGGCAGAAGTAAAAATACAACCCCTGTCCCTAAATTAGGCAAATTAAAAAAAAAAAACAATACTAATGAAGTACTTTGTATTAATCTAACACACTTCAGACCCAATTGGACAATCAGACACCCAGATGTTTTGCACACATCACATTTATGACTGCTTAGTTGCCTCTTCATTTGATTTCATTCCTAAAACTAGTGATGATCTGAGGCCCCTTCCCAACCAGTTACTACAGAGTTCCAATGTGGTATGCAAATCCCAGGCATGTATCTGATTTGCCTCATTGGAAACAGAAATAGAGCTAGGATGGTTATTGTATGTTAGAGTGTATGAGTGTGTGTCTGCAGTGTTTGGGAAGGAAGGCAGGTGTGGAAGGTGATAGGTCCCAATATTTCCAATATGCTATGCATGCAAATGAGATGCAATGTTAGAGTGGGGGTATCGCTCCCCCCCCACTAACTACTCCCACATACACACACAATCTGGCCATAAGAGTCATCTGCATCTGACTGTTGTGTCCCCACAGTCTTTGAGTGCCTTCTCCAAGAGCAGCAGGACTAGTGGCAGCAAAATGACAGTGGCAGTACATATCTGTGATCTTCTTCAGGCACAACACTGAAACCTAAAATTACCCAGTGGAATGGAATTTATGGAATAGGATTCATCTCAGTTTTATCTACTAACAACAATGTTGGGGGAGCGGATGTGGCTTAAACAGTTGAGTGCCCGCTTTCCATATGGGAGGTCCCAGGTTCGGTTCCCGGTGCCTCCTAAAAACAAAAAAACAAACAACAAGCAAACAAATGAAATAACCAACTCAGGGGAGCCGATGTGGCTCAGTGATTGAATGCCGACTTCCCACATAAGAGGTCCCAGGTTCACTCCCTGGCCTCGGTACCTCAAACAAACAAAAACAGAACAAAACAATGTTGTAAAACCAGAAAGTCCAGAGAATTCTGTTATTAGTTCATCACTATTTGTGCAACCTTCTTAGGCTTTATCTTCCTCTGTCTCTATAGTGTGCTCTAAATGTGTCCAAATACCTCTCAGTAGTAATTTAGTCCATTAAGCAGTCTCTATGCATCAATATTTAAGTAAGTCTTTGGAGTTATCACTCAATATTGAGTTAATTTCTTTTAAGAATATATTTTAAACAATGAATACATGAATTCAACTCATTACATTTATTTTGAGTACTTCTATATGCAAAAAAAAAAAATTTTGGGGGGGTTTATTAGAATAGATGGCATTTTACCTACATTGAAGGGATAGGTTGTCAGGAGAAGAAAGAGACCTAAGTAAGCTAAGCTGTTACTGTTCCCAGAAAAAAATTAATTGTATGGAATGAGAAAAGGTATAGACATACCAAAGCCAAAGTGTGTATGTGAAGAATAGCAAATAGCTCAGGTGTGCTGAAACAGCCTATGCTACAGGTTAAGGAGAAGTAGGTTCAAAAGGGATGTTACCATATTCCAGAATGCACAGAAGATCAGAGTACATAACTCATCATTTATTTTAAAGCAATTTTAATAATCAAGTGAAATACCATACATAAGGCACTTAATAGTGTCTGGCCCATTGTAGGTGCCCAATAAATATCAACTCCTTTAATTTCATAGACAGTGGAGCCCTTAAACATTTCACAGACACTAACGATTTCCAGGAGAGCTCCAAGAAAAATGTTCACTGGGAAAAAGGCCAATCATGCTTAGCAACAGAAAATTACTTTGTTCCAACAAGTAAGAAACTTGAAACGTTTCACTCCTTTTCGCCAGTTGATTCTGACTCAATTCAGTGTCACTAGAACTGAATTACCTTATTTCCTGATCCTGAATTAATCTAGGATTGATGTCTGAAGTAATGCTTTCAGGATTTTGTTTTGTTTTGTTTCCACAAAGCAGATAATAATGGGCTTGGGTGCTTTGAAAATATGTATTTATTTTTAAAGTGTTGCTTAGATTTAATCATGTACAGAAATGTGAAATTTTGCATCAGAGAATATTAGAACTGGAAGGGGGTTCCTGGATTACAGTAACTATAGTTCTTGACTAAAATCCAAGCAAGAAAACCAATCAAAAAGATCTCAGTGCTTCTTTGAGTTCAAAGACAACCTGTGAAATGTATTTCGAAAACCAAAATGCTGGAATTTCCAAGATATTCTAGTGGTTTGGAAGAAAGAAGAGTTGGGACTGTCCTTAAGAAAATCCAGGGACATAGATATGGTACTTTAAAAAATCTAACCCAGCCCCCATTTGGAAATGCAGAAGCAGAGCCCGAGAAACGCCAAGTGCTTGCCCATGGTCAGCCAGACCAATAGAGGCATTCGTGGGACCAGAGCCTGAGTCTCCTGGCTTCTGGGCCTGTCCTTATTTCACTCTTTCACACCTCTTCATCTTGACTGAGCAGATATTTTTCTTAGGAATAAAATATCCAGAAATCACTTTTAGAACAATTTTGAAGATAAACGACACTGGATATATTGGAGCCTCAAAGAAAACAATTTTTAACCCTTGGTAATATCTCTACTGTAGATAGCATTACTTATCTATTTATAGTTACTTCTGCTCAACTAATGTACATATATGTGTGTGTATAAATGTATATTGTAGAGGGATGTTGTTAATATGGGTAAGTGTGGGAGATGTGGGAAGCGACACATGTGGGAATCTCCTATATTTTTCATGTAACATTTGTGTAATCTAAGTATCATTAAAAAAATAAAAATTTAAGAAGAGAAAAAAAGAAAAAATGTATATTGTAAATAAAGGTACATGTATATTGGCATGTATAATGTATATACATAGCAACACTTATTTTACATTTATATGGTAAATGTATGATGACAAATGATTTACAAATTCAGGCACAACAACAAAGCAATTTGTTCTGATTTGATTGTTTTGAAAGATTCCTCACCTGTATAACATCTGAGTTCCGTTTAGAGAGTATTGCGAGAGCCCCTTCTGCATGTGCCAGGCAACATTCTAAGTAGTGGGAATTCCAATTAAGAAGTCTTTTATTGTCAAGAAGTCTTGACAATAAAATGTTTTTTCAGACATGAAGCTGGTATGAACTGAACTATTTATCGTGCATCACAGCTATAAAATATTCAAAAGCAAATAGGATATAGTCACGATTACAATGTGTATCCTGTTAATAAAATAATCCCTTCTCTCTAGAGTGCGACCGGAGCCAATCCTTTGATATCTCTGCAAGGAGCTTCTTCAGGAGGAGTGAGATCCCTTCCTTGGGTCAGCTTTCAGTCTTCCTTTCCCCTTTCACCCAGGGTGCATCTCTCCTGTGCTCTTTGCTTGATCCATGCCAATCTGTGATGATTAGCCACTTCCTCGGATCAGAACTGAATATCTAGTTGTGAAGTTTTCAAACTCTCTTTCTCTCTGGTAGTTCAAAGCTCACCTTTAGAGCTAAGTTCCACCAATCAACTGTTTAGACTGTTTAGGACATTTGAACTAATTGGACAGATAAATGCATATGCTGGACAGGTTTAATGAATGACCTTAGCAACCACGGTTGCTACAAAATGCCTGTGGTGACTAAGCTGACTTTAATGGGGAATGGATGAGAAGATAACAATTTCCACTCTGTCATACAGAAGATTCTCTTGTCTCTCAGAAACCCTTTATGCATTCGTAATTTAATGTCCTCCTCTGTCAAATATTCCTCTAAACATAGCATATGTGTGCTGCCTTGATGGCCTTGATGGGGTGTGTTATTTAACTTTTTTATTTAAATCATTGTTATGAATGATTCTTGGTGTTCTCAGTCCTTAAATACAGTCAAAGGAAAAATATTCTCAGCTCTTCTTTTTGCAGCTTTTTATCATTTCTTCTGCTCTTAAGTATTATAAATTGTTGCTTTCCACCTTGCCTTTCCATCCTCCTTGCCTTTTCTCCCATTTCCCATCTTTAGTCACCCTTTTCCCTTTTCTTTTCTGCCATCCCCTTCCAGTATTTCCCTCATCCTCTAAGTTTCTCAAAAAGCTACAACAGCAGATAGGCAAAGGGTATATTCATGGTTGGACAGAGGCAGTGGGCAGCCTTTGCTGGAGGTAAATACGTTCAATCCCTTTTTAAAAAACTTTTACCCCTAGTGACCAGCCTGGAAGAACTCATCAGCATTAGCACTGCCAATTTTTGTAGATGAAAAAAAAAAAATCTTAAGGAAATTAAGTTTGAAAACAATACAGCCAAGCATATTCAGAACAAACTCTGAGTTCCGGGGCTTTTTTTTTACTATTATTAGACCATGTTTCCCAATTCTTGAATTGTGAAATATTGCTATTGTAAAATTAGTTGCTTGTCAATAATATATGGACAGTCCCATAAGCCTGAAAATTCAATTTTCCAAAACATTCCTAGTGAAAAGTTTAGACAACATTTAAAGGAATTTCTTTTTGACAACTTTTCTAAACCTACAAAATTACTGCCTTTGTTTACAAATCCTTACTCAGTGTTTCCTGCTCCAGCAGTGTTTGCATCTTCACTGTGTCATAAGGATGTTGTAGAGGAAAAAGAAATAAAACTGTCTTCCTGCTCTAGGAAGCTGGGCCCAGACATGTAACCCTATGTAAAAGCAAGGCCAGTGCCCTAAGAAAATCCTTATTTTACCCCTGGTGAGTAATTGTACAAGGAATTATGTTTAGGGCCAGCCTGGCTGAGGGCAAATTGTGACATTTAAGGGATAACTGCATACTTAGTCACCTAAGTTTTTATTTTAATTTATGAGGAAAATAGGGAGTTGGGATGGAGAGAGGGCTGCAACTAAGAGAATGCTTTTGAATAAAACAAGTCCTATTGATGGCTTGATTCTGAAACCAGACCATATAGAGCAAGTAAGATAGAGTGAAGGATCTTAAGTATATCTGTGTCTAAGTGTTCAGAGTACACTGCTGATTTTTTTCTGTTCTTATGGAATTTTTCTTTCTTGAAGATCTAAAAAAAACTCACACAGCTAAATTGCCCCCACTATGATCTACTTCTGAGAATTCCTTGCTCCTTTGCTTTTCTTCCCTATTGGTTACATCTAAGGAAGATGTGTTCATTACATGAACAGGATTAAGCCTCTAATGTGGATGCATTTTTAGTGCTGGAAAGAAAAGTGTTTTCTAAATTATTATCTTCATCCTGGCCCTTACGTGCCTTTTCACTTGGCTCTAACTAAGCTGTCATTTAGGAAGTTCAGCTCCCTGATACTGCCATGCTGTGAGAGAGCCCAAGCCCCATGGAGAGGCCACTCAAAGGCACACCAGTCACGGTCCTAACTGAGCTCGGCCTTGAGTCATCCCAGCCCAGCCATACACCCTGTAAGTGAAGGAACCTCCAGATGGGTCCGGCACACAGCCTTTTCAGCACCCTCAGCCCTCTGGTCTTTCCAGCTCAGACCCTAACAATCATGGAGCACAACCTAGCCATTTCTACTGTGCCCTGTCCAAAACCTGACCCTCAGAATCCATGAGCACAATAAAACAGTTGTTTTCCACCATTAAAATTTAGTTTGTTACAAAGCAAGAGTAGTTGGGACAATCATCATCGTCATGAATGAACTTGTCATTCTGAAGTTTTGTTTCTCTGAAACACAGAATGTTTGCACAGAACACTAGAGGTATTTGAAAATACTATTCAAGCACAACGGAATTTAATTGTGTGTGGAGCTATAAGTATTCTCTAGCACGTTAGGCCTCGTGCTTCATGGCAGGTTGCATAAAGAGGCCTAATCCTCAAATTGGGGAATCCCTGCGAGAACCCAGACAGCTCAGTAAACTGAATCGTTGAGCCAGGTCCTCAGTGTTTTGTGGGCCCCATGCAGCAGGCTCCAAAAGGAGAGGTTTCCTTCTCTATATATTCCCATTTGCTTATTTTCTATTCCTATCCCTACAGATAATGGTTTTAATTCTTTACTTTAAAGTCTTCTCAAACCAATATAATTAATTAAAATTTTTATGAAATTTGTTTTGGCAAAGTTAATGCCTTAGTAATCCAATTGTGGGGTTATCTCCAGGATCACTCAGAAGTCTCACTTATACAAAACTCCATTGATTTAATTGCCCTTTTGGGTACCTTGTAGCCTGGAAAACTCTTGTTAAAGCAATAAACTAAAGCAAAGCACAGTATTAATGGTTCTCAAATCCCGTGGACGAGGTTGTTCTTGATCATACTAGTGGGCAGGTTGATCTAATGCTGGAAAGCCCAGCCTGGCCAGCTTGGTCTTGGCCAACTAATTTGTGCTGAGCTGTTTATAACTTACACCCTATTCCAACATCTCACATATAAACAGCCAGATAGTATATGGGCTCTATTCTGCTCCTAGATGCTTGCTCTGGTTTCATATATCTCAGAAATTACAAAATCAATGAGATGAATTGCCACCTTGCTTTCCATCCACCTCTCTCTACTTGCTCCACTCCATGAAACTCAAAGCTCATTTGAACCAACAGAGTGAGACTCTGAAGAATTGGGAAGAAAGCTTCTCCTCTGACACGGTAATATCATAGTTCCTTGACCTACTGAAGAATCTCCTCGTCCTGCCCCTGCCAGGCCCCTCTCCGCCTCTTCAGCTTCATCTCTCCTCACTTTCCCCCTTGCACGCGAGGCCTAATCATTCCAAATGTCGCAGCTTGCCCCCGCTCCTTCACTTCCTCAGCTGGAGTGCTCTTCTAGTCTTCCCTCATCCTCAGCCCTTGTCTCCCAGTAGAAAATAAGTCACAGATCAATTCTCAGTTTAAGCATCTCCTTGGTTCCCCAGCACTTTTTATTTTTAAAAATTCAATCTTAGAGAAAAGTTGAAAAATATTACAGTGAACACCTGTATAGACTCATCAGTTATTATCATTTTGCTGCATTCGACTTTTTCTCTAGCTTTCTATCTCTATTTTCTTTTCCTTTTGCAGAATGATTGGAAAGAGAGTTGGGCAGAGTCATCACACCATTGCCTCCCTGACTATTTGGGCAAGAATAAGGACATTTTTAAAGCACTTCCTTTTGAGGTCTTTCCTACTGTATTTTGCCCCACACAGGTGGCATCCTCACCCCTTCCTTTAACTGCCTCACTTCCCCTATTTCACCTTTATCTTAGGATCTGAAACACTTTCTTATGTGGAGTTGTTTTTAAGTCTGTACCTTCTTAGTCACCTGTGAACTTCTCGAGGGCAGGCCTTCTTCTCTTGCTTTTCCCTGTATCCTCAGTGCCCAGCACAGTGCCTGGAATATAGCCCCTGTTTGTTAACTGTTTGCTAAATAAATGAATGGCTGCATGAGTGTTGTCCTCTCTTGGTTCCCTTCCCAAAACTCCAAATCCCCTCATCCCCTGTTCATCTGCCATGCCTTTCTTGTCAATCCACAGAGTTTCCTTCATCATTCTCCATGGCTGCTATTCAAAACTCTTTTTCTCTTACCCCATCCTTGCCTTCTTTGCTATCAAAAGATAACCTCACCTTTCCCTTCACACATATACATGAATTCCTTCCTCGTCTTCCTTCTCCTGTATACCTGTATGTGTCCTTTCCTTCCCAGCTACTTCAGAGAAAGGGACAACCCTCTTCCTTTGCTGGGCAATACTTCTATTTATTCTTGATTGCATCCCATTCCTTGTGGGATGAATAGAATGAAGAGCCTTGAAGTCTGAGGTGGATATGAATCCCAGTTCTCACACTTCGCAGCTGTTACAAGCCTCCCTTCTTTCCAAATATGGGAATTGTGGGGTCATCATAGGTAATTGTAAGTTTTCAATAACTTTTGTGAATCAACTACCTGGCATCCCATAGCTAATCAATTCACATTAGTCCCCTTCCTTGTTCAGTTCCCCAAAGCACATCATGTTCTTTGACTCATTCTGCAACTTTGGGCATGTTGTCCCAAAATGTTGCTAGCCTTCCTCCAGCTAAAGAAATGCTACACATCCTTCAAAACTTTGTTTAAATGGCAGTCTCGCCATGAAGCATTCCTAGACTATCGCCCCCTCCTCCAATCTACACCCAACCAAACAGAATTCCTCAATCCCTTCTAATTTAATAAATACTATTAGAAAACATTTTTACATTGCATGTTGCACGATGAACACCTGTTGAAGGCTTGTCACACTCATTGCCCAATGAGCTCTTCAAAGATGAGGCTGGTGTCTTCTTCATCCATGTCTTCCCCACACATGGGCTAACTCCACCACCTAGAACATGGTACATTATCTAAGAAACAAATGACCTTTAAAAAATGTCTTGTGTAAGAAGGTCATGGTTCAGTATGTCTGTCCTTGATTGCTTAGAGGCCTGCCTGAATGAAGAACAAAGCTGAGGACCCCAGGGATACTTAGCTGATGCATCATCAGCTCAGAAGGCAAGCACCACGTGGTAAAGAATGCACATGGGAAATGCATTACTTTAATGATTTCTCTTAAGCCTTGTAGGCTCCCTTGAAATGAGGCTTATCAAGTTTTCTGTTCTTGTGATGAGTTTAAGAAAAATCTGCAAAGGGAGTAAAATCGTTAGGAAATTGAAGTTTTGAAGAAATAAAGAAATCCCCAGTGCCTCCTTCCTATACATATACATACACTTCAACATGCTCATGCACACACTCACCTCCCTCTTTCTTCACTCCTCATTTTAGAGGAGCCACTATTAAATTCCCAAGTCTTGTGAGGTTTTTAGCAGGTATCTGCCTTTCCCTCCTGCTCTGTTAATTACTCATCATTAGCCAACCCTATTTTTTGTGGGAAAAATACATATTATGCAGTAGTGTTTAATAAGGATTTTGGTTTCCATTTAATTACTTTCAATAAGAACGTTTTCTAAGCCAAGTTTGAGTTCTTAAAAAACTATGATATTGTCAAGATGATAGCTTTGGATTTAGATTATATTTTGGTAATAGAATATAGAAAAATCTTCATGCTTTTATTCCGTTTTCAAGGAAATTGATGGTGGGTTTTTCCCTTCTAATTTAAACATTTCTCAGCAATGTTGATAACTCAAAGCAAATCTCATTATACACAATGCATGAGAACCAGAAAATGAGGCTGAATTGAGTTGAAAATTGAAACTGTTTCAACCGGATAAAATATTTTTTAGAAGAATTTTTGAAATATCTACCATTTTGCTTGTCACTAAGCTAGGCACTCTGGGGCATACAAGATAACTGTCACAGGTGGGCTGTGCTCTCAAACATATATACAAAATATGGACACAGGTTAAATTATAAACACAATACAATATTTGTTCCTGTGGCCCAGTACCAGATCAAAGGTAGATATAAGACCTGCAAAAGTTTGTGTAAGGTGAACTATCTGAGGACTAGGAAGGGAAACTTAAGCAGGAAAGTGGGTAAGATTTGAGTATGTGGTAGAGGGACCTCAGACAAATGAAAAATGATCATGACCATAGTTTTAGGGGAGCACTGGGAGTAAATCATCCTGGCATGAGTACTGGAAGGAAAAAACGTAGTTGGGGCCCAAATTGAAATAGCAGTTTGGAGGCTACTACAATATTTTAAGTTTGATAGCCTTGTGGCAATAAAACGGAATAGAAAAGATGGGAAAGAAGAAGCTATCAGGTTTGGTAACTGACTCAATATAAGGATAAGAAAGAGAGAAAGGATTTGAATGACAGGGAGGAATATGATACCAATGCTTACAGTAGAATAGGAAGTCCAGAGACACACCTTGCATGTGCAGGCACACATGCTTATCTATGTTTGCAAAAATCACAATTACTACTATTTATTGAACATTATCAACGTGCCAGGTATTCTGCTAATACTAGCAGCAAACATTCACATTATGAGTGTTATGTGTCAGAAACTGTTCTGAAAATGTTACATATATGAATTCAAAGAATTTTAACATTCCTGTGTGATAGTATTATCACATATAATCCTTATAATATCCTTATGTGATATTTTCATCCCCATTTATACAAGAGGAAATCAAAGTACAGAGAAGTTAAGGGACACAAAGCCAGGATTCAAAACCAGGTAAGTTGCCTGGCTCCAGAGTCTGAACTCTCAGCCACAAGGCTCGACTGCTAGGCACTTCACATGCCTTCATTCATTTGTGCCACAGCAAAGCCCAACAGCATTATGCATGGGGTTTCTGATGAGGCCCATTCTATAGATCAGAAACCAACTCCTAGAAAGTGAATTATCAATGGGAGTGTCCAATTACTCTGTTAATTATAGGCCAGAAAAGCATATAAATGAAGGCCAAACCTAAGTTACATTCAAGAGTCATCCCTGTAGAGGGATGTCATCCTTGTGGAGACTGGGAGTAAATAATGAGGACCGTAGGGTTAAATCCTGAATTTTAAGAAAAATGTATGCCAATAATATTTTAATTAACTTGAAATAATTATATAATTGATGTAATTAATCGTATCACTGGCTTTTATTAAGATTTTTATTAACAATCCTGAGTACTTGTATTAATGACATCAATAAAAACATTTGGAGTAGGTTTTATTTTCCTAATCGCAGCAACTTCCCTTTCTGCTTAAATAGTGATAATTATGTAACATCAATATGGAAATTTTACTCAACTTAAGGTGCTCATTTTTATTTTCCACTCTCAGCAATGTATTAGTAATTATCATAATAATCCAGTGCAGCATAACAAATATGACCTAATAATATTTAATCGCATTAAGAATATACGTGGCAAAACTTAAATGACATTCAGAAATGCTCCTACAATTTTAACAAATCAGTCGGGTTATCAGAAAGACAAGGAACTTTTTCAAATATGACTTTTATTGGAAACCTACCCCTTCCGCTTCTGATGCCAGAGGCAGAAAGATCCGTCATCTCCCCAGTTGCTGTCTAAAACACAGGAGTATCATCTCTGCACATCTCATCAGGTCCCCGACAACATGTGCATCTAGCCCGGTATAGGCAACCTCGTCCCCTGAAAATCCCCCAGTGGCCAGCTATCCACTTGGGCCACGTCCCTACAATTGCTTTACGCAAAGGGGAAAAACGGCACTAAATTATTTGCAAGAGTCAAATCTGTACCCAATCATAGGATGCCTGAGGCAAAAAATCTGTTGTATGCTTTCTTTTTTCTCTGAAATAATATTAAGCTCAGGCATATATAATTATACAGGAACCATCCGGCTGTGAAGGATGAGAAAATATAACACAATTATCTCTTCACAAACCTCAACTGAAATCTGACAGAAATCAACATGAGCTGCGAACATTCATCACCCTCCCCTTCTCCCTCTCCAACTTAACCCCTGCCTTCAAGTGGCTGTCTACCAGAATCCACATCTGGGAATGCTGCCTGCCTGCCTGCCTGCCAGAAAACGACTGGGCTGGTCCAGAAAGTATTCAGTGGGAAATGTCATGTTCAATCCAGGAATAAGGTTTGTGGGGAAAGCTTTTTGTTTTGAAGCAGTGGGAACGCTGTTAGCCTCACAATCACCTGAAAGCCAGCCTGCTCTGTGGGGCAAAGCCAGCTCTCCCCAGGAATTGCAGCGAAAGAGGGAGGGAGGTAGCTGTCACATGGGGATGGGGAGGAGTTAGCGCCCAGATAACTGGGAGAAGGCCAGAGACAATGACAAAGAGACCAAGGGGTTGAGTTTCCAAACTAGCTGGACACGGGCACAAGTGCTCTTTTGCCCCGGGGAAAACTTGCAAGCCTGCCACATGAAGGCCTGGTGCAAGGCGTAATGTCTTGTTTCCACTCCTTAGGATACGGCTTCAGGCCGTGCCTCCTGTGCAAAGCTTTGAGAGCTAGTTTTCTCGGTCTGGACACCTCTGCTCTTATTCTATTGTCTCGTACCTGGGTCCAGTCTTTGTGTCCTGTTCATGGGCTGTTTGATCTAACTTTGTCCCGGGAGACCTCTCTTTAGATCTCCCTTCACATTCTGCAGCCTGTGGGACAGCCCCACCTCGGCACAAACCCACACTAATACGTGGGACCCCAGCCAGGGTAAACATACCACCCATTTGTTTGAGCCTATATAAAGTGAAATGGGGGAAATATGCTTCAGGTAGCAGGATTGTTTCCAATTAAGAACCAAGAATAGGTTTCAAGGTTAGGGCAAATTTTCCAAATCTCTGAAAATGTCTACAACCCTAGTTTTCTCTCCTGGTAGAACGGAGAGTGGCAAAAAAGGTTGGAATCAAAGATGTAGACTACAGGAAGGGTATCTGCTTCATTGGCCATTATCATCACTGTCATCAGGAATCATAACCCAACCACTGGGGTTGTGTTACATCTTTGTCATTCAACTTCAATAAAACATGGTCTGGAGGAAGCATGATTCATACTGAAAACACTATCAATTAGCCACTCTGATTAAAAGGATAACCTGAATCAAACAATGTATTACACAATATATTTGGTTCATAGTAATGCATTCATACAGTATTTGTCCTTTTGTGTCTGGCTTGCAAAAAAACAAACAAAAAACAAAACAACAAAAAAATTTACATGTATCCATTACATTTAATTGAGAAATGTATATATTTATTCATCTGTGTTTACTTTTTAGTTTTTTAATGCTTATGTTTTCAATTATTAAATGTACAAAATAAAGTTTAAAAAAAAAAAAAGGATAACCTGAAATCCCCACTCACTGGGTCGCTTTTGCCTTCTTTATTGACAGCCTCACTGCCTCTGCTTTCTCTTACCTAGTTGTAGCCATTGTAGCTGGAAAGGTGAGGGTTCTGTTCATCAGCTCTTGAGATCACTTATTAGACTCTGCCTTTTAAACGAAAATGCTAAATTCCATCTTCAGAAGTGGCACAGTCCGGCCAAAAGCACACTTTGGGGGAGGGATGGTAGCTGGGCAAGGCTGGGGCTTTTGTAGTCTCAGAAAGGATTGGGTACACGAGGATTAAGATGGAGCTAATTATAGGAGAAAACTATGGAAGCAGCACTGTCTTGCAGTTGTCCCTTTACTGAGGATTCACAGTAAGTCTGTCTGCATCCCTCAGACTGCAGGGACTTAGGAATTCCTGCTAGTTGAGGAGTTAGCGAATAATTAGCACCTGCCAAAATCTAGATCTCTTGGAAGACCTCCTGGCTCAGAGATTAAGTGAAACTAATGGTGAGCCTTCACATGAGCAAATAAAGCTGAATGAGTTACATAACAGCATATCAACAGTGCAAAATACAAAGCAGGATTAGGAGATGTCTAATCAAAGAGTGACCACACTATTATAAAGCCACATAATCTTAGATTATTTACTGTTAGGTATTATCAACTCCATTATTTCCTAGTTAGCATACATAATTTAGTTTCATTTAATTCTCCAGTTTTCTGATTCTTTACCCTCCTTTCCTTAAGAGGCATTGATATCAATTCATGTTTTGTTTTGCTGTATACAAGAGAAAATCCAAAATAACAGCGACTTAACAGAGATCAACATTTACCTTATATGGCAATTCCATAATCATCAGTGCCCAGCCTGCTAATGTCTTTCTGTTTCACCATTCCAGCACCAGCTTCTGTGATGGTTCTGGGCTTATTTGCCCTCTGAGCCATTCGTAATCCTTTCCCTGATCTGCCCCATACTGCAGGGGGTCTGGCCCAGGGAAGCTTGTGTTTCCCAGATTCCTGAGATCACTGGCTTCCTGCTGAGTTCAGCCCAAGGGAAATATTGCCTGGAGCCTGGGGGACAGGAGGAAGAGAGAAGTCT
Source organism: Tolypeutes matacus (assembly GCA_026826555.1). NCBI lineage: Eukaryota > Metazoa > Chordata > Mammalia > Cingulata > Chlamyphoridae > Tolypeutes > Tolypeutes matacus. The sequence goes on along the minus strand of JAKSZT010054394.1, from coordinate 197,811 downwards.
TTCTGCCTTGGGCTGCCCCTCTGGCAGCACCAGTTGTGTCTCTCTGGAATTCCACCTTCTGTAGGACAGGCCCACTGTGTTACAGCTTCTATTAGGTGACTCTGGACTCTGGACTACAGCAACACTGCCTCCTTCATTTGCCTTTTAGCTTGGCACTGATACCTTCTATTGCAAATCTATGGGTTTTCTCATCATTCTGTTTGGCTTCTCAGCTTTTCCAAAATTGAGCAATGAATTCTGTGCTTTAAATTCAATCAATGTTAAATACAAAATGTGGTTTTGTTTCCCTGGTTAGACCCTTCCTGATGCAGCTTCCATCCACAACATCATCTCCTTGTCCAAGCTGACTGCTGGAGTTCCAGCATCATGTCTAGGTCTAGGAGAGATGAAGAAGGAAAGTAGAGTGAAAACACCTTGCTTCTTGGCTGAGTCAGCTTCTTTAAGCAACCTGTCTGAAAATGGCACACATTTCTGCCTTTAGCTCAGAATTTAGCCACATGACCATTCCTAACAGGCTGGGAAATGTAGTCTATAAACTGAGTACTCAGACCGTGAATAAATTAGGATGCTCTTACCAAAGGAGATTTGGAAAGTGAGTGTCAGGTGGCATCTAGCTCTTTCTGCCACAGTATCTTCAAATATATTTCTACATCTCCATAATTGACTCCTTTCTTATCTAGTCCAATGAGGTAGATCAGCTACTTTTAGAGACAGCTATTCCAATATTGACAATCTGAGAGGAAGGCAGGTATTCCACAGAAGCAAAAGATGAGAAGTTACAATGTATGCAATTTTAGGAATTCTGATATTAAGTTGTTCCTCCAAACTTCCGTTTCAATTTGTGTGGCAGTTGAGACCACAGTACTAACTACATTAGCCTGCAGAGCCCAAATAGCTTACTCAACAACCTGAGAGCCAGTGAAGCGTAGAGTACTGTTTAGGCTATCTGTTGCTGCCTAACAAAGTACCCCAAAACACAGTGTCTTGTAACAAGTAATCATGATCTCTCATGGATCTGGGAGTAGACTGAATTCAGCTGGGGAGTTCTCCCTTGGGGTCACTCAGGGGCGTACAGTCAGATGGTGGCTGGAGCTGCAGTCTTTCGAAGGTTCAGCTAGACTTGTCCAGGATGACTCACTCTCGTGGTTTGGAATTGGTGTTGGCTGCCCCTGAGTGCTCCGCAGGGACTGAGCCCTTGCATGGCTTCTCTGTGTGGCTTGGGCTTCTTGCAACTTTGGGGCTTGCTCCAAGACAGAGTCTCCCAAGAGGCACATGCAGAAACTACTAGGGTTCTTCATGACCTGTCCTTGTAAATCCCCGATGCTACTTTTTCTGCATTCTGTTGGTCAAACAGATTCAAGCGGAGAGGAATTAGCCTCCTTCTTTTTAATGAGGGAGTGGCAAAAATCACATTACAGGCAATTTTCTATAGTTATTAAAAGCCAGGGGATCTGGATTCCATTCCTGTATAACCTTCGTTTAGATGGTTCCTTCTCCAAGCCCCAGAATCTTCTATTGTTAAGCGAAAGAATTGAACAAGCTACATTTTACAATTCATTCAAGCTACAAACATTCAGTGCTTGGCTCATTGTGAACAACGACATCTGTATCTATCTAGCTATTGGTCCTGAAAACCAAGGAGCGGTATAAAAGGAAAAGCTTAAATTGTCAGAAGTTCTAGTGATGTAGCTCTTAGACAGAGAATGCAAGAAATTAGATGATTAAAGACTTCACAAAAGCGCACCCATGTTTGAAAGCTGTAGAGCAGCAAAGAAGCATTATAATTCCACTAAATTAAAAGCCTCAATAGAAAAAGGGAGTGTGAAGATAGGGAGTATCCTTTCTCGACAAGAGCCACCCTGTGAACATTAATTTTCTCCTGCAAATCTCAAAGCATTTGATGCATTCACTAGCCTGAGGTTTTACTATTTTCTTTTTGTTGGAGACATACCACTCACACAGAAAGCATCATTTTATCATAGAAAATTAGAGCTGAAGGGGGACCTCAAGGTCATCTTATCCAATACAGTGACATAGGGCAGAGGAGTACAAATTATATACACCCACTGAGAGAGCAATCTAGAGATTAAATGATTTCCCCAGCATCAAACAATGAGTCAGTGGCTGAGCTGAGGCAAGAAGGTAAAGTTCTAGACTTTTCAGCCACAGAATAGCAGAGGTCACCTTTTCAGTTCCTGACAGTAAGAAAGTGCTTTATGATTTTTGAATGCTTTAATGTACTTCCTTCCTTCCTTTTCTCCTCCTTTCCTTCTTCTCTTCTTTTCTTCTCAATCCTTTATCATGGATATATTATGTATCAGATAGTATTATCTAACTTATTTCAGCACCTCTATGATACTGCTAAATAGTATTGTCCACATTTTACAGCTGAAGGAAATGGAGCCCTTTTAAGTTAAGAGACTTGCCAAAAGACACATAGCTAATAGGCAACAGAGTGTTGAAAATGGGAGTGGGGAAGGGGTGATTTCTAGTCGTAAACAATTTGTTAGTCACACTTCTTTTTTTGCTATTTTTTAATTTTATTTATTTTTTTACTTAAAAAATTATTATTTGTATCAATGTTACAATTTATTCAACAACACAATAACAATAGATCTGCTTTGGTCCGTGCTTATATCCCTTCCCCCACTCCCATTTTTGTCCATTCCTCATACTTGAGGGGTTTGAGACTATGTCTGCTCTGACAGCTTCAGACTGAGAAGGGATGTAGATATTATAGAGTAGAGGGTTGGAATTCTTTTGTTTGCAGTTGAAGACACTTCTTGTTTTTAGGGGTGGGGCTGGTCCATCATCACCATTTGGTTGGTTATCCAGGGCAGGCCCAAAGAACTGGAGAGTAGTTATATAACATAGATATACCCATTTATAAATTCCCTAATCACGATTCTTTTGCTCCTTTTATCTGAACCTATAATTTTCAATTAACCTGTGAATTATAGTTCTCAGAGACTAAAAGTCTTCAGATTATTCATATGCCGGTTGAGTCCTGCAACCTAGCGATACAGTCAACCCCTACTCTCCAGTTCTTCTGGCCCACCCTGCCTCATCACACTTTTACTTTCTCTTTAGTTATAATTATTGTTCTAATGGCTAAGGTTCATTGAGTTGTTCCTATGTTACAGGCTCTGTCAGGCACTTTATATGTATTTTATTTAATCCTCACAACAACATTATTTGGTAATTACTATTATTAGTCTCATCTTACAGGTGGGGAAACTGAGGCACAGGGAGATTAAATTGAGGTCCCAGGGTCATGAGACCACTAAGTATTGGAACCAGGGATAAAAGCCATGAATCTGACACCAAATTTCAGCTATTCATAGGATATAATCTAAAATCCTCATGGACTCTGGTCATCTAAGAGGGGTCACTTCATGCTCTCTTTTCCAGACTCTTGAAAAATAAGAATTTGATATTAAAAACCTGTCTGATCTCATAGACTGTGCTTGTGTGTACATAGAATTAGGTGCTGCTGCAAATAAAAGTGGTTAAGACTTTTTTTGCTACTGATATATATTTTTAATTACAAATTAAATTGATGTGAAAAATGAAAAATATGGAACCAAGAATCAAAATGCCTAGATTTGATCATAAACTCTTCCACTTAGGACTCTGTGACTGTGAGGGAGTTAAATGCCCTCTTTGGGCAATTGGACAATTCAGTTTCTTATGTATAAAATAAGGGAAGCAGATTAAGTAGTCATGAAGATGACTCTGGGATCCAAAAACATGGTATTGTTATTCCATCTGGACTTTCTGGCTGAGAAACAAAGAAAATACTTCTTTTGCCTTGATTCTTCCAGTCTTCCAAGTCATTCTCTCACATTTCCACTGGGAGAAAAGAAGAAAAAGCCTGGTTTCCCCGGAGCTCTTCTCTGGCTGCTCAGCCACCCTCAGTCTCTTCTGTTGATTCTCATTCTTGCCAGAGAGGCAGCATCCTGTCATTTTTGTTTTGGCTTCACAACCTCCCTGTCTTCTCTTCAAAGTGCTGGCCAGTGTTTATTTTTTAAACTGATAGAAAATTGAAATCAATTTCCCCATGAGAAATATTGCAAATGTTAGGACACCCTTGTGTTAGTCAGCCAAAGGGGTGCTGATACAAAGTATCAGAAATCTGTTGGCTTTTATAAAGGGTATTTATTTAGGGTAAAAGCTTATGGTCCCAAGGCAGTGGAAAGTCCTACTCAAGGTACCATAAGAGGGACTTTCTCACCAAAGTCAGCTGCCACATGTTGAAGCAAGATGGCAGGCAACCTCTGCCTGGTCTCTCAGGGCTTCCTATATCAGTCTCTGGCATAGGGCTTGTTTCTCTCTGAGTCTTCTTGGCTGCTCAGCTGCTCTGTTCTCTTCAGCTGCAAACTATCAGGTGAATGGCTCATCTCTCTCCAGGTCCCCAGGATCAAACATGACAGAGCTCCAGATGGCTTAAATGATTTTCTTGAGTGGTTACATAGTCTCAGATCTCCAAGCTGTTAAATGATAGAAGTGGGTCTTAAACACAGGTCTGGCTTTTAATAACAACTGGAAACACCCTGATGCAGCACCCAACCCAGCTTGAGTTCCATTACAAGGATCAAGGATCTGAGAATCACCAGAAATGTCCAGTCTTGGAATTGCACCACTCACCTGTATGACTATCCTGGCTAAATATGCATCCCCATCATAGAGTGGCTGAACAGATATCTTTGACCCCACCACCAGAGGGCAAATAGACACCTCTTTCTACTATCCAGGGTAAGATTATGGGAACCATCTCCCACTTTCAGTGGGAAAATGGCAGAGATTAGTCTTTGTTTCCCTTTTCATCACCCTAACAATTGCTCTCAGCAGATCCCAGCACATGTCCACCATCTCCATACTATTCCTTATGATTTGGGGCCCCTCCCTGAGAGGTACCAGCATCCCCTAAACCTGTACTCACAGGTATACCTTATGTACTTCAACTGGCTTGACACTCTTCACTCACCAGAGTTCTCATTTACAAATCCTACTCTGAACTGAAGGACAGGATGGAAATTTGATCTATAAATTCATTTTTTTAGAAGGTATCAGGAATTGAACCTGGGACCTCGTACATGGGAAGCAGGTGCTCAACCACTGAGCTACTCCTCCTCCCCTATAAATTCATTTTAATAGGAGAGCATTGGTTACTAATTGAGGAAAGTGTTATCCCTTCCATATATGATACATACATTGAAAGGGCTTTCAGACCTTGCCCTAAGAAAACTAGGCAAATGACATAAATGTAGTCATCTGCACACATCAGAAAATCAGATATTTATGGACAAAGTGGAACCTTACCTTCTCCTCAAATGACTCAATGTAGGCAGTTGCTATGTGGTATAATAGAAGGATCACCAGACTTAAAATCTAGGACAGTGCCTCATTTATATTTCTAGGTCCAACATCTGGCACACTGCCTACCACATAACAGATGCTCATTAAATATTGAATCAATGAATCAATGAACAAATGACTAAATGCCTGCTTCAGACCAATCTTTGTCACTCAGTCATTGTATGACTTTGGGCACAATGCTTAACCTTTCTTCTTCCGTGTAATGGCAATAGTAATATCTTCTCCAAAGTGGTGAGGTGAGGATAAAATGAAATGGTTATTAATTATGAAACATTGTAAAATGAAAGATGGGTTTTCCATTATTATCATAAATTTTATTAGTATTTATCCTCCTGGTGGAGAAATATTCATAGGATACAGTTGATGTTGACAAACTTCTCAAATGTAATCAGTAATAAAAGTATTTGATCATAAAAATTATTCTTTGAGAAAAAGCTTCTAGACCCAGGGACCTAGTTGTTTCTAATAGTGTTCAATTTTTACAGAAGCCAAGATTCAGCTCCATAACATTAATCTCATTAAATACCACCAAGTAAGACATCAATCTAGAGGTATAAGCCTCTAAAGGGTAAATTTAGCTCTTTGGTCTCTTCTCAACCTGTTAATGTGCCAGGATACAAAGGTGTCACACACAGACCTAAACGGTGTCCACATTTGAGTCAGCTTTGTTTGTAATATTCACATCATTATAAATTACATCTTCAAATCACAAGAGAAAAGATGTAAAGAATGGGTGACCTCCGGGACCTGCATTGCCCTGTTTCCAGATTTCCAGGGCACAGTTTATCCACCCTACATGCCAAGTCTTGGATGGATCTTAAGCAGGATGGACTTGCCATATCATCCTATACAAGTAAAAGACCAGTTAAACTTTAGCAAATCATTTGGTATTGTGTTGAAAGAATAACACAACTCTGCCAAGTAATAATATCCTAGTTAAACTGAAAACTAACTCATTCTTTAGCTGTGATCTCATTGGACTGAGCAGTACATAGAATCTCCTCACAAAATCCACTGATAGAACTGAAGGCGGAGACCCTGGACACCACACAATCACTATTGAGAGAATAGGCACAGACTTCCCCATCAAAAGAGTGTGGTCGACACTGATGTTAAGCATATAAACGCTGTTGATTGATTTACTGAAATGAGTGAACATGCTCAGGATTAATTCCCATGGCTGCATCAAGACTCTAAAGGGCAGACTGTGAAGAAAAATGATTAAAATCTGTGTGCATGTTTTTATGTCCAAATCTCCAGTTTAAAGCAGTGATGTTCAAGTTCTAAAAATAAAAAAGCTAGTTGTTTATGAAAATCTCAAAACCCTTAAATTTACACCATATTATAAATTCTGCGCTTTGAAAGCACAGAACTTGTTGTGTTCTTTTATTTATGGTTTTACCTGAATGTAGCATGAGTTTAGTAGTATGATCTTGTCTGCAGTCACCAGAAAAAATCAGCCATTCACATTTTATTTGTTTTGAAATTTGCTCTGTTTTTATAGAAACAGCCATCACACATCTGAGTGCACACAAGATGGTTACTTAAGTGATGATTTTAAAATAGTGGCTGTGTTAGCACATAAATGTTAATTCTTCTCTGGTAGTCCAGGCTTGTGGCTGTAACTGAGTGAAATATTGACTATTGATGTCATAAAGGAAATGTGTTGTTTCTTCATTGAGTTTGGTTCTGGTAATGTGTAACTATTGTTTCATCTATCTAGCAACATACACTTAGTGACTCTCCTGAAGTTTAATATCTAGTGATAGCAAGACTCAAGAACTGCTGAAGATGATAATGAGGCAGAATTCTTAAAAGGCATAAATATATTTTTATCAAATGATATGAAGTCATCTTCAAGATGGAAGATTCAATGATTTTCAAACCTAAGCAGTTTGGTCAGGAAAAACAAAAATCATCAAAGTGTTGTCTCAAAAAAAAAAAAAAAAAAAAAAAATTCTCAGATAAGTGTTGTCTCAAAAAAAAAAAAAAATCATCATAGTCCCCTGTCCCTGAGAGATGCCAATGCCTCCCTAAGGTTCTATCAATCACTGCTTGTGCTAATGAGGTCACTCAGGTGCCCATTATCTTCATGTGGGATAAGCACTTTTATGGAATATTCCCCAGCCCATTATGTCTCTGATGATGACAACAACCACCTTAATAACAGCAACTAATGTGTAAGGAATGCCGACTATTTGCTTGGCACTGGTTTTTTGTTTTTGTTTTTTTTTTTCTTTAAAAGGAACATTAAGATAGTAACTATCCCCATTTTGCAGATTAGTGTTGAGGCACAGAGATATGACATAGAATGTAAGCTCCATGAAGGTAGGACTTTTTTTGCTTTTTAGTTCACTGCTGTGATCCCTAGAGTCTATAATAATGTCTGGCACATACGAGGGACTCAGTAAATATTTGTTGACTGAATGAATGAATGTAGTTTGTCTAACGTTACTATGCCAACAGTTATCCAATTATAATTGAAAGTTAAATATTTAGCAAATTAATATGGGTATTCCTTTCTGAAAAAATTTCCATGAATTAGCAGATTTATCACAACTATTTTTAGTTTTAACAATTCAATATCTTATAATTATGATAGGAAAAACAAATAGTAGTCCGTTCATTCATTCATTCCTTTATGAACTGATTTTTTAAAATATTCATTGGCTGGATTCTATTTGCCAGACTTAATGTCAAATACTGGAGACATAAGAAAACATACTGAAAAACCAAAGCAGTGAACAAAAGTGATAAACTAAGTGAATAATTATTATGTCACAAAAGAAGGAGGAAGAAGAGGAGGAAGAGGAAAGAGTGGACTAAAATTCAAGATTTAATAAGGCATTGAAAAACTCAAACCTTATTGCAGTTCTAAGAGCAGAAGAGAGAAAGCCTCTCCTTCCAAGAGACCTGGTCATATATTATGAAAGTCCCATTGCAGGCATTAAATATTTCTGAAGAGTTGTGTTTATCATAAAATTCATGAAACGTGTGCATAATACCATAAAATAACTAGAATCTCTAGAAAACAGAGCCTGAGGCCAGTGCTTCTGCACTAACACTTTGTTGGGTAATGTGATACCAGGGCAACAGGAGTAAGGGGGAAAAGACAAGAAAGGAGGGAGATCACATATGGGGAGGATATCAGCAAGTTATCATCCCTAGTAGCAAACGGAGCTAGCTGATTGCTTGATCTGGCTGGAAGTCTTTTATTTTATTTTATTTTATTTTATTATTATTATTTTTTTAACGAAGCTTTAAAAATACATAACTGTTTCATAGAAACTATAAGGGATTCCCATAAGTCCCACTCCCTCCCCCTCCCACAGTCTCGCATATCAACAACATCCCTCATTTGTGTGATACATTTGTTATAATTGATGAACACATATTGAAGCATTGCTACTAACCATGGATTACAGTTTACATTATAGTTTACACTCTGTCCCACACAATTTTGTAGGTTATGACAAAATATATAATGACCTGCATCTGTCACTGAAATGTCATGCAGGACAATTTCATTGTCTTGAAAATGCCCCCATATTACTCCTATTCTTCCCTCTCCCATCCCTCAGAACCTCAGGTGGCCACTGCCTTTATATAAATGATAAGAGTTCTTCCATTGCTAGAATAATAGTAAGTCTATAGTAAGATAATAATAAGTCTACTTTAGTCCATTGTTCATTCCCCAATCTTGGGGATTTGGGGATGGTGATGCCCACTCTGCTTCTAATTGAGAGGGAGCTTAGATCCCTTGGGGCAGATTGATGTAACTATCTTGCTTGCAGTTGCAGACACTATCTGTTCCATGGGATGGGCATTGTCCCTCATCATCTCCTTGTTAGTTGCCCTGGGTGAGTCCAATGAACTGGAGAGTAGGTGTTACAACTCTGCTGAAATTCAGGGCTCAACTGACATATGGAAAGATCAAAGATTTAAGTCTCTGGGACATATATTTATCAAGTATAGTGCTAATTATACTTTCAAATAAAAGGGGCAGAAGAGCCATGTGTAGAGAACCCATAATGAGTCTAACCCTGTTACATTGGTGAATATAAATTCCAATATAAGGCCCACTGACAGGATGCCGAATTCCTGAGCTGTCTGCCCTGCTTTAGTTTCTGGATGTCTCTTGAAGCACTATTTACTGTGGCAGTCAATGAGATCCTGATGAGACTTGCATAAGCGTAACCTCTGGTATGACCTGCCAACTCACTTTGAAATATCTTAGCTATAAAAACTCATTTGTATTTACCATTTCCCCCTTTTTGTCAAGGTCTTTTTCCAGATGCATTGCTAGCTGGCACTTGGTAATAATCCCTCAGTGCCAGGGAGGCTCATCCCCAGGAGTGATGTCCCATGCCAGGGGAAAGGTAATGCATTTATATGCTGAGTTTGGCTTAGAGAGAGGCCACATTTGAGCAACAAGGAGGCTTTCAGGAGGTAACTCTTAGGCAGTATATAATACTAGACTAAGTTTCAATTTCACGATAAAATGTTCATAAGTACAATCATCAATATCAAGGGCCTGGCATAGTGGTCTATCTCCCTTCACTAGGTACTGCCCTTGCACTTAGGGGATTCTTGCTGTCCTATTAGAGAACATAGCAGAACTCCCCAGGATGAGAATTCAATATTCTTTCAGTTGTTGCGTGGGTCTCCACTCACTATCTTGTAAAAGACCCTGTAGGAACTATTCTAGTTCTGAACAGCCCATCATATGAGGTGAAGGGACAGAGAGGGAATTTCTCTGCTTCCATATTAATGAAAAATTTCCCCATAGAGTGTTAACTCCTCTTCAAGAAGCCACTGAGGAAACCCCATCTCTCATAGGTAAGGTAGTGTTTTGTTGGAGTCCAGAGGTTATGGAAGGCCCTGAAACTGCTAAAGAGAAACTCAAACAAAAACATCTGGGGTAGAACAAGTGTTCAGTGGCTCTGGAGATAGGTGACACCTGTTCCAAGGATAAGTCATATTATTAAAAAAAAAAATTTGCAGTGTTTCACAATTAAAGTTAAAAGTAAGTCATGAATTGGGAGCAAAAGGAAAATACTTTAAGTATTTAGACATGTTTAAGGGTCATTTAACTAAATTCAAACCTTCTTAAATTTTCTTAAAGGTCTTCAATGACAGTTTCATCTCTAGACATGAAGGATTGGGCCTCTAACCACGGTGAGATAGACTTCAAAAAATGTTCAGAGTAGAAATACACACGATTACGTGATATCAGATTCTACAACGTGGTATCAGATTCTACAAGAAAAGACATCTCAAAGAAGTCTAGGAAGCTCTCAATAATAGTGCATTTAACCAGGTTGATGAGGTGGTGGAGTAAGGCAACAATGCATAGGTGTCATACAAATTCACTGTTACCAGGTTTGATGAAGCCCTGAGGGTAGCTCCACTGTCACTGTGTACATTCTCCTGGTCAGTTACCCTCCCAGCCCCTCCAACTGTCCAATCATAGAGCTTCCTCAGCATAGGATTCTCTTACCACTTCAACATGGTTGCCAGATTCCTTTACTAAGTACATAAAAGATAGTCTTACCAATCTGTAGGTGAGAAAATTAAAGTATTGTTAGTTACAATAGGCACAGTACCCCCAAAAGAAGCTGCAAGACATAAGCAATGGAACAGATGTAGAAATATGTAGATTCTACAGGAATAAAGTGGAACTTATACACTTTCTTCCTTTCTCAAATTATATTGAGCATCTGCTGTATGCCTGCCTTTGTCTAGGCACTTGGGTAGAGTAATAGATAAGACTGAGGTGTTCTCTACCCTTAAGGCACTTAGAGTCCTGCAGGGACAGCAGGTCATTAAGCTGGCAGAATTAAAAATGTGGGGCAGGTACTATCATAATACATATAGTATTAGGAACACCTGGTTTATCTGGGGGATGCCTTCTATGCTCAAAGAAGAAAATTTTAGGCTGGAATCTGAAGAATAATTAGGGACTAGATAGGTTAGGCAGAGAGGTAGTGAGTGTTTCAGACACTCATCCCATGATCAGCCATGAGTCTTAGAAACATCAATCTGGATGCAGGTGGAGAACGGCATATGCAGGAGCAGTCCAACCATAAGTGGCTGATGGCCGATTCTGGACAGTAACTGTAAGAATGGAGAGAAGTAGAGAAGTTTGAGAGAGATTTATAAGGTGGAATCAATAGGATGTAGTGAGTTATTGGATATGACATGTGAAGGGATGAGAAGACTCATGAATGATACTGAGATTTCTGGGTGTATGATGGTCTTGTTCACAAAGCTGAGAATATTGGGGGAAGAGCAGTTTAAGGAGAAAAAATAATGGCTAAAATTTGGGACATGTGGAATTTGACATTCCTATGGAATATCCAACTACAAATGACCAAGGTACAGTTGCATATAAGAATCCATAAGTGAGGTCTAAGGTCACTGAATGAGGTACATATTTGAGAGTTAACCTATATGTGGTAACTAAACCCATGAGAGTGAATGGGATCAGAGAATTAGAGATGGAATATATGGGAAATATGGTCCAGCAGGAATGCATAAGAAAGACTTCAGTGTGTGTTTATACTCTAAGCTGACAGATTCAACAAAGTGATGTGGCCACTGAAAAAGGAAAGTGATCTTAGTACTCATTAATGCAATATTCGGCTCTAAAATAAGGTGGCCAATATTCCTGTTCTCCTTGGATCTGAGCAGACCACCCTGAGAATCATATTAAATTCTGGACACCATACTAGAAGCAAATTCAAAAGAGACAGTCAGGGAGATGAAAAGACTGAAAGTGAAGAACTATTGAAGTTCTAAGAACTATTGAAGAAAATGTAGATGTTCAGTCTAAATAAAAGGAGATTCTTTTTCAAATAGTAAAAAGACAATAATATAGAAGCTGTATTAAAATTATCATGTATTGATTAATTCAATAATTATTTTTCAAGGACATGGAGGTAATGCATTCCCTGTCGCAGAGGGTATTTAGTATAGACTATGTGAAGACCTGGTAGGAATTCTGTAGAGCAAATGAGATCGTCAGGTGGCTGGGTAGATTAACAAACCTTTAATGTCCTTTTCAACCTTGAGATTCTATGTTTCCAAGATAACCAAGATACACCTCAATAATGTAAATTTATCACGTGCATGTTTTAGTGGGAGGAAAGGACTTTAAAAAGAGAGGTCCCAGGGAGGCAAAGGAAATGAGTCCTGGCTTATTGTGCAAGTTGGTAAAGACAGTATAAACCTATTCTGAGTCATAGATAAGCCACTTTGAATCATGACAAGTTTAATGAACTTCATATTCCTCCAAGATCTACCCAGGAAAAGGAGGGGCTGAGAGGCAGAGGCAGAATTGTGGATTACATAATGAGGCCCTTCCCATGCTTCAAGGCAGATACTGGCTTAGACTTTTCATGGCAGAACATATCAGTGATATTGTATACCTTCATCATGATCAATAATTTTATATTTTTTGTATTTTTAAAAAATGATCCATCTAGTTTTAGTCACTTCTTTGAACTTCATTTTTATATGGACTGTTGAAAGAGCCCTGGGTTTTAATAACTTGTTCAGAAAGGCAGAAGATGCTATAAGAAAAAGTCTTGGACAGCATGTAATTCCAAAGTGAAGTTGGTTTGGTTCCTTCATAAATGAGCATGTAAAAGATTATTCCAATCAGATGGCAATTCCCTGAGAATTCTGCCATGCTTAGCTGATTGACTCTCTCCTAGGGTTGGAATCCTGACCCTATAAAGTCAGCTTCTAGCTCAATGAAGTGATAGGAAAGAATAGTAGAAAATAAGCAGACTGCTGGGCTGCTCTCCGGAACATCACAGTGTAAGACTTATCCTAAGCATTGGGTAAAATGAAGAAGGGCCTCTCCTCCCTTCTCAGCCGCAGCCTTCAATAAAGAGCTCCAGTCTACCTAAAGTTCTAGCAAAGTGGGGACTTGCCTCCAAGAACTCTATTTTTCTCTGTCCCCGTTTCCACCTGCAGCTGAATTTCCAATTCATTGAGAAATAGACTGGCTTGCTTGTTTCAAGGTCCTTGTTCCATTCCTGCTCCTTCTCCTTGGTATGTTTCTCCTCATAGCACCAACTTCCACAACAGTCTGATGAAATGAGCTTGCTGGGGCACACAACTATTCTGTATGCAGGGGTTTGCTCATCATCATCTCTTTCCTATTCACGGCTCCTTGGGGGTTTCCTGAGCAGCAGGAGATTTGCTGTGGGGTGTGGAAAGCAGAGATTTAAAGCAAGGTATTTCCCTGAAACACACTGCCCAGGCAGGCCAGTTCTGTTGTTAAAATACACCTCCATGGCCAGGCGCATCCATTCCTCTCTTAAATGGAGTGTTACTTATGATATAGCCAGAGGCACCTGCTCCCTCTATCCATTACACCCTGTGCTGCCCATCTGCAAGCATGGTGTTTTGTCCATTTATGAAGTTGTAGGCCAACTGCCATAGGAAACAGGTTGCATCTACTGAAAAGCTCACATTCTTCAAAATGTAAGTGATTCTCCCTTGTGGTTTGAGAAGTCATTGTACCCAGAGGCTGGCTTGTAATTAAATTATTCTGACCCTTTTCCCAATATTCTAAAGACTCCATAGGAGTCTCCTTTTCTTAGAAACCCAATAATAGCAAATCATTTAACACATCATAACTTCAGAATCTGATAAACAACCTTTGGCACCATTCTGATGGTTCCCTGGGGCACCAAACTTTTACAATCCCAATTTACAAGCAAACCTTGTTCTAAACTCCCATTGGTAGGTTTTAGTATTAACTTTTATAAGTTGGGGCCTTTTTTTTTGTAGAAAACATGCTATTTTTTAACATTTCATTTTTTAATAATTTTAGACATTAAAAAAGTTACAAAAATATACACATTGTCCAAGTATAGCCTTCTCCCAGCTTCCCCTCATGTTAGCATTTTATATAACCACAGATCAATTATCATAGAACAATTATCTAAGCCAGGAAATTAACATCTACAGAATTTATTAACATCTAACCTACAGACTTTCTTAGAATTTTACCACTTGGCCCACTAATATCCTTCTGGTTCAGTATTCAATCCTAGAGTCCCTTGTATTCTGTTTTCTTGGCTCCTTAGTCTTCTCCAATCTGGGATATTCCTTACCATTTTGAAGAATACTGGCCAGTTATTTTCTAGAAAGTGCCTCAGTTTGGTTTTCTATTATAGTCTTATGGCAGAAATGAGGCAAGAATGCATTTTGGGCAAGAATACTAAATGAGTGATATTGGGCCCCTCCCAGAGCATCACATCATTTGGTGCTTGATGTGAATATGCCTTATTACTGATGATGTTAACTTTGATCACTTGGTTAATCCATTGTAAAATTACTATTTTTCCCTTTCAAATCATGTTTTTTAAAAACTAAATTGAGTTCCAGGAAGGTACCCAAAGGCATATGTAACCCATCATAATAATCACTATGTACCAAAGACACCTGACAAGAAGGGAAGGCAGGGAAACTGAAATCAAGCTCTTTCTTATCTGTATCTGTATCTATGGAAGGTGTTAGGCAGTGAAAATACTTTAATCTTTGCCAGAGTCACTGGTTGTTTTGGTCCACTGTCACAGGGGAATATGGTGGCTAAAGGGACAGTTTTTACTCTCAGGTAAAATGGAGAATAATATAGACTTCAGGATCACATGGTCCTAGGTTTAAATCACAGGTGGGTGGTGTTAGACAAGTTATTTAACCTTCACATCTATAAAATAAAGATAATAATGTCTGTCTTGTAGGATTGATTATTATATTAGGGATTATAAATATAAGGTCTCCAAGATATGGTCGGATCCATAGTAGGCATATAATAAAAAGTATTAACTGAGTCTGAAGGGAGACGAGATAGATAGTTCTGTTCCAGTGTAACGTTGGTTAGCTGTCCATATTCATGAAACCTTCACTAGTATGGCTCATTCTTTCATTATTTCATTCATTTATTCAAAAAAGTCCGTATTGAGTGCCAACTTTATGCCAGTTACTGTACTAGTAACTAGTAACAAGTAACTGGCTACTTAGTAGTGAGTAAACCAAAGTCACTGTCCTCGTGGAGCTTACATTCTAGTGGAAGAAAAGCCAAATAAACAAATAGAAAAATAAATAAAATACAAAATGCTCATAAAATACAAAAAAGGAAGAGGAAATGTATTTATTTAGATGGAGTACTAGAAGAAAACATCACTGAAGTGGTGACACTTAAAATTAAACCTGAAGAATGGAAAGAATTGCTCTATGCAAAGAGCCAGAGGAAGCATTTCTAACAGAGAGAACAGCAAATGTAAATACTCTAAGATGGAAAAGAGCGCTAGATGTTAGAGAAAATTAAAGATAGCCAGAGTGACCAGAGCAATGTGAATAATTTAGGGGCTACCTTGTCTTCGTAGCTAAAACTTTTCAGAAGCATGTTTTTCTCCTAGCTAATGACCACGCAGACTTCTACTCCGTTTTAGCAATTTTTATAAGTCATTGGTGGTATTAGAAATGTACATCCCCCGCTTAGTCCTTACCTTAAGTCTGCCTATACTTGAAAGTATTTTTCATTCCACAGTTTTTCTTCCTCCATTGTGAACATATCAGAATATGAAGTGTGCACACCACTTTCTGTCTTTGCTTTCTCTCATCTTCCATGCCAAGTGTTATTCTGCCAATCTGGTAATGATCTTGCTAAGGTCCAGTTGTTGATTACACAATTTACTATGCTTAAAAAATCCCTAAGCATGCTGCAAATAAAGCATCTTTTCAGAATAGAGAGTTAAGCTGTGAAAACAAGGCTGTCTAGCACCTTAAATATTGTCACGTTACATTAAAAGCACATTACAACTGACTCTCCAATGCTCGTAGTAAAGCACAGTCATGTAAACCTGTTGGAGAGTTCTTGGACTGCTGAACCGGAAAGGATGTTGAAGTTTTCCTGGGGTCTATTTGCAGATGTGACCCATGATGTAACCTGGATAGACCTATTATAACATGTACCAATGACCAATCATTTCCTTGTTGTGTAGCAATGACCCCAGAGCCTCATTCTGGGATGTAGCTGCTCTGCCTCAAACACAATGGTTCCAAAGATTGATTTTCTACAATTATGAAAGGCTTCAGAATGAATGGGAAAGCTGCAAAAGGACTAGAGGGTGTTCCTCCATCATCCCAGATATTTGCAGTTTTAGAAGGAGTGATATTGCTTATGATCCCAGATACAGGGAACAGTCAGATGGCTAAATAATGGAGGGTGAAAGGGATCTTTGCTATCCCAATCCATTCCCCTACCCCATTATTACCAGGAAATCCCCCATTGCTTTAGGATAGTGATCCTCAGCCCTATCTACACATTAGAAGCACCTAGAGAGTTTTGAAAAAGTTTAATGCCTGGGATAGGACTCTAAATCAACTGAATTAGAATTTCTAGGAGCAAGATCTAAGATCTGGTATTTTTTAAATCTCCCCAAGTGATTCTAATGTACAGAAATAATTGAAAACCATTGCGTTTGTTTAGTGCAGGGGTCCTGAAAATGTGGTCCCAAGGACCAGCCACATCAGAATCACCTGGGAACTTTAGAAATTCACATTCTGTGGCCCCACCCTAAACCTCCTGAATCAGAAACTCCTGGGGATGGGGCCCAAGAATTGGAGTTTTATCAAGCCATCCAGGTAATTCTGATGCATGCTAACATTTGAGAAACATTGGTCTAGTGTATTGATGATTTACATGTTGGCAGCTCATGAGAATCTGAAAATGTATGGACTCTTTCCACAGGAAAAAATATATGCACAGTTTTGTACTGACTATTACAGTTTGCTGGTCTGCCTCAGTCCAGTCCATGGACAGCTCAGAGCCTAAGGACCCCAATTTATCTCAGTTTATGAACTTGAGACTCAACTCCTCTACCTTCAACTCACCAAATCATACATTTAGGAAAGGGATTCTTTTTTTTTTCCTGCAGTACTGGGGCCTGGGGAAAGAACTCAGGACCTTGTATGTGGGAGCCAGTGCTCAACCACTGAGCCACATCAGCTCTCCTGAGTTGGTTTTTTTTGTTTGTTTGTTTGTTTGTTTTGCTTGTTGTTTGTTTTTGGTTTTTAGGAAGCCCCAGAACTGAACCTGGGACCCTGTGCTCAACTGCTTGAGCCATATCTGCACTCTCTTACCTTCTTTCAATTATAAAATAATTAGACTTTTCGGGAAAAGGCCTGTCCCTTATCCCTCATGTGCCCCTCCCCAGCTAATTCAGAGCTGTGTGGGTGAAACCTAAGGCCCCTGTTTGTGCAATCCATCTCCATGCTGATGTTTATAGGCCTGTGGTTGAGCTGTGTATTCACTCACCTGATACAAATGGCTATATTTTTCCTAGACTCACATGAATACAAACAACCCAGCTGTGAAAAGATCAACGCCAAGTGTCTGTTGTGGTCAGTCAACTGCAAGTCATTTTTTTTGCAGCAGTGCACAGGAAGAATGTGGCTGCTGCTTTTCTCAAATCAGAATCATTTTTATATGAAAGTGACAAAGATGAAAAGTCATGACAGAGAGGGCTGGTAGTTAAAATATGTCCTCATCCAATTAGCATATGTGTTACACTTACTGAAGTATTAGAGATGTATCCTGGTAACAGGAGAGAGGATCCAGAGCCCCAAACTTGATAGACATTTGAGCAGGTCATTGCCTTAGGCAAAAATTTAAGTCAATATTGATAGAGAATGTTTATTCATTGAATGGCAATGCAGAGCCTGGCATATACCTCCAGGGTTTAAGAACTAAGTTACATAGACAAGCAGATTGCTTAGCCCCTAGGTGGTCAGTGCTTTTTTGGTGAGCACACTTAGTGAAGTTCCTCATCTGCGTCTAAATGTAAATCAAACTTCTGTGGACTCAAGCTGATTTATAACACCAATGCCAAACCTGAAGGCTACTTTGTCAAATGCAGAAAAGGGGTGGGGGGGGGGGGAGGTAATGTGTTCCTGTTTGCGCTTAAGAATCTTCCTAGCCTAAGCATGCAAGTTATATTCCTTTCAATGAAGCTGGATTTTGGGCCCTAATAGGTTCTGGGGGATAAACAACATTGGGATAGTTACTGGGGCATCTTTGTTCCCCTGCAAGGTGCCAAGTATGGTCCCAGTCAAATCCAACTGGAAGAGATTTGGTGTTCCTGATTGAGCTTTGCTAATTTAACTTATGGAAGCCTTGATAACTTCTAGCTAGGAAGAAGGAAGGAGTTGCATCCCCGCACACACACACACACACACACATATACAAACACATATGCACACACAATTTATAGCTTTTGTTAAATGAAGTTTTTAATTCTTATCAGCATCTGAGGCCTTCCCTTCAACTGTCAAAATTTCCAAACAAAACTGAAACATAATGGTTATTGTTTTTCCATCTAACAATATAGAATATGTTTTAATCTGCAAAGTTAGTATAGGAAGGAAAAATGAAGAGTCACATGACTGACGTTCCATATTGGTGCAGGATTTGAAGGCTTGGATGTGACAGTAATTTGATTCATATTGGATTCTGTAAATTCCGGCGCATATAATGAGTTATTGATCAGTGATAAACTAAGCTGACATTTTTTTTGTAACCAGTAAACCATCAGTATATCCAGTAAGCATAGGTTTCAGAAATGTACAGTTTTAATCAGGGCATTGGTACAGCATTACACATTTGCAAAAATACATACTTAAAATGTATATGCATGTCCACACTGTTTCGTTTTCTCCTCTGTCCACTAGGAAATATATTTTTCCTTAGAACAAAGAGAAGTCTTCTCTTCGTTCACCTCCATTGTGCTTCCTTGATTGTGGTTTAAGAGAGTGATCTGAATGCCACTTTTCTCAGGATTTTAGTAGGTATTTAAACACTTGTTTTCAACCAAAGTCTCTTTAGCTGACCCAGCCTTCAAGTCCATCATGTTCTATGGTCTACTCCAAGCCTTGGTGGGAAATTCTGCCATCTCCACACGTCCCCAGAAGCAAAGTTGTCTCATGCTGAATTTCTGAAAGTCTCCCAGGCAACTGGGTCTCTTGCTAAGTTTAAGAGGGACTTTGAAAAGTGTCTCTCATTCTCAGGCCCCAACAACACACTTTAGATGTTGCTTTCAGAGGTTGCAACTCTCAGCAGGTATTTTGAGAAGTAGGGATTTGGAGTAGGAGGAGGGTGGTTCTCTGTGGTGGCATCTCATCTTGGCAAGAGCTCCTAGTAATTTATTTTGCTGCCAAACATGCAAAGAGAAAGGATGGAGGGAGTGGTGAGGATCTTAGATCTGTTGTGCAACTTCCTGGCACCAATGAAAGGTACATTACCAGCAACCCTTCCACATGGGGGTTATTACTCCCATTTTGTAGGTGAGAAACCGAGGCTTCAAGGGTTCACTTCTTTTCCCTAAGTCGACAGCTAGTGATTGAGCTGGTATTTGGACCTAGGGGCTGGCTGTACATTTCATAAATGTCCATAAAATACTGGTGATAATCATACCTGTCTCATAGATTTGTGTAAAGACTAACATTAGTAATGTACCTGATTGAGTACTTAACATAATAGGGACTCATTAAATGGAAACCTTTATCATCATCATCATCATCATTGTCATTATTTTGGTTGTCATCATCAACATTATCTCACAAGAGCTACCTAGGCCCCTATTATTATATTATGGTATGCTTGGCACTTCACAAATGTCCAATAAATTTTTGTAAAATTATTGAATAAGAGAAAGGAAGTGGGAAACGGATGTGGCTCAAGAGGTTCAGCGTCCGTCTACCATATGGAGAGACCAGGGTTCGATCCCCGGTACCTCCCGGTAAAAAAAAAAAAAAAAAAAAAAAAAAGAGAAAGGAAGTATTTAATGTTTCTCTGCCCTTCTCTCTGGACTCAGTGTTTTGAAGGACATACTTGAACTTGTCAGCTGCACTTCCCATGTCCAGGAAAGGCAAAGGCAGAGTATGTCTATGCACTTGCAGGAAATGAGGGAGGAAACATAGGGAAGTGAATATATCTCCTCATTGCCAGAGCAGAGTACCACAGGAAGTCCATGTCTGTTCACAGGTGTATCCTGATGTGTTTTAGCAGTTATCCTACTCTTCCTAAGAAGAGCAAATCTTGCCTTGCCTCCCTTTCTGAAATCCCTGTAAGAATGTCTAGAACACCCAGAATGTCCTCAATCATGGTTTCTTCCCCACATTTACCTTTTCCCTCTTCTCCTCTCCCCCCAACAAATTTTTCCCATTGGCTGATTATTTACTAATATTAATCACATTCCAAGGCTGATCCCATTTTTACTTCTAACTTAGTTGTTTTCAGATCACAGTCCAATAAACTATATTTGTTAGGATTCAAACCCTGTATAAGGGTTCTCCAGAGAAACAGAGTGGACAGGATATACCTATTAAGAGATTTATTATAAGAGTTGGTTCATGCAACCATGGGAATTGACAAGTCTGAATTCTGCAGGGCATGCTGCAAGCTGGAAACTCTGGTGAAGTTGATGTTGTATTCCCTAGTAGAAGCTGGCTGGCTGAAGAAAAGGTATAAATTCTACTTTCTGACTTGTGAAATCCTCATTTCTTGCTTTAAGACTGTCAACTGTTTAGATGAGGTGATTTCCTCTCATTGCTGAAGGAAATCTCCTTTTGTTGATTGTAGATGCAACCAGCTATAGATGCAATCAGCTATTTAAATCCATCTACAGAATACCCTTACAGTGACAATCAGGCTAGTGCTTGCTTGACCAAACCACTGGACACCATAACCTAGCCAAGTTGACATATGAAATTAACCATCACAGACTCCACAACTCCTTCAGCTCATTATTGTTTTCCAATTGTCCTTCAGACTCTTTTAAAGTCTCTCTTCTATTGAGGAACACTGATAACTTGAGATTAATCCAATTAATTTAATTCTATGTCTATCACTGGTTAAGCTTTCCTGGCTTTCCTATCTTAACAATCCATCCCTTCCCCTTAAGCAAGCCTCATAGTATCCTCAACACTTGTACCCTTCATCTCATTTCTGGCATAGCTTTTTTGAGAGGCAATAATGTTAGATGAAAAATATTATGACTAAGAGTCAAGAAGCTTGGATTCCATTCCAACATGTAATTATCTCATTCACTAAGCTAAATGACCATTAACTTCTCTGGTCTCACAGTTCCCATTAGTAAAATAGAAGACTTGGCCACAGATGATCTTTCAAACCCATTCAACTTTAGAAGCATGATCTATGAGAAATCATTTGATCATTAACATGTCTGTAGGAAGGATGAGTATTTTTTCATTTCTCTTCTAACTGTCAATTTCCCATTATAAAAATACAGGTTTAGCAGATCTTTACATAATCCAAGAAATTTAATATTTGGATAGTGCTCTTGGTGAAATGAGGAATGGCCAATAAGCCTTTAAATGCAAGCTATTTTAGATGTTTCTCCTCTGTGTATCCAATAGAAGAGATGAGAAAACAAGAAAAAGAAAACAAGTGTGAGCTTAGGTATTATTTGACAAAGTGATCATACTTTCCAATGGCAAGAAAAAAAATTATAAATGCTTTTGCTGCTACTGCAAAACCTCTAGCAATAAAAATAAAACTGTCTTGAGACTTCTTCAAGATATGGCTACTAAAATCATCCTACCAAAGAAAACTTCTCAAGAGGGCAATTAAAATTTTTATGATATGGACAGGACCTAAAAGTGTGAATCTACTAAATGAGAAACATTTATAAACTTGATTATTCCCTTCTTGTCTGGAAATCACCTTTTATTTTTTCCCTTCCTCCATTTTTTCTTTGGTATAGCTACTTCATGTACATACAATAGAAATACATGGCACACAGGCATCCTGTCCCTATTCCTGTACCCATGGCAAGCATAACTAGTCAATTGTAGTACTCTTTCCCCATGAGCCCTGCTGCAGCCACAGTATCTTTATCAATACAACATCACATGCAGTTACTATCTATCAGAGTTGATATGATATCGTACACTTAGTTGTGGACTTAGAATTAGGTTTAAATGAACTAGGTTCCTAGTAGTATGATTTACCAGGTTCTGTCATAACCTACCATACACCCTTTCCACAAATGGTGACTGTAACATTCTCCATTGCCTCATTCAAGAAACTTAACTTTCAAATGGCTATGAGGGCAAAGTTAGGGACAAGAAAAGGAACTATGGTTATAAAAGAGGGAGAGCATGAAAAAGGAGTAATAGGGAAGTGGATGTGGCTGAAGCAATTGAGCTCTCCCGCCTACCACATGGGAGGTCCCAGGTTCGGTTCCCATTGCCTTCCAAAGAAGACGAGCAAGACAGCAAGCTGAGGTGATGGGCAGGCATGGCGAGCTGATGCAACAAGATGGCACAACAAGAGACACGAGGAAAACATAATGAGAGACACAACAAAACAGGGAGTGGAGGTGGCTCAAGCCATTAGGCACCTCCCTCCCACATTGGAGGTCCCGTGTTCAGTTCCCAGTGCATCCTAAAAAGAAGTCCAGCACACAACAAACAGACACAACAAATGCAAATAACAAGGGGGTGGGCAAATAAAGTAGATAAAATAAATCTTTAAAAGAAAAAGGAGTGATACTTAAATTGCTTTTATTATTCTAAATGTCTACACAATTTATTGAACACCTCTTCTGTACCCAGCCCTAGGGAGATGAGAAGCATAAGCCTATGCCAGCCTTTCAAATCCCTTTATTTCACTTCTCCTTTCATACAGTGCTCTTTCCACTACATCCAGTGGCCTCTAAAAAGACCTTAGATATTGGGCATTCTTTCTATTAAGAGATCAGCAAATGTAACGCTACAAAAATAAGCTACCAGTCATATACAGAGCAAAGTGGCTAGCTCTCCATGTCCTCCTGGACATGTGGCTCAAATTGCCCTCTTGCATTTAAACATCAATTTAGTAAGAAAGGAAGGTAAATGAGTAGGGAAGAAAAAAACTAAGGTTAAGGAAGAGAACTCAATTCCAGGTATCCCCATTTTTCAATTAGCCTCTACACTAGAATGTTTGTCAGTGTTTCTAAAAAGAGGTGATGAGGATGCAATGCATGTTTCCCTGTGCATGTAAAAGGACAGATGGAAGATTATGAATACAGCTCCATGTATTAAATGAAATTACTATTAAGATTAAAAAATCCTTATTTCAAATTTCCATGTACAACTTTTTAAAAAAAGACACGGCTTATTGAAATAATCCTCCAAAGGAATTTCTAAATTCTAAAGGAGGTGTATATATTATTAACCAAGTGTTTAATCTTTACTCTAGGTAGTCTATTAGCTTTAGCTAAGTGTAATTGATGGCATATGGCATAATGGAATTGTATTTTTATAGGCCATACATTCATTTTATATTACTTTAAGTTCTTTTTTATAATCGATAAAAATACTTTCATGTTTTATATAAAACATGAAATATAATTTTGCTATTTAAATTAAATATAAAGATGTATATTTGCATCTTTGAATTTATGTCATAGGCTTTAGCTGTGATTTATGTAATAATATCAAATTTCATAACACATTTATGGTCAGATATGCAAACCCTCATGTATATCAACCCTCATGTATTCCTGTGGGTACAATAAAAGCTACCTACTTTGTGGCAATTTCCTAAAGGAAAATGATGACTATGGAAGATGGTATACTCTAAGGACTATATGTGGTTAAACTTATATTTACATAAAAGAAAGTAGAAAATTAAGACAATTACCTAGATAATTCTAACCAAAAAAAAAAAGTTCCCTGAAATATCCAAATCAATAATGGAGATAAAAATGCTTGAGTCCAATACTAAATAATGACCCATTTCTTTCTTTCTGGGTGAAACAGGGTGGGTTTGTAGGTCTACATATATCAAATGTTGCAATATTTTGAAAAGTTTCACAAGGTTTTAGATTTTCTTAATAATGATTTTTTTTTTCTGCTAATAAAATTAATTGCTGCTCAAAGAAAAAAGAAAAAGTTCTGACAGTACATGGAGTTAAGAAGAAGAAAGAAAATTGCCTGTTTCAAAATTTCAAAAACGTAGGGATTTTTCACATTTTGATTTATACCTTTACACAAATACACATACACACACACACACACCTCATTTTGTTTTTTTGTTTTTTTGTTTTTTTTTTTAATATTTTTATTTATTTATTTATTCATTTATCCCCCCCTTGCTGCTTGTGCTCGCTGGGTCAGCCAACCACGCCGTGCGGGCGGGCTCACCCTCACCAGGAGGCCCCGGGAACCGAACCCGGGGCCTCCCATATGGTAAACGGGAGCCCCACTGATTGAGCCACAGCCGCTTCCCCTCATTTTGGTTTTGATGCATGTCTTTCTATGCCACAAAATGTTCATATATATCATCATTTTAAATGGTTGCATAGTATACCACTGAGTGAATACATTATAATTTAAATATCCCCCTCCTGATTGATCATTAGGTTGTCTGAAATGCATCTGTATTATAAACAGTCCTAAGTTTACATACATTTGTATATGGTAGCCCGATTTTTTTTAAAGAATTAATTCACAGAAATGGACTTCTGATTTAAAAGGATAAGCACATCTTACATTTGGATACATATTGCCAAATTGTTCCCACCAAAATATATGAGAAGCTCATGTCCCCATAACATCCTCAACATTAGATTTTACTATTCTTTATTTTTTTATTAGACAATTTGTGCATTTACAAAACAATCATGCATGAAACAGAGGATTCATGTCTACTACCCTACCACCAACACCTTGCATTGGTGTGGAACATTTGTTACAATTGATGACAGCACTTTTTTTGGTAATTATACTATTCTGTTAACAGTAGTTACCTTTGTTACAATTGATGAAAGATTATTAAAATAGTTCCATCTATGTCCATTATTACAATTAGGTATATTTTCCTCACATACCACCTTGTGGTAGTGTCAAATATTTGCTATAATTCATGAAAGAACATTCCTCTACTTGTACTATTAACTATAGTCCATCATCATCTACAATAGGGTTCACTGGTTCACTGTGCTGTACAGTCCTATGTTTTATCTTTTAATTTTTATTAATATATACATTTATTTTATTAATATATACATCCTGAAGTTCCTCTTTTAACTACATTTACCTATATAGTTCAGTGCTATTGATTCCACACAATAATGTGCTACCATCACCACCATCAATTTCCAAACCTTTACCATCAGCCTAAATAGAAATTCCATATAAGTTAAATATCAACTCTCCATTCTCTAACCCCAATCTATTTCCTAGTAAATTATAGTCTAGATTTTAACTCTGTGACTTTGCTTATTATAATTAGATCATAACAGTGAGATCATACAATATTTGTCCTTTTGTGTCTGGCTTCTTTCACTGCACATAATGTCTTCAAGGTCCATCCCTGTTGTTGCATGCATCAGGATATCATTCATTTTTACAGCTGAATAATATTCTATCGATTTATATACCACGTTTTGTTCATCCATTCATTGGTTGATGGACACATGGAGGTTGGTTCCATCTTTTGGCAATTATGAATAATGCTGTTCTCAACCTCAGTGTGCAAATATCTGTTCGAGTCCCTGCTTTCGGTTCTCCTGGAATATACCTAGATTGCCTGATCATACGGTAACTATAATTAGCTTCTTGAGAAACTGCCAAACTGTCTTCCACAGCAGCTGTACCATTTTACATTCCCACCAGCAATGAATGAGTCTTCCTATTTCTCCACATCCTCTCCTACACTTGTAGTTTTCTTTTTTAATAGTGGCCATTCTAGTAAGTGTAAAATGAAATCTCATTGTGGTTGTGATTTTCATTTCCTGAATAACTAGTGATGTTAAACATTTTATCATGTGCTTTTTAGTCATTTATATTTCCTCTTTGGAGTAACGTGTATTCAAGTCTTTTGTCCATTTTTTAATTGGGTTGTTTGTGTTTTTATTGTTGAGATGTAGGATTTCTTTATATATTATGGATAGTAAACCCTTATCAGATGTCTGGTCTTCTCCCATCAAGTATGTTGTCTTTTCGCTTTCTTGACAAAGTCCTTTGTGCACAAAAGTTTTTAATTTTGAGGAGGCCTCATTTATCAATTTTTTTCTTTCATTGTTTGTGCTTTGGGTCTAAAGACTAAGAGGCCACTGCCTACCACAAGATCTGCTGATTTCATTGACTATAAATGATAGTTCACTGTTTTAATTTCTGTTTTGATTGTTATTAGACTTGATATCTTTGTACAGGTTAGTTGGTTCAAATTACCAGTTCAATATCTTTTGTCCATTTTATTATTGCCATATTTGTATTTTTCTTATTGAAGTACACTTTATATATTACTAATATTAGCCATTCCACATGCAAAAAATGAGCTTGGACACTTACCTCACACCATATTCAAAAATTCACCCAACTTGGATCAGAGACTTGTGTGGAAGAGCTCCCTGGGAGTCAGGAACCTGGATAACCACACTCCTGAGGCCTCACGCAAGGGGACGCTGCCCCTCCCTGCTCCAGGACCTGCCTCCGTCCCCTAGTCCTTGCCCTCCTCCACCTTAATTACAGAGCACACCACAGGAGACTGGCTGGGCAAAGGGACATTTGATGTTTCTGCCTCTTTGCAATTAAAGGACTATCAGAGGAATAAAAGTGGTAGAGGGAGCTCGGGAGCCCAGATCAGCAATTCAATCTCTGCTGAAAACTGCCCCAGATCTCACTGCTAAAGTGGAATCTTGAGAGTTCTCTGGCATATTAAATATTCATCAAAAGCCAAGCACTACTTTTTTCAATATTTGACTGAATAATAAAATTGTAGATTTGTCCCATCTCTACTCTTGGATTGCTCAGTTATACATAGCACTAAATGGTGGTTCTAATGAAGTCAGTTTAAAAGATAGAAGAAAGAATGTTTTGTAGTTTATCCCTGCCTTTCATTCCCTCTTAATTTAATCATAAACTAAACAGGTTCATAAAATGTTTATAGAGGGTAATAAAGTGATGTTTTTAATACAAAGGTTATGGAATTAAGCAACCATTCTATGAAATCCTGTGTAATTTGAAACAGTTTGCATGACATTAACAAATACTTACATGTATTTTATTTCTTCTTCTATTAATGACAAATAATAAACCAAAAAGAATATATATATATTAAGTTCCTACCAATGTAAGTAGCTGTAGTTTAGAAACTGAAGCTGCAGATGTTGCTAAAGACTTTATCTTTTCCTTGGAAATGTGCCATTAAATTTAATTACTTTTCTCATTTGCCTTCCTCTCTTTGGCTATTTCTCTGCTTCTCTTTCTGTCTCTGTCTCTCTCTTTTTTTTCTACCTCTCTCCCTTCCTCCCTTCTTCTCTCTCTCTCTCTTTCTCTCTCTCTCTCTCTCTCTCTCTCTCTCTCTCTCCTCCCCCTCTCCCTCTCTCTGCCCCTTACATATTAGAAGCAAACTACAGAAGATGTTTGAAAATGGCATGCATAATATAAATGAGAAACCTAATCACCATAAAAGAAAGTAGCCATTTTTGTAATCCTATAGCTATTACATTATAAATTGTCTTGAAAGTACTGCTACTTAGGAGCTCGCCCTGGCCATTAAATAATACCATGATGTTCACAGTGCCCATCCTTCATTACCTTTCTTTTCCTAAATAGGAAGGAAAACTCTGCTTGAAGAATTAAAATCAAGTTTTATTTTGTGCAGAAATTTTTGTAAAGAGAAATGGAAGTGATCTAATTTTTATTGTTATAGCATTTTATCGTTTGGCTGTCAAGATGTGATTTCTTGCTCTGAAATGATCCACTCTTTCTTATGTTTCATGTTAACGTTTCAAATCAAGTAAAATGACCAAGTTCATGTTGTCCAAGATTATTGAGAGAAGTCACTGAACTGTATTTCCCCAAGTTCATTTAGCAGCAAATATTGATGATCAGAGAATTAAGGTTGTATAATTTTATATGAGGTGATATTGTTTTTTAAGTAAATTAATTTTTGGACTTTTTTTTTACTGTCTACATTACAATAAAAGAGACCAAATTTCCCTTAGCATTTCTAAAATAATGATCTGGGATAGTTTTACAAAAAGTTTTAAAAGAATTCATCAGCAATTTTCTGTTTTAAAAGTATCAGACTGAAAAGATAGCAGTGAACAATGGGCTCACAAGGTATTAGATAAAATATGATACATTGCTGGGTCTGCTTTCCTTGTGTTTGTAAGCCATGAGTGGGGAACAGGAATAACTCCCAAACTCTCCACTGTATGTTTTCCCTGTTGGCAGAAAGAGTCCAGGAGTGTAAAGAATGAAAGGTTTCTTGCCTCTGCACTCCTGAGTGCTTGGCTAATTAGGTGAAAACTGGGTTTCCTCTCACTTCCCTGTATGTGTTTGGCTCATATAGATTTGGGTATTTCTCTGGAAGATATAAAGTTTCCCCTCTGCACTAACTGTAATTATTATAATTTCCAATTTTCTGCTGGACATCCCCTCATGGACACCATGAGCACTTTAAGCTGCACTTCTCCAAAACCAAACTAAATTACCCCCCTGCAAACCTGCTCCATTGCCTGTGTCTTGTCTCCATCGCATGTAATAATTCAACTTTTCTTAAATTCAGCCCTTCTAAGAAACTTGGAAAAATCTCCCACAACCCCTGCCCTGACATTCAAACATCAGCCAACTCTGCTATGTCTCTGGTATATATTTTTACTTTTTTATTGATTCCACCACTACTAAAATCATCTTCTGTCCTGACCACAAGAGTGGCATCCTTACTTCTGAAACCTCTTGCTTCTCCAAGTGGTTCCTCCGTCTGGCTTCAGGGCTGTCTCTCAAATGTCCAGCCCAGATTTTGATCATCTTTTTCTCAAAAATATACAAGGTCTTCTAAACATCCCCCAGGAAAGCATTCAAACTCCAACTCATGAATATTCAGAAATACCATACAATGTTCCATTCTGTCCTTTCAACCACATATCTAGTACTTGCCTCCAGGTACACTAATCATGCCCCAAACATGACATTCCCTTGCCCCTTCCTCTGCTTTTGCCGTGCCTCCCCCGCCCTCCCCCTCACAATAACTTTTTTTTTGTAACCCTTTACCTTTGGACACTTGTCTTTCAACGTGCTTGACTTGCCTCATATGACCCCATATCATGAAGTCTTTTACAACCCACCCTATATTTAATTGCCCCTTTTCATTGTACTTCTACAGCATTTTTCCTCTACCTCTGGATTTAGCATTTACAGCATTCTGCCATGTGTGCTGTTAGCCTCTTGCAAATCTGTCTCTCCAGATAGGTTGTGCTCTCTCTTACTCATTATTCCATCCATCAAGTATCTCCAGGGTTCCTATCCCACCACTATTCTAAACACTAGTGATGCAAAGACCTAGTTCCTTGGCTCAAAAACTCTGTCGAATATGTGATAAAATCATGTTATTAAAGCCCAGCAATATGGTGAGATAAGTGTAATGAGAAAGACCAAAGGTCAGGGAATAGGGAAACAGTCGGATAAGCACCAGACTTGACCAGCTCTGCTGTTACTGAGTTATGATAAACAAGGCTCCCAGTTTCAATTTTCTTATTTGCAAAATGAGGAGCCCTACCACATAGTATTCTATAAGAATCAACCTAAAATTGAGTAGGGACTTTCCATCTGCCTCACCAGATCCACTCTCTAGTCCTTTTTCTTCCTGCTCCATGTCCTTCGAGGCTGACCCCCTTGCCCTTTGGCCTCCAGTGGGGTTGGGCCATGTGGAAAAAAAGCAACATAGGATCAGAAGGGGAAAGAGAGTAGGTCGTGAAATCTATTTCTCCAGCTCCCTCCCTGCAGGTCATCACAGGCCAACTTAGTCCTTTGGCTCATGGTCCCAGCTCCTGCAAGGGGGCCCTTTCCCTAAAGCCTCTCTGTCTCCAGGTTCTACTAATTTCTCTCCCCACTGGTTCCTTCCGATACAGGGACAGTAAGGTTCCAGGGTAACTGGCCTTAGTTACTGCTCTCTCCCTTATGGTTTCCCTGCATCTGACCCATAATGTCATGAATAGCTCCTTTATTAAAGTTCTTCAAATCACCCAAGTTGATGGTGCCATCTGGTCCCCTCCCAGGCATCTGACTGATAAAACCGCTTTTCAAATTTTGAGTTATTGTCTAAATGCAAGGTATTTCTCATTTATCTCTGCATAGGGTTTTACCCAAAGCAGACTGCTGTTATTAATTACAAATGGTGAAATGAACATATACAAGAAAGAAAGAATGAATGATCTTGCCCCCATCCACTTTAGTTACATTCTTATCCTGGGGAAATGTCCTTGTCACCACACTTAGATTTTGTAATGCCCTGATTTCATTTGGGAAGTCCCCTCTTCCCTTGGGATATTTCTGCAGCTAATCTATCTCAGCACTTACGTTTCTAAGGGTTTAACTTGAAAGAGTTAACTTTTTTCCTACTTTCTAGAAATACCTTCCTTTACCTGATGCATAATTGCCTGATATCAAAATGGTTACTTACTTCTATTGTTTTCTTCATCAGCATAAAAGCAGGCAAATAAATCAAAGGCAAACAAATTGATTGTTCCCTCACTACATGGGAACCAAGAGCATATTTAAAGGATTGGTAGCCCAGACTGGAGTGGTTTTTTCGAAAGCACAATAAATAAACATGGGGCAAATAAGTCCCTCTATTGCCCTCTTTTCTAGGCAAAAGCCTAGCCAAGAAATAGTTAGCCTAGTCAAATGATCTAAACAAAAATAAATCACAGAATGAGTAGGTAGATAATTGCAGGGAACTCAACTCAGAGGTGATTAGACTTTAATATTAAATTATTTCCAGCAATTTTAGACTATCTTTGTCTCCTGAATTGTCATCTATCTCGACGAAATAGGAGATAAGTGTTTTCCCCTCATTTTACTATGATATTTACTGAGGTTCAAGACTTAAAATGAGAAACTGACCAATGGAAACTGTCTTTAGTAAACATATTTTTGAGTAAACCTAGTTAATAATATGTCTTGGTACTGAGTATTATTTATTAGCAAATTATTACATAACTGGAATCTTAATTAAAATTTGTGATGAGAAATGGATTGTTTATTCTGTAATTATGACCTGGAAATTCAGAACATATTGGGGTAGTTTATGAGCACAATTGCAAAGCTTTTAACATAGGAAAAGAACTCAGAAAGTCTTTAAAGAGGAACTCTTGGAATAAAAACACACATGCACACACACAGTATGTACATGAATCCAGATGCAATAAAATTTGAAAAGTCAATCACTGAATACACAGATTAGATGGAAATATTCTGATTTATTGGGTTTTGGTTTGTTACAACCCCCCTAAACAGTCCTCTGAACCTTTCTGGATTCTCTAGAAAGGCTCTCAACCAAACTGTTTTTTGTTTTGTTTTGTTTTGTTTTTCTCTTAGCTTTTCAATTGAAAAACTAATTCAGACAAAGGCAAACTCTGGAAGCTCCCCTTTTAGGTTTTCCTAAAATAAGCTTAAAGTGATCTTTTCTGCATATATTACAACTCAAGCTTCTAGAAGACAGCAAATGGAGCTCATCTTAGGCTACAGTAAAATGTACCAGATGTTTCAATATAACTTTGTTTCTGAGACCAACCTCGTAAGAAAATTTGTTATAAAAATGTGTAGGTCTGGATTGTTTTTACTTGCTGAGTGGCAACTTTTGATAGGTTTGAAGTCCAGAGGAATTTGAAGACAGAGAATTTGGGCAGAACCCATTGTAGAAACGAGGAAAGGTTAGACAAACTACAAGTTTCTCTTGTGCCTATAACTGGAGCTGGCAGACAGTGGTTTGTGCCACTGCTGATTCAGTGACACCACATCCTAAACTCAGATTTAAGCACCTTGTTAGCTGATGTGCTGCTGGGTCTTGCCAGTTCATCACAGCTTAGTAGGGCATTTGGGATTTTAGACAATGCCTATTATTACAGCTGAACACTGATAGTGTTTGCTATTGATTTTTATACCAGCATATCACTTTTCCACATGCCCCAGACATGCTATCCTTCATTCTCTTGCATATTAGCAGTGCCATTTTTAAAGACTCCAACATAATTCAATGTTAATAAAGTGCCCATAATGGTAAACATCCCATCTGAGACAGCAAACAGGAAGAAAAAAGGTATCTTTGTATGCCTTTATTTGGAAATTACCCAGAATCCCACTATTAAAAAACAAAACAATAGGTGGCACCAGTGATTTCTGGCAATGAATTGACTCTGTAACTCTAACTCACAGAAGTTCCTATATGTAGCCCATTCAGTGATTAAGATTATTTGGTGGTGGCATTAGGGGGAGGGGTATGTGTGATCATATGGCCCTGAACCATTTGAAGCTCAACAAGTAAGGTTCATTTTAATATAAATGTGCATGCAATTAAACAGGTCACTTTTATTGTTATTTACAAATGGTTCATAGAAGTTTTATAGATAATAAAATTTATATAATGTGCAGAGGTTTAAACCATGCCATAAGCCACACTGCAGACGTCCTGAAACAGGTTTCTATGTGACTGGCAAATTCATGCATTCATTTTTAGTTTGCTTTGATTATCTAATTGTGGATTTTTAAAATGTTTCCATTTCTTATACTACCCAGGTGTATTTTTACATTCCTATCTTAGTTTCTTAGGGCTGCTATAACAAAGCTCCACAAACTAGGTGGCTTAGAGCAACAGGAATTTATTGTCTCACAGCTCTGGAGGCTAGAAGTATGAAATCAAGGTGTTGTCAGGGCCATGCTTCCTGAAGAATCTGTCCATGCAACTTCTTGTTTCTTGGGGTTTGCCAGTCATCTATGACATTCTCCCCCTCCCCTTTCTCTTTCTCTATGTCCAAATTTCTTCCTCTTATAAGGTCACCAGTCATATTGGTTTAGGGCCCACCTTAGTCAAGTTTGACCTCATCTTAACTAATAAGATCTCAGAAGATCCTGTTTCCAACAGTCTACACTCACAAGATTGGGAGTTAGTACTTGAACATATATTTTGAAGGGACACAATTCAATGCATTCCAAATCCCATGCTCTTCTCCATTTTCATAGCATGACACTAAAAAAAGATTTAGGCCTGTGAGTCAAACAGACCTGGAGTAGAATCTAGGCTCCATACCGTACAAGGGCTGAAAACCATGGCAAGATAGTGAACTCACCAAGCCTGGGTTTCTTTGTTTATAGAAGGAAACCACCTGCCTGTCTCAAAGACCTGTGGTGAGAGTTAAGTGCTACTATTGTGTCTAGACAATAGACCTGGGATATAATAGGTACCCAGTTAGTTTCTCCTCCCTTTGTTGGTTTGAATTTTAACATTGGCTTAAGCAAAAAAATAAGATTAGGTCAGAAGGTCTGTTTTTAAGAACAAGTTACAGGGAAGCGGCTGTGGCTCAATCAGTGGGGCTCCCGTTTACCATATGGGAGGCCCCGGGTTCGGTTCCCGTTCCTGGGCCTCCTGGTGAAGGCGGGCCCGCCCGCACGGCGTGGTTGGCTGACCCGGTGAGCACAGGCAGCAAGGGGGGGATAAATGAATAAATAAATAAAATCTTAAAAAAAAAAAAAAAAAAAAAAAAGAACAAGTTACAAAGTGCATTTTTAAAAAGAGATAAAATTATTTTTAAAAATGCCCTACCACTTCTATTTTCACTATCTGTTTCCTTTGTTAAGACATTATCACATTTAATAGATATTATTCAGCCCCGATTCTTCAAGGTCAGAGGTAAGGTTACTAAAAATTTGCAGAGAGAAGCCTGTCAGGAATTTACACAGAGTCTGAGCTTCCTTTGTGCTGGGATATAAGTTGGGATTCCTATATCCTAAGTATTCCTTTCCATATTACATTTAAGTAAAATTAAGCAACTATGGTTGAGTTACCATCTTTCTTTCTGATCCACCCTCCAATTAGTGTATTTTGCTTCTCTTTGCTCAAAAGATCTTTGATAAAATGGTTATAGCCTTACCATCTCT
Source organism: Tolypeutes matacus (assembly GCA_026826555.1). Lineage (NCBI taxonomy): Eukaryota > Metazoa > Chordata > Mammalia > Cingulata > Chlamyphoridae > Tolypeutes > Tolypeutes matacus. The sequence continues at coordinate 163,461 of JAKSZT010054394.1, read as the reverse complement.
TGTTTGTAATCAAAAGAACTATTATTACTAAAAAGTTGTTTGTTGCTCATCTTTCTGGTAGGGAGAAAAGCCTGATTCCCTTTATTTTGCTTGAGCACTGTGTCCTTTCACACAGTGGCACCTGTGGAGTCATTAGCAAATTTAGATAAGTAACGGATTTATTATTTTCCAGAAGTGCATGGTGCATTCCCTTTATTCAGAGTGTACAGCAAAAACTATTTGTGCTAAGGTAGAGTAATCAAAATGCCCAAAAAGCACATTTTTATCATTCCAAACATAAGCATAGCTGTGGTGGCATACTATCATAGTACATAATAAGAGAAATGAATTATGTCAGTAAAATCATGAGGTATAAGATTTACCATGATAAATATTTTTCATTAAAGTGAAATATCTTGGTAGAGTCACCTTCATATGCAGACTGTTGACACAAGGAGGCCAGCTGTGCCTATGCAGATGCCAAGATTTGGGTCTATATTATTAATGATTTATCCTGTCATGGAGAGCTTGGATTAGTTTTGAAAGCAATCCCTTGCCACAAAAGCACTTTCTATAATGTGCAAACACAAGGAATACTATATGTGCATTCCAAATTAAAGTAATCACAGAAGCTGCAGCTACCTTTGAAATTTCAATACGTCTCTCTTTTCATATTGAAACATGAAATTCTGCCTCCTAAGCTGTATTATTCATTAAAATTCTTAGAAAATGTTATTTCATATCAGCTGGTGACTGAGAGTTATGTGTGTACCTGGATTAACAGACATACACACATAGAGGAGGGAGTGAGGAGATGGACCAGAATAAAAATGTATTGTGACCTTATTGTGTACCAGGTGCTTTTGCCCAAAGTCTCACATCTAATGTGAGGCCGGATTAAGTTTCTAACCCAGCTCTGTAGGATGCCAAGATTGAACTCCTCTCGGGGCATGCACAATAACGTTGGCTAATATTTACTCAGTCTTTGCTGTGTTCCAGACCAGAAGTATTGCATGCATTATCACATTCAGTCCTCAAAAAAGCCATATGAGGTATTGTCATCATCCCTAGTTTACAGATAAGAAGACTGAAACACAGTGTGGCTAAGCAAATTATTCCATATCTTAAGTCTAGTGAGAGGAGGGCCCTAGATTTGAATCCAGGTGGTCTGAGGTTCCAAAGATGTCACTATTAATTGCATCTATTAACTATGACCTCATGATTAACTGATGTTACAGCTAAGTAAGAGGTAGGGTTCAAATCTTCGTTATCACCCATGTGACCTTAGACAAGTCATTTAGACTCTTTAAGCCTCAGTTTACTTATCTATAAAATCAAGATAATAATAGTACTCACTTCACAGAATTGTCATGATTTAATATTTGTAAAATGATGAGAAGAGTCTGGCATATATGCAGCATTATGTATTTGTTTAATAACTAATACTAAGAAGTTGCATTCTCTGATGATTGATAAACTTTTATTGAATATTATGCACATACACAGATTTTCTATAATTTTTGGATTGTTTCTAGTCCTAAAACTAGGCAGTAACCTAAGTTACTCCTGAACGTTAATGGGAAATGTATACTGATACTATATTAAAGCATAATCACTAACCATGTAACAAAATCAAGCCTTTTAAGTTATCTTGCTAGGTGTGAAAAGAGCCGATATCTCCACTCATATCTTCATTCATTCAGCAAACATTCTTATGCCATGTACCATGCTGAGCCTTGGAGATTGCCTACTTCCCTACCTCTCTTCCCTCAGCAGATCAAATCTGGGGATTGGCCCCGAGGACTAGACTGATAAGTAGACTGAAAACATGTCTAATCCTGACTCAGAATAACCTACATATCCTACACATCCTTCTGCAACCTAAAAGTTTTTTTTTTTATTCCTGTATTTAAGAACTCCATCTGGGATAAACTGTATTCTCTGGGGGTGGTGCTCTTGTAATGTTGGCCATTGCAAAATTTCAGCAAAGAATTCGGGAATCTAGAGAATTGAACTTTTTTCTTTGCTGCAGACCCGGGACACTTCCTAAGTTTTTGCCCTCCAGGTGGGCAATTTGGTTCCTAATCAGGCCAATGATCACCCCCTTGCATCTTCATGCAGTGCACAGTGTCCTCTGCCTGTTAACAGGGCTTGCTCCCTAGATGGACAAAATGTGGAATGACTGGATGCCAGTGAAACAGGCACAGCTTTCTGGGTCAGAAGTTGGCTGGGGAAGGACCTTGACTGCCAAGTAACTTGCAATGATGTCAGAGCACAGCACAATCAGAAAATACCAGAGACAGCCAGCCAACAAAAGACTTAACAACAAAAAAATCACCGAGCTGTGTTGCCAAAGCTGTTCTTTCAGACCTCTACCCCTTTCTTCTAGTAGGAAGAACAGCAGGAAGAGAGTTTATATTTTAAAAGCTCCGCCTCTTCCTCCCTCCTTCTTCCTTTTGGTAACAAAGTGTTAACTAGTGAGGAAATGGTTCTCCGGATGAGTTCAGCAGCAGCTCCTTGGGGTGTCTTTCTAAGTTCCTTTTCAAGGTTGTCACTGGAAGTTTCAGAAACAACTCAGAACAGAGTATTTTTCCTAAATGTAAACATGTAACTTTGTGTTTGGGAGAAAACAGGAACCATTGAAGAAAGGAAAATCCTTTCTTTGCCCCCCTTCTTCTCTTTTTCACGGTAATTAACCATATTCAAATGAAAATTAAAAGTTTGGCAAAAAAAAGCTCTGGTCCTTCTTTTTCTTTAAATAGGGGCATCGTGGTTCATTCCAGCCATTTAGAGCCTCAGTAATTCATAATTCAATGGGAAATTAATAAAACTCAGCCAGTTTTTTGAAATGAACTTTGAATTTAAAACCTTATTGTTTTGGAATATGTGAATTTTTTTCCTTTTCATTTGTGACAATTTTAAATGATGTCACTTCAAGGACAATTTCATTTCTCCCACAACATATTACAAGAAACACTTGCCTGTAAAACCGGCTCATTTGCCTGCAAAATTATACAGTGCTGAATAGCTTTCATTCAAAGTAGAAATGGGATTTTTAGTAGGCAATCTCTCTATTTTATAAAGATAAAGCAATGTTTGATTGCTTCTTCCCAGCTGTTTTGCTTAATGGTTATAAAGGAAAATTGTGTGTGTGTGTAAGGGTGGGTGGGGATAAGGTGGGGGAGGTTTGTTAAGATGTGCTTAAAACAGAAATCTTAGACCCGAAAACTAAGGCAGAACTTCACGGAACAACTGCGCCTGCAGCTACTCTGGGCTGCAATGATTTGTCCTCTGGGTGTCTGTGGGAAAGCTTTGAAAAAAGTGAGGAAGCGAGAAATAGAGGGAAAGAGGGAGGGACATGAAAAGGCAGCTTCGCGGGCTGCAGCAGTCACAGCGAGCTGGATGACTGAGGCGCAGGGACTTGCTGGAGGGAGCAGCTCCTCGGAGGTGGGAAGAGGGAGGGTTCGCAACAGAGTTCCAGGGAGGAGGGGCGCGGAGGCCACGAAGGGGTCAGAGGGGCCGCGGCGCCCGGGTGGGGGCCTGCGGGAGGCGCAGGCCACGACGCACGGGCTAGGGCGATCGCGCCCGGCTGCCCGCGCCTCCTGCCTTCCGCGCCCGGGGGTGGGACCGGCGCCGCGAGCGGCCGAATACTGGGAGGGAACTCGGCTCCCGGCTCGCCTGATGGATTGACTTGGAGATGGATCGAATTACACCATTTGCCGTGCCTGGGTTTGTTTTGCTCCTGCTCCGTCCCGCTGCTGCTGCTGCTGCTGCTGCTGCTGCTGCTGCTGCAAGGGCTGGTGGTGACGAGTTTCAGGATTATATCGAGGAAGCCAAAACCTAAGGAGACAGAGGGATATATTTTTTATTTTTTCGTTATGTTATTTTTTCGTTGCGCGTGACAAGCTTTTTTTTTTTTTTTTTTTTTAAACCAGCCTTTCCCCATGAGGTAAGACGGTCTTTTAAAAATTTGCCCATGTTACTCGCTTGGTGGGGGTCGGACCAAGATCCTTAAAGCCTGAATCGCAGCTTGCGTGTGTGTGTGTGTATGTGTGTAGTGTCACTGGAGAGTTGATTTCTTTTCCGAGCAGCTCTCTGTGCCTGCGGTGCAAGGTACGCGCCGAGGACTGGAGAGGTTTAACGGACCCGTCAGAACTGGCAAAGCTGGAGGTTTGGGGGAAGGGGCAACTTGGACTCGGAGGCCCTCCTTCACGGTGTACTCTTTCAGCAGAAGAGAAAGAAAAAGGGTGGGGGGCCAAGTAAAAGTTTCTTGCAAGGCAGCGCCAGCTCGACGCTCCCCCGCACACTGTCAGGGCGGATAGGGCCAGCTTTAATACCCGGCCCGGCGTCTCCTGCCGGCAGGAAAGAGCTAAGCCAAAGCCGAGGGAGCTGGCTGCGGGCTCGGCCGCCCCCTACCACCCGCCGGCCCCAAAGCGGACTCTGGGGCACCTGGGGTCTTGCAGCGCCCGGTAGGGACGCGAGGGTGCCGGCGAGCACCCGCCCGCGCCGGGGAGAAGGGGCGTAGCCTCGCGGCGGACTCCGGAGAAGCCCACCCACCCCCGGCGCCAGCGCTGTCTACCTGTCATTGCGCCCCGGGGTTGGACCGCCCCGAGGACCCCTTCTGGCGAGGGGTGAGAGCTCGGATGACTTTGCTACCCTCACCCGCCTCCCCCCACCCCCAGTCTCCAGCACCAGCTCCTGCCGGGAGAGCAACCGCTTCCCACCATCCCTCTCCCCCTGCTGGCCGAGCGCTGCAGGCGGGCTCGGGGGCCGGGAGCTGCCCACTGCCCACCCCCACCTCCCACTCGGTGCCCGGGTTTCTTCTCCCGGCCACTCTCCCCGGCAACTTTCCGTGCTTTGTTCTCGGGCTGGAAATGATTTACGGAAGCGTCTTGGACAGGGTCTCCGCCAGGCGGCAAAAGCCCAGCGCTGAGATGTGTTACGTTCTCATCTACCCATCAATTATGGATGGAAACAAATAAGAAAGAGTCAATTTTGCATGAGCCCCTTCTCCGGCGGCGAGCGGCGTCCTGCAGCCGGGACTGAGCTGCTGCTAGCGTCGGCAGCGCAGGCAGGGGGATGGTGAGGAGGAAGGAAGGTAGGGAAACTTTTATTTCGCGTTTTGACAGCAATGATGTTTGTGTCTGGTCTGCAAAAACTGATACAGCAGCTCGCCTAGGGTGACTTGGAAGAGTTTAAAGCTTCCTCTGTCGTGTAACTCTGGGATTAAAATGAAAGATCATAAAAGGACTCGCAGGTGTAGACGAGATCTGGGTTTGAAAGATTTCTGCTAAATCTACTCTCGAAACCATTGCTGTCAGGTGACTGTTTAAATCCTGAACTTTTAAAGAGCTAAATGTCATGGAGCGAGGGAGAACATTGAAGTACTGACATCATTTACAGCATTAGGGAAACTCAGGATACTCCTGTTCTGAGGTGACCGGCAACTATCTGTTCCTGCAGCTCAACCCCCTCACCGCACTCAGCTGGGTGATTTTCACACAGAATGGACAGCAGGTCGTTATTATAGATATAGACTTTATAAACAGTAATTGGACCTTATATCCCGCACGAAGGTGGCTATTGACCTTAAAAATAACGGTAGTGTGGTACTTGGGAAAACAAATGTCTTGGGTAGTTTTTCCAGAATTTCGGGCTACTATGAATTTTAAATCTGCAGTAAAACTATGGATGCTTTTTAAGAATTGTCCTTCCCTCTACTTGGTGTTTGGGTCAATAAAGTGAATTCTTTTATTTCAAGACTGAAGTCCTAGGGAAAGGTTTAACATTTTTCTGAACTGGTTTGATCTCTGTGCCTCTGAAGAGGAGGAAAACATGCTTGGAGAATTTTTTTCAAGGTTTCTTCCTGGTAGGATTGTGAAATCTTATCTCAGACAGCTCAGGATGAGAATTTTACTAGCCTTTTGGTGGTTTAAAACAGGAGGTTTAGATGCTGGTATTTAATGCTGTAATGAAAACAAACAGACCAAAAAAAAAAAAAAATTATCTCTCTCTTAGGTATCTAACTCTGGAAATTAAGTTGTATGTAGTCATGTTTAATGTAGTGAGTGACAGGAATATTCTGTCAGGCTGGCAGATATTACATAAACATTTACTCTGGCTAAGATACATAGTAATTGCCAGATAAGCACTGAGATTTGGGTCTATAGTACCATTAACTTAAACATCTTAAAGTAAATAAACTAGCCCAGCCATAGCTGAGTTTTGTTGCTTTTTTTTTCTAGCTAGTGTCTGAGCTCCAGAATGTGCTCTCAGAAGGACAGTAAAATAGGTAACCCTAAGATTTCCAGAATGTGTTTCTTAGCAGACCATTTTCTTCCATTAGCACATTTAGTTAGATTAACAACCAGCTACTATTTCTTACTGGATCCTACAAAACATTGTTACCTGTCTTCATTTCTACTAGGAATGCTATATAGATACACCTTCTTTGAGAAACATTTCTATAAAGCGGGAAAGTGTGCCAGGAGCCAGAAATATTGTTGCTTCTCCATCAGCAGACAGCTGGTTAACTTGCGTTTGATTTAGATTTGTGGGCATACTGCCCTCTTCCCCCCTCCCCTCTTTTTGGTGCCCTCTAATAGCACCATCTGGTCACATCTTCCCTGGTTTGATGGATATGAAAGATGGATATGACATAAACCTGTTCATCCTTAGAGTAAGGACAACTTAGAAATCTAGTGGACTTCAGTGCCCTGGCTGGCTGCACAGGAAGGATCTGTCCAGTAACTGTGGTCTTGGTAAGTGGCCCCTGCATCATATGTGGGGGTTTCTGACTCTTGAAAGGCACACAGGTAAATACACAGAAACCAGAGCTTTGATGCACAAAAAGATGCCCGTTTAATTAAGGACTTACTGAAACTGAAGAAGTTCTTCACTTTTTGCTGCTCCATCACCATGAACCTTGGTAATTAGCTTAGTCATTGTTCTTGCATGTGAATTTCACTAAGATAAAAAGAGTGAAAAATGCATCTGAAATAGGGCCACTTTTCAGCTTTTAGATGCCTTTTATACAGAGTTAAGAACCTGGCTGAATGCCTAACCATGGTTAGTGTAACCATAGGAGGTGACTTCCTTCCTTAGAATATTACATGATAAAACATTACCTTTTATTTCAATTAATATACTTTAAGCCTACACATTCAAGATCTTTTTTTAAGATGAAGCAAGAGGGAGGAGGGGTTTGCCAACCTGTCAGTGTTTATTGAGTACCTGTCGTTTGCAAGGAGCTGTGCTAGCCAGTGTTCTAACACCAGGTGAACCGGACATGTTTGTGTATGTTCAACTTGAACAAGAATAAAAAGAAATAGAGAATGGCAAAATAGATCATTTGGCAAGAAATGTAAATATGCACTTTTCTTTTGAAGCACATTTTCTTCTAGAGATTTTAAGGCAAGATTATCTACACCAAATATTTACGGTGGTCCAGCCTTCCTGCCTTTAACACTAATGACAATGTACTATCCGTGTAATTCACATATCAAAACTGTCATTAGAGCAGGAGATCTCACTTTCTGTGGCTCCTGTGAATGGGGGTAGCGTTAAAATCTACCAAAGCCAGTGTCCTAAGTTGCCGCTTATTTTGTGAACAGCTGCCAACTGGAAGTGGGGGCAGGCAGGGGGAGTGTGATTTGATTTATTCCCATGACTCATGAAGAGAATAAAAATCATATAACTATATTAAGCATACAGTAACACTTTTCAGATGATGTGCCTATTGTCGGGCTGAGTTTTCCTCCTGAGACCCTGAAAACAGTGGCAGGGCAGCTTATAATTAAAGCCACTTCCCTTACTCCCAACAGGAAAACTACAAAACGTTTTCACTTTGAAAAGCAACCGTTTATGTAACCAATGGCAATCAAATCAGTGGTCCACACAGATACCACATGAGGTGTACTTATTTCTCAAACTTTTCTTTTCTATTAGGCTTTTGTTAACTCACCCAGATTAGCATTTTAACAACCCTGAAGTGAACTTCTGCCATTCTCTCGACTTGGACACAGTGTGTAGATCATCCATCATCCTGTCCTTGGCTACAACAGGCTGCTGGCTCCATCGCCATTTGGAGCTACACAGAACCCATCCGACTGTGAACAGCACAGCTGGCTACAGCAATTTTTTCTTCCACACCACTGGCAGCATTGTCTGGCTGTGGTAACTAAAGTTAACACCCAGAACGGGAAGTTTCCATTGTTTAGCAACCTGCACCCAGCCCTGCATCCAGTTCTGGGGACAGTCTGCACAAAGGCCCTGCCGGCTTCCTTGCTCCACTTAAGAGGGGGCTTGCCCCAACCTTATGTGACCCACAGAAAGCCAGCAGAATTACGGGCTTGGAAAGAGCCGTTCAGACAGCACTTGTCGGGACCTTCAGAAGTCCATCTATATGAAAGGGAGGGAGAAAGGAATGAAGTAGCTAGCCTTTAGCCTGTCATCCCAAATGACTGAAAACAGAAAAAGACCTTCTCTAGTTCTTTGGTGAACTGCATATATTATTGCTTCATCCTTTTTCACAAAGAACATGTCATGTAACTAAATGTAGTCCCCATGTATAATAGTACCCAGTGCTATCTCTCGTTTATCTTATTTTGAATTGTTCGTTTGTTTTCCTCAATCAGATATCTGCTAAGTACTTGTTAAGGCAAGAATAGCAGAATTAGGTTGTGTATCAGTCAGGTTCTCTAGAGAAATAGAACCAACAGAATGTGTGTGTGTGTGTGTGTGTGTGTACAAAGCGCTTTATCATAAAGTAATTGGCTGTTGTGGAGGCTGGCAAGTCCAAATTCCGTAGAGCAGGCTAAAGACTGCAAATTCTATTAAGAGTGATGTTGAAGTCTTGAGTCCAAATTCCCTAGGCTGGAAACTCAGGAAGAAGTGGAAGGTGTAGTCTTGGGGCAGGATTCCTTTTCCTATCCCTGGAACCCTCAATTCTTGCTATTAAGATCTCCACCTGGCTGGATGAGGCCCACCCACATTGTCAAGGGTCATCTCTTTTACTTAAAGTTAAGTCATTATACATGTTAATCCCACCTATGAAAAACCTCCATACCAACAACTAGGCCAGACTTTGACTGAACAACTGGATACCATAAACTAGCCAAGTTGACACATAAAATTAACTGTCAAGGTAAGATTATGTTGCCAAGCCAAACTGTTAAGTTAGGAATATCGCTTTTCGAGTTGACGTGTGAAGGGGATTCCTAATCGTGTTTTGATGGGAGTTAGCTTGCCTTCTCTCTTCTCTCCCTAACATTTATTAATGAAATCAGCCACAAAACAACTGAGATGGTGATGAGGACAAGAACAGCAGAAAAACTGCAACCACAGCAACTAATGCTGTCGCCAGTCTGACTAAGACCAACACACCATCCTAACAGCTTTCATCTGAAAAGAACGGCCTGAGATGAGTTCTATTATTAACACTTTTATGGAAGAAGAAACTGAGGCAATGAGAAGTTAAGTCGTTCTCCTAAAATCATAGTGTGGAGATGGTAGAGTCCTGATTCGAACCGAATCAGCCCACCTCTTCCTCACTGCACTGAATTGCCTCCAGGAACACTGATTAGCCTGCAATTCTTTGACCTTCTGGTAATTCTCCATTTGTTTTTCAATAAAAGGGTCATCTTTTATGCAGATAGCACAGTTTGGATATTCTCCTAAATTAAACTTTTCCTAAACTAAATCATATTGTACTCTTCTTTCATTTTTATCCTTGGTGGCCAAATAATTATGGCATGCACTTCTTTTAGAGTGTCCTAGAACCGTATCTTCCTCCACCATTTTTCTGCATGTTAGGCGTTCCTGTCCAAGATTACACTGGCATAGGACAAATAGCAATATTCGTTGCTCTCTTACAAAAAGTGCATCTGTGTCTGGGTGCGATTGACATTCATTTCCCTGATGTTGGCAGGTGAAGATCCATTATGTATCCTTGTCCTGTTTCCCTGGAGTATTTATGGGTCCCATCAGCAAAGACAGTTGGAGCTGCAGCTTGCCAAGCATTAGTAGCTCTGGAATGGAAAGTGTATTACTGAAGTTTGATTGTGTATTATAGTGTAACATACATTTTTCTTAGTTATGGTTGCTAGAGAATCCTTTTACCTATATGAGTAATCATACACATTGTTGAGAAATTGTCACCCTTGCATCAGCATTTTTGTTGTTGTTCTTTTTTATTCAGGATTCCTATGGAAGGGAAAAACACAAATACACACTACCACAACACACAACACTGAAATTGAAGGTTTCCAACCTATATTTATGGGAAGGAAATATAGGTTTTAAAAAGTCCAATATGTTGGTACATGTATAATAAGGTTTCAGGAAGATCTGCAATTACTTAGCCTATTATTGGAGTCTGTATTTAAAAATAAAGTCAGGAGTTTTACTCTACAGAGCTGAGGAACTGGCACATATGAGCCAGAGCAGATGAAGCTCTTTCAGAAAATCACACTTTCATTCCCCAGGAGCAGACTGTCAGCAAACCAGGGACCCAGACCCCTGCAGTGCCTCCATTAGCCTGGGCCTCACTTGTTATTATGAGGGTCTCTGGAAGCTTTTTGGTCTGCAAAGTTGTTTACATTTATCAGTTAGACCACAGACCTCGTCTGGGTAATTGGTGGATCAAACGAAGATATTTTTTAAAAGCTACAGAAGATGAAGCAGGAGAGAGAGAAGAGAAAGAAAGAAAGAATGTTGCAGTTGTTTCTGTTTCTGCCATTGCTGGGGTAACCATTTGTTCCTTCAGCTAACTTTTATCAAGTGTCTTCTGTACAAATAGATGCCAGCATGGACTGAGGGTTCAAAGAGGAACATGATTATAGAGTTCAAGGATCTTACTGAGAGATATAGAGAAGATGATATAAACAAATAGCCCAAATAAAATGGCCGGTGTTTTAAGTGCCAGAAAAGATCTACACATACCTACTTATGGAAATTGTGTGGCCAGGGAAGGCTTGGTGGTGTAGGTGACATTTGAGCTGGTCCTTGAACTAGGTAGGATTTGGACAGGTGGACAGTGAGGGGCTGTGGGGAGGTGGTGAGAGGGAGGGCATTCCAAGCATAGAGAACAGCTTAGGCAAAGGCCCTGGGGTGGGGCAGGCGCTGAGATCAGGTGTCCATGTGTGAGTCCTAACCCAGGGTGGACTTGCATTTCAGGTGTGAAGGTGTGACTTTTGCCATGCATGCATCCAAAAATTTTTATCGAGTGTCTTAGCCATTCATCAGATGACCCCGTGGCTTAAGCCCTCAGAATGAATGGGATCAATCTTGCGGTGATTCAGTAGATTGCTCTGTGGTTAGAGCTAAAACCCCCAAATCAGCTGCCAACCAGTTCAGCGTTACACATGAACATTGCAAGGGATTTGCCTCAAATTGCCCAGCAAAACAGATCCCCCCACAGGGTTGTTTACAGAACCAAACTAGAAGATCGCTGCCTTGCCGGCGTCATCTTTTCTAACTTGAAAAGGCTCCAGATACAGACTCTGCAATAAGGAATAAATTGCATGCACAGGTAGAAGGATTTGGGGAGGGGAAAGAGGAAGATGTGGAGATAGGAAGTAGAAAAGAGAGTAGAAACTTCTTGAAATGGTGAGTATTTATAAGAAGTAGACTCCAGGGGCTCATTAGGTGGCAGGCTCCAGGAGGCTATATTGTGTGTTCATCACCATAAGTTAGCAAGCAGAGTGAGCGACATGCTAGATTGCTAGATGTGCTGCAAACATTTTAATAAATGTGTTGATTGAGTTTAACTTTTTATTACATTGCAGATATAGCCTTCATGACTGTACAAGGAGTGGGCTTGGAGCTATGACAGTCTTTCCCTAATAAAAGAGAGAACTGGTAGCAGTAAATAACTTGGAAAGTTACTAATGCTTCCTTTTGGGAAACTCCATCCTTCAAAGTCCTTGGTGATCCAGCACCCCTTTCTTGGTCTGAGCTTTAGAGATGACACACCTGCTATCAACTGCTCTCCCACTCCCCTACTTCCCTAGTTACCCCACCCCACCCCCCATGCCTAGCTCCACTCCCCCAGCCTGGAAAGTTAGGGTATGGTTATTTCCAAGACATCATTAACCCCTTGACTTTACATAAATTGTAATCAACCCAAAGTTAAGTGAAGGTGATTAGCTTCATGGGAGAGAAGAAAGTAGTATAAGCCTGTTTATAAAAACACATAATAAATGAAAAATAAAACAAAAACGACAGTTACATGAGAGAATGATCAAGTCAATTGGCTTTGGCAAAGAATTGCTCCATCGATTCAATTTTCCTTGGTATGTTTAAGTCTTTTACAAGTTAATAGCTACTTGACAGACAGTCTTAAGGAAGAATCTTAAGTCTGAAGAATCACTGCCAATTAAAGATCAATCAGAAATGATAAAATAGGTCAATAGGGAAAAAAGATTAAGTGTATACAAATTCAACATAGGGGACTTTTCAGGAATATTCCAGTGACGTAAAACAGAGAACCTGTTTAGTCTAGTAATTGGTCTGGCTCCCACCCAGTTACTTGTTGAAGTGAAGGGCAAGCTGCCTCCCCCTGCATGAAGCACAGTTGCCTTCCAGACAGGACCTAAAATAAACCAGCCTGGCTCAACTAGACTGATAATAACAACTAGCATTTACTGAGTGCTTGCCGTGTGCCATGGCATGGTGCCTAGCACTTTAAATATGTCATCTGATTTAATCCTTAGGCTACCCCTGAGGGTGCAGCACTAATAGCTATCCAGGAGCTAACATTTATTGAGTGCTCACTATGTGCCCAACACTCTTCTAGGTGCATACAGTCAAATGTCCTTTGAGGTGGATACTGTTATTAATAATATACTTATTTTACATCCAAGGAAACTGAGGCACCAGAAGGTTAAAGAATTTGCCCAGGGTCAACGAGTGAATAAGGGACCTTGGGGACTTGGATTCTAACAGGCAGCATATCAAGGTGAACTCTGGAGCCAGTCTACCTGGGTGTGAGTCCTGGCTATGTTACAGAGATGAACTGTGTGATCTTGAACAAATTACTTAACCTCTCTGGGCCTCGGTTTCACCATATAACAGGTGGATGGTAATGGTAGCACCACTTAGTATGGCTGTTGTGAGACATAAATGAATTAATATTTGAACAGCACTTAGAATACTGCTTGATTTGTAGGGGATGAGTCTATATTAGTGTCTGTTAAATAAAAATAAATGCAGTCTGGTTCCAGAACCTGTGTGCTTAGCCGTTATGCTGTTCTGTCTTTCCATATGTGATTTTATCATGTCTCTTTAACAGATATATAGACCTTGAAAACAGTTCCACAACCAGTTTCCCTCCACCCCTACCTACTACACTTGCCATAGATTCAGCTAGACTGGAAGTGAGAATTTGGCAGGAGGGGAGTGGACCTGAATATTTACCCCAGACCTTGACCCCTGGTTAAGATCCCTGATCCAGATGTTAGCTGTTTCAGAATTATGATGCCAAAAATCTAGCTTCTACTGTTGGTCACATTGCAGGATAAATGTAGATGATTGAGGGTGGCCCCTGGCATATAAAAAGCTAAATACGGCGAGGAAATTCACAAATTCCCCTAGACCAGCCCTTTAATCACCTACCTCTTTCATCTCTACCACTGGTTCTCAAACTGTAAAACTCATCAGAATCATATGGGGTTAAAATGCAGATCCTCAGGGCCCCGGCACCAGAGAGTCTTCTCTGCCAGCTCTGGAATGGGGTCCAGAAGTCTGCTTTTTAAACAAACATGTCAGGTGACTCGTGCCAATCCCTCCTTGACCACACTTTGAGAAATGGTGCTCTAGTGTAGCCAGTGCTTCTCAAACAGGAATGTGCCTGCGAATCACCTGGGATTTTGTTAAAATGCAGGTGCCCGTTCAAGCAAGGTGCTAGGCTTCAAAACTGGTGTCCGAGACCATTAAGTAGTAGAACTGAGGCCTCTTGCCTCAGAGAGGACAGTTAGGAGTGGAAGGTGTTCCAGCTAGCTTCTGAAAGAATGAAGAAAGTAGTAAAATCTGCTCAAGACTTAAGAGAGGTTTTCCTCCCAGTTTGCAAAAGATCTTCACAGGGAGCAGAAATTAAGACAGAAAAGGGCGCTCACTTATTTTTGCTGACTGGCCTATATAATTTCATAAATGGAGGCCTGGGCCAGTATTCATAGCAACAGTTTTTGATTTAATGATAAACTGAGATAAAGGTAATCAAACTTCATGCTTCAGGGCATAAGGTGATTGCCTGCTGCGGTCAGGATGGAATTTTTTCCCTTGTGCTTTGCACAATTGACTAGATGCATTAGAGAGCGTACTCGGGCTGCACTTGAAAGAGCGGGGCTGGAGGCCCTGGAGAAAACTTCAGTGGTGGGGATCATATAGGAAATGGTCTGTTTTGAGATGAACAACCCCATCATCATTTGGCTTTATCATTTTTGTTTCATGTTAAGATTCTACTTACTGTATGTGTAGATTTCTATAAGCCACAAGATGAGAGGAGGGATACTATTTTCAGAATCAGAAGATGTGGACTCCAGTCTTGACCATCTGCTATCTGAGTGGCTGAGGGAAAGCATTGCCACCTCTGGGTCCTAGTCTCCTCGTACGTAGATGCCTTACTTTCCCCTCATGATTTTCATGAGCATCAAATAAGACAATATGGATGAAAAGTGGTTTGTAAAAACCAGATAAGTGCTACTCAAATGTAAGGCATTATTATGATACAATGAATCATGCTTCACGGAATAACTGTTTATTATCATCAGCAATATATAAACTCATACCCTAAGTATTCATACTCTTTCTCTATTCATACTCTATGTGATGATATCATAGGCACAATGAAAGTGAACACTTACTGAGTCCTTAATCTGTGCCAAGTGCGAAAATGCTTTATTTACATTTTCTCATATAATCTTCATATCAGCCCTTTGGGGCACGTAATTTTTTTAATTCCCCTTTTATAGTGAGGACACAGATACTCAGGGAGCATCAATTAGTTTCCTGTGATTGCTATGACAAATTACCACAAATTTAGTGGCCTAAAGCAACACACATTTTTTTATCTGACAGTTCTAAGGTCAGAAGTCGGAAATGGGTCTCACTGGGATAAAACCATGGTACTCAGCAGGACTGCATTTCTTCTGGAGGATCCAGGGGAGAATCTGTTTCCTTGCTTTTTCCGGCTTCTAGAGGCCATGTGCATTTCTTGGCTTGTGGCATCTTCCTCCATCTTCAAAGCCAGTACTTTGATGACTCTGACCTCTGCTTCTATTGTCACATCTCCTTCTGACTCTTCTGCATCCCTCTTCCATATTTTAAGGATGCTTATAATCATATTGGGCCCACCCGGATAATCCAGGATACCTTCCCTATCTTAAGATCCTTAACTAATCACATCTACAATTTCACTTTTGCCATGTAAGGCAGCGTATTGCTGGTTCCAGGGATTAGGGCATGGACATCTTTGGGGAGCCAATATTCTGCCTGCCACAGTTAAGTACCTTGCTAAGAGTACACACAGTAGCAGAGTCAGAATTCTTACCCAAGCCTATCTGACTTCAAAGCCCATGATCTCAACCACTCACCATTTACCGCTTCAGTTTAATCAGTGCAGGAAACAATGCAAAGCCTGTAATCTCAACCACTCACTCTAAACCTCCTCATTAAATCAGCAGAGGAAACAATAAAGTCATAGTAATAAGGAGAGCCCTGTTGCTATTAGAATAATTAATTTATGGTTTTCAAATGTAATCATCATAATAACCCCGAAATTAATCTGTACTGATCTTCATGCCCTATGTTGTATTACATATAGCCATTCATTTATTTATTCTGTGGGTGAGTATTATTCACCTGATTAACTGAATTTACAGGGTCTTTGAATCCGGTTGTCTGTCTATGGGTGACTGAATGAAGGTGCATTTTGGGGGTCAGGGGAAATATGTATTGGAAGACTCTGGAATATCATCTTAGTGGAGCTCCCAGTTCAGCAAAGAATGTTTGAAGAAAGATGATGGGGGTTGGGGGGAAATGGGTCCTTTGTGCTGACTCTAGTACTAGTACTAATTGGTCAATTCCTTGACCAATTGGATGATGTTCCTGAAGACTATCCCACCCCATCCACTGACAGCCAATATCATCTCCCAGCTGAAAAGCTTGATATCCCCAGAGGTCAACCAGAAAGCCAGAAGCCTATGTTCTGGTAGATCTCCAAAGAACTCCAGAAAGTTGTTAGAGATCTCTTCCTCCCTCCCTTATTCACCACCTCTCTTTCCCTCTCTTCTGTTCTTTGCCACCTACTTAGCTAATCCCTGGAGTTTTCATATAATTTTGAAGTTCAAAATGTGCATAATCACTGAAAAGGCTGCTAGAGCAGAGTGAGGAAGGCATAGGAGCAGAGAGCTGGGATTCTGAAAACCTGATTTCTAGCCCTAACACAAATATTAGCCAACCAGATATCTCTAGACAAGGTGCTGGCCTTAACGCCCTCTTTAAAACAAAGTGGAATGGGGATAGGCAGCAGAGAGAGTCTAGATGGTCACCAATATTTTTTTCAGTGGCAGGATTTCTTGATGATGTATTTATCTTCATACTTTATTTACCTAGGTCATGGGATCAGATCTAATGATGATTTTTAAAACTATGAATCTATGTTAAGAATGTGCATGGAACACATTCTATCTGTATAAAGAAACAGACACACAGGACAACTTCTCCAATTTATCATTACCATTTACATTTTACAACACTTTGCTCTTTTCTTTTGGGATCACTTAAACTTCATTGCTGCTAATATAGTTTTTAGACTCAATTTTCAGAAATACATAGATAATATTTTCAATTAGCAGTAATTGCAACCAATTCTGCCCAGTAATTTTCAGTTTTAACCCTGAAGAGCCGCCACTGAGTATCACAGGACTGAGAGGGTAAATGAGTTTCACACTAGAGAGCCAAACCTGCTTGATTGGTAATGGCCCCTGCAACTGGGATTGCAGAGGTTTCTGGAGCTACATCCAAAAGTCAGAGATAAAAAGAGTGTCTTAATTGATTGGTGACATCTTCTCTGGAAAAGGGAGAGTGTAAAGTAGCCCCTATGTAACAAATTTGCCATCTTTGACTCCGTAGTTCCTTTACAGAGGCCTATGTCCCTTAAAATACTTACACACATTGAGTATGGTCTCTGTACAGGTTGGTGAGTATTTAAAGCAAGTGCCATCTAGTGTGATGTCTTAGAGAGTTGCCAGAACAGAGCTTGAAGTATCTGACCCATGAGAAGGAAACTTGGTAGTGATTACTTTAACCACATCTTGCCATTTGATTCATTTAGTTGTATCTTCCTTCAGTTCTTTCCCAGCAGTTATGGCTTCAAAAATGTGACAAATTATTTTGCTATTATAGATATCTTTCCCATAGGTGTATAGGTATGGGCATATATAAAAGTGTACCACCACCACACATATACACACACACACAGAGATTTTAAAAGATATCCTTTGGGGGGCGGA
This sequence comes from Tolypeutes matacus, assembly GCA_026826555.1. Taxonomy (NCBI): domain Eukaryota; kingdom Metazoa; phylum Chordata; class Mammalia; order Cingulata; family Chlamyphoridae; genus Tolypeutes; species Tolypeutes matacus. The sequence continues at coordinate 145,972 of JAKSZT010054394.1, read as the reverse complement.
TGTGGCTCAAATGGTTGGGCGTCGGTCTGCCATGTGGAGGGGCCTGGGTTCCATCCCCGGGACCTCCCGGTGGAATAAAAATATGTATGTATGTAGGGGGCTCGTGGGCTGCCGGGCTCTGTGTGGGAGCCATGCAGTGGGATGATGGCGTGGCAGGAGAGAGGCGTGGGGAGGAAACAGGACGAGATGCTCCAAAAACTCTGAAAGACAGGAACCAAGGTGGCGCAGGTGGCGGGACACCTCTCTCCTGCATCGGAGGTCTCGGGGTTCAGATCCTGGTGAGGACTGGAGGAGGAGGGTGGGAGGAGATGGCCGGAAGCAGACACGGAGAGTTGCCCAGCGAATGGACACAGAACAGCGGATGGGAGGGGGGGTGTTAAAATGGCTAAAGTAAATAAATAAATCTTTAAAAAAAAAAAAAAAAAAAAAAGATAACCTTTGAAATCATGGACATAGGTTGTAATTCTGCCTCACCTGCTTACTAGATGTCAGAAATTGGGCAATTCACTAGTTTCTCTGACTATTAGTTCCCTTTTCTATACAGTAGAGAAAATACCACTATCCTAAAGAGATGTGAAATGAATTGGAGCTAAGGTGTATAAATTGGCCAGCACAGTTCTTAAAACACAGTAAGTGCTCAGTTGTGCTGAGTTTCCTATCACTAGAATGCTTTGGGATGAAAATAACAGAAAAACATACTCACAATTGCTAAATTGCTTAAATAATAAGGACAACTTATTAAGTCATGTAATAATAAGTCCTGAGAGGGGGCAGCTCCAATGTTAATTAATTCTTTGTCTCAACAATGTTATAAAAAGACACAGGGGCTTTTCATGCTTCTTCTCTGTCATTCTCAGCCTGTTAGGCTTTGTCCTCATGTTCCCAATAAGACTGGCACAGTCCAGGTGAGAATCCAGCAGGTCAAGAGTTCTTGAGAAACCTTCCCTTTGCAACTTCCCCTCAGTCTCCTTGGACAGACTCATGCCCCCACCTGAAACCTAAAGCTATTTTGAGCAGGGGAAGGGGACTGCCACGTTTGACTTAGACTGATGGTGACTCATTTTCCAGTGGATTCCTGGACAAAATCAGCATTTTTGTTACAAAATATTTATATGTTGTTACATATGCATATTATATGTTATTATGTATTCATATTATAGACACACACAGTATACATTACATAACCACATTCATGAGTGTCCTCAAACTATATTGTTTGTCCAGAAATATTTTTCTGTCATTATTTGAACCTTTTACATACCTGGAATAGAATTTGCATTTCTAATTAGGCAATTAAAAATATAAAAGATATGACATTGGAGGATATTGCTACAAAAAATGCAGACAGAATGTGTAAAATTGATTTGCCTTCATTAGGCGTCCATGTTTCTTTTTTCTTTATTTTTTCTGTAACTTGTCTTAAATGAGAAATAAGACACCTCTGCCAGGTTAACACTTCACTTTCAAACATCATAATAAACACAAGCCATAATTATGAAGGCACTTTTATCCATTGAGAGGTAAAGACAGAAACAACTCTATTCCCTTCAAATCTGTGAGACGTTAATGATTATAAATTCACATTTTCTCATCGTTCCTATTTAAAAACAAACAACAAAAACATTAACCCTTGAAGCTCTAAAGTTAAAGTTTCATGTGTTTCTATCATTCTAAATCGCATATGTCACCCACATTTTTATCTTTCCTGTCACTTAATGAAATATATGGCAGGCTGAGTGGAATACTTAGCCTGCCTCTGAGTCCCCCTTCACTGGTGCTGTTTAACCTTTTTTTCTGAGTACTACAATGAATCAGTTCTAAGGCACCAAAAATATGGGTGAGGAGGCCCCTCCTTTACCTGTCTTCGTACAACTAATCTGCTTTTGCACTAAGCTACGAAAGTTAACCACCTAGATTTTCAATATCTGAAATTTCTACTTTCATTGTTTTATGTATGGTTGAATTTTTGTTCACCAAGGTGAATCTTCCCTCAGGCGTTATCAAATAAAGTCTTGTTCTTTAAAGGCAAACAATAGCCCTTGTTCCATTACTTTCCTTCTCAGAGACCAGTTAGTCTCTATAAGTCCAAATGGTCCTGAGTTCAAATTCTGATTCTACCACTTAACCTGTCAGAGCCTCATTTTTCCTTACCAGAAAGGCAGGATGATATACTGACCTGAACTCCTAAGGATTTTATGAGGTGTTCAGGAGGAAATATATCAAAGCCCTTAGCATGGTATCTATGTATCATAAAAACTCAATACATTGTAATAGTTGTGATATTATTATTACTATTGTTTTCAAATTACGGATGCCTGGCAATGTGTAAAGTGCTTATAGCTTTTGTATGTGTATAAGTGCCAAAAAACATCTGAACAGCTACTTCTAAATGCATAAAGCGTTAGAAAAATACAGGAGCAATTCTGGTTAGGATTTGGCATTTCTTGAGCACATAAAAGCACAGTAGTACTACCACATGTACACTCAAATGTTGGACATGGTTCTGGCAACTTACTGGCAGTGGAGCTAGGAAGGATTATTATATTAAGAAGTATTTTGCTATTATGAATTTAGTCACTTAAATAATGGACCAATTACTTATGGTGAGATAACTATGTTCATTAAATCAGAACCTGAATCTTAGTAGTAATTTTCTAGATGGATTCTTTCACTCATTTGTATATTCGTTCATTCACACATCCATGCAACAGAAAACTTTTGAGCATGTCCAATGTTCAAAGAGCTTTTCTTCACCTTTGCTTCAAAGAGTCAATGTCTAAATAGTAGAATGACTACAACCAGTGCCAGCGTCAGGGGTGTGTGGCTTGTGAAGTTGCACAGGGCCTCGTACTTAGAATGCTATGCAGTCACTGGAAATTCTTAATAATTTTTAACAAGGAGCCTCACATTGTCATTTTGCACTAGGCCCTGCAAATCATGTAGTTGGCCCTTTCACCAATGGCATTTATTCCGTATTGATCTGAGTAGGCAGGCAGTAAAGAAGAGTTGGAATGAGTCACGGCCTCTGGGTCTGAGTTCCCACTGCATCACTTTTGGAAAAGTCACCTAATTTCTCAGGACCTTGGTTTTCTCAGTTGTAAGCTAAAGCAAGTTAGACATGCTCTCCAAGATCACTCTGGTAATCTTGACACCAGGACAGTAAAACATAAGTATAAAATGATGTCAGGACTTAGTTTGGATTATGACCATAGTTTCAAAACTACAAATTAGGATATGGGGATTATAAGGCAATTTTTTTTTTTTCTTTAAATCAGGACAGCTCTTGAGAAGATGTATGTGGTCAATGTAGCTGAACCCCTTTACTTCTAGATGGGCCTACTTGCCATTTAGTGGCTTTATAACATGTAATCAAATTGATTGAGCCCTGGAATGATTCTGCTCATTTCATTTGGGTCTGTACATTCCTCTCTATAGATTGTATACTAATTTCCCGGAGGAGACTTAGCCCACCCGTATACTTTTGCCACATTTAAAAAAAATCTATATCCATGATCTTTAATAAACTGTAATATACAAATTTGGGCATCCTTGAAATTTTTCTAATTTTAGTTCTCGAAGTTTGGTATATTGAAAAAAATCAAAATATTTAACCAGCCCTTTGTTACAAACACTGACCATTCATTATGGTTCCCACAATGTGGTACCAAGTGATTGCCAGCCCTGGGGGTTTTCTGTGCAGTCTTAGACTTCAGTGTTAACTTGTAGAAAAGGTGCCATAGTATACACATGGTGGCCCAAATATCTGTTTCTACAGTGACCTGGGAGTGTCTCCAAGTGCATCCACTGAGTCTGCATTTACAATGGGAACTAAGATCTTTCCTGGTTTAGTCATTCTGGCGTGTCCGAAAGCACAGTTACAAATTCTATGTGAAAACTTACAGCTATTTAATAGCAAGTACAGACTTCAGATACTCATGTTTTTCATCAAATTGAGGTCACTGGCAAATTGCAATGATAAAAGACATTTCAAAGAAAACAAACAACTCTAAATTAACTGAGATTCAGCAATCATCATTTTTGGGTGCATCTTCAATTCTGCCTGAAGCCACCTTCTCCTGGAGCAAATTTCAGATCACAAAATAATTCAATGCTCAAAGTGTCTCTAATCATCCACCAAAACATTTGCATCATTAGGTCATCCTCTCCACTTTGCAAACATACTGTCAGCATGTTTTAGGAGAAAAGAGATGGGGAGCCTTTCTGTAATGTTAAAAAGCTCACAAACAACTGCAGAGTAAGGCACAGTACCAGGAGCCAATTAAGATCAAAGCTGTGATGCTTTGGTGCTACAATTTCATCACTTTAATATCAAGCAATTTTTACTTGGCCACTGATCAAGGGGTGTTAATGCAGATTCTTTTAAACAATTCAAATAATACAGGTATGTGTGATAGAACAGTAATTCCTTCTACTCTGAAGAGCTGGAAGCATCATGTCTTTGAGACTCCCAAAAGTTACCCACTTTAGGGCTTTGTTAGGAGTTTGTTTATTTACTTATTTTTTTGTTTTAATTGTATCTTATTATGTTATATATATATTTATTTTATTTTATTTTACTTTATTTATTTTATTTATTTTATTTATTTTATTTTATTTTATTTTATTTTATTTTATTTTATTTTATTTTATTTTATTTTATTTTGGTGGAAAAGCGCTTAACTTCTGCCTGTTCTATTCTGTAGCACTAGGATGCTTAGCTTAGAAGCCGTGGCACCAAAGGGGAGTTTACATTTTCACTCCCAGGATATTTCTTCAGTCCCTGATGGTTGGCTGACAGTTGTGTTTACATTTGTATTAGCATTGAGTGGGCTGATTTGAAAAGGGCCACAGAGATAGTTGGAGTCTGACTTCATGTTGCTCTAACATCTAGAGGAAGAATTACAGAATTATCCTTATCTGCTATGGCATTTATTTTATGACTAAGAAAAGTGGCTCAGTGTGACCAAATTCTGAAATAGATCAGTGCTCTAGCAGCCATTTATCTTCAAAGTAAAATGTAAACAATTCAGCTGTAGAAATTAGTTTATGAAGACATGTATTTAATGTTTAACTACACATTCAAATAAAAGTTTGCTTACAGCTTATATTGTCATTTATTTGGATCCTGGTGATGTAGGGACTCCAGCAAAGAGCAAGAAGGCTGGCAGCGACAATGTCCTTACTTCCTGCCACCATCTGCAGAGGGCTGTAAGAGGAAGCTTGCGTTTCTAATGAGCCAGGACTTTATTCCCCATTTTACTGCACTTGTCTGTAGAGTAGAAAAAGGAGACCCCTTAATGCCAATGTTTGACAACTGGGGTAAAAATGTTTTTGGCTTTAATATCCAAGTACACAATTGTATCAGTTTTCCATTTGCTTTGGCTAGTATATTTGGCCAGAGGAGTCTAAGCCAGATTTTCTTTCTCCTGTGTGACTGTTATTCTTAAATTTGTATGCAAAAGACAACCACTATATTACTGGCACCAAGAGCACAGCAGTGGTTTTGAATTGGCATGGATCTTTGTGAAAATTGGATTAAAGGTCACTCTAAAAATAGAAACTGTTATTGCTGGTTTTATTTTAGCACTTTATATTTTGGAAGCCCAGGAAGGAAAAGGTGGGAGGCTGGAAGGGGAGAGGAGCAAAGACAAACATATAACATGCTAATTTAACGGAAATATATGAATGGCCCCTGTAAGTATGACATCTGAAATGATAGAGGATGTGTTCTCTAGGAAGCTACTATCTAAAATCAGCTCTGTATTTCAAGAAACATGTCCCATTGTTAGTAGGAGTCAAATATTCTTAGTTCTGTCTTCAGAATAACCTAAGTGCAACAACTGTCTTCACCAAGAAAATGTTTGGTTTATTTGGGTTGGGAGGTAGTTTTCCTTTTTTTTTTTTTTTCTTAATGGTTCATTGCCCTGTCCCCTCCTTTTTTAAATGTAAAGACAAAAAAAGTTACAGGTTTTGTTTTTAAAGAAAAAAAAAAACTAAAATAAGTTATTTTCATTTGTATCTATTCCCTTTTAGTATTTGTCTACATGTACCTCTATTTTTATAAAGTTATGATCAGTGAACATTCAATTTTACATTCTGATTTTTTTAGTATTACATCATAAACTGAGGATTACTGGTCATTATTATGATCTTAATGGTTGCATGATATTCCATGAGGCTGGTGCAATATACTTTTATTTTACCTACTTCTTCATGTATAGATATTTGAGCTGTTTCCAATTTTTTAATCATTATATATAATGCTACATAAACAGCTTCCTCTAATAAGATTCTCTATTTCTTCTTACTTTAGATTATTTGCTTAGGATAAACTACCAGAAGCAAAATTACTGAGTCAAAGGTTAATAATATTAGCATGTGTGGTGTAGAGTATGTGTTACACATTGTCAAATTGTTTTCTAAAATGGCTATACTGATTTACCCTGCAATGAGAAATATTGGCTTCATCTCAGTTTCACCAGTGCTAAGGATTATTCTTTAAAAAAAAAAAAGATCTAATTTAACCATTGTAAAACTGTACCTAATTGGTATAATTTGCATATCTTTGATGACTCACATGACTTCTTGAAAGATTGGGACAAAACATTTTAGGAGCAAGTTTAGTACTGCTTAACATACAGAAAGACAATCTGTAGACTGTTACTGGGGAATTGTCATAGCATGTGCATTTTCACCAAAGGCTCCCTTTGCATCTCTCTGAGACAAGTGCCTGAACTCCTAATTCATTCTTTCGGATAGCTAATTTCATTCTTTTGGAGAGAGCAAAGAAAGCAATGTTTCAGGAGAGAGACACAGTACCTGAGATGAACTAGGAAATGATTGTCTCCCAAACATAAAGCATATCAGTTATCTAGCTACATAACAAACTGTTTCAAAATTTAGTGTTCCAAACAACAATTATTATTTAGCCCATGGATCTGCAATTTGTCCAGGACTCAGCAGGAAGATTGGTCTCTGCTCCACATAGTGTCAACTGGGGTGGCTCAATTAGGGCCTGCAGAGTCTAGGTCTAAGACTGGGAGGCAAGTTGGTGCCGACTGTCAGTTGAGAGCTCGGCTAAGGCTGAGAGCCAGGGGCCCTAGGTCCTCTCCCTGTGTGTGGCTCTTCATGAAGCTTTCTCTATAAGTAGCTTGGGCTTCCTTACTGTATGGTGGCTTGGCACTAAGAACATGGGTCCAAAAAAAAAAGTAGAAGCTTACCATTTATTAAGATTTGGGCCCAGAAACTGGCACAGTATCACTTCCACAGTATTCTACTATTCAAGCAGCCAAAGCTCAGATTATATATATATATCCACCTCTAAATGATGGGAAGAGTGTTTAAAAAAAAAAAAAAAAAAAGGAAGCCATGGTTTTAAATTGCCTACATTGCATTTCCAGCCATTTGAGAGGCTAAAGATCTAGATACTTATAAAATCATGGGCTAAAAGATAATATTGTAACACCAACTTCCACTCCTGCTTTCCAGAGTACTCCAGGGGTGGTTTGCCATTTGACCCAATCCACCATTCCCCAGCAAGGAATTCAGCCCAGTGTCTCTTGGACTTTTCCACTACTTTTCCACTACTGAGAATCTAGCAGGATTCCTTCTGCCTTACAGCCCATTGCAAAAAGCCAGGTCTCAGTGTTTTCAATCATCTGTGTCATTGTGCTTCTCTGTTAGGATAGATATCAGAGTTGGGCCTGAGTGTGTAATGCATCTCAAGAAGAATAATGACATTAACTATATTTGGTGTATTTAGACTTACAAAATGCTTAACCTCAAATGTGCTGACAGCCATATTTGTGAGATTCCCACCTGATTGCTCAGTGGTTGGTTTAGGTGTTTCTATTACTAGTGCCAGTAGAAAGGAAATTATTTCAACTAAAATTTCTTTATCCTGCCTTCCAAAGAATAATAAGGGAATTTGAAACATAGATTTCATAGCACTGAAATCATCAGAAATAGTTTTCGGAAAAGGTTAGGATATCATAGAATAGGGGATTCAGCAAAGAGAAAGCATAATGATACTAACAATAACATTAATTAGTAACAATAGTTGTTGCACTTATTACTTGCCAGGCATGGTTTTAAAATTTTTTTAGTTTTAAAAATTTTCTGCATGTTAAGTCTGTAATCCTCAAGATAACCCGTAAAAATAGGTCCAATAATTATTTACTTTTTACAGATGCAAGATGAAGTAGATTTTCAAAGTTCACACAGCTAATGGGTGGTGGATCCAGGATAGTCTTAAAGTAAAGCCTGTTTCCTCATTGGGTTATAGGACAGTGATTGTTCTCAAGTGTAGAGAGAAATTTTCCCCATTCCTCTTTCCTTGAATTTTATGCATTAACATCCTTTTTTCAGCCATTTTGTAGAGTTTGGTCAGAGTTTACCCTTCACTATTCTTTTCTTTTCTGTTGAAGATCAAAAGTAACAAAATAGACAAGCCTTCCAGAGGGGAAGACTCCCCTGCTTCCCCCTTGCATCCCCTCTGCCTGGCCCGCTGAACACCTAAAATAAGGGATTTGAAAGGAGCTACTCATTAATGTTGAAGGACCTAGGAGCCCAGGGAGGGCATCCAGGCTTCCACCCACAATGTGTTTCCAGTAGAGCCCCTGAACAAAGAAGCGCCAAGTACACGGTCTTCCCTGACCCTGGGGGTATGTACCTGCTGTACTGCTGCCCTGTGGTTCCTGGAGGCAGCTTAAAGGCTTTGCAGTCAGGTCAAGGATGGTAAGAAAGACCTGACCATGCTAACCCTGACCTTCAGAGGTGGCAGCAGGAAGAAGAGGTGGAGGCCAACTCTCAAGGCTTAGGGAGGCAGGATCTTGGTTCTCTCCTACTAGTTCACTGCCTACATGAAACTACTTTCTTATTTTGTTTTGTTTATTTATAGAAACTCTTTGTTTTTTTTTCAGGTTCAGTTAACTGCTAGACCGTTAAGACTACAAGAAGGAATGCAGGGGGAAGTAGTGCTATTCCTATCTTAAAACAACAATAAAATCAAGCTAAAATATGACAGTATTCTTACCTTAATAAATTAAGGATGCCTCTTTCTCCTCTCTGGTCCTCTCCTCCAGCATGACCTTTTTCTGGTGCAGTGATTTAGACCACAGATTTTGGAGACAAACTGGCTTAAGCCCTGCTATTTGGGTTTGTGACCAAAGGCAGGTTACCTCTTCAATTGCTCATCTGCAAATTTGAAAAAATAGCACCAACCTCCTATAGGGTGCTTTAACATACGCCTAACACTTCATCAGCATTCAGCTATGTCTTGTTGCATGAAAACCAAACGATAATATTGTCAGGTCACCGCTCTTCTCTTAGTGGAGCAGGCCAGGGAAATATTTCAAGAATTGCCAGTGAAACTTATTTCCATGAGTATGCCAAAAGTCCTGCCTTCCAGGAACTCAGTCTAATCAGAAAGACAGACAAGTAGAAGGACAATGCTATCCACCCTGGTAAATCCATTGCAGAAATGGATGGACTGTTGTGAAAGTAAATCAGAGGGGTGGGGGTGGGGGTGGGGGAAAAGCCTCAAATTCATGATGGGTCCTAATGGCTGATTAGAGAAACAGAGGAAAGCATTCCACAACAGGAGGAAAGAAAAGGAGTCCTCAGAAGGGCTGGCGATTTGCAAAGGAGCTGCATGTGTGGAAATAGGAATGCTAGTATTTATTTGAGAAAAGGAATGAACGATGTCAGTATACTGTGCTGATGCAAACCGTGACTCAAAAAAGCTCTGGTAATAATACTACTTCTTCACACTTATATAGCACCTTTACAATTTACCAAGTTATTTTTACTCACAGCTTCTCACTTGCCCCTTTAAAAATCTGTGGGGAGGGAGTCAGCTGTGATACTTCCTTCCCTCGCTTCAGAAGCCAGGCTAGGAGGCTGTCCTGCGGACAAGGAGGTCACAGCAGCTCATCCTCCTTCACAGGGGCATCGGTTCCTCTTTCCTGTTGGGCAGGTGGCTACTGCTGAAAAGCACAGTAACCAGGGAAGATGGGGCTGACTCACCTGCTGTCGAATTTAGGGTCTGGAAAGTTGTGGTTAGAGCACCTCTTAAGCCAGGCCTTGGGCAGGAATTCTCCCTAGTCTTGGTTGAGCTCCTTGCTTGCCCTGGTTGTGACCCCACCTTGTTTCTGCAGCCTTCAAACTAAAGGCCCACACTCTCTGCTTTCTCTGGTTTTATAATCCTTTCTCTTTATCAAAGAGCTGCAAGTCTGTATCTAAGAGCAGGTGGTGAAAAGGAGTCCATTTCCCATCCAAAAGTAGGGTATTAGTCAATTTCTCCCAATCTTTTTCACCATTGTTCTGCCTTTTTGCATGTCTAAGGCAACACTGTCCTCTTGTTTATCTCCCTAAGACACATCATGTGAAGAGGATAGAATTTGGCCTCAGGTCCAAACCCTAAGTGCAAGGCACTGGGCATTGTGGGAAATGGGCCAAAGAATGTCCCGGGGCAGTGTAAGGCCTGCTTGTCCATCCTGATTGCAAAATCAGTGGAAGTCCAGGTCTTGATTCCGGTGAGATCTATGGCTGTAAGGAAAGCCATCCACACACACTGTGCAGTTTAATCTGTTGGTGTGGAGTGTGTCTGTGTTTATTGCTTGTGCTAGTGGGTAATCCATGGAAAATTTTTAATTTTTTTTTTTAATAAGGTACAGGGTTGGACACAGCAAATTCAGTCAACAAACAACTATTGAAAACCTAGTTACCAGCCCCTCTTCAAAGAAATTACTTACAAATGTAAAAGACACAGTCTTCACCCTCAAGAAATTCACAGCATCACGGGTGGGGGTCGTACAAGGAGGAGGGAGAAGATAAGGCAATAAAATATTGGGGCAGGAAGTATTGTAATATGTGCTCTGATAAGGGTGAGACCAGATTTTGGCAGGGGAAGGAAGAAAGAGGGAGGGAGAATTCTTGCGGATTAGGAAGTAGCCAGGAAAATGAGGTTGAAAGAACAAGAAGGGCATTCCAAGTGGTGAGAATAGCCCATGCAAAGGCAAGGAAGTAGGAGAAACTGGTTTGTTACTGGAATCTAGGTGATGGTACAACCAGAATATAAGGTGTTAAGAGCTGCCCGCATGCCATGCTCTGGTCCCCCTCAGGTCCCATATTTATAGGATCACTGCTCAATATCACTGTGGAACCTAGTTTTTATTTTTGTCTGCAGGTCCATTTTGAGCCACTCTGAGATTAGCCAGTGAGGTGATAGAAAGAGCAGCAGACCTGGAGACAGATGATTCAGAAGCCTCTTAGTAACAGTGTAATCTCAAGCCATTTTTTAACTCTTCTGTAAGGTGGAGGTTCAGTCACCAATTCAGCAAACATTTACTAAGCAGGTGACAGACACCATGGTGGATTCTAAAGATAAGGCAGAACAGAGCAGAGGGGACTCTGTCCTTGAAAGCTGAGGTGGTATCAGCAGAGGTGATAATTCCTACCCTACCTTATAGGACAGTTTTGAGGACCAGAATGGATAAAGGATGTTTGCTTTAAGAAGCATATGCTATAAAAGTGAGAAACTCATTCCCCTCCATCTGGTCCGAGCTGAATCTCATTGAGAGGTGGAGGCCCTTGACCTTACCTCATCCACAGAGGAAGTTAATGAAATACTCGATCAGCTCCAAAGTTCATTTGGGGGCCGGAGGCAGACTAAGAAACCTAGAGGTCCTGGGAGTACATGACCTGAGCTTCCCACAAGCATATCATGCAGTTCAAGAAAGAAGTTGGGAATGATGTGTGGACCAGTGGGAGGGCCTGTGCCAGCTTACCAGGGAAGCTGAGGTGGTACCAAAAGGCAGGTATTTCCCAAGGCCACACATTTGTGAGGGGGAAAAAAACCCTCTTCCATTCCATCTAGGACCCCATCAGAATGCCAAGTCCACATTCATAAATGTCAGCCAAGACTCATTCAGTCTTCACTGTATCAGGAAGTGTGTACTACAAAACCCATTTGTGGTTTGGTGTCACAGATCAGAGGTGACAGTCACTGCACTCTCCTGTCTCAGGGTTTAGAGGGAGCACGCGGACTTTGTATCCCAGGCAACACCCGTACTATTCAAAAAGATTTTAGGAGTATGAATTGGGCATCATTTTACTTTTGATAAAGAGCTATTTTCAGCCCAGGCACCAAACTCAGAGTCATAAAATATAACAACTTGGAAGGTGCCTTAGAGGCCATATAGATTCTAGCCCAAGCTCTTCTTATAGATGAAGAAACTGAAGCTGAAGGAAGTGTGTATTAGTCAGCCAAAGGGGTGCTGATGCAACATACCAGAAATCTGTTGGCTTTTATAAAGGGTATTTATTTGGGGTAAAAGCTTATAGTTACCAGGCCATAAAACATAAGTTACTTCCCTCACCAAAGTCTGTTGCCACGTGTTAGAGTAAAATGGCTGCCGACATCTGCCAGGGTTCAGGCTTCCTGTGTTCCTCTCTTCCTGGGGCTCATTTCTCTTCCGGCTCAGCAACTCTGTTTTCTCCACAAGGTCAGCTGTAGACTGTGAGGTTCTTTAGGCTTTGCCTCTCTCCACAAGGCCAGCTGTAGATTATCAAGCAACCGGCTCTGTCTTTCTCCCCGGGGTTTGATTCTCTCTGGGCTCAGCTGCTCTGCTCCTCTTTGTGCTTACTTCCAGGGCTCCAGCTCAAAAACTCCAACATCAAAACTCCAACTAACTCCTCTTCTCTGCTGTGCAGTTTTATCTGTGAAGTGGGCACTTAATGTCCTACTGATGTGGCCCAATCAAAGCCCTAATCATAATTTAATCATGCCCAGGTACAGACCAGTTTACAAACATAATCCAATATCTATTTTTGGAATTCATAAACAATATCAAACTGCTACATTGTGAATTGACTTTCTCATGGTCTCTCTGCTTGTTCATTTATTTGAAGCTGAGTCAATGGTAAAAATCAGGATTCTTACCTCCTATCTCCAGGTATTTGATGTCTGGGGTAAGATTAACGTCTCCTGAAGTGATTCACAAAGGGGAGAAGTAAGAGTAAATGTAGATAAGGATAATATAATGTTTGAAGTATAATTATCTCCAGCAGTAGCGTTAGGACCACCCAGCATTTCCTCAAAAAGTTGTGCATTTGGCTTGGCACAGGCTTCCTGGTATTCCCTCCATCTAACAATAATTAATATGGTAATGAGAGAAAAACACATGTGCCAGGCTCTTCAGAGAACTCATTCCAATCTCACAGCATCTCTGTGAGGTAGCTGCTAGTATTATCCTCAACCTATGGGAAACAGGAACAGAGTGGTAAACTAGCTTGCCTGAGGTCAAACAGCTAGTTAAGTGCCAAAGCCAGGACTCCAGCCTAGGCAGTCATTTCCCAACATCCGTGTTCTCATCCACTGTACTCAACTGCTCAACGCTTCCTTCAGGCTCCAGCTCTGATAATAAAGAGGGCAGTGATGAGCTTTTCTTCTACCCTATTGTTCTTAACTAGATTTAGTAAAAATTAGTAATCGACATTCCATAGTCTGCTGCAATTTAACCTTAACTTCCATTTAGCCTCTGCGGACCCAGAGGTTTGAAAAACTCAATAGTATTTCAGATGCAGAACCCAGACACACGTCTGGCAGATTAGTCAAATGTGCGTACTCTCAGACCCTGGCTGGGCCCTCACGTACTTTTTGCTGCTTATAAAATGTAGTTGGACTTTTTATTTTTCTCATACGTAGTTATAGCTTCATTTTTCCAGAACTATTCGGTCAAAACTAACTCATCAAGGGACCTCATTTCCATCAGTAAAACAAAATACATTTTAAAGATACTTTTTATTTTTAAATAATTTTAAGCTACAAAATGTTGCAACAATAGTACAAGGAGTCCTCTTGTACCCTTTATGCAGAAGTACATTTTTTAAAAACAAATCAGAACTGTATTTTCTTATGCATGGGCAGCTTTAGATGCTTCTGAACACATTTAACCATAGATGAGCAACTGGAACTGTGTTCTCAGTGGGAGAAAATATTTTTGATGACTGTAAATCAGAGGACTTGGACCAAGAATTTTTGGCTTTTAAAACTTTTAACTTTCTGTAAACCCTTTGACAACTTTTTTAAAGCATGACATCACCTGAGAACCTCTGGTGGGGTGATTTGCATAATAAAAAGCATGAAGAATGAGTTCCTTAACATAGAGCAAATTTCCATTGTTGTTGGCAATAAGGGTAAACATATATCACCAGATGCTGTCATTACATCTGTCTTCTGCACTGGCCTTCCCACTCTTGAATGATGTCTTTTAATTTATCCTGTTATTACCACCCTTTTGTCCAATGGGAATAGTATCAGCAGCCCATCTTGAGTCCCTCTTTGCTTGGGTATTATTGAGATCATGTTGTATTAAGAGTGCACTTCATGTTGTGTTATTGAGAGTGCACTTTATGTTGTGTTGTTAAGAGTGCACTTCGTGTTATGTTGGTGAGAGTGCACTTGGTGTTGTGTTGTTGAGAGTACACTTTGTGTTGTGTTGGTGAGAGTGCACTTCATATTGTATTGTTGAGAATGCACTTCGTGTTGTGTTGTTTGGAGTGCACTTCGTGTTCTTTGAAACCTGAAAAAGGTACCATGGAGGCTATTGGTTGCCTGGTGGCTGCATCACCCAAATCAGTAGAATCAGAACAAACACTCAACTTCTGTCATCCCAGTCCAGAGGGCAGAACCAGGCATGGACCCAGGCCCTATTATCCTGAACAGAATGTTATACACAGACCATATGGCAGTCACAGCAGGTCATCTGATAGAATAAACCAATGTTCCAAAGACAGGCTGTGTCCTTTGGCACCTCAGTCATCCCTTGGAACCTTGAGCCCTTCCTTTGTCTAGAATACTCATTTTATGGAGGCCAACTGGGAGCAGCCTGGCTGGGACTATGTGTGTGCTATGAAAGGAGGAGATAACAAAGGATAAGACTTTTAATTTATTTTACAACAGGTTACCATTGAAAGCCCTTGGTCCTCTCTGAAAAGTGGAGACTCTTCTGCCACAACAGTTTCGTCTTATCCCATTGCTTCTTCTTTTTCAATGTAGAAGGTTCTTAAGTTTTATATTTTCATAAAGCTAGTCCTCATCTTGATCTCTTAAGAAGTTGATGTGTGTTGTCATCTTCCTGGATAGCAGATTCTCTCTTCTTAGGACTCATCCTCTCATTAGTTTCACATTTTATTTTCTTTTTAAATGAGGATTGTTTGCTAGGACAATTTAGCTTTCATATGTTATCCTTTGAGTTAGGGTGTACTGGCTAAAACTTGTTGGCAAGCTGCACTAGAATCATACTCCCAAAGTATGGTTCTGATCAGAATGCAAATTCTAGTATCCCTATTCAGATTGCCTAGATTTTGGCAAAGATCCTGCTTTTTGTCCCTTCCTGCCCAATTTCTTTTAAGCTCAGTCTTAATTCCTCTTTGAATTATTAATATTTGGCCTATTAATATTTGGTTAGAAACCTTAGTGATTCAGATATATGAAATTGGTATGCTTTGCTTTAAGAAAATCCAGACTTAAAGTGAAACCTTGCAAAAAGTTGCTGAATTTTCAGAAAACTTTAAATAGCTAACTTTCCTCATGTGCCTAAAATATAATTAAAATAAATAAAATTGACCCAACTTTTAGAAAGGCATTGGTTATAAAAACAAGACATTCATAAAGGAAACAATAGGATTCCACACACCCCAGCTTGCCCTTTTCTCCCTTCCATGGTGTCCACTGCCACCTTTCTTTCTTTTCTCTCAGAATCTAGCCCCATGAAAAGAACATGTAAATATATGCACACTTATTTGGGGCTTATGCTATGCTCTAGCACCACTTGCTTTATAACTAGAAAAAAGGCCATCAGCCAAAGAAAGGAATTTCCCACTGCAGAATCTCTTTTTCGTTTTATTTTTGTTTGTTGCGGGGTAGGAGGTCAAGTAGACTTCCTTCTCTGCCAAGCCATACTCTTTAATCTCAGGAAAGGCTCTGCGCTCTTTCCCTTTGTTCTGGGAAATAATCAGGAATTTCAGTGGAGGGTAACAAAAACCACTTCTTTGGTTTCCCTTGCCTATCCCTCCTGGGTTAAAGAGCAGTTTTTTAATGATTGGTAGGTGTGAAAAGAGGCATTTGTTGCCATTTGTAAAGAACCTTCTGGTTTTGCAGCACCTGGAGACTCCAGTGGATTTGTGGATAATGAAGATTGTGTGTCAGATCTGAGGAAGAGCAATGGTATACCTAAGACCCTAGATGTTTGGGGTAATGGAGCAGAGGTGTTCATTTTGACATGGCATATTTGTCATGGCTGAATCTTGTCAAGCATACCCAGAGGGATCACCACCATCATTTATTATTTCTTCACCGACTCATTAAATATTTACTGAGGACCGCCTAGGTGCCAGGCCCGGTACCTAGTGCTAGGGATAAAGAGGATAAAGAGGATGGTGGATTTATGGAGAATGGACCTGAAGTTTAGGAAAGCAGAAACTAGTTGTGTGGATTCTAGAACAATGAAGAGAAAGAATAAATAGGATGTACTGACAGATTGGAAAGAGGATGAAGGAGAAGGAGAGACTTAGCATGATTCAGAGGTTTAAAGCTCAGGTAATTAAGTGTTAACATAACCATAACACTAATAATAACAGTTGTCATTATTTGATTCTTACCATGTGAAATGGGTTTGGCTATGTGTTTTATATATATTATTTCATTGAATTATTATAGTACTATTAGTACTATTATTAGCCTCATTTTAGGTGGGAAAACTTGCGACTTTGAGAGGTTACACGTGACTTGTAAATTTTGGTTCATGGATTGGAACCCAGATAATCTAAGCTCAGAGTCTGTACTCTGTAGGAAATTTAGAAGGAAAGGAAGTTGTCAAGGCAAAGTATCTTAAGTTCAGTTTTTGACCTTCTGAATTTAAATTACCCATGTTTTACTGAGGTCCAAATATCTAGCAGAGAGTTGGACAGATGGATCTGTAGCTGGGGAATGTGGTCCATGCTGGAGATGTGGATTTGGGATTCATCAATGATAGTAGTAGGTGTCATAGTGATGGTTCCAAAATGGAACCATGAAGAAGGAGCAGAAGGAGTTTGGGAAAGTAGCTGAAAGGAGTAGTTAGAGCGGTAGGGATATAAAAATGAAAGCCACAGGCAGACTTTCAAGATCTGATGGAATGACCAACATGACTAAATACTGCAAGGAAATAAAGATTTAAAATGAAGATTGTGTTGGATTTGTTAGTTAGGTGGTTGATATGCAGGAGTTGAAGTTGGACCAAAGTGGGTTAGAAATGTAATGAAAAGTGAGAAAATGGAGACAAGCTTCAAAGAAGCTTGGCCAGGGAAGGATATAAAGGAGAGGGAGATAAGAGAGATCAGGGGAAATATTGTTTGTTTATGATGGGAGGGACTTGAGATGCTTGTATGTTGAGGGCAAGAACCTGTGAAACAGTGGTGATTATACCAGGACATTTAGCCAAATACTTAGAGGAAGTGGAAAACTTTCCTCCACCATGCAGGATATCATAGACTCTGAGAGGAAAAGGGTGCCTACTCTTCCAATTTACCCCCCTTTTATTACACAAAGAAATTTAGACCAAAGAAGCAAAGTGATTTGTCTGTCATCACATGGCAAGTTTGTGACTCCAGAACCCTTATTCTCTTTCCTCTGCTGCTGCCAGAGTCAGGGAGAAGAAGAATCCCTGCTATATTCCTCATGGGACTAAGTTCTCAGTCTTCCAGAGTGGCTCTGTCCTGTTCCTTCAGAATGCATATCCTCCCAGATTCTGTGGTGTCAGCAGGGCTTCAGCTGCGTAGAGGGTGAGTCAGAGAGCTGCTTTGTCATTTCCCAACATGCCATAGGCAGCGTTTATAGTGGTTAATTATAAATTGCCAATAACAGAAGTAAGCTAAGAATGCCTGTTCTCACCTGGGCATCCAAGGGAGGAAGGGTCTCAGAGCCTTTCAGCCCTTTCTTCCTGGCTCACAGGAAGAGAAGATATATTTGTTCATACAGAGCACCTGGTCCCCAAATACCTCATCCATAGCCTGTGTGCAGGAGAGCACTGGGGGAAGGCAACAGTAGAATTCCTTAAATGGAAAGAACTGATTTCTCCCAAGAGACTCCATCAGTCAAGAGTTTCTTGCGGAGCCTTGGAGGAAGTACCTGCCCATGCTGCTCAGAAGATTGCAGAGTACCCTGCCCCAACTCTATCTACTGGTCTTCTGGGAACCTTTGTATACCCAGTGATGGTTCATTGCCCGTTCTTCTCACTTGCTCTGGGAGGGTGAACAGCCTTCAATTCAGTTCATATTACCTTCTTATACCCCAGAGTTTATGCTGTTGTCCTAGTTGTCATACCATTCAGATTAAATATTTGATGGCTTCTGATTAAAATCCCCAGCCTTATACAGGACATACTGACTAGAATCTAGACACATGAATTCTATATAAGCCTAAACCATTGTCTGGTCTTTATAGGTTCCAAGAGATAGCCATTAACTTGCTTATCTTTGCCCTCTTTCAATCTATCCATTGCTTCTTTTTTTAAAAAAAGATACTTATATTACATAAATGTTACATAAAAAATATAGGGGATTCCCATATGCCCTGCTCCCTACCCCTCCCATACTTTCCCACATTAACAACATCCTTCATTAGTGTGGTACATTTGTTACAATTGATGAGCACATATTGGAGCATTGCCACTAAGTGTGGATTATAGCTTACATTATAGTTTAAACTTTCTCCTACACATTTTTGTAAGTTATGTCAAGATATATAATGGCCTGTATCTGTCACTGTCATGTCATTCAGGACAATTCTAATGTCCCAAAAATGCCACCATATTACACCTATTTTTTTTTTTTTAAAGATACTTAGGTTACATTACTTCTTTATTGTTATGTCATGCAGGGCTGTCAAGTGATAACACCTATAACTCAGGGGCAGTCATTCTTATAGACTACAATGAGAATGGTGCCTCCTGGAATTTCATAGACTGCAAGGTGAACTGTGCCTCTTATGCGATTGCTCTAGATCCATTCCCTCTTCTCTCCTTTAGTTCACAGCATTATCAACAAAAAGAACCAATGCTATTTGGAAGTAGAACCCAGGGTTCCCATCTTCCTGGATCTGCTTCTCTCTGTTGTTTTGCTGTTTGTTTGCTTAACAGTATTATATAAATCTAAATTAGACTGGAGTCAAAAATGCTAATCCTGCCTTGAGAGAGGGCTTGTGGTTGTTCATTCACTCATTCATTCACAGTTTATTCATGATTGTCTGAAGTATTTACAACTAAATGTGAGACACGCTTGTCCCGAAGGACTGAGGAGAGGCTTCCCTAGGTTCCCCCAAATTGGGAGAACTTAACTAGGCCAAGGACTGGAGTCATTAAGGGCCATCCAGAGAGAAATCAGGAGCAAATGCTTAGTTATAGTAGCTGGTATGGCATGTCCCAGGAGCAAAAACAGTGCGAAGGTTTTGAGAGCACAAGTAATGGGGAAGAGAGACTCAAGATGAGACTGCAAAAGGAGGCAGGACTTGGAACATGAAAAGCCTTAAGGCCACATTAAGGATGTGGGTTTTAGGAAGTTACTGGAAGGATTTTGAGATTATGTGATCAAGTTTATAATCCGAAAAGATAAATCTTGTTGAAGTGTAGAAAATTAATAGGAAACAAAGGGCAGACAGAAAGGTTGGTTAAAGTTCAGAAGAATGTTGGATAAGGGAAGGCAAGGAAAGAGGATTTCAAAAGCTGTGAACACGTAATTGTCTAAAGCTAATGAACAATCAAATGAGATGATAACTGGAAAATGGCCATTTCATTTAACTACCTAGAAATCAATGTCTTTTGTCAACTTCTCTCTCTTGCTTCATTCTCATATCTTCCCATTACCTTTTAGCTACTATGTGTCTCTTCCTCTCATTTCTGTATTTTCCAACCTTTTTGCTTTCCATGTTTCAATCTAATATTTTCTATTAACTCATCTTCCAGTTCACTAATCTTCTCTTCAGCAGTGTCCAATATGCTGCTCAAAACATCTGTTAAGAACTTTTACTTATTGTGCTTTTCAATTTTGTTTTTTGTTTTTGTTTTTATTTTTTTGAGGTACCAGGGCCAGGGGTTGAACCCCAGACCTTGTTTGTGGAAAGCTGGTGCTCAACCACTGAGCCACATCAGCTCCCCTGACTTGGTTTATTCATTCATTTGCTTGTTGTTGTTTTTATTTTTATTTTTAGGAGGCACTGGGGACCAAACCCGGGACCACCCATGTGGGAAGCATGCACTCAACTGCTTGAACCACATCCACTACCTGTTTGTTTTTTTATTATTTTTATATGGTGCAATTCTTCATCTTATCATCTATTTTCTTAGACAAAATAAACAATTATTTTTAAAATCTGCATCTGATAACTCTACAATCTGGGTCACTTATGGGCCAGACCTATTGTCTGTTTTTTTCTCCTCTTAGTCATGTTCCTTGGAATGTCTAGTGATTTCTCTGTGTGTTGGACATTGTGTATAAACTTTTGTAGCATCTCTGGATAATGTTATCTTCTTCTAGAGAGGATTCACCTTATCTTTTATTGCAAGCAGCTACAGTGTGAGAATATTACATCTATCCAATTGGGGCTGAGCTTATTGGAGGCCAGGCTGGAGTCTTTGTAAGGCTTGGACTACTAAATGTTTGCCTCCTTTTCTAGGGAATGGCCCATTAATGGTCTAAATGAGAGCCTTTGGATATTTACTAAGACTCTTCCCATGTGATGAGTCCTAAACATAAGACTGCCAAAAACTTGGCTTTTCTTTGTAGCTACAGTCTCATCTTTAAATAGCTTAGGAATTAGCAAAATGCCTAAAGGGAAAATCAAGTTCTGAGTAGGACTTGTTTCTTTGCATCTCCCTTCTCTCCAGGATCTTGCCACTTAAGCCCTGGCTGTCTTGGCAGCACGAACTCCCTTTTAACAGCTAACAGCTTTCTTTATTATGTGTAGGCTTTAACATCAAGAATATATGGGGAAAGATTATATATAATACCAGAAAATGACAAAATAAACTTACTTAGGTATCCCTGCTCTCTGGTTTAAA
This sequence comes from Tolypeutes matacus, assembly GCA_026826555.1. Taxonomy (NCBI): domain Eukaryota; kingdom Metazoa; phylum Chordata; class Mammalia; order Cingulata; family Chlamyphoridae; genus Tolypeutes; species Tolypeutes matacus. The sequence continues at coordinate 124,874 of JAKSZT010054394.1, read as the reverse complement.
GGTACCCTTTCCTATCAACTGGTAAAAGTGGTTGAAAGTGGTGAAAGTGGTTGAACTTCAGGATATATGAAGGATTGTGTTGGCTTATCTACACCCTTGTCTATCATTGTTATGATGCCATATATAAACAGTTTTGCAAATCATTGTACATGGTAAAAGAGTTAACATTTTTTTTGGTATTTTTCCCAATCAGATGTAACAATAATAGTGGTGATAATACTCATTAAAATTTACTAGAGATTTACTATGCGCCAGGGGCTAAGCTAGATGCTATACATAGATTATTTCATTTAATCCTCAAAAGAGTCTATGAATTAGTATGATAATTAATTCCCATCTTACAGTTACAGAAACTAAAGCATAAAGGGGTTTGTGTCAACTTAAACAAGGTCACAGAGCCAGTAATTAAATGGCACAAGTGAGTTTGAACTAAGATTTTTCTAACTCCAGGGTCCATGTTCTTTATCAGCGTGTTGTCCTTCCTGCCTCTTGGCTTATCCTCATTCAGCATAACAGTTTCATAATTTAATCGAGCCAAGGAATTTTAGGATACTTTTTTAGATAGGGTGAGAGCCAAGTAGTTCAAGAGATTTACATGCAAATATATTCCCACCCTCATACATTTCCCTCAGGTTTTTCCAGATTCTTCCTTCCTCCTTCCAGCCTTACTCTGATATATGTATAATTTTAAGTATTTCCATTTATAATTTCTATGTCAAATCTGAAGTAAGTTGTTGTTTTTTAATAAACCTTGGTGCAGGAACAGGAAGCAGTTAGTGGTAGAACTTCATTTTTGGATGATTAGATTGGTGGGGGGTGGTTGGAGCTTTAATTTTCAAGGGTTAGATTGGTGGGGGGTTGGGTGGAGAGAGAAATTGTTTTCTGCAGTGTCATGTCAGATGAATGAGTTACAGGAAATGATCGCTTAGCTAGCCGCCTGGTGCTTGCCAGTGAGTCAGCAGTGATTCCATCCTCAGCCTCAATGCCAGGGTCACAGCTGTGAGAGACACTCTTCCTCATGATGGCCCCTCCCATCCCTGCTCTCAAGGCATCAACGCTTTGCCTACATGTTGCAAACCATTCAGTTACCTGTCCTGGTAGACAATGATTCCCAGAACTGTCTTCTTGTTTTTCACACAGGTATTCCTCAGTTTCTTTAGGATTGATGGGTGTTTCTGATTTTTTACTGATGGCCAGCAGAAAGATCTAGTGACTTACCATCTAGAAGATGAGGTTTGGGGTTGGCATCATAGTGGAATTTAGTTCCTAGGACACATTTAATATTTTTATACTGCTTCAGCTTTCTTGGTTCTTTATAAGTGGCAATATAATTTGTAAAAACAGAAACAAAAACAGGAAGATGCTGTGTCAGGAGAGGTGATAGACTAAGAGGCCATGTTTAGAGAAAGATTTCAAACATATACATGTGACAAAAATACTGGAACCAAAGTATCGTGGTTGTTGGATTAAAATGGTAGGATTATTGGTGATTGTTTCTACCTTATCTTCCAGATTTGGTAATTAGGCTCAAGTTGTAAACTTATTCTAAATATAGTGCCTTAATATATTAAAATAACTGTGCTTTTTTTTTTTTTTTTTTTTTTTAATTGGCCAAACAGACTTATCTTGGCAGCTTTTATTCTCAGATTCTACTCAGACTCTTAAAGTCAAACTGGTCATACCCAGGCTTCTGCAGAAGGAAATGGGTGAGGAAAACTAACTTTGTTTGTAATCTTCTAAATGCCAAGAATTCAGTTCTTCTTCAGCCTCTGGGGGAAGGCGGTATTATATACATTTTATAGATAAAGAAACTAATGCTCAAAGACCTCTTCCAGATCCATCAGATGGTAGAGATCAAGCCAAGCCGGCATCAAAATGACTCTAAAGTCCATGCTCTTTCGACTTGAGTACAAAATTGTGCTATCTCAAATCCCACTTTCTAGGGCATTTTATATTGACTTACTATTGTATTATCCATCCCTTAAGAAAACTTTTATTGCAATATAATTTCCCTGCAAAACTAGGATTCTAAAACTCACATATACTTGGCTTCACATTTAGTTAGAAAAAGAAATATTGAGAGTATTGCATAGAGTGTGTGTGTATATTCCTGTATGTTTGACACTGAATATAGAAAAGAGGCACAATAAGTACCTGGTTGAATTTGGAACCTTTACAGTTTCCCAGACATCCCTCCCATTGGCTCAGCAGGGCCCTAATTCATTTTTTTAAAATAAATTAATAACATGTAAAAATCTTAAAAATAATTTTGACCATTATTGTAGAATTAACGCTATGTTCCTTGTGTTTGTATACTTTGTTGAGGTATAATTGACATATAATAGATTGCATATATATCGTGCAATTTGACAAAGTTTAACATTTCATACCTGTGAAAGCATCATATCAATAATAATGAACATATCCATTACCCAAAGTAGTTTTTTTGGTAAAGCTATATTTTTGAAGAACAAAACCAATCATTTAATTTCTCCATCTAACTAGATGAAAAAGAACCTGGACAGGGGACTCAGGTGATGTGAGTCTGGACTCCAATCTTGCCCTAACAAGCACCCTGAAATTCAGCAAGTCCTTTCATTTTTCTGGACCTGAGTTTTCTAATCTGAAAAATGAGGGGGTTGGACTAGATGACGTATAAGGCTCCCTACAGTTCTAAATTTCAATAAAGCTAAGAAGATAGGCCTACTTAGAGTACTGGTTTGTGTCCACATGGTTTTGTATAAAAATTTCGACTTCCCATTTCTTCTGATTCCCTTTCACCCTGATTCAACATCATTCATGTCATTGCTCCTGTGTTGGTGTTACAAAGCTTAGGGAACTACTATTCTTAAGAATTTAGGATTGAGGCTTGGGTCGTGCTGGGAATTTGGCAACATCTCAAGCAAAAAGCTGATGAGGGGTGACAGGGTCATGAGATCTCTGGATATTTGCTAGGTAGCTTGGGCATTTTATGGGGTGGGGTAGCAGAGTGCATTTCAGGACTGGGTGCATTTCAGGACTGGAGGAAGAGAAGAAGATTGAACTTTAATCAAAATTCTGATCCCAACTTTGCCCATCTGGCAAAGTCAGCAGCCAGTGTGTGTGGGTCTGGTGATTTTGCTGTGACAGCATAAATAGTTACCTTAAAAACACAGGCAAATTTGCCTAAAAATTCAGTATGTTACCAGATGGTTTAATCAAGCCTGGCATGCTGCCAACTTTTGCCTATGTTGTCAAGATACCTCATCCTGGGAAGCGGCTGTGGCTCAATCAGTAGGGCTCCCGTTTACCATATGGGAGGCCCCGGGTTCGGTTCCCGGGGCCTCCTGGTGAAGGCAAGCCCGCCAGCACGGCGTGGTTAGCTGACCCAGCGAGCACAAGCAGCAAGGGGGGGATAAATGAATAAATAAATAAAATATTTAAAAAAAAAAAGATATCTCATCCCCCGCTGCCAGTGTTCCTGGTGGGAATGGGGGCTTGGAGGGAGCTGGTGGTGAATGTTGTCTGGAATATGAATGAGAAAACAATTTGATCCCAGCAGAGAGATCCTTCCAAACTTTCTGTTTTCCAGGTAGCTGAGGTTTCCGAGGAGGTGCTATTCTGACATCATCTTGGCCCACCATGAGGTTCGGCCTGCTATGTGCCTACCTGCTGCTCCTGAGGGTTTCTCAGTTGAGGGCAGTCAGCTTTCCTGAAGATGACGAGCCCCTTAATACTGTGGACTATCACTGTGAGTAATCTAAGGCTTTCCAAGCAGGAAGCTACTTTGGTTTTGATTTTCTGAGCACATCCATTTTTAGAGAGAGAGAGAAAGAGATTTTTATTATGTCTTAAAAATGGTTTGCACATTAATTTATGCATCATCATTTCCTAGTGTTTGGAGAAAATGGGACAGTTTTGTTGGGAGCTTTTCTAAAGCAACCCATCTGTAGGCTATGTGTTCTCAGTTAAAAGAAAAAAGGCCATTTGCTAATATTCACTGTCTTTTATTCATTTATATTCAATTCCTTAAGAGAGGAATTTAGTTAAAACCCTTCTACAACTAGTATTTACAGTTAATCAATGCTGTATATTGATTCTTCAGCTCCATAATCCTGAGTGATGGGTTAGCCCATTTTTACTTGCAGATTCAAGGCAATATCCAGTTTTTAAAGGACGCCCTTCAGGCAATGAATCGCAGCACAGGCTGGACTTTCAGCTGATGTTGAAAATTCGAGACACACTTTATATTGCTGGCAGGTAATTTTCCCCTCATTGGTTTATTAGATTAAAATTCTTTTCTCTTGTGGTGCTTGCATTTATGTGTCTAGTTCATGAAAAACTAGTATGTGATTGTTATCAAAAATTGCAAGTAGACAAAAATATTCACCGAGAAGAGTCAGTGTTGTGTACCAGGAATAAAATACAGGGCTGAAGCCTTCAACAGTGCTATTTTATTACTGCCATCAAGAAATCATACACCATTCTTTTTTCCTAAAGCAGCAGGGGAAAAAAATCTTTCTTTATTCTTTTTTTTACTCATAATGATTCAAGCAAATATTGGCGGTATCTCTATGCTAATACCAAGTGGCAGTTTGACCCATTCCTGGAGAGTAGAGCTTTCTTTGCTCCCTAACTATACTGATAAATAAAAGCAGCTCACTAATGAAAAAGTATCCTTTGTTGACTTTCTTTGAGACAGAGAAAATCCAGAAGTACTCCAAATCACAAGAGAGGCAGATCTGTAAAAATAAAATAAGAAGCAGCTTAACCATTTTATGCATTCACATGATATGACTTATTGCCATGTTTCCAACAGGGATCAAGTTTATACAGTAAACTTAAATGAAATCCCAAAAACAGAAGTGATACCAAGCAAGGTGAGCAACTATAGCTATCAAATATATTTGTATTCCTGCAGAACTTGAATAATGTTCCCCTCCCCTCTAGAGCTTTCACAGTTTAAAATGCAACTTTGGTTTTGCTTGATTAATACAGAAACTGACATGGCGGTCAAGACAACAGGATCGAGAAAACTGTGCTATGAAAGGCAAACATAAAGTAAGTTAAACAGGCAGGTGCCTGCTAGATTTAGCCTTTTTGTGGGCTTTATTCCAGAGTCCTCTGTGAAATGGCTAATATTGATGTAATTATTACTTTTTCAGGATGAATGCCACAACTTTATTAAAGTATTCGTCCCAAGAAATGATGAGATGGTTTTTGTTTGTGGTACCAATGCATTTAATCCCATGTGTAGATACTATAGGGTAAGTACATTTTATATCATGTACTTTTTAGTAAACAATTTCCTTCCTAAACTGTTATGCAGTTAGAGTTGAATCCTTTCTGCTATAATCCAGCTATTTGTTTTATCTCTAATGCTATGGAGGAATAAAGACAGAATACTTTAAATAGAATTTCAATACAAATAAAGCAGTATTGCCTTCAAACAGGTACATTGAACAGATATGACATCAGCTATTTATTTTTCTTTTGTAGTTGAATACCTTAGAGTATGATGGGGAAGAAATTAGTGGCCTGGCAAGATGCCCATTTGATGCCAGACAAACCAATGTTGCCCTCTTTGCTGGTAAGATCTTTTAGTGCAGTAGATGTCAATGATTAATGACATTGAAGGTGCAAAAGGAATTTAAAGGAAAATGCAACTCATAACTTGGAGAGCCACCTTGATACATTTCAAAGACTGAAATCTAGGGACACATTTGCAGAAAAGAATTAAAAATGAGGTTATTTCAGTGCAGTTTTTAAGTATTCTGGCATGATACTTGACTCTCTTGTTAACTAGCCTGGCAACCCAGGTCAAGTTGCTTAACTTTCTGGGGATTAGATTCCTCCTCTGTAAAATTAGATAATGCCATGGGCCAATATTTCACAGGTTGTTTGTGAGTATCAGCTATAGGTTTATTTGTATGTATAGAGAGAGAACACAGTTGAAATCACTCCAAAGGGTATAACTTAGTACAGAGGATCACAGGATACTTATTCTTATTTTACCAAAATTATACCTTTGGTTTCAGATGGGAAGCTGTACTCTGCTACAGTGGCTGACTTCTTGGCCAGTGATGCTGTTATTTATCGAAGCATGGGCGATGGATCTGCCCTTCGCACAATAAAATATGATTCCAAATGGATAAAAGGTACCTTTGAAGAGCAGTGGTGTGGGATGGCCAACGAGAGTGGGACAGGAGCCGAGGGCATAGGGAGGTTCTGTACATGATGCTATGTTGTTTATTGAGAGCACGTACAAGCTGCTTTGGTGTAGCCCACTAAAACGGGAGCATTGATGGGGAAGGAGGAGATGAGTATTGATGTCTGGAGAATAAGTTCAGCCAGGATTTTTTTATCATGGATGACCTCAAAAAAGAGATTGCTGTGTGCCAATTTGCTGAGCTCTGAATGCATGTACTAACACTCGCCCACTCCCATCTATCTATTTTGGAAAGTAAACAACAGAGAGAATCAATTCATCTGTATCTGCCGAGTCATTTTGTTCTGTGGAGTCTAGAAACCAAGATTTTTTGATTCTCAGTATAAGAGGTTGTCTTCCCTAGTTAAATAGGTTAATGAATAAATCTGTTGAAACAAAGACCTTTGCTGCAATTCAGTTCCCTGGAGGCCTCTTTACAGTCCATTAGCTGACACTAAAGAATACAGGTCCCCCGAAGCCTGAACACACCCATATTGGGACTTCTCAAACTCTCTGGCATCTCGGAGTTCCCGCTGGCTTGAATGCAACTCTGCAACACCTGTCAGTCAGACCTAGCAGTCAGGGATCTTGAGCTGATTGAATTAGCCTTTAGGAACCAGTTTGTTTTCGATTTTTCTTTCAGAGCCACACTTTCTTCATGCCATAGAATATGGAAACTATGTCTATTTCTTCTTTCGAGAAATTGCTGTAGAACATAATAATCTAGGCAAGGCAAGTATACGCGTCGTACTGTTTGAGCCGCACGGAATGGAGACCCCTGTGGTAGAGTTACTGCAGCCCTCTTGGCATGTTCTTTAGCAGTAGGCTCAGTGTATGTAGGGACCCAGGGCAGAGACCTGGGCAGCTTGTCAGGAGAGTAACTGTTGGGAATGACCTGAACACCGGCCAGAATGGGAGTGGCAGCTTGGGCCTTGAGGAGGTTTCATTTTTCTCTCACTACTGGGAGTGTTCTACAGGCGCCCTTGAGCGACAGACGCTTCTTTAACTCTTTAGAAATCCATTGACACTGTATTCTTTCTCAGTGTCAAAAACCAGGATGGCAAGTAGGGGGCCCTGTTTAGTTTTGAGTGTTTCAGTAAACGCTTATGTGATTTTAAAGTATTGCAACCCCTTCTATGCCAGTTTTAAGGACAGCACATTTCATTAACAGTATGAGAAGCGAAGTTGGAGACAAAGTGCAGGGGTGGTTTTCCTTTAGCAAGGTAGTAAGATAGCTCATTTCTGTAGAGCTTGTTTGGCAGAACAAGAAAATGGTCCTTTTTCCCTCACTGAGAGAAAGCTGCTGCCAGGTTCTTTTGAACCAGATATATCTTTAGTATTTTATGTACCTCCCTTAAATAGCAATTTTTTTGTTTGTTTCCATTCCGCCTCCATGCTCATATCCCTTTTGCTTTGCTTCTGTCTCTTGGACAGGCTGTATATTCCCGCGTGGCACGCATATGTAAAAACGACATGGGTGGCTCCCAGCGGGTCCTGGAGAAACACTGGACTTCATTTCTAAAGGCTCGACTAAACTGTTCTGTCCCTGGAGATTCATTTTTCTACTTTGATGTTCTGCAGTCTATTACAGACATAATACAGATCAATGGCATCCCCATTGTGGTAGGGGTGTTTACCACACAGCTCAACAGGTGAGAACGGATCCCTCACACGCCCTTCAGAAGATGTTCTACGCATGCCTGTAGAACCAAGAGCCCGTCCATTGCCACCGGCCTCTTCCTGATGGTTTTCTCCTTTTTCAGCATTCCTGGTTCTGCAGTCTGTGCATTTAGCATGGATGACATTGAAAAAGTATTCAAAGGAAGGTTTAAAGAACAGAAAACTCCAGATTCGGTTTGGACAGCAGTCCCTGAAGACAAAGTACCAAAGCCAAGGTAAAGAATAGAGATAAAAAGGGCTTTGTCATTAAGCCTCTGATGAAAGCAGCTCCCCTCAGAGAGCAGCTGGGCCAGCCTCCCATGCCCGGAGAAGGTACCTCTATAGCATCTCTGACAGTCAGTAAACATAACCCTGTGATGCACAGCCCTGTGCGTTTGCCCCAAATGTGGCAAACCACAGAATTCAGGAAAATAGCATTGTCCCTCTGGTTTTTCTCACTTTCTCTCTTGACCTCTTCTTTCAGAATGTACACTTATTACTTAGGTACAAATTAGTGAAGGAAGAAAAACAAGGAATCTCTGTTTTCCTTTCAGGCCTGGCTGTTGTGCAAAGCATGGTCTTGCTGAAGCTTATAAAACCTCCATTGATTTCCCAGATGAAACCCTGTCGTTCATCAAATCCCACCCCCTAATGGACTCTGCTGTTCCACCCATTGCTGACGAGCCCTGGTTCACAAAGACTCGGGTCAGGTATGATTAGGTTGTGCAGGAAACAGTGGTCACTCCCATTATACCTGTTCTCCTCCTGTTGGCCTCCCCCTCTGACCAGCCACACCTCCTCCGGTAGGTACAGATTGACAGCCATTGCTGTGGACCATTCTGCTGGGCCCCACCAGAACTACACAGTCATCTTTGTTGGCTCTGAAGCTGGCGTGGTACTTAAAGTTTTGGCAAAGACTGGTCCTTCCTCTTTGAATGACAGCGTATTACTGGAAGAGATTGAAGCTTACAACCATGCAAAGTAGGTATATTTTATGAAAATGCGCTTCAGCATTGCTCAAAAATTTCCAGTGTATATTTCATCTAGTCATTTCCTTTTCAGCCCTCTAAATTAGCAGTGGTTTAGCATATTAGAGTTCTGTGTGTTTTTTTTCCTCACTGCAATAAATCCTGGCTTTGTTGTTTTCCTGAGCCCAGTAGGGCAAGGAGGGTGAACAGTTGATGATTCTAAAAATAATTCAGCCCTTGTTTTTCACCTGTAGAAAATGAGAACATTTTAGCACTGCCCCTCTTATCTTGCAGATGTATTTCAGGATGCCACATTGCAGTAGACAGTTGGTTCTAAACACACACACACACACACACACACAAACTCATACACACAAAGAATACAATTCTACTTAGGTGTTTTCTTCCAACCTTTGCTATAAACGATTATTTGGATCATTGTGGGGGAGGGACAATAGATAGCTAGAGAGCAAAGGTGACTAAGCAGAGATCCAGAAACACCTCACTTGGGAATGCATTAAAACATTATCCTTTTCCTTCCCTATAGTCCAACATGGCCTTCACAAATGCATTTCCCTTAGACTATCAGAACAGGAAAGCAATCTTTTAGAAACCTTTTGCCCAGCCTGAAATTTAACCAACCATGTAGATAAGTAGAAGATGAATCACATAATTATTACTTCCCAAGCTATTTACTCACCTAGTTTGCTACTGAGATATTCCTTGAGACCTCCCCAACTCCCTATAATTGCAGAAACTAAACCACATTTGCCTTCTACAGTTCATGCAGTTTTCGACTTACTAAACTTATGACTTCAAAATGTACCCCCACAAAACAGGTGTAATGCTGAGAATGAGGAGGACAGAAAGGTCATCTCATTACAGTTGGATAAAGATCACCATGCTTTATATGTGGCATTCTCTAGCTGCATTATTCGAGTGCCCCTCAGTCGCTGTGAGCGTTATGGATCATGTAAAAAGTAAGCTGAAGTTTCTTTACTTACCCTGGGTCTTGCAGCATTAAGATCTTCGATGACAAGAAAATTCAAGTCACGTTTCCTTGGTTTTATACAGGTCTTGTATTGCATCTCGCGACCCATATTGTGGGTGGTTAAGCCAGGGAGCCTGTGGCAGAGTGACCCCAGGGATGCTGTAAGTACACACTATCAGAGCAACAGGATGGACTCTCTCCTCAGGGGTTTCTAGAAAAGTCCCAATAACTCTGCACCTTTATTTTCTCCTTCTTTTTCTTTATTCCCCCATGGGAGAAATAAAAAACAAAACCTGAAGATGTGAGAAGGGAAGGAAGAAGGTAGACAGAATAATACCTGATGGGAAGGGATGGAGAGAGGAAAAAAAAAAAACAATTATTTTCTTCTCTCTTAGACATTCTATTGCAAACTTTTAACAGAAATGCTAATTTTAGCAAGTTATATTGAAGCGGCCCATTTTTCTCTCTGCCTATTCTTCTAATCAGTCTGCATTCTTGATTCTACTTCGGTTGTCATTTGTGTTCCTATGAAGGGTGTTAACCGAAGACTTCTTTGCTTTGCATAACCACAGTCCTGGAGTATATGAACAAGACACAGAATATGGCAACACGGCCCATCTGGGGGACTGTCATGGTAAGACAGAATCTTCCATTTCCTCCCAGCTCTTCTTTTTGACCACATTTGTACATGAACATTATTTTACAATCAGCCTTTTAAATGACTCGGGACACATACCACCTAGCATTTAACTTAAACTTCGCAAAAGCTGAGCTGTTTGATCATGGGGATACATTAGAGAAGAATCTTGCTTTTGTTTTTTGTTTTTTTTTTCCTTCACCATTGACAATTTTGTAGGAAATCTAGAGAAAGGTAGTCTAACCAACAGGTTAATCTTTTAATTTGTAGTCTTTTGATTTTTTTAGTTATTTAGAATTTATAAATTTTTTGCTTTCTTTTGGTTACTTCTTACTGATTACTTGTTCCTTTAATTCTTTTAGAAATTTTGCCTACTTCAACTACACCAGATTACAAAATATTTGGCGGTCCAACATCTGGTTAGTTTTTTTTAATTTTTTTGAATTAACAACCTTTTCTTTCCTTCAGTTCAGCATTTTCAGCCCCTTCTTCCCTCCTTTTGCGCAGTTTGGCAGTCCTTCATTTTTCTGCTTTGACTCATAATCTCACTGATGGTACCAAAAGACTTTTTCTTACTCAGCACTTCACCCCCTGTGTAGCATGTTAAGAGTTCATCATTAACTAAGACACGTCCTTTAAGAAATATCAAATGGATTAACATAGACTGCATCCCAGCTGCACGCACGTCTACCCAGGCTGTTTTCTTTCTCACACCCTGCATCGTGAATGCTCCCTCTGGCCATCTATATTTAATGGATGGCAGAATTTCATTATTTTCCCCTTCTCTCCTCACCTTTCCTAAGACCTAGCGAACAAATACGCATTTCCCAAAAATGTGTATTTACAAGTCGTAGAGATTTTTTGAATGGTTTGTGATGATCGTGGGAATCTTCGAATGTTATCATGTCATGGTCTCAGTGGTGTGAAAAAGGCTTCACTCGGATGAAGCTGGTTTCTGATGTCTAATATGCTCAGTGGGCTCCCCACACCCCTCTCTCTCTCTGTATCTGTTTCTAGATTTTCATCTGTGACTTGCACCAGTCTGAATTGGGGACCCTGAAGTTTTAGCCTAAAAGCAATGCTTACATTTTGAGAGAAAATTAAATGACTAAAATCAGCAATAGACACACTGCAATGTGAACTTAATCCTGATCTTGTTGCTACTTCCAAAACTCAGTGGGAAGGGGAAGAAAGGATGGCATCTCTTATGTAGCTGAATATCCTTATGCAGCTTGTAAATGCCATTTCCTTTGAATGAATTGCTGCTAACTCTTTGGAAGAAAGTCCTCTGGCAATTTGGAGGGCACAGGAAAGGTTTATCCCCTAGCTCAGTGCCTTCCCATGGACTGTAGCCCCTCATTCGGGGGACTAATCTACACATGAGCGAGAGGCATGTGGTAAAGCAGGATGTCCTCTCAGGTACAGCAGGTTTATCAGGTCCAAAATCAAGTTTTGAACAGACTTAACCAGATCTTTCCTGATGATGCCACATCACAGCTTCCCCAGTGAAGGATACAGTTTCTAACCATCTATGAAAGTGCTTTCAAAAATACACACAAAAAGAAATGAAATGATGTTCTCTTACAAGAGGTTGAGGAAACAACAGTTAATCTGGGGTGGGATTTATATTTCCTTGTCCATGCATGTCATTAATAACCATAAGGGCTTTCAGTAGGAATATTTGGAGTTTTTTTTATTTTGAAATCTGCTTAATGTGTTTTTTTTAATTGTTGATTTTTACTTCTTATTCTTCCCTTGGAAGAAAGGGATTTGGTGCAGTCTCCCCAGATGGGTTTTTGTGAAAGTCTAGAGCAGGCTTTCTCATAAGACTCACTTAAAATTTACTGAAAAATGCAACAGACTGGTCAGAAAAAATCTGCTGACACAACCCATGTTAATAAAAATCTGTTTGCCACCACAGACATGGAGGTATCTTCGTCTTCTGTTACCACAATGGCAAGTATCCCAGAAATTACACCTAAAGTGATTGATTCCTGGAAACCTAAACTGACGAGCTCCCGGAAATTTGTAGTTCAAGATGACCCAAACACTTCTGATTTTTCTGATCCTTTATCAGGTATCCTTAAGGGTAAGGCCTTATCAGGGAACTCACCTTAAACTGAGTGGAAACCTGATTCTTGATTTCTCTGAGGAGTGTGTGGTCTTCAGGCTCTCTGAGTTAAACCTAAATGAAGTTCTGATGTCGGTACCTCAACTTACACTGGCCACAGTCACTTAGGTTTTCTGTGATCATAGCTGAGTGCATTCCTTAAAAGAAGAAAGAGGTGGAAAGCTGTTAAAGAAAGGGTTGGTGAAATAGCCACTCAGACAATCTAATCTATGTCTGTTTCTGTCTGAAAAGGCTGAGAGTCTGTTGAATATCAGAGATTTCCAAGGGCCACTCCAGCAACGTCAGAAAATGAAATTCATGAATTGCAAAAATACAGATTTTGTCTTGCCCTGCCTTTGTTTAGCTTCAAATCAAAATGCAATTTAAAAAGGATATGTGAAGCGCTAAGTGGCTTGAATGCCACAAGCAATACAACATAACAGAGTATTTGCCCATAACTATCATTGTCAGCCCATTAATAGAAGCAGTTATAAAATAGCTGTCTGTTGAGTTAGCTTATTAGTTATATTATTCTGGGGGAAAAAATCTATTCTTTTGTGCTTCCTAAACTGTGGTATCAGATTTCCAATCAGTTTTTATGGCAGTACATTATCATTTATGATTTACATCTGTTGATTTTGTTGATTTGTTGTAAATAATTTTATAATCATTCTTATGATTTATATCTGTTGATTTTATTAATTTGTTGTAAACAATTTTATAATCATCCTTCTTTCTGCTTTGTTTTCTTTAGTAATAACCATTTCTTTCTTCTCTTTCTTTGTCTTTCACAATGCCACTGAAATCCATAGCCCTGGACATTGATTAGAAGCAACTAATATTCAAAGGCCTTAGCATTAACCTAAAGCAACAGGACCTTCAAAATCACTCTGACCTGCCTTACTGGGATAGCTGTGTTTATTGCATGTAACAGACTTGGATACCTCTTAAACTAATATGTTAGGTGTCTGTGGTTGCATTGAAAATTCTGATAATTACAAACTAACTCTATTCTTCTAGGTCTATGATTTAAATATTTCTCAAATATCTCAAGATAATTGAATGATATTGCTTAACTAATACAGAGGCTATTTCCTTAGACTGTCTGGATTTCTTACATAGCAGGCAATTCAAGAATGCTTTACTCTAAAATGGAATGAAAAAAAAAAATCAAAGAAATATGAAAGTCTGTGTTTGTAGCTAACTGTGGCCAAGTGGATGCTTTCAGTGTGTGGGCAAATTGTGCACTGATCGTTTTTTTTTATTCTAGTGAAGTTAGCATAATTGTATTAGCATAAATATCTTAGCATAATATATTTTTATGCCTATTCATACATTTCCGTAATCCCAACTGCCCTTTATTACTTATGAAGGAATAGAAAATCATGAGACCAATCATTTCATGAGTTTAAAATTGGCTCTTTAGGATGTAGGCACTTTCTAACTTCAGTTTTTCAGTTGAAACTCTTAAAATTTCTAGTGATATATAACACTAATTTAAGAGGGATGGCGGGGAGAAGAAGACAGACAAATACAATTCAGTGGGAGACTAGAATTATACTGGCATTTGCAGCCATCATAAATCTCTCTGGGCATCCTGTTGTGATTGAGGGGGGAAAAAACATGGAATTTGGAAGCTTACCTGACCCTCCAATTTAAGCATATGGAACATGTGAAGGTAGTGTCAGCTCAATGGAAGTCATTTGCTGGTTAATACAGTTTTTAAAAATCACCTTACTCCAAGTTTGTTTCCTTTGTGTCTATTGCAGGTGTCCGATGGGAAGTCCAGTCTGGAGAGTCCAACCAGATGGTCCACATGAATGTCCTCATCACCTGTGTTTTTGCTGCTTTTGTTTTGGGTGCATTCATTGCAGGTGTGGCAGTATACTGCTATCGTGACATGTTTGTTCGAAAATCTAGAAAGATCCATAAAGATGCAGAATCCGCCCAGTCATGCACAGACTCCAGTGGAAGTTTTGCCAAATTGAATGGTCTCTTTGACAGCCCAGTCAAGGAATATCAACAGAATATCGATTCTCCCAAGCTGTATAGTAATCTGCTGACCAGTCGAAAAGAGCTGCCACCCAGTGGGGATACTAAGTCCATGGTCATAGACCATCGAGGCCAACCTCCAGAGCTGGCTGCCCTCCCCACACCTGAATCTACACCTGTGCTGCACCAGAAGACCCTGCAGGCCATGAAGAGCCACTCAGACAAGGCTCACGGCCATGGGGCTTCAAGGAAAGAACCCCCCCAGTTTTTCCCTTCTAGTCCTCCACCGCATTCCCCATTAAGTCATGGGCATATCCCCAGTGCCATTGTTCTGCCTAATGCTACCCATGACTACAACACGTCTTTCTCAAACTCCAATGCTCACAAAGCTGAAAAGAAGCTTCAAAACATTGACCACCCTCTTACAAAGTCATCCAGTAAAAGAGATCACCGGCGTTCTGTGGATTCCAGAAATACCCTCAACGATCTCCTGAAGCATCTGAATGACCCGAACAGTAACCCCAAAGCCATCATGGGAGACATCCAAATGGCCCACCAGACCCTGATGCTGGATCCTGTGGGAAATATGTCTGAGGTCCCACCAAAGGTCCCCAATCGGGAGGCATCACTGTACTCTCCCCCTTCAACTCTCCCCAGAAATAGCCCAACCAAGCGGGTGGATGTCCCTACCACTCCTGGAGTCCCAATGACTTCTCTGGAAAGACAAAGGGGCTATCACAAAAATTCCTCCCAGAGGCACTCTATATCTGCTATGCCTAAAAACTTAAATTCACCCAATGGTGTTTTGTTATCTAGACAGCCTAGTATTAACCGTGGAGGATACATGCCCACCCCCACCGGGGCGAAGGTGGACTATATTCAGGGAACACCAGTGAGCGTTCATCTGCAGCCTTCCCTCTCCAGACAGAGCAGCTACAGCAGTAATGGCACCCTTCCTAGGACGGGACTAAAGAGGACACCGTCCTTAAAACCTGACGTGCCACCAAAGCCTTCCTTTGTTCCTCAAACCACATCTGTCAGACCACTGAACAAATACACTTATTAGGTCTCAAGTGTGCTAATCCCATGTGGCTTTGTCCTGCACATGTTGTTGAGGGGATGATGTCGTAAGGGTACCTTAAGACAAGAGACTCACTTGTATTTTAAGAGAACCAAGTGGCCAAAGAAACTCTTTCTAACTTTGGCAGCATCAGAACTTGCCACATGTAGCTACTGCAGCAAGGCTTCTGAGTACTTGCCTGAAAACAAAGGAAGGTGCTGGTCATTCCATTTCTTTTGTTTGAAGCTAAAGAGATGTGTAGCTCGGAAGGGCTACCTTAACCAGTATAAAGAGCTGATACAGTACTCAGAAGAATCTGTAAGCAAATACTTGAAAATGGGTTCAATTTAGACTGCCATTATGTGTGGTCTTCCCATTAAATGTGAACATTTTAATATGTATGCATTCACCTTGCCTCTTGCACAAATGTCAGAAAAGATGGTAATGTTGCAAAGAAACAAACATAGATTACCAAACAATTTGCTAAAAATTCAATCTCTGACCCAAACTGTAGCATTTTTTTTCATGCGTGGCATTTTTTTCATGCCACCAACAAACGGTTGTGTGTGCGTGCGTGTGGATGTGTGTGCATGTGTGTTCAGTACCCACTAGGATTTGTTTAGGTGGCCATTGCTTCTTTTTGTGGTATGGAGTTGTTTACACTAAGCATGAGTGAACAAGAGACAGTAACTTATTCCAATAGAAGTCCATTGGGTTTGGCTCTGAGAAAGGAATAAAGTCAAGGCTTATCTGACCATCAGATTGATGAACTTGACTGAAGTGGTATCCAATGCCAGAATGTAAGAGTTCTAATTAATTGTGTGCTGCTATTCATTAAAAACTTCTATTACAGTCTTGCCAGCTTAGGAAGATAGAGATGTTAAGAGGTTATTCTTGATTTATCCACCAGTATTCAGTAATAAAATTTACCTGTCCACTGTGAATCCAAGCCTGACTCACTCACCTTAACCTTGGACACACTAATAAGATTTTATTTTTATTGTGTTCAGTTTTCCCCACATAGTAAAATTCCTCCTTCTTTAATTCCTCCTACCCCCAAGGTAAACAAAGAAACAAAAATGATAAAAGAAAGAAATATGAATGAAATTGTAATTGGCTTAACAAACAGCCTGTGAAAACCTAACTGTGGTGATGCAATCATGTTGTCTATGTCATGTTATGTGAGCATTTTCTCCTGAGTCATGCAGGTAATGACAATTTACTGTAAATATTACACGTGCATTTACCTGAATCTGTGCATTTTGTGCCTTATTCATGAGAATGATAGAAGTACTAAAATATGTTGTGTTTTCAGTATAGCACATCATTTGCAGAGTGCCAGTTGTAAATGTTTTTCAGCCAGCACCTGAAAAGACTTTTAAGAAATCATCAAAACAATCTAGAACAATTAATTGTAAAACAATCTGCCCGAATAGCAGCATTACCTCCTTTGCCATGATAAACATTCCACTCCTGCTTTCCTAAAGATGAAACGGTGATAATGTGAAGTCAAATGAGGTTTCCTGGGTAATGTGACACCTGTGGAGACCATATAGAGTCATTTATATGTAGTTTTGCAGAAACCACTTAGAGTTGATGTGCAACCCTGATGACTGTTTCAGTTAATATGCTGCACACCTCACAATTGTTTATTGAACCTAATCTAGAAAGTACCAAGGCAGAGGAATGCTTCTGACTTATTCAGGCAAATAAGTTCAACTGATTTCTTGTGATAACACTGATGATACATATTACTTGGGGGAGGATGGTTTGCAGAAGACCAGAGCATTTTTATACAGAATATAGAACACTTATACAGTTACTCTTTTACTTTGAGAATATTGTTTTATAAAGAACATGATTCCCCGAGATCTCTGGAAGCTCAAAAACTAAAACTTCTGTTCTTGAAACACTTCCGCTTTGCAACTAAAATATTACAAATTAATAATAAATTAAACCAACCAACAATAAACACTACTCAGTCCACCAACTACAAACCTGTGTTTGAATTCCCCTTACAAATATTAATCCCAGCGTGTGTAAAACAGAACAGTAACTATATGTGAACCCAGATAGCATTTTGTAACATTGTGCTGCCTTGTAGTCTGTAATGTGAGTTCTATCAGTATTTATGTTGAAATTTCTAACATTAAATCTAGTGTCTATCCTGTTAATTTAATTTTTAAATGCTTTATCCATTTGTGCAAAGGTAAACACAGATTGTATCTTTTTTAATGGTACGGCATAAAAAGTAACCCTAAAGTGAAGTGTCTCTATACTGTTTTATAGAGTACTTTAACATGTATAGATATCTTGTAAACTTGTATTGTGGATGTGTAAATAATACGTACTTTGGGTTTTTAACACCGCATGTAAAGTCAAAATAAAATATTCAAATCATTACATCCTGCCTCTTGACGGTGATAAGGTTTGTAAGCTATCATATTTTTAAAATATTTTAAGGCCATTAATATGAATAAGAGTTCTTATCTGGAATATTTGCAATCTGGTCACCGTTAAACTACCACTCTTTTGTTGGCAGGCTGATACTTAGGAGCGAGTCCGTGAAAAAATGAGAAGCAATTCAGAAAACCCGATGAACTGTACCACATCAGTAGTCAAATGCTTCAGGCAAGCATACTAGTGGTTCACAATGCCCACCTATCTAGTTCAACAGACATTTTAAAAATTCATGATTTGTATTCCCACATTAAATTTTTAATATAATTTTATTCCAAAATTATAGCTGGCAAACAGGATTCCTGTGAAACTCTCACAATTTAGTATGTGGCATTTCTCAATTCCATTGTTTTAATTGGATAGACTATATTAGTAGATAACCTCCCCAAATAGCGAAGTGGAAGGTAAAAATATGATTCCATTTGCTTTACTCTTAAGCACGTAAGCAGCTGGTGGCTGCTATCATTGCCTTTTATGGATGTTGAGGGTAGCAAGTACTCCTGAGATGACAGAAGGGTTTGCAGCAATCCCTGCCCTCCTGGTCCTAGCTGCTACTCCTAGACAAAGCTTGTCTGCACCTTCTTTCTGGCCACATTTTCCCAAGGAGCACCAGCAGCATCTTTCCAGAATAGCAAGAAATTGCTGTAGTCCTATCTTGGACCTTGCTCTCCTTTATCATGTCATCTAATTAGTGGAACTGTGTTTCAGTATTAGTCTGTGGTATCAGGAGTCCTTTTTCAATCCTATCAGCCTGCTCTAGTCTGGAGAAATGAGGAAGAATTTGCAGGAATCCTTTTGTGAGAGGATTGTCCCTTTTCACAGCTACCAACTCTACAGCTCTGTGTAACAAGGCAGGGCCACCAGTCACGGAGCCTTACCTTGGCATTCCATACCCCTGCCCTCCCATTGGAAGGAAGTCTGTAAGCCTGTACACCACACTGGTGCTGAAGAAAATGGTGGATGGTGTCTCCCAGCTCACTAACTTGCAGAACTGGATTTGTACACCGTAGAGTTCAAACATGAATAAGAGACAATTAAGTGAAATGTATCTTTGTTTCTTTCTGCATTATTTTTCACTTACATTATCTAGTTCTGTTACGTTGGTGTTTATTGTACCTTATGGTTAGTATACCAGTTTTCCTAGGCTCAGTGGTTTTTTATTTCTTACCTGTTATAGAAGTTCCTAGCCTTTTTAGATAATGGACATGACTGATAATTTAATGAATGCTATATAGACTGAAAGCTGAATTTCACTTTCCTTTTCAGGGGTTTATAGATCTCTGAAGTCCCATCTATGAATCCTCAAGATAAGAAAGCCACTTTTGAGTGTTCTCTCTAATGCTCAGATCCCATTTGAGAGAAGTGGCATAAGAGAACTTGGAACTTTTCATAGGCAAGAGAGTCAAGGCACAAGTAAAATGAATTAACCAGGACTCCCAGTGTTGTGTTTCCTGAAATCCCCATGGCATTTAGATTACTCTGGGAAATAGCAATTTTGATCCAAATGGAACACTTGAAATGCTGGTACAGGGCAAAGAAGAAAAGGCATCTTCCATGCAAGGCAGTAACATGAGGGCCTGGGTGCGGGCCCAGTATCAGAAGAACTTGACTTCCTGCCAACTGAGAAAGACCAACTTTCTTACCTTCCTTCCCAGCTTGTCTCCCTTGTCTTCTTTGTCAGAGGCAGGCAAAAAACAAGGTGTCCGAAAGAGCCAGGAGTCTGGGGCTAGGGTGCTAGGTTCTAATCCTGGATTCATCACTCATCAAGTAACTCTGGAGCACTCTACCTCTCTCAACTTTGGTTTTCTCATTTTTGAAAGATGATTGTTCAACATCCGTTCCTCGATGGTTCTATGGTCTGATCTGCCAACTCTGTAATTCCATCCTCTATTTTATGAATGATATACTTAAATATTTTAAATAGCTTGATTTGTAGGCTTCGTATGGATGTGGGAGGCCTGCTAGACAGATATATAGGAGATTAACAATAAGACAGGATAAGCAGTGTACTTTAACCCATTTGGCCTGGATCTATGTTTATCCTTTTGCATACATAACATGCAAAACATTTGAATCTCTTTTGATGTTGCATCCTTTATCAAATAGATGCAATTCCATAACAAAGAGAAAATGAACCTATAATAAAAATCAGTTTTTAATTCATGGATGGTAGAGAGAGGGGGGATACTGTTTTGGACATTCAGACCATGAATTAACTGGATTTCACATATAAAGGAAAATAGCAAATATCTCACCTCTGTCCCCATGATGTAATTCTTTTAAAAATTAGATATTGGCTACTAGTTGATAAATCTCTTTGTAACATACACTCTTGTACATATTGGGCTTTTATACTGGGTTTGGGTGAATGAATGTTTGGCAAATACTATTTGTTAGTAACATTGCTACTTGAGAACATTGTTACTTGAGAACTCTCTTAATTTGTGTGAGATGGACCTACCCAATGCTACTGTAAAGATTTGACTTGAGGTCAGTTAGACTAGTTGTATGAGGGAAGATTTGTCAGTGTAGACCAGCCCTGACTGGTCTGTACTGACCAGACAGGACTGGTCTGTTTAATGGAACTTTCTGTGCTGATAGTAGTATTCTATATCTGTGCTATCCAATATGGTAGTCACTGGCATATATGGCTACTGAGCACCTGAAATATGTGCAGTGTCACTGAGCTACTAAATTGGATGGTGCAGGTCTAGCAGGCACCCCTCCTGTTGGCACTACTGTCAAAGGTCAGGTTATTACTCTGAATGAGCAATTCCATGCGATATTTAACTGTAGTTCAAAGATGAGATGTGCCTTATTTTATGTATTTACCCTTGTGCCTCACAGAGTTCTGGGCTCACAGTTGATCATCCCATAAATCACTGGTTTGTGGATCTAGTTTGAAGTCTTATGTAGAAACTATAAGAAGGATTTCTATTGGCCTTTGAGAGAGTCAGCAGTGGGCTTCTCTTAGGTTTCTGCCCAGGCTTCTTTTAAGGTTTCCTAGTGCTTTGGAGCCCTATGTAGTTACTCCTCAATGTTGGAAAGAGATGAGATTTGTCATCTCCATTTACTAGGTAGAGAAATTGAGGTCAGTGGGCTGTGACAACTATGGAACTATAGATGATGGCTAATTCACATCTTCTCATGCTCGTGCCCTGTGCACAAACTAAGACACATTATGCATAGGTTGAAAGAGAGTATCCGTGTTCCATCAGGAAGGATAGCCTCTCTCCAGCACTTCATGTATGAGGAGAAACAAAAAAGGCAGAATAATTACAGTATCTAGGTGTCCATGCTAAACATCTAGTGAAAAGGGAAACATTTGGTGAGCACAATCACATGCTGGGCCATCATAATAAACATGCCAAATCAATTATTTGAAAAAAGTTCCATGGTTTAAGTTGACTCTAGGCTGAAAGCAACAAAGAGGGTGCATTCAGAGATGTTAAAATGACCTAACCTGATGTGCCCAAATTGTACCCATCTAAGTTTCTGGGCATCCTGCCAGATCTACATCTGTGGACTGTCAGAGTCTCTGGGGAGAATTTGCTTTATTTCTTATTTGGAAATATCTTCATTTTGAGTTGGGGATATATATTGGGTGTCAAACATGGTTGTAATTTTTCCACTACTCCCTGCAGCTAGGGGAGCTGCAAGAATCAGACTTTCTCTTGAAGGATAAAGTTTTCTTTTAATTTGAGCTGCAAAGTATAAGCACAGCAGAAACCATCTGCTATAGGAACAAATTTGATGACTGCCCCAGAGTCTTATCCAAAGGCAGGTGGCAGAGCCTGACCAGACATTTGCAACTATTAATGCCAACAAGCAGAGAAAAAGTGTACACTCCTTTTAACCATTTGCAAATCAAGATCCCAAATAAAAGGATTTTGGAATTCTTTAACCATTCTCAAAGGAGCATTCCCTCACTTCTGAGGACAGCTTTAGAAATTGTAAGTAGTTAATTTTAAAATGTCAGGTGGTAGTGAGCATTTGGGATTTGAATTAGGCTCAAAGTTCAATGACATCTCGAATTGAAGGACCGGGCCATCCATTGGGTCAGGCAATCTGGATGTTTTTTGGTCCCTATGTAACAAGGGAAAATCATAAAATTGAGATCAAAAGTTAAGATTCAATCTGTCTTGATGACAGTCTCTTCAGCTGCCCAAGTGAAGGCTGCTCCTGAATAATTCCTTCTGATTTCCAGGACTTAATAAGCTACGATTTCCAATACATTTGCAACCCACCTTCACAGGGGTGGAAACTTTGAACTCATGACGTTTGATTGCTTTACTTAACTATTTATCATTTTAAAAATTTTAAATGAAATAACAGAATACTAAGCTGTGTAAAGCAAAAAAATTCAAATTATTTTAAATTTTTATATATACATATAGAATGGAGCCTAGAAAGAAACAAAAATATTAAAAACTGGTTATAATCATTAAAATGAATGTATGATGTTATAATGTGCTTCATTCAAACATATATTTTTTAAAAGTCATTATAAGCTTTGATTCTAAAGTTGTTTTTAAAAGGGGAAAAAATCCTGGAAATATAGCCCCTGATTTTGTATATTAGTTATCTAGTCTCAAGAAAAAATGAAGTCTCTGTTCACTATTGAAACAAATTCCCAAAAGATTGTTATTTAGCTAAAAGGGAGATGTCAGTGATTATGCTTGACCTCGGTGTCCTTTGGTTTCTAAAGCATCTAAACCAGAGGTTCTTAACAAGGGGTCCATGAGCTTAAATTGAAATTCAAGAAAACATTATTCTTGTGGGGACGTGTTGGAGTGGATGTGATATGATTATTAAATAATACACAGTATATTTAATAGTCCACAGTTTATTAAATAGTCCACAGTATAGTGTGGACTTAGTAAAGGATTCGTGGTTTTCACCTGACTGGCAAAGGGGTCCGTGGAACAAAAAAGGTTAAGAAGCCCTGAAAACAAAGAGTGCTGATTTACTTTTATTGTGGAAATACTGGGGCTAAGCTGGGATGAAACATGGAAATTGTGAAAATAAAGGCAGAAAAGGAGCTTCCTTGGGACAAAACTACAGGCAGGCAGGGTTGACAGGGCAGCACAGGGTTTAAGTGGCTGAGAGCTCAGAGCAGGAGCTCAGAATGGGGAAGCTGTGCCAGCCTGTCTTCTCCATGTACCAAAGGGTAACACAGAAAGCTGTAAAGCCCCATTCTCTCCTTTGTCTTCTCTTCCCTGTATTTGAGAATAACAGAAAGCAAAGAAGGAGATGAATAGAAAGCAGATAGCTTTGAGGACAATGCGATTTTTATAGTAATGACAACGTGTGAAAATACAGAATAATTAGTAGAGCAAAATCCTCTCCTCTGAGACAGTGTGCCAGTTAAGGCTGTCAGGAAGAGCACGCCCCTTTCCAAAATTCCCTGCCATTTCTCCCCTCTCCCTACCCCACCTTTATACCATGAATTCTCTCAATTTAACAGGTATTCTCTTTGAAGAAGTGACTTTGATCCTTCTTTCTATTATGGCTAAGGACAACCTTAAAGAGATTGAGGAAATTTTGAGATAATTTTAACTAGTATAATCAGCCAAAATGGAATTCAGCCTCTAAGTTGGTATTTAGGGGCTGACCGGTACATCGTCATATTTTCATTTGTGTTTCCGCTGTTCTAACTTACACCAAGGGTGTCAATAACCAGGACATTTCAGCAGGAAGTTGTCTGTTCCCTGAAAATGAGCTGAGGATGTAAAGGGAGAATGAAGCCATCAGAGGGAAAATTATCCTTATTTTGAAAACATTTTAAACCAATCACACAACTGGATGTGTGTCTTTTGGTCTTAGATTAGTCACACCCTGCCAGGAGATGGAAAGGTATTTCTAGACCAGGAGTGCTTTTCTCATCTTTACCTATGAAATCTTTCCAACTGAATAATTTTCATTTCTAAAGTCATCAGTTCCCAAGACAGGTATCCCAGGGCACACTGAAAACA
This sequence comes from Tolypeutes matacus, assembly GCA_026826555.1. Classification (NCBI taxonomy): domain Eukaryota; kingdom Metazoa; phylum Chordata; class Mammalia; order Cingulata; family Chlamyphoridae; genus Tolypeutes; species Tolypeutes matacus. The sequence continues at coordinate 100,835 of JAKSZT010054394.1, read as the reverse complement.
CAGTGACTGCAATTTTTTGAGGCTCCCAGTACCTCAGGTCTCACATATTTGATTAAAATCTGGCCAGGCCCTGGACTGAGAGAACTACTGCATCGTGCCAAGCTGAAGGTGGGCTGGAGTCACAGTTTTGTTGCAGTGCATTTTGAATGGTTTTGTGTCACTTCTGGTCATCTTATCTTTTGCTACTTTTTTTTCTATCCTTTACTCAGACTCTGGTATTTAGAAGAAATACAATAAGAAGAACTCAGGTTAACTCTGCTTCACAGAAATCTATGAGTATAATCCATGTAAAAATTTGTCTATGTTTAAAACATAACAGAAAAAAAACATAGCTCCGAAAAACAAATAACCACAACACAACAGAACAAAACAAAGCAAAAATCCTTGGTAGAAAGGTTGAATTCTAGAGCTGTGAAGAAACTCCCTTCAGTGTAGGAATAAACATTGAAAAAGAAGGAAGGGATTCTGGAATGGGTGGATGCTTCTCCAGCCTGCAATAAGAACATTCTATCATTTGGGTCGCAAAAGTCATGGAGAAAAGTGGCATGTTTGGAAATGCAAAATATCACTCCAAGGTCTCACAATCCTTTCAAGAGAGAATGCAGTTTCCAGCAGCTTAGGAGGGAAAAAATTACTGACAGGCTTTCCTTACAAAAGTAGAAACAGGGAAGCGGCTGTGGCTCAATCAGTAGGGCTCCCGTTTACCATATGGGAGGCCCCGGG